>CM036538.1:28706681-29306681 GCA_020745685.1 Tautogolabrus adspersus
AATTTATTGGCTGGTTGACATTTGTACTCTCTCATACACAGCTGAAAGTTTCACATAAACAGAGACACTCTTATTTAGTTCTATGTAGGAAGGCGGATCTAAATGTGACTTAAACTTCCTAACGCATGCTCCAAATGTTGCACCACAAATCGTTGACTTGAGTAGAAGTTATGTCTAAAGTATTGAACAAAGCCTTTTGTTATATGATGTACAGTATCTCAAACATCGGAGTTAGATTTTTCTGGTCAGTAATAAACATATAAGGTAAAAGCACAAATGAATGATTAAGGCTCATTCCATAAGAGCTTATTTAAAAGGTTCATCACTTGGTGCTGCTGCTATCCATTCACACCCTCCAGAAAGATGCTAAACAGGAGGAATCCAACATGACAGGTGAGGAGACGCAAAGACGAAGAGGGCAAAAGAGATCTTTCAATTTGTGGAGAGAAAAAGGAAAAGACAACGCTTTGATTTAGGAATATTAGCAAAAAGTTTTGGAGGAAGTGGAGCTCTGGTAGAACAGGAAATAGAGCTAGACACTAATCAAGAACTTAAGAGGCTATCGGGTGGGGGTGGGGGCGGGATTAGTGTGTGTGTGTGTGTGTGTGTGTGTGTGTGTGTGTGTGTGTGTGTGTGTGTGTGTGTATGTGTGTGTGTGTGTGGCGTGGGGGCTTCAAACAGCATGACAGCTGATGTAACAGAGCTGAAAAGAGAGGCCAAAGCGGGGAGGATGGAATTTCTAGCCTAGAGGTTAGAGGTGTGAGCATTAAGTTATAAGAGGGGGAGGTTGAAGGGGGCGAGAGTGGGAGTAGGGGGTGAAGGTTGAGTGAGCAGGTTGAGGGTTTTAAATGGGATGGAGGGAAAGAGGGTGTGATGGAAGTGATTAAATAAGGAGCAATTCTGCCGCCATGCCGCAATTCTTAAGCTATTTCCTCCCCCTCCTCATTATTCTTTTGAACGGATTTGCGGTTAAAGCGCGATAGCACACTGTTACAAAGAAGACGTGAAAACAAACTGCAATCTTACTGAACCACATGTCTTCAAAAGGCTAAAGCAGAACCGCCCTTAATGACCTTTAATATGTGAGTAAACAAATCCATCATATAATGAGAAGTTTGAAGTGTGAGTTTGGCTTTTGTGTGCTAAAACGAAGAGTTATAATACTGATGAATTTTACATGTTTGAATTTAATTAACATCCGGAGTAGGCCTGCACGATAAGAGACTATCCCTGTAAGACGGGAGGGGGGGGCGGGGGGTCTCCTGAGGTAAGACGTGACGTAAATAAAGGACGCGGAAGTAGCGGACGAAGCTACAGAGTCTGCTATAGCGAGAATATTTGCCTTTATATCAATGCTACGTGTAGTTTTACAGAATCTCAATGTCAACAAAAGAGCAGAGAACAACATACTGACGAACAGAAAACAGCCGTTTAATTACGCGCAGTGCACGGAGATCGTAGTGGTCGCATGCATACACTTTATGCACCGTGCAGCAGGCACAGTATATAAATGTCACTACCCCTTCACATTGGCTCAAACTGAATATTCTGCTGCGTTCTCACATCAGCTCACTCTGACTTGCCGCAGGAAAAATACTATGAGTCTGGCAGGCGAAACTCCAGCTGAAGTTCGAGCGAAAAATGTGGCTGTTTGCGTTCACACAAACAACTCCTCCTGGAAATATCAGGAGTTTTTTTTAGGAGTTTTCTGCAAGTGTGAAAGCCCTACAAGAGTAATTGATAAGTTAGCTTTAGCTTCATCGGACTGCATCAAAACAGTGTGACAGCATAGTCATTATACACAGGTAAAATGTACACATATGCTGAGGGACAAAGCTTTGCTCGACTACATTAGAATTATTTTTCTATTTATTGATTTGAATTCAGATGTTTGCGATGTGTTTATTGCGATTGCTCATCTCACAATAACGATAACATTGCAATTAATTGTCCAACAGATTTTTAATATAACATGAACACTCATCCAAAGCCAAACCCCATAATGAAGAAGCAACTCACGGACCTTCAGCATAGTTACAAAACATAAACTTAAAAATATAAATAGCCATATTCCCATTTAGAAAGGCTGAGTCTGTGGCCCTGTGAATTCAAAGGAGGACAAACACTTAAAGGACGGCAATACGTGATGATAATAATGGAATTAAACTGATAATATTTCAGATTTTGCCTGAATACATTTTGAAATTGTATTCACACTCATAAAATACTAGCCATGATTCGATTAGACTTAAAAAAAAAAAAAAATCAGTGAGACCAAACTGGAAAACACATAATTGAGGACAATATGACAGAATCAAACTCATTTTTAAAGGGATTTCATATGGCCCTATAGCTGAAACCAAGTCAAGCAGAAATGCCTCCTGGTTGTAAACAAAGCATCGCCGCTGCCAAAGCCGGCCTGCCCCGTATGCAGTCATTAGCCTACATCCCACAGTCTGCTTCCTATCGCCTCCTCATGTGAGGAGAGGGGAGGGAATCCCCTCTGGTAATGATGCCTTCAGTCCCTGTCTTGCTGAGAGGAGTCAGCCATCCATCAGTGAAGGGGTGCGATAGAAAGCACCCCCCACTCCAATCCTTCTTAACCCCTCTTCCACTTCCACGACAATCAAGCTTTCAGTCCTTTTTTTTTCCGGACAAACCCCAGTGCTCATGATAAGTGGTAAAGCCAGTGTGTCTGAGAGCACATCAAAGCAGCTCAAGCAGCCTGCAATACATCGCAAAGAGCCGGTCAACACCATACCAACACAATTTCAGCACTTTGCGCCCATCACAAGAGAACATATTGATCCTCTTGTGCTGACATTACAAGACCGCAAAAAGTGTCTGTGAGATTTGCATAGCCTGCAAGAAGATAAGAGCTGTTAAGAGGCTGTCAGACAGACTGGCTGTCTCTACAGAGCTTGGATCTCAGGGAGGAAGTGCAGGAGCCTCCATCAGTGACCAGCCATCAGTCTACAGGAAAAGTCTGACGACCCACATATAAAAACAACTCAAGTCAGCAGCACAAATCAAATAATGTCTGATAATGGCTTTAAAAGCCATGAGATACAAAGAGAAATGCATGTTTGTTAGTATGTTTTAGTGTGTGTTTCTCTGTGTGTGTGTATGTGTGCATGTAAGGGGAACTCTGCTGCTGAGACAAAGCCCCCTAACCCTGATGCTCCTACCTCCTCCTGACCCCCCAACGCGATGCAGGGGTATGATGCCCCATCCCCCGGGAGCGTGCGGTCCTCCTGCAGGATGCTGCTCTTCTTTGTCTGCCTGGCTCACTGACTGACTGACTGACTGACTGGCTGGCTAGCTGGGTGAGTGAATGACTGAGCGTGTGTGAGCGTGTTTCTGTGCCGTATCCAAAACCCCCTCAGCCCCTCTCGTCTACCCCCAACTCACAGCGAGCTCGTCGTCCCAGCATCAACACCCCACTCCACCAACCAGGCCGCAGCCTGCCTCCTGATTATGTGGTATCCTAGCGACAGCCAACGGGGTGCCTATGGAATCCCCATGCCGAGTAGCACGCTGATTGGACAACAGGATCCTCTCTAATGAAGATGATGGTAATGATTTTACTCCGTGCCTCCCCTCCCCCCTCTGCTGCTGCCTGAATACTGAATTTTTTAAAGATGCATGGACCCTCCAACATAAGGTTGTTTTTTTTAAAGAGTAAAATCCAAGGTGATGTATACCATTAAAATGACAGCTCATAGATAGCCTGCTCTTTATTTTGCTTAGTGTAGGTCTGGAGAGCTGAAAGCTGAAGGCTCCATTTCCGATTTAGTGCTTTAAAATTGCACTGACTGCAGGTCGCCACCATCCAACCATTTATAGGAGGCGTCATTTCCACCAGGATCCTGCACCTCTGAGTGGGCCAATTTTGTATCATAACATCAGCAAAGGACAGGAGCAGGGATTTATGATGCCCAGACTGAACATCAAACCCATTATCTTACGAGCAGGGTGGTAATCACCATCAATTTGCTGGAAAAAAAAAAAGGAAAAAAGACTGACACTGAGGCTAGAGAGTTCAAATAAATTAAAGACAAATAAATTGTGTTTGAAGATGCCCATTACCAAATAATTGCCTTTTATGTGAGTTTGTGTAAGACTAAATCTGTGACATAATTTTACCTCATCTTGCTAAAACTGCTCCATTAAATTCCTAACTCAACAAATCACAATCTAAGTAGAAGAAAAGCGCCTCACCAGCTATTTATAACAGTTATGGAAATGAAATGCAAAACAATAGAAGAAGAAAATTGTTAATCCTTCATAAAAGTGAAATGGGATAGCTTTGCAGTTGGATTCAAACCCGTCTTTAATGACGGCTGAATTCATTTATGTGGAATAGGGCAGATTAAACCAGAGGATAATGGCATACTTATGGTCTGCCCCACCACATTAACACGCCACCCAACTGTCTGGCTGTATGAAATGTAGCCATTTGAATCGTTTGGTGCTGCAATGTGGTATTGATTGGGGCCAACCATGCGTGAACCTCATTGATTATTATCTAGTCATTAGCATATAGATTAGCTGGCGGAGCAGCCATGAACGCAGGGGCTCGTATTTGGCTAACAGAGCTGTGAGCAGCAGATGGGGGTCAAAACACGAGGGAAGGAAAAGGGAATGGGTTGGCTCTGTTTGAAATGAGCTGCTTGATGATGGACTTTTGAATCTTAAAGCGAGGGACCTCCAAACTGCTGTGATTTCTAAGAATGAATAGAGAGCGGACCCAGTGAAGTGAGATGTAAGGGGTGGTCCAGCAAAAACAAACAGACTCCGCCTACTGTACAAAGGGCGTTCAAGCTCATTATCAATTTAAACAACACTGACACCAAAGAGGCTCTTTCCGGAGCATTACAAACATAAATGACCTTTGCACTGCGCAAGGCTTTCTTACAGATTCCTACACCCGATTACAGAAAACAAAAATATGTTTGACAAATCAACTAAATGTTTCAGATAAAACAAAAAGGTGTTTAGTGACATGAGGAGAAATGTTTCAAGAATAACCCCAGTTTATACATTAAACCTCACATTCATAATGAACAGGAAATCCTTTTTGCCTTTGTGGGGCTGAATGTATTCATCAGAGTCGTTTGTCTGTCTGCTTTCAATTGTTGGCTGTATTTTTACATTCACACAGGAGAGATGTAACATCTGCCTGCCAGACTCTTTACATTTTATGGACACAACTGAGCGTTCAAGCTGGTCGTTGTCGTTTTTTTTTTTTCTTCTTGTTAGTGGCAGATTTGCCATCCTGCCTTTTTATTGGCTAGTACTTAAAGGAGACTGCTATTACTGCAATGTGTGCATAAACACTAAAGCACAACAATCTATATGCATGCTAAATGGAAAACCAGCCATGCCCTAGAGGTGCCAAACCAAACATCCAATCATTGTAATTCACAGTCAGTGGCCCTCGCCTCAAAGGCTGAGGGTGCTGCTGTTCTCTTTTTTTAATCATGTAAATCAAATGTGTTTTAGTTTTAGAAGTGTTTTCATGCAAAACAGGAAAGCCATACGTTTTTTTTAATAGGGCAACTATTAACTTATTCAAACATTTTTTGCTTATTTTCAAACAATTGCTTAAAACCTAAAGACTCTTCTCTTTGTTTGTAACTTTAGTTTTTATCCACTTTTAACAGTTGTTAAAACAGCACATCTTATATCAAACACAGTACACAGCATTTATGCAGAGCATGCAAGTCATCTCCTCGCATGAGATAACAAAAATAACAAAATAATGCCACAGAGGAGAGGTACAGCCACCGACATCAATGCTAAATTTGTGATTTGACTGACCTATAAATATAATGTTGCAGCTATACTCTTGAGGGCACTACTCCTATCACTTAAAAGACTCATACCTGCTGAATTAATCAATTTAAATAATCCTTAGATGCACCAACAAGTGAGGATCAGGTGTCAAACTATCAAAATCTTAACAGACAGCAGTGCATGTCACCATGACTCTGGTTAATTCATTATAGAGCACAAGGCCTGCCCCGTGAACCCTGACTGTGAAAGTCAGCCGAGGCATCCTTTGCTCTACAAAGCAGCACTTCCTCTACGATGCAGGGGTCATCCCTTGAGGACGATAATGGTTGATGAGTCTTGTCCAAACAGAGCAAACAGACCACTGCCTTTGTTAGAGTGTGTAAGACAGAGATACTCTCTGATCCAGAGGCGAGATCGGTCGAGTAGCTGTAATTGAGACATCTGACTCAGACGGACTCTGCCTTCCACAGCTGAGTAGACCAGCACAAAGACACTCTGGCTGCTTTCCAGGTTAAGTGTGCTGAGCGTGTGTACCATTCAAGTGCACATAGGCTCATGCTGTGAAGACACAAAACACTTTCACTTAACCCTGTCCTGCAGGCTGTGGTCACATTTAGCAAGGCCCCTATAGCCTTGATGCTGAAAATCACTCAGACCGTACATCACTCTGAAAAACAAACAGGAGAAGCAGACAGAAAAGCAGAGAGAGAGAGAGAGAGAGAGAGAGAGAGAGAGAAACTGAAAGTAGGCAGCAGTCTGACGGGCAAACCAAAGATTCCCCCTCCTATCTATAAATACCATAGTTAAATAGTTCTGGCAAAGCTAACAGATTAGAAACCGGCTTCAATCCAGACATTCAATCAAAGCTGTCTCTGAGGAATCACTCTCAGGCGTCAATCACACCAAGATGGAAAAAAAATAGGTCAGGTATGAGCCCAGATGAGCAGCAGCAGCACAGAAAAATGTAGGGCTACGCTGGAAACAAGCGTTTTCATTTTCAATCAGAGCCAGCAGAGGACCAGCAGCCAGACATCTCGAGTTCATTCAAGGACAGCAGAGACATACAGTTTCCAAGAAGAAGAAGGGGAAATTATTTCAGCTATCTACAAAGATGTAATTCTTCAGAATATCTCTATGCATGGAGGAGGACAACTGACAAATAGAAAAACTAATAAATATATTTACACCTACAAAGACCAAATGAGTCAAAAAATCAGAAATGTAGGCATTTCAGTAAATGTATGTTCTATCTCAAACAAACCACTTCCTTTGAAAACATGATGCAGAAAATAACTGGTCTTTTCAGTTGATGTTTTCTATTCTAGTGAAACTCGTAGCTGACTCACTCCAGTTTCCAACAATGGATTTTTTTTACATGTGCTTTTTGAATAACATTTAAATCTCTACTGTGTATATAAACACCACGTGTTCCAGGTGTCTGCAATGACTTGATGTGATAAACACTGACTCCGATTAAATCGTGACATTTGTTCAGGCTAAACATTTCAAAACATCTTTGTTGTTGCGTGTTTTTAGCAGGTGGATCTTTGAAGAGCTCCTCTGTGTCATGCTGACTGTCAACGGGTGACAAAAAGCTTTTGATGCAACAAAGGGCAAATCTGCTCCAGTCAATTCTCACAGCAGATTTATTCTTATTAGCGCACCATAAAATGTTATCATCCCCTTCCACTCTCACAGCGTGAATTTGAGTCATGTCTTGACTCCTGCAGAACCCCCCACCCATACGACAGGGCTAGTCTTCTGCTGGGGGGGGGGGGGGGGGGGGGGGGGGCAAGTGAAAAGTAAAAGTGACATTTTCAGCAATGTATGTCAAAACAGCTTAGGTGACTGTTAATAGAAATGTACATCTGGTGCGTATGAACACACAAAGCCTCTCTGAGAGGGATCATAATTATCGCCAATAGATGTGTAACAACAAGCAAGTTCATGTAAAGTGGGTATATATGTGGGAGCATGGCAGCCATCTCTCATGTAAATGATTATATATCTTAAAAAAACATGACAAAGATGTGTGGCTCCACTCTCTTTTGAAATAAACACATCAGAATGTTCTTAACTTATAGATAAATAGCACTCAAATGTTCATTTGACTCAATGTTAAGTGCTAGAACAGGTGCATTTTAATAGGTGTGTAAGAAATAGTTTCTGCTCATTTTCCCAGGTTGTGTTTCCAGGATTAAAAGGAGTCCCTCTACTCCGTTATAAGGGCTTGCTATGATATTAATTGGATGAAGGAAGCAATTAACCCAGTCATAGACTGGAGGAACATTTTTGAGTTTTTTCCCTGAGTCTGATTCTAGTTTGTATTCTTGGAATGAGCAAAGAACCAGCCATGATCTGACCCTCGAGAGTCCAGGTAATGAGAAGGAGTTGGGGTCCGTAGGCAACGATTATAGGAGCAAAGAAGCTAAGGCACCAACAGGCTAAAGTGATCTAATCTGAAGAATATTAACAATTAACATTGTCCTGTAAACAAAAAGAGGAGAACGCCCTCTGCCCAAATTGGCTGTATACCTGATATACCTATTACATAGACGCACAAGACATTAAGAGGTCATTAAGAAGTGAGTTAAAGCTTGGGAAGGCCTATTTTTGTGCAACATAGGGCACAAGAAAAGAGAAAACTGGACTTCTGCACCTCCATTTGGCTCTTTATTCAGGCTTTAGAATATCTAGCCATGAAAACAAAGTTGGCATTACACAGCCAGGTCAAAACTAAAAGGGTGTTCTTATATACTGTGTTCCAATAATGCTCAATCATATGCAGCTTGATTAAATTGTAACAAAGCCTAAAAAAGCTACTCCTACATTTCTGCAACTTCCAACACAGCAAATCCACCGTATAAAGGGAGACAGACTATATTGAAAAGTCAGTGTGACAATACGCTGGTCTTACTGACGGCAAAGCACTTCAGAGACGGAGAGATCACAGCTTGCTGTTCTTCTCCCGGGCTGTTTAACTGTAGACACCAGCTTAGACAAAATCACAGTCTGACCATGAACAACCCGACTCCTGGAAAAATTAATGACCTTTAAGTAAAACTCAACAGGGTCACAGTTGGATGTAACACTGACTTGCAATTATCAGTCAGATTATATTTACATTGCAGAGTGAAATTTCAGATTGCAAGTTTGCTTGAAACAGTTTAATAAAACTTGTTTTTGTCTTTTTTTAAATAGTCTATAATGCACGGTTCAAGCATTTGAAACTGTATATGAGGTATAGGTAAATGAGCACCTGCAGTCTGACTGATCGTACTTTCACACTTACAAAAGACTCCTGGTAGGAGCTACATGTGTGAACGCAAACAGACACATTTTGTACTCTGACTTTATCCAGAGTTCTCCTGCAAGCCCCCCCAAGTATTTTTTCCAGGGAAAGTCTAAGTGAGCTAAAGTGAGAAAGCAGCAGGATACAATGAGGGGGATTCACCTTGAGCGAGTTGGAGGGGCAGGCGACGTTTATTCCCTGCCATTGGTGCACAACCATAGACCGTATTCACGCGACCTGTGGGATCTCCGTGCACGTAATTAAACGGCTGCAGTATGTTTTCTGTTCTCAAGTATGTTCTTTACAGCTGTTGTTGATATTGTGATTCAGTCAAACTACAAAAAGAATTGATATAAAGGCAAATGTTGTCATCATCGTGCACTTCTGAAATTGTCTAGAAAATTTCAGGAGTGCATATGTGAAAACGGCTTCTCTATTCATTTAACCTTGTCAGCAGAATTAGTTATGCGTTATTATGTTGTGTTTTCTTATTGGACTGGTCAACTTACTGTTACTATTAATTGAACTTGGATAGTCAACACATGTGCTGTAAAAACAAGGAGAAACATCAAATCAGCAACTAATGAATGATGCTAGAACAAATCAAGAAATGTCTATTTCATGCTTCCTTCTCCCAAGATTGCTTAGTGACATTTGTTTTAAATGGACCATATGATTACAACAAGTAAACACTTGACAGGCAAATAATAAATAAAACATCTGTTAGTTGCAGCCCAAGTGAGTACAATCAACACTCACACATAACCATACCCTGTGGCTAAACCATGAACTGGGCTAGATACAGGCACGCATGAGTGTTTAACCATGGCTATGCTTGCATTTTGACAATATTCGGGTCACTGAAGGGCTAAAGAAACTCTGTTTAAGGTAGATTAGAGCATTGGGGCCAACCTCTTTGATGACCTACACTTGTCAAAATAAGAAACTCCTCCACTGTGCCAGAGGTCATGACCTGAGGGATCAAAGTTCTTCAAGAGAGCACCTGGCTAACTTTAGCTTTCAATTCTTTTTTAGGTGACAAACAAAAACTGAAAAGCTAAAGTTTGGATGCTTATGCTGTCCGGAAAACTGAATTATCACGCGTTGCACATGCAGTGATTTTCATTCATAGCTGATTTTCTCCCTGATAACTTACTAGCACTGAATTCCGTTACAACACTGGCTAACGTTAGCACTGATTGGGTTGTCGTTATTCGTGGCCGTACTTCTGCTAAATGAGGCTCTGCAGGCTAAACTTAGCCATCAAAACTAACGTCAATGTTAGCAAGCAAGCAAAAAAAACACATATGTTGTTGTTGTGGGGCCCCGAGAAGACGCTAGCTAGTGCGACGTTCCGTCACACACATACACAGCCCCAAATGCCAACCGTGACACTGCGTGCCAAAGAAAGAAACAAGACGTCGCCCTACCGTTAACGTAAACCTTGAAGCCTTGCTCCTCTTTCTGCCCGCTGTTTTTTCCTGTTATTCTACACCATTTCTGGATGTTGGCTCTATCCGTCAGGCTGAGTGCAGCAGTCCAGCGGCAGCTAAAGAGCAAAGCAGGGTGGGCGGGCCAAAGCAACTCTTTTCATTTGCATTCCAAACTGGTAACGTGACGCAATGCTGACCAATCACAACACGGTATGATAACTGACCCCGCCTCTTCTACTGTCAATCAACAGAACCTCACTAATGCTGCATTCATGTGTTGTCGGACACATCGGAAAAACGAAGTTCCGAGTTGTAAAATGCACATGAACACCTGCTCAAGTCGGTGTCAACTCGGAAATTCGGAAAAGAATTAGGTGCCCGACTTGCCGACTTGACGTCGGAATTGTCATCACATGGGGGGCAAAATATGTTTTGTTAATGTTAACATACTTTTTATTAATTCACGTATTGCACTTTTTGATCAAATATCACTTTTGACAGTTACATTTCACTGATCTTCGTCGTAGCATTAACGCTTGTTTGTGCTGTTGTCACAGTATTCCGACTTTCCGAACTGAAATCACACACTGAAGTCGGAAGAACGACTTTCCAATTCGGAAACGTGGACCACCCGAGCTGCACATGTATGCAGCATAACCCCCACCACCACCACCACCGCCCCTTCCTGTCCTCTGCTCCATGCGCCTGTCAAGTGGCGACCGCTGTCCTTATCTCCATGGTAACAGATTAAGCTCTTGCCTTGCGTTAGCTCCGTAGCTAAAATTAAGTTTTCAAATGTTTCCTTGTTTTTATTTTATTTTAGTTTTTTTGTTTGTTTTATAATTTGAATAGAGTCTTAAAGATCAGTAATTGTATTGCCCACTTTAAAGCATCCTTTCTTCTTGTGTCCCAGTCCTGAAGGTCTAAGGTCAGGTTCAGCACCCATAAAGAGCACCTTGTATTCAAGTTTTGTTTCAGGACCAGGGCTTTTATTTTCTTTAACTTTTTAACTTAGTCCTACTTTTTGCATCAGGACAATGTCCCTATACTCAATACAGGTTACAATTAGGCTACAAGGTAGAATTTATGAACTATACTGATTTAAAATTGAGATTATTTTTGGATGAAGACGTAGCCCAGTGGTTCTCAACTGGTCTAGCCTCAGGAGGACCCACCACCAGCTCCTTCATGAAAAATCGTGACCCGAATTTCAGATATTTTTCAACTAATCAGATTGTTTCAATGAAAAATTGTGCAGTTTGGACCTCAGACAGTACAAAACATGACAGAACAAAGAAACAAAACAAAACAAACATGTTGGAAAAGCGTTTCATAGACTTTTTGAAACAATATTTCTTCCAAGCACACATTAGCGACCCACTGAAAATGGCTCAGCGACCCACTTTTGAGTCCCGACCAACCAGTTGAGAAACACTGATGTAGCCTATATGGACATAAAGACAAAGGCTTTGTAGAAATCTTGTCCAAGGAAACATTTTAATAGTTTTGGCAGAGGATATACAGGTGGAACAAATAACATGACAACTCCAGCCCACAGTGTGCCAATAAAAAAATGTTTCAAGAGCTCTGGAATGAAGCATCATTAATAGTATTAGTCACACTTGTGTTTGACAAGAAAAAATGTCAGCTGTGTAAAATCGCTCCTCTAATTCTACTGGATTATGAAAGCCAGGTCTAATGCGCAAGGAAAACAGAAGACATTTTTTTCTATATATGGAATAGAGTGATGGAATATGTTTCTCAAACCATATACGTCATCTTACAAGTCGTGGATCTGGATCTTGTTCTGTTTTTCCATCTATGTGTCTGTTCACGCTCTGTGTGAATTCTTGAACTTTGGTGCTGGTGTATTTGTTTAGTCTGTCTTCATAGTGAAAATACGATCTTGTCAATCAGGTCTGACTTCTTTTGGCAGCACATCCTCCTAGATCCGAGTATCTTGTGTTAATAATGGTAATGCTATGCGTCTCTTGTCACTCCTTTTTTGTCTGTATTGTAACTTTAATTATGTTATTCCTGTCTATTTAGTAGCCCTACATGTGCTTCCCATGTCATATTGTCAGTCCTGGGACTGAGGTCAGCACCTAGGGGAAGTTTTCTTCAATAATATTTAGTGTCTAAGGCTTGGTATGATTGAAATCAGTTTGAAGAAATTTGATGGAATAAATACAATGCACTTGACTGTTTTGAACAAACACTGAACAAAAAACTAGATATGTTATTTTATGCCCTGGAAAAAAAGAAGAAATTCCTGCATACTGTGTAACCTGCTCAACATCACAATTTATTGATCATACTAACTTTGTTTCCCTTTTTAAGACATATAGGTACAATTTCAAACACACCTGCATCTGAAATAGTTGGATGCGTCAATAGGCTATCTTCTTTAGGAACTTTTTAAAATGTTATAAAACAGTTAAAGTTGGTATATACATTATAGAGTTTGCACAAAAATAGACAAATACAGTATTGGATCGTTTTAATGCATTCATGCATTCAAATAGGCATGCATCAACTTTGATGTATTATCCTTTGTCCAAACGTTGCAATAAGACTTGTACCATCTGAGCTCATTCATTTAACCACAGGATGAATGATATGGGTTTCTTACTTTACATTCTGTAGTTTTGTTAAAATTATGCACCTGTCTTAGTTGTGGTTGTCTTCACTGTCCAGTGTTGTGCAATAATACATTCCCTATGAGCAGACCTAATACTGCTCTTGACAACACGAGCATGAACCCACAGTGAGCACACACATGGAAATGACCAAGCATGGTAATAAAATGGACAGCAATAAAATGCTAATGTTTCAATGAGACGCTATTGTGTTGCCTGTAATATGAGCAGGGAGCGCATTCAGCGGACTGCAAATACTGAATAATTGATCAGAATATGACTTATTTGGTTGGCCCCTTAGTTAATTATTCGCTCGTTCATTGCTCCCTCGATACCACGCTCACAGCATCAGCATGAACACAGTATTATTTCAGTTAATCCCTAAAGACACATTATGGGCTCACAGCCAGGCACACCATGTGATATTAATGTTGTAGCAGAGGTAAGGCTGAATTCAAAGGCTGCACTGCTGGGGCTGAGACAGAACCATCGAAAGAGATGTTTACACAATACGTTGGTGGCAGATGAAAAGGTGTAGATAAAGCATGCATGAATATTTAGATAGAATATTTATGTGGGCGCTCATTTGTGTTCAGCTTGGTCGACCCTACATTTCCTCAAAGTCAGAGAGGTGTTTCCACAGTGATGCTCTCTGATTTTACACAGAACAGTTTGAGATAGAGTACAGTCATGAAATGGATTCACCATGACAAAGAATTTTCAGTGAAACAAACTCTTGCATAGCTCTTTTTGTGGGCTGGGTGAGTAATAATGCTTTCATATGCAGCTTTAACTATTATGTGGTTGGAGATGGCTCAAGTGGCTTGGTACATAAATGCATTTTGATCCTTTCAGTATTTCTAAATTAAAACAAAAGGCTCAGACAAATATAGGTGTGGGCTGTTACCAAACCAAATGGAGACAAAAACAGGAGGGTTTTGGTGCTTAAAGGCAGGGTTGGTAATTTTCTCCAGATACACTATTTAAGATTTTGGTTGAAATTGTCATCTTTAGCAGTTGTAAGTCTGTAAAAACTTTGACCAATGTCTTCCACGAGGTACCAATCTGATGAACCAATCACGCCTCCCTGTCTCCCTGCTCATTCTCTAATTGTTTGTGCCTCACTCGTCATGGAGTAGCAGTCCTTTAATAACCTTCAATTAAAGCTAATGATGAAAAAACACTTAGTTTGAGTATATGCACCCGATACAGTCACTGGAAGAAACATACGAGAGAAAGCCACGGCCTTCTGCTGACTTGCAGAAACTGTCATGCAATATTTAATCTTTTTAAATATTATGAGACGTAAGAAAACAAATGGCGCTGTCTTAAATGTTTACAGTCGCTTAGCGATAATCATTCAAACCTACGAGAACTGTTGGGAGATTTTACACAAAAATTAGAAGATTCTCAGGGATCTATTTCAAATAAAAAAAAGCTTCTGCACTTTAGTGTGTTTTTGTGAACATGTGCGACATTTGGGCCTTTTGCTGTTAGTTTTATTCAGGGTGGAGGTTTCCATGAATGATGTGAAACTTGGTTATTAGAGTCTTTGCATGAACGATTAAGGCATTATCCAGGTTTCTTATTATCATTATCCTTCTCACGTTCTGGGTTTTAGAGAGTGTAGATAAACCTGTATAAGGGGATCCATTAAGTGCTACAATGGAGCACTCAGGTAATAAATTCAGAAACCAGGATAAGGACTTATCCTGAAACCAGGATATGATGCTGACATCAAACATTGCCATAATAGGATCCTAGGGAACCTGTACACCATCGATGACGACTTAAAATAACCTCATAGTTTCAATCATCTGCAGTGTTGTATCTTTTCTGTCTAAATAGGCACATATATTTGTCCATTATGTTTTTGATATACATCACATAAAGAGCAAACAGCTACTCCTGTTAGTTTAGTAGCCTGTAGCTTGGCATGTTGGAAATGTTCTCCCTCCCTTCCCCACCTTTCCTGTCAATCTTCAGCTTTCACTGTTTTATAATTGCCAAATACTAAGCTGAATATGATTTAAATAATATAAAAGATGCCTCCACGTTTAACAGTTTAAAGTCAAAGCAATCAGTTGAGGCGTCTCACTTTTTTTTGAGCTCAAGGTAAAAACAAAGTGATTTATAACTCATGACCAGCCAGCTCTTCTCTGAGACACATAACCACTTTATTACATTATAAATCAGGTGATGGGAGAAGGAGAAGAGGACCCTCTGTGGGAACACTAAACTGTGTGCAACTGAGCGAGTATGACAGCAGCAGGGATGCAGTTATTTCTGTAACAATTACTACACAACATGGACTTATGCTTCAGAGAAAGCTGCTGCTGCGAAAGACCACCATGACATGAAGGTGAGTAACAGATTTTTAAAGGAAATACACAAAGAGGGCACTCGCAAAAAAATGTCCTGAGCTCGGTAAAAGTGTTGATTGATGGCAAAAGAATGAACAAAAAATAAAGAAGCTGTACAGAAGAAAATATTGACAGCAACATTGATGTTTCTTTTTTCTGTCAAATGATACACATTGGTCCGGTACTTAGTGCCAATGGGAAAAAACGTTGCTTCCCCTTTTGTATAGAAAGCATTCATTTATACCGTGACGTGTCCCTCCTTGCTGTCTGTCAAGAGATACTTACAAGAGTTGGAAATACATTTGAAAGATTTTCAGTATCTTTGGAAAAAGTTGCTCTCCTATAGAGTTGGACAAAAGACAGGAGGTTTAGCGTGTAGAGAATTTCAGTCCAAACTTTGGTAACTTTGTCTAACAATCAGTGAGGTGACCTTTGGACTAGTCAAACAAACAGAACAATGAAAAAGACAAGCATGAGACACCCCTTAAAATATGACTTCCTTTTTATTTTATCGAATCATTCCCATAAAGTAACTGAGCCCGCCTTTTTGATCTCACATGACGTGAATGAAATTCTGTGTAAAAATTTGCCTCTGAAATCTTTGACTCCATTGTTCAATTCAGTCCCTCATGACTCATCTCATGTCTTTGTTCCTAGTGAGTTATCAGCGTAGGCCAAAAGTATGATGAAACACAGACTTTGGCATAGAGTAGATCGATAGAGTTTCATCATCTGGCTCTACCAAACCCATTGTTTTGTATAAGTAAGTAGTCTATCTCTTGACGTTGACGATTATCCTCTCAAACCTGAAGTGTACTGTTTGGTTGAAAAATGTATTTTTGGGCATATTGGTCTCTCTATTTAAAGGAGTCTTTGAGCCATTAAGTGTATGAGGTTGAATCAATAATTAGATTAACTGTACATATTTGTATAAATCAACTCATATTTTCTCTGGATGTAATGACGTTCTAGTGAGGCGAGAGTTGAAGATGAACTCTGCTGCTTGCTGTGGGATTTGATTGGTGCGTTTCTATCGCCACAACACAAGTCTGGTTACCTGTGTGGGACAACATTAACACAGTAATGTAACAGTTTCTAGTCTAGGAATTACGCTAACATGATGGAGACGCTAACATGATGGAGACACCATAGCCACAGATGAAGGATAATCATTTGGGAGGTTCGGAGGATTGTGAAGAAGAGGACTGTCTGGTGAAACATCTTTTATAGAGTAAGTATCTTGATCCAAAAATCAGTTACCTTTGTGCGTTGGGCTAACCTTAGCTACAGCTAGCAGGACGCTATAGCTAGAAGCTGCTAGCTAGCAAGAAATGTGATGTGCTCTTTCCATAGTAACGTTAGATGAATCTGCTTTACCATATTTATCTCTAGAGAGAGCTACAGTCTTGTTTGATCACTGCATTAGGCTATTTTGATGCAAAGCCACGGGTTTCTTTTTTTGTGGCGTTTTTTTATTTGGATTGTTGTGGATTGTAGTTTGATGTATTTACTGTATATGCATTTACACAAATATACCAACCACAACAAATTTGTTTTTTAGTTAGAACTTTGATTGTGACGATTTCTCACTCATTGTCCATAAGATTGTTAGAGAATGGTTGCTTCAACTCCCATATCTCGCCCACAAGCAACAGAGAGAAAGCCGAGCAGAAACCGTTTTATACACATTTTTGAGATTTACTACTAATTCTTAAGTGGGGCCGGATTTCCACCTGATTGTGCGTCGTCTGTCGTACAGTGGACACTGAGGCCTTAACTTGTAGTGTGAACTCTCAGGTCCTACTTGACCAGCATGAGCACATAAATCATGAGCTTTGGTCATGCGTCGTAAACAAGTCATTCGTACATTGTGAGCTTATTTTCCAACCACAACTTTTATACAATCAATACAGTGTAAGCTGGGCCTGAGGGACCATCAATAAATTACTGTTTCATGGGGACAATACTGTCTTGCAGTATCTTCATGCTGACTTACATTTCATGTCCACAGAAGGCGGCATTCTTACATTTAAGTGATGCACAATCCAGACTGGGAAATACCCAAAGAAGCTCAATATGGTCAACTGACGTCTTCAAAGCAGACAGCATCGCGCTGACTGCTAGAGATGAGTCAATTCAATTCAATTCAATTACGTCTTTATCTCTTTGATCGACCAGGACATTTCTTTGCACATTATCTTTTTTTCTCAAATTTATCCAGAAAGTCCTCTCTCAATGCACACCGAAATTTTTTTTATTTTGACTACTCAATAAAAAGCAGCAAGAGTAGCTCGTTATGTAACTTTCTTGCCAAAGGTCACCACGGTGGATTATTAGAGACTAATTCATTAGTTGAATAAAAATCTTAATGTTCTACTCAATAAAAGTTATCTTTTATGCACACTGATGGTGTGTGTGTGTGTGTGTGTGTGTGTGTGTGTGTGTGTGGGTGTGTGTGCGTGTGCGTGTGTGTGTGTGTGTGTGTGTGTGTGTGTGTGTGGGTGTGCGTGTGTGTGTGGGTGTGTGTGGGCGTGTAGATGTGTGTGGGAGTGGACGTTTAAATGGATATTTGCATCCATTAAATTAACTAATAATGCCCATTTACATTTCTTAGCAGTACCCCTTTTCCCAGTTCATAAATCACATATAGTATCAGTTTAAGTACATTTATGTTATTACATTGTTTGTCCACAAGGGGGTGCCATGATGTTTTCAGTCTACAAAGGGCTTCCTCAACTCAGCTTCATTCAGGCTTGTTTAGACACACACACTCACGTTGCCAAATCTGTGTTTAAGATTAAAACCAAAAGACGATACATTATTTTGAATAACCTTAAATGTACAAAATCAGACTCTGAATAACCCGTACTCACCAAACCTACACTCACTCCCTTATTTATTATTGAAAAAGTGGAGTATTATCTTAATGTCTTTAGAAATACAAGTCAGTGTAGGTATGATTCATCAAATCCATGAATTGTTTGGTTCTAAAAACAAAGAATTGGAGACTTACATTTTCCGGTCGTGTCAAACCAGGAGTCTCAGAACCAAAAAAGGTGTTTTTAAATAGCATCGAGGAACAGGGATTAATTGTTCCCTTGAAACAATACATTCCTGAAGTCAAAGGCTGTGTGCAGTTACTTCCTCCCTGGTCAGTCCTGTTGTGTTTGCTTGTGTTATTTTCTTCAAAGCTGGACTGAACCACCACCTTGATGCCTTTTTGAACTGCTTTTTTTGAGCTTGGGAATGACGATAGAGCGGCCTCCAGCATCAAAGTTTGATTATTAGTTCAAGAATTACTCCGTTTTCTCGTCATTGTTGTGTAGCTCTCAGGATTTGTCTCACTCGGTGTTTGTACAGCAGGGATGACTATTGTGAGGAAGGATATTTAGTCTGATTCAGGTCCCAGCAGACATCCCCTCCCTGCTGCATAAGACAGAGAAAATGACGTTTGAGGATAACAGGCGTCCTGTATATCGACCTCTCTGTTGCTCATGGTGTACTTACACCATTATTACTAATATCTTTTTGTAGTATGAAGAGTTTTAAGTTGAAAAGGAACTTCCAATCTAGTACGGAGCAAGAGGATAATCAGCTACAAGCTCTCTCTGAACTCAAGAACGACCTTTTCCGGTTACAGTCTTGACATCATAAAGTAAATGAAGACATGCTAAAAACATTGTAAAGCATTGCCTCTGCAATATGTCCCCATAGTCAGTTTTTGTTGTATATATATCTTTCATGCGTTCCTTAAGAAGCTTCTAATACCGAAATAATGGAAAATAAATCAATAATCCGTGGCACACTGAAAATGACTTTACTGTAATTTGATTGTGAGCGAACAACGTGATTCACCTGTAGCTTCCTCAGGTTCGCCCAGCGTGCCACAGATTATTGATTTATTTTCCACTGTATGTTCCTGCAACAAAGCAACACATCAGAATGTAGGTTGGTTTTGCGTGGGGTACCCTAATCCTTCACAGTGCAACCCCTGAATTTCTGCATGCTTTTATGTATGAAAAGGTGATGTCGAGGTTAAGTTGAGTTGAATTGGAACACAGCTAGGGCCCTAGTTACATGGGTTTTGAATTCAAGAAAGTTAATACATAGAGCATTTTTAAAAAATTGTCAAAATGACTCCCTTGCTAGTTCTAGTGTAAACTGAAAACCTCACCACGAGACGCTGAATCACAGCAGCGTAAATCGCCTTCACCTCCTCTACAGAGCCTGAATGACCGAGCACATCGAACCCCCTCATTACTTCAATTCCCTTACAGCCAATCAAAATAATAGGATTTTTGCCATCAAAATTACAGCATGCGGCCCAGTGTGCAGTGATGTGTGTGGAAGAACAAGGGTGCACTGTTTTTCCTGGTGCTTCTCCGCTAATGAATGGACCATACCGCTGTTTGTTTTCTGTGTCTGCCCGTGCCTCCGTTTTTCCTTTTGGCTCAACTTACTCTCATTTTAATTGTCAGCAAATTATACTTTTAAAAGAGAGTGATATCAGTTCAGATTGAAACAATGATACAAACTGACAGGATCAACAAAAATAAAAACATGATTTTTGAATGCTCTAACTTTGAAAGCTGTTTCATTTGTCCGCTGCAGCTTCCTGCTTCCACACCTGTTAAATACCAATCATTCATCATGACGCACTTCTTCATTCCAGTGACTCAAACTATTTGGTTAATTACCTGACTCTGTTCCTGTTCTGTTAGACAGGTGATTAAATATTTACATAACATCCTCAAGTAAAATGATTATAACCTCGCCGGCCTTCCAGAAACATCTGAAGCAGCCATAATAGTGCAGACAGCAGAGTTATTGTTTCTCAGAGTGCAGTTTGTGTCTCATGCTGAATTTATTGAATGTGCGGCTCTGCAAAAGAGTCAGATTTAAAAAAACACAAAAAGTAATACAAGAAGAAAAACGCTAAACAGGTAAAAGCTGGAAAATAAAACCAACAGGTAGGAACCTTCACAGAATAAAAGTGATAATATATTGTCTTGATGTAAAAAAAAAAGTCACCTGCAGCATTTGTGAAACCACCTACATGTACATCACAGACATATAAGGTCTTCAAAGCTGCACAGACTTTAATACCAGCTGAAGAAACTCGTCAGCCCGAGGATAACATGTTGGCTGATGTGATTATTATGGACTTTATAATGTCAGCTGTGTTTATTGGCAAACATTAAAAGATTGTTGTCATTGTTCACAAAGTTGCCTTGCAACCCGATCTCCATCGTCGCCCCCATGCCAATTATTTCTTATAAAACATTGACGATGCAAATCTTCATTTTTTCCCCGAAAAATACCAGTAATAATAAGAAATTGAGATTAGTACCATATGATGAAATAAGATACAATACAATACAAAACTATACCATACAATACATATAATATGATACGATACGAAAGGAAACGTAACAATATGATTTTTTTCATCTTATTCTATTTTTGAATTTAACATTTTAAATGAATGAACTGTACAAAGATAGACTGACTGACTGACTGACTGACTGACTGACTGACTGAATAAACTACCGTCATTGTTCTAAGCCTTGTTGTTGTTGTTGTTGTTGTTGTAATAATAGTTTGTTGAATAAGTCGACATCTTTATCTCAGTAAAGTAGCATCCAGGATTTTTTTAATAAATAGAGTTAAACTATAAATGGAAATTCATTTTTGAATGGCTCTGGAAAAATATGAAAATTAAATGAAAACTGTGACATTCATGCAGCTGAGAAAAGAATACAGGAAACAACAAAAATTCATTTCTGGGATTAGATTTACATTTTAATTCAAATAGACTTAATATTGCATAAGCCAAAAAAATATGAGGCTGTGCCCATTTGGGATTTATCAATTTATAATTAGCATTAGTGGAAACAAGCTGATTTCCCCTTTTTTCCTTGCGTGTTTCTGTGTGTGTGTATGTGTGTGTGTGTGTGTGTGTGTGTGTGTGTGTGTGTGTGTGTGTGTGTGTGTGTGTGTGTGTGTGTGTGTGTGCGTGTGTGTGTGTGTGTGTGAGCATTGGAGGTTAAATGAGGTGATCTAACAGGGACGGTGAAGGCGGGATATGAAAGCAGCGCTGCTCTGGCAGATACGGTGTTGTGGTTTGACCTAGTAATAAGATGAATTTCTATTGAACTAGAAATCTGATCTGGCTGGTGGAAAGTATTGTAAGCTAGACGAGCTCTACAGAGCTTTTTTTAGCCATAATATGACACCAATCTTTCTACTGTTTGGTTTTAATATTGCATTCTGCCTCTTGTAATCGAGTGTATGCAGCATGCCTGCCAGGCTGCACGCACCCACTCTATTTCTAGTCCGTCAGAGCGAGAGAGTGTTTTGGGTTTTTCAGATGGGCTCGTCATCTGTGAAGAGGCTGAATGTGAAAAGTGCTCTAAAATGTGTCAGACAACCAGCAGTGACTCAGACAGAAAGAATGAGAGAGTGTTTGAGACTTTCTGCACGTCTACTATGAAGGTTTACTGTAAGAGAAGCAGTAATACTCGAGAAATCTCGAGTCATCCATCTATTTATTCCACTCTACAGTTCAGAGGAAATGTAATAAGAGAGTAACTGTTAAAACAAAACAACCTGGTGGAAAATGAACCTAGCAGGTGACCTTACCTGAAGCACCTGTTAGCAATTGTAAGAAGGTTGCATAATGGGTGAGGCTACACATTTTAGCACACAAACATCACACACGGCATTGGTTAACCACACCTGGTTTAAGTTAGGGCGTTGTGCCACCAGTGTTTCTCTTCCTTTGTGTTTAATTACAGTTTACAGCGAGGTATAAGCTACTTGGACTAAAGTAATCTGTAAGGTTTGCAAACTCTCAGAAGCTGTTCTTCACATATGCACCCCTCAAAATGTCTAGAAAATTTCAAGACAGTTTTTTACTTTTTTATTAGGATCCCCATTAGCACCAGCATACGCATCGGCTATTCTTCCTGGGGTCCAACACACATCCATTCATACACACTTATACACAGAACACTATAACAAACAAACAAAGACAAACAGCACGACCGGCTCCTCTAGTAGAATTACATTTCATACAGAAGAGGAAAGACATGAAATAAATAAATAAATAAATGGCCATTCATTTCACAGACCTTCTGTAAAAGAACACAAAATCCTTGTCCTCACATTTTCCATCATACAAATCATATAATATCCAAATTCACCTCTGTATCACATCCCTCACAGGTGAAGTATAAGAGTCTGAAAATATACAGACAGTTTTCTGCCGTTATGCTACGTGTCATTGGACATATTCACAGTAACAACTCTTGAAAAAAAAAAACATACTGGCGAGCAGAAAAGAGTTTGAAGCAGCTTCCTTAGGTGCACGATGATCCTACTGGTCACTTGATATTAATGTCATCACTCGGGCACACTTGCTTGCGCTGAAACTTCCTACTGCATTCACACATCAGCTCGCAGTGACTGCATAGAACTATGTTTAGCATGACAAGTACAAGCTAGTTTTATGAGGAAAGTATCTTGCTTGAAATAATGTACAAATTTATCTCAACTTGTCATCTGAAATTCAGTCAACCTAAAAAGGCAGCCCAGAGATTCTTTTTTTTCTTTAAGTTGAAACAACTTGTTTATTTTTAGTGTTGTACTTGCACAACACTCCTGAAAAATTCCTAAAGTTCTCGGGGTGAGCTGCATGTTTGAAATCATACAGTCTAATATGTGTACAACACTTGTGTACCTATAGGCCTACGCTCTTTTCTCCTTTTAGTAAGCTTGATGGGATCACAAGTGTTTAATGTTGTCCTACATATGAATAGTTTGTTTTCAGGGTTCTGTATTTTTACATTCCATTATTAATATATCCCTCGTCCTCCATCCACTGTCCTGATCTATGTACATTTCTACCTGCCTGGTTTACAGACATGTACAACTGCTTAGCTTTAATTCTACTTTCACGTTGTTTAATGACTGAAAATCTCTCTACACCACTGTTATCAGTCCTGTTCCACTTTCTCATAGTGAAACTACAAATAGGAAGCAGGAAGAGGAAGAGTACCCACATAAAAAGGAACCACAGGTGGAGAAACCTGGACAGCGAGAATTGTTAAAAGTAAAGACAGAGAGGTGCAGGCAGAACTAGAGCGGGAACAAGAGAGGAGGAGAAACAGAGTCAGCCTGTAACCAGTCATGGTCACATGCCAGTAAGCCAGAATAAACCAGACCTGAACACTCTGGCTGCTGCAACAGTCCTCACTTACTTGTAATGTTTAAATAATGCAACATCATCATGACGACAACAGCTAGACTCAGGTTCCTATAAAGTTCAGTTTACAATTACACTGATCTTATCTTCTCATCCCCTGACATAATAAAACCTACTACACTCAATATGTTGACATCACTTGTGGTAAAAGGCCCACAACGAGGTCAGAGGTGTTTTGCATTATAGAATAAACACTGAAGTGTGTAGCACGATATATATATTTACCTGTGTTGTTCCATTTATCCAAATGTTTCAACAATGTTCAATCCCAGGGAAATCTGTGTTTTAATTCAGTAACGGTGAATTTCAACTGGACACCTGGTTTCTTGGGGAACATGAGTATCAATCAATCAATCAATCAATCAATCAATCAATCAATCAATCAATCAATCAATCAATCGTTATTCGTATTGAGTGTTATCTCGAGATGCATTACAAAAGAGCATTCCTCGAGTTCCTGTTGTCCACACTTCCTTGCCGCTGAGGTGGAGGTCAGAGCAGGCCGTGCATGAATGAGTATGGCGGTGGTTAAGGGACGAAACAGTCCGATGGTGGTGGCTGGGCTACAGGCGTTGGTTGTGGGACGACACAGTCCAATGGTAGTGGCCGGGCGTCAGGGACGCCGAGTGGTAGTAGTGCCATATCACCTTGCTGAAGGTTGGGGGAGCTCTGTCTACTTGAGAGCCTGGCTTCTGCTGCGGGGACAAGGCCTCCTGGGCTTCTGGAGTATGATACATATGACATGTCAGAGATCGGTGACGGAGGCTAGCTGTTTACCAAAGCCAACGTTACATGTGGTAGTTATATTTACATGAAATGACAGAATGTGTATACATGTAACTGAAAAGCTTCTCTGAAGAACTTTAACTTTGTGTTAATCTTTGTAACTTGACAAAGCGGTACGTCTTATCTCTTTAATGGTCTTGTCTTGTACATGTGTTAGTCATGTTTTCAGAAGAAATATCTCATCCTGCTTTCTTTTAAAGGAGCAATATGTAACTTTGACACATTGCATTTAAAATTGGTACTGCAGTCCAAATTCAAAACATGAGCCCCACAAACCCTCCTCCCTATATATCTGTCCTTATATCTGAAGCAGTTTTCTTGCCCGCTTACATCTCTTCAACACCTGTTAGTTTGCCGTTTAACTGGCTAACTGAGGGGTGTCCAAAACAGTCACGTGGGTATACCTTAAAATCTCCTCCCCTCTTTGGTCTAAGCTAATACAAACCATTCCAGACCCGAATCAAAACTTAGAAGGACATACTGGCTGCTGCATTGTTGTCAGAGAAGCCAGCAATTAAAATTCAACAATTTAAAATATTTAAATAAGCTAAAAAAAACGGGTTTTGGCTTGATTGCATGTCGTCTGATTGGCTCCAGTTCTCTGTTACCCCATGTGACCCAGGCAGCTGAGCTCAGAGATGCTCCAGTGCATTTCAGCAAACACTGCAGCACCACGCTAATGCCATGTGACAATCTGTTTTCTATTATGCATGGTTCTGGAGGCAGGGGGAGTGACGTTTCTCTAATTGGACGTAATGATGATAAAGAGAGACAGAGGCGGGTTCACTGTTGGGATTACTGTATAATGTGTGATGGAAAAGTTTAACTCCTCCATGGCAAATAACTGCTGCGATCTTATCTTCTTTCCACTTGTCTTTACTTGCTTGATTCTCCTTGCTAACTAGAGAGAATTCAGAGGATTTTTCTGCTCTAAAAATAAGATGTAATACAAAATGAAAGGAATACTTGGCATGCTAGGTTTTTGTATCTACAGGGATGTGTGGTACCATTTGGTACTGTAAGAACCTAGGATATTCCTACCCTATCTCCTTTAAATTAAATTTGCATTAAGCGTCAGTGCTTTAATTTTTGTGACGTGTTGACAATGCATGGTTAATGCTCACAGACTATGTTACTTGAAGTAAAAGAAACACAACATTGAAGGACCAAGCTGGCCTTGGTGGATGGCGTTTGTACCAAAGAGTCATGGTACCTGTAGAAGATTACGTCTGTGTTTTGGTTTTTGAAATTTTGCGATTTTGTGTAAGATGTTTATAAAGAATCTTATGTCTCAAGTCACTGCTGACATTTCTCTATGAAACACACCCATAAAAAGTTAATTCATTCGATCTCTAAACTAAGTGCACTGGAGAGACCATTCGCCAGAATTGAGTCCTTGCCAGGTGCAAATGTACATTAACATAATTTTCAGGGATTCATAAACTGTAAACTGTAAACAAACAATCAATTAGGGGCTGTATCCTCTAAAGGGCACATTTGAAGACCAATTGCATCACAGCATTGTATCAAATGCTGTCCCATTTAGAAGGCTCCTTCAATTGCGACCGACAAATGCGGCCTACTTTTCCTACGCCACGAAGGATGACAAGTAGAATGCTCTAACATATCCTGAGTTTCATTGAGGACTTTCAAGCTGCTTAAAATTACAATTTTAAATTGGATTGGTTTCAACTCAGTCAAAAAGTTAGCAATACAAATGTAGGAAAGGGGCCTAGAAAGTTAAACGAAAGGTTATGTAACGTGACTTTGGTTATGTTAGCTAGTTCCGGTGCAGTTGACTATTTTGCTAGGCGAATGGAGCGGCACATTGTAATGGGGGGGTAAGGGCCGGAACAGCTGCTGACATTAAAAGTAAATCCTCTGCAGACCAGACTGCCCCATTTCAATTCTGCCTGAGCCATCGCCACATAAGTCCCAAGAACACCTTTTTTTTTCTTTTACAGAGACTCAACTCTGTCACAGCTACTATGGTAACTCCTTGCTCCCTAAATGGATGATCAGAAACTCTAATGCTTTAACCAATAACTTTGGCGAATGTAAGTTAAAGACAGTCAAACAATAGTGACAGGGTCATGGGAAAGTTTAAAACAAAATTAACATTTAAGTCTAATATTTCATACTGCCCTGTTTTGTTACTGGTTGTTTAATTACTGTGGGATTAGACACATTTTGCCCTCCCCAGCTCCCTCACCCTCCACGCACCTCACGGGCGTCTTAATCGGGACAGACTTAGGGGCCCCGTGTCACCAGGGATGCAGCCTTTGTGGGCCTAGCAAAGAAAGGAAAGGAGTGTGTCAGCGATTTAGCAGAGAGTTACAGCCTTTCTTGGCCTCTTGCCTGCTGCCTGGTCAACTGAGTTTTTGCGGGGGCACTGGGCAGAGTGACAGGGCCTGTTACAGTGAATCAGGACCTTGTTGGACCTAGGTGAGCTTGCAGAGATTGATGAGGCGAGATGTAAAGAATAAGAATGGGCATTGAGTCTTTGTGATGGGATTCTGGCTGCCTCTGAACCAGCCGGTTCATTCTGGCTGGTTTGAAGTGGTTCTGAGTGACCACAGTGCCAAAAAGCTGCTGTAATGCTTGAAGCAACTTTCTCTAAGGGCTCTTTCATATGGTCTGTTTGGTAACTATGCTGGCATAGAGCAGTGATGAGCCTTCAAAATGATGCCTGTTCAGAGTAAATTCCAAACCAAAACTGACAAACTTTTTGGTTACATAAATGATTTTGGTATAATTGTAAATGTACAGTTGTCAGATTGGCGAAATTAGTTTGAGGCAAGGGTAGGCTTTAAAAATGTAATGAGAGGAAGCTAGATTTAGAAGGTATCCAAGCAGTGGAATTTCAAAGCCAACATGTCCCCCAAACCAAATGATCAGGAACTGTTCCCTGTGTTACGGAAGAGGAGTCCATTTAAGTGTTGGAAAGAATGCACATTGCATTACTAGGCTGCATACAGTAGGTAGGTACTTTATGTAGTCAGTCAGGTAAAAAATGACAGCAGTTTGGTTTTGAAGGGAATTTCGACAAAAATTCAAGAAAATCCTTCCTTCCATTATCTTCCACTTATCCAGATGGGTCTTAGTGGCACTATGCTTTACAGCTATGTTTCCAGCTCCTCCTTGGGGAGACATTCCCAAGCCAGGTTGGATATGTAATCCCTTCTGGGAGCTCTGGTTGGGTTCTTCCCCCAGTTGGATTTGCCCAAAAAAACTTCAAAGGGATGCGCCAAGGAGACATATTTTTATTATGCCCAAAACCACCTTTAGTGGCTCTACCCTGAGCTCCCTCTGGATATCTGAGTCCCCCACTATCCCTGTGGCTTAGCCTAGGCGCCCTTCAGTGGAAACTCATTTTTGGCTGCTTGCATCTTCTCATTTTTTCAGTCACTTCCCAGGGATCATGACATAAGTGACACCAGTTGGAACATATATTGACTGGTAAATCTACACCATCCCACTTTGAGCAAGAACCCGAAAAAAAACGTCTTCACTAGGGCCAGTTAGTCACACCCCAGTGCTTACTCTGACCCCAACTGCTTCACACTCGGCTGCAAACTGCCCCAATGCCTGCTGGAGGTCCCAGCTTGATGAAGCCAATAAAATCATATCATATGTATTCAGGAGCGATGCAATGTTTAGGTCAGAAAAGCAAATACTCTCCTCCACCCTGCTGCACCTTGGGACCCTCTCCATTATAATCACACATAGAATAGGAGACAGGGGGCAGGCCTTTTGGAAGCCAACACTTAAAGGAAATTTGTTTGACTTTGAGTTGAGGATGTGGAAAGAGCTCTAACTTTGTTTATACAAGACTGGGTGGCTTATAGCATTGGCCCTGGTACCTTATTCTAGTAGTACCCCTACAGGACCCCCTGTGGGCTTAGGCTTTCTCCAAGTCCACAACACACATTGAGACTTGATGAAAAATGTAACCGTGTAAGGATAAAAAGGTGGTCCACCATACCTTGGCCTGCTGAAAGCAAAATGATCCTATGTAACCTAACCTTGCATTAAGTCGGCAACCAATGTGGCTGCTTTCGTATTTGATCAACTTTCTAAGAAAGAGAAGCCAGAAATTTAAAAAAAAAATCCCTCAGTCTATTGTGCTCCCCTATTTAACATTTACCAGGGGTAAATTTAAAGACAAATCTCCAGTGAAAAGAAGTTCTGAGAACAGATATGGGATATAATGTAAAAGTGATATGATTGAAAGGCAAGTGTCTTGTTTGACTTTTTCTTCACATGGTCTTTTCTTAGTGACTGTGCTCTATCTTTCAGTTTCACAACCGCTCAGGCTAGAGGGTGAAGTGAAACAAATGCGATTGAGAAAGCCTCAGTGACTAAAGTTGACACGCCAACTCTCTAAAAGGCCACCACACACTTTGGCATACTGCACCACTCTGTTGTCTGTTGCCATGGTGAATGTTGATGTCATTAAACCTGTTGCACAAGAAACTTCAATGGAAATGATGTAACATTGTGGTACTTTCTTTTTTACTTTTTACTTTACTTTTCTTTATAATTTAAAATGGTTAAACATAGTAAATCTTAAATTATCAACAAATACATTTTCTTAAGTTACAAGACTCATTGTACTTGGCCCTGGCTACTAACATAAAATACTTTTTAAGAAAACATTGTTGTTCCTATAGTCATAAATCGTCTGAGGAAACTTTAGATTTTTGGACTTAATACAGCAACATTTTACTGCATCAAGATGTTTTTACCCCCATGGACTTTAGTCATGGTTACAGTCGTTGAAGCTAGCTTGAGTGCTTAACTTTCTGTAGTCTATATAATCTCAAAATTCAAGATTTAAAAACCTTCATTGTCTATAACATAGCAGGAGAAAATAACCTTTGGTTGGAGACTCAAACAACAACAAAAAAATACATTAACACCCATTGGTCCACATTAAATCATAGCAACATTTCCATAAAAGCACATGTACAAAGCACATCAAAAAGTCCAAGCACATTTGACAAGAATGGAATATGTTTGTTGATACCAACTTAAATGACACACTACCTGTTGTTATGCTTCTTTTATTTTAAAACAATGTCTTTATTGTCTTATCATCCCAATGGATAAAGGATTACCTCAGAAACAATAAGGAGCCATTGCTATTCTTGAAAATAGGGAAATAGATTTTGTATGCAACTACTATGTCTGTACCTGTTCGTCAACTTCTTTGAGATAGGACAAGTGAAAATATTCACAAACAACTTTTACTTCCTGGTCCCTTTATCATACAGATGTCAGTGTACATACCTTCCTACATTGTATCTAATATGGATCATTTACCACCATCACGCAGTGTAGAGGGATCTCCTACACAGTCATTCAAACACCTTAACCAATGTTTCAGCACAAAGACCTTCTTTGTATTAGTGACATAAGAGCTTAGAAGACTTGGAGTAAACAAATACAGCAACAATGCCCACGTGTTCCCACTTGAACACATTCATCAGGCCACCCTGCACGTTTTACTAAGCTGAATTACAGCAACAGATACTCAGGAACATTTCAAACAACCAATTCCCATAAGTTCTTCGTGTCAAGGACTGGAATTGTTGGAACTAAGATCCTTGAAATGAAACACTTTTTTTTCAGATAATTGTTGCAGGTAATTTAAAACCATGTGGGTTTATTTTTTTAAGCAACATGCTTATTAATGGCTCACATAATTCAGATTTTGGACTTTCTCACCAGCTCATCAACATGCAACAAAATCGGCATTTAACAAAAATGACACTGGAAAGTGGCAAAACAAACTACTTTGCAAGTCCTTGTGCAATAAGCAGTGCTGGAAGCTTGCTAAAGTAACGACTACAACTGGTTATGGCCTTTTTTCTCTGAGGCTAAACAAATCCATTTGTGTTGTTTGTCAATCAGCAGAGCAAATCAAGGGTTCATTCTGTAGCTCTATTTGAAATGCAGCATTAGATGTAATGTCCATCCCAATGGTTGTAATGGAAGCCCAACATATCTGAATGAAAACCCAAGACTTACAAAATGTGTTAACCAAACAATTCAGAAAACAAATATTTTATAAGCTATGGCAGATGCATCAAATGCAACTCTTAATTACACAGATTTCAATCCAAACTGATTCTGTTCAGATCAATTACAGCTGTTTATCCAACATGGTGTAGGTTTAAGCACTGATTAGTCTTTTAAGCCAAAGATCAAGACCAAGATGGCTTCCGCTTATGTGAAGAGTTCTAAATTGGCTTTCAACAGCATCAAACAAACCTGAAGGTCGTATGCCTTTTTATAAAAAAGGTTACGTGTTGCCTACATCAATCAATGTATCATATTGAATTAGATGTCATATGGATTAGATGTAAGATCTTACTAACCAGTTAGCAGTCTACAGCTACATCACACCTTTTGTTCCTCTGATTGGCTGGTGTAGAGGCATTTTGGTCTGCAACAGCAATTGACAGTGCTGTGAAATGAAGGAAAAAAAATGGTTCCAAATGTTTCTCTATGAATTTGTTTATCAGTACCAGGCTAAAGAGTTTGATTAACTTGTTGGAATACAGGACCCATTTGTTTTAAAAAGCTAAACCTCTAGTGCTTCCATTTACCTCACTGGTATTCATAATATTGGGACATTAGTGATTGAATTTGATGTCATTGGATGGCTTTCCTTGGGATTTCTGAGTTAAAGTTATTTGTATAGCTAAAGATCTCACCTAACTGCTCACTGCCAATATTTTCCCTGTAAAGGTGTTAAAAAATGTTCTATCCAGTCCTGGATGATGCCGTGAGCCCAGACATGGCATCTGTTTCTAGCTAAAACAGAGAGAGTCATTCTGCATAATACAGCTTTAACCTTCTTATGTGATAAACCAGCTGCTTTGGCACATGTCATAAAAGATCAATTTGCTTCTTTGCTTAAGTGATGAGTACATTTCAGCTTTAACTTGTCCCTTGCAAAGGTAACCATTTTCTCAATAACAATGGGAATTTGTCAATGAAGGCTCACTTGGGAGGGTAAAATGGGTTTTATTTAATCAAAGTTTGTTGTAGTTATTTCAACATTCTCAACAATGAATTGTCATTTCAAGGTTTAATGAATAAAAAAAAGTTAGCAACCAATTTGAAGTGTTGATTCTGCATACGCCTGATGGTTTAACATGAGTTAAGATTGTTTTTTTGAGCCTGTGAATTCCACCTGTTATGTAACATATTTAGTGTTAATCCTGCAATTTGAATAATTCCAACATGACAACAAACAAGCAAAGCAGACTGGTCAAATCCCTACAGACCAGCCCTCCCTCTGATCTCTCCATAAGCTGGTTTCCATAACCCTGTTGGCACTTTGTCTCTACATTGATAGAAATATCTCTTTATGAGAGTAAAATTAGTTTTAGCCTGTATTAGATTCAATATGGTTGGGAAAAGCTATTTGGAAGAGGGCCACAATAATAAGCTCTTAAGAGGGATTTAGAATGGCACACCACAGCCTTAGAGCGTCACAACAGAGGTTCAATTGTAGGAACTTCTGGGAAGAGTAGGGGGTTTAATAAAAAAAAAGGCTTTTTATTTGGAGAACCCTTTCTCTCATAATTTGCATTGTTAAAGCTGTGAAAGCATTTAAACATTGTTAGCTGAGGCCAGGGGCACAGGTCACTGGGTAAAAGGTTATCAGTTATCATCAGAGCAGGAACCTGTCAACTGTAATTAGACACACTTGAACTTACACAGCTTATTATTACCAAGAGCATGTTGCGTACCATGAAGTTATGTGCAGAGAACAACGTTTAAGATGCAAGGATATCAATGATTGTCATTCAATTGCTTACTTAATTTGTTTATTACTGGTTGGTTGTTGTGTTAGTGGAAGTGAAAGCTTTGTGAAACAAGACATGTTGATTCTAACTTGCGGTAATAAAAAAAAGCACATAGTATAAGAGGTTGCCCCAATCTGGATTTGAACACACCTGTGAAACATTCCTTGAACAGAAATGTCAGTCACACAACCTTTAATATCTGGGATCAGAGTTTTCTTTCATGTTACCCCTGGCTGCTAAATCATTCTTCCCATTGCAAGCTCTGATAATGGCATGGCTCCAGGAATTTGACTGTTAATATGTAAGAAACTTTATGATGGATTACATTGAATACAAGGTGCAAGGATAAAGCTGAGTGACTTTGGTGTTCAACGTATCTTAACCCATTGAACCACCATTTTCCATACCTGGCCGTAAACTACGACTTTAAGTTAGCGAGGAACTATGTTGCATTCCATGAACCATATTCATACGGTGGCCATAACCCTTCATCTAATAGCATTATAACGTTCTATTGATGTGTTCCATCTTTGAAAATGATAGTATAATACAGTAATATGAGCAAGCTAAATGCAAAGGGAAACCGATCCCAAATTTTAAAGTAAAACAAAATATTCAGTTACTTTTTAAGCTACTTACTGTAGGCTACATGTTAGGCCCCGTGTCCACCTAGCGTTTTTTTCTCGGCGCCAGCGTCTTTTTTCAGTTGTTTTCAATGGGTAGAGAGCGTTTTCAGCAGAAAGCGGCCGCCTGTATGAAAAGCGCAGCGCCCAGCGTCTTTTTAACAAGCGCTCTGCCGTTTTTGTGCGGCCGCTCCGAGCGCTCAAGTTAAAAATCTTTCAACTTTTCAAAAAAGCGCTGCTGACATCACCAGCGCTTTTTTCAACGAACCAATCACAAGGCTGAATGGCCGGTAGTCTGCATGTTGTCAACCAAAAACAATGGAAGAGAAGTTGGAGGCATCCTGAACTGTACGACATGTCAGATGAAAATTACCATAACAAGGATAGAAAGTTACGTTTGTGGGAGCAGATTGGACAGACACTTGATGTTGCTGGTGAGAGTTTTATTTTTGTCATCCTGTGAGCTGTTGGCAGTATGTATAAATAGTGTATGTAGCCGACTGCTAACATAACGATAGCTAAATTGTTCCTTATTAAGCCTGAAATATGACTTGAACCGGACTTCATCCAGTAGCAACTCCTGGACAAGGCGGTGATATTCCCCGTATTGTTGTCTCCTACGGACCGTGTCGTACCCACATCCTCCTTGCTCCGTGTCTGATCGGATCCGTGATAGCAGGGCCGTCATTATTAAGCTCATCATCCAGACAAAGTACGAGGGCAATAATATTCTGATTGATGCTCATGGTAAAGGGAAAAAAACGATCTCAAATATAATAAAACATGCAGTTAAAAGTAACGGAGAAGTGTCGGTCAAACAGCGGCTGTTGTCAACAAACTGTTGTCATAGAGACAGGGCCGACGTGCAGCGCTTTTCTTCTCAGCGCACAAAACGCTCATGCGAGCGCTTCCGAGCGCACAGCCAGCGCTTTTCTGCCTGGAAAAAACGCTAGGTGGACACGGGGCCTAACACATTAGCATTCAACCTATCGCTAGCTAACATTACTTAGCCATTTGTTAGATTGAAATAACAAACATGGAAATGAGTAAATAAACTGCTATGTTAGCACCAGATAGGTTGAATGTTAATGTTAGTAGTTTTCAGATGATAGATATCAAATATGTTTTCTTAACTTGATTGTGGCTCAATGGACCTCCAGATTTAATTATTCAATGTATTTTTAGTAGCCAAAAATGGCTACTGGGCAAATATTGCAAATTGGTGAACCATTATCTCTGATATCATGCTTAGGGTGGGCAGCATACTGTAAATAGGGTTGTAATGCTGAATTCCAGCTTTGTTAATCACATTAACACTTCTCGGATAATCAGCATATTTCATCGTAAAATACCTCAGTCGCAACAGCTATCACGAGCATTTAACCAATTCCTAGCAGTCCAGGTACATTTACAGTAAGAAATGCTGCCTTTCTTAATATTTAGTTTAACACTGTCAAATGGAAATGTCCATCAGGCAGTGGTTTTAGTGCTTGCGTTTGCTTTGCTTCTGTCAAGCACATTCATTTTTTGCTGCAATGTATCAGTATGTAAACGTTTGTTAGCATACTAACGTTAGCACCAACTTGCCAATATAGTGTCAAAGATGTGTTAACATGGTTCTTAGTATAACAATTGTCCGGTGGTGCAATGCAATGTGTAAAGATAAATCCAGTATTATTCATATTCCTTTTGACTGTAGATATAGTCTATCAAGTTGCTTAAGAGGTTTGTGACAACACAGTGGAAAGGGTTTGTCTTTTAACATTGGCAGATATTGCATGTTTCAATAGCAACAAGTAAGTATTATGTGCACAACACTACAGGTTATTGTTCCTGGCTGATAGGCATGGTACAAGAGATTAAACAAACAGATGTCCCAATTTTAGACGTGTTGGTATTGTGCTGCAGCGGCTCCAGTTTCACACCAACCAACCGTCTTTAGGATTCTTAGATTTGTGTTGCTACTGTGGTTAAAAAACATCTTAATTACTTAGCTCGTCTTTGTTTTATCCCTTTTGTCCCACTGCACATTTCTTTGAATTTGCTGTATCCATGGTTTTGCAAGTGATGCCCCTGGAAAACTGGTTACCCAGTACAACACTATTCGGGGCATGGGCATTTCTCACTTTTTAAAAAGCCAGCAGTAGTAAACCTGCCATGACATCTTGTCGCCAAATTAGAATCCAAATGCCTACAGTAGATAGATGAATGACAGGTCAGCCTATGGCCATAGCCTTCCAGACATGTTGGTGATGAGCCAAGGGAAAGCTTTAAACCAAGAGTCCAAGTCCATAACTCTTTACTGGTGACAGAAAACGAGGTCCACGGCAAGGTCACTGCTCCTTCACAAGGCCTCTGTGTCTGCTACAGTCTCAGTATAGGAAGCTGTGACAAAGGCAAAGTGTAACCATAATTACACCATGGGGACATGTTGTAGATGCAGGATTAAAACTTCAAGAATCCATTTCTTGGTTGTATAAATGAATACTTGTATGTAAAAGGGGTGCTGCTTGTCAACAGGCAAGGCTGGCAACTGCGTGGGGCCCCCTATAGCTGACAAACTTTAAACCACAGCAGTGAATAAAAATGTGCAGAGTTTACAATGACAGTAAAAATCCCCCTAAGGAGGGGGGCCCCTCTGACAGCACTCACTCTGGTAGCGATGCCAAGTGTTGCATGCATTATTCCTGCAAAAACCTAAGTTTGCCGATGGCAGTCACCAAAGGAAAATGAGGAGGAATTATTCATCTAGGAAAAGGTAAGTGGAACAGATGAGTAGGCTAATGCATATAAGATGAGATGAGTGAATGCTGCTAGCCTAAATTTGGGGTAGAGACATTTGAAGACTATAACTTCGGCAAGCTTTACATTATGGCGTTTGTTCTTTGGCTTTTAACATTATTAGTTTACTTATTGTAGCTAGCAGAGCAGCCTATAGTGTGTTTTTATTATATAACATAATGTAACATATATAACATATAACTTGTAACTGTGATTTTTTGCCGAGGGTCATAACAGACCTTAGAATCGCCAGTGGTCACTCTTACTGATAAGCACACAGTTTATTATTACTACAGTTTAACTTCAGCTGTAAGGGCTGTTTCAGCATCTTTCATCTCATTGTTCTTTAGGGGGCCACATATGACTTGCTTACTGTTTTTATTCAGTCATACCACCATCATCAGTGTCATTTTCAAGTGCAGCAAGCAGCTCTGTTTAGTGAAAAAGCTCTAAAAACCAACTGGACTTGGCCTTTAGACAAACAAAGTGGCCGCTAGCTTAACACAGTTGACTTTTAGCCATTAAAAGGTAGACACTTCTCCCAGAGTTAGTGGACAAAACAAAGAAAATGAAGAGTACATGCTGCTTTTTCAGCAGATAGACACATTACTCCAAATAAATTCTGATGTTATTATTTGTAAGCCATAATATGTTAATAGGCTAGCTAAGGATTAGCAAGATAATATGTCCATATTGTGAATAGTTTGTTGTTCTTGTTGACCTATAGTATAGTATCAAGATATTTCTGTATAATGCAAACCTGTATAGCAAGCAAATCAGTAGTAGGCCTATGTATGTCTGGAAAAATATGTGTTTAATTAATGATTTAAGTTTCCCACACTACTAAATACAAATCCGACATCTTAGGTCGAAAACTCTCACGTTCTGTAAACGGCAGCCTCAGGAACAAGAGGTCCGCTCATGCACTGTTTTGACCCCATGATAAAAGAAGGCCTTTGATGCATTTGTGTTTTGCAGGACCACAGCCCAATTTTTGCAGAACAGGAAACAAATCTTTTTTTTGATAGACCCAGGCCCAGGCCCTTGGGAGTGTCTGTATTACGTCTAAATGTTTGGTTTACGGAAATGCTCCATCAAAGATGCAAAGTGTGCCGGACAGGTGGAAGGGGTAACGCTCGTCCTGTTGTCGCATTTCCGTTCATAGACTGAGTTTCTTATCTTTGTACATTATCATTACCAGGTTTGAATAGCTTGATCCAATAAGGTCAGCTTTTTTACATTCTATTTGATTATTTTGTCATACATAAACAATATGCCCAGCTCAAAACAGGCTTACAAGACGACAAAGAGACCAAAGACCAAAAGTAGACACTTAATAATACTAACAAAATAAACCATCCTGATGTTTCCCACTGGACTTGTTGTGGTAAAAATTCTGCGAAATATAACTTCAATCCACCATCAATATATTTCATACGACCTGTGTGTGCTCGGTCGATCTCAGAAGAAAACATTTGGCTCTTAAAGGGAATGACAACTGACACTCTGATTGGTATGATTCATGTTACACCCAAACACACCTACAGTATGTAAAATCAAGCCACATAATCCATCATCTTTGCGCTCTGCACCCTGTTCTGTGCCCAGATTGTGTGCAACATAAATACCAAAATATAGTCAGACATGCCCCAAATCGCTGTGCACTGCCATGCGCTTTACGCCATCAAAATATGGCACTTTGTGCTTTAAATACCTCCACCACCTACAGCAGTGCCCTTCCTACTCAAAGACAGTCACACTTAAACTCACTTGTGGCTCTTTCTGGGATAGTTGCCAATCATGTTTGATGCACAAAGACATCCATTTAAGGTTGCTCTCTGTACTGACATGTTTTAGGCAAAGTATGGGTGTAGGTAACTGGTCTTACAGGCACTGTGAGCTCCCACAGCATCGCCAACTTGTTCTGAGTAGAGTATTAGCGACACAAAGCCCGGTGATGGACATTGGCTTGTGGGAATAACCTAGCAGGGGAGACTACGTGCATGAGGGAACAGACCATGGCCTGGGTACTCATTGTTATCAGGAGAATTTGAGCTGCCAGTTGACTCAAGTGAAAATTAGCACAGGGCTTCAGGGGAGGTGCTGTCAGGTGCATGGGAGGTCAACATAAGCCTGCATAGTGGGGAAATATCAACAGGCTTCAGACAATTGACAACATAAATCCAAACACATATTTATAGCAGCCTCAATAAATATTTTTCTAGCTACAGATTAAATGACAATTGCTAATCCTTGAATAATGTTTCAGCTCTGAACTGAATGCTTAACACAAAATGACACACACACTAAGGCACTATAGCTGCTTGGATTAGCTAAAGCTGCTAAATGCTACACAAGCATTTAGCAACACAGCTCAAGAGCAGCTCAAGTGTCAATGAATAGCATTTATTGTATGTCTAAAGTCACTTACCCTAACTCCTGAATACTTAACTTGCAATGTGCAGGAGTTTGATTGTAATTTCTTTACAGACTCATTCCTCTGAAATAGATGTGTGAAGTATTTTTCTACAGCTTAAAGTAAGAAAGAAAATACGTTACATATAGGTGCAAGGAAAGCTAGCAGCCTGTTGCAACACAGCCCAAATAGTCGATTTCAACAAGACACGCCTCTGACAAGGCAAATAGTCAATCATAGTTTAAAGGTCCAATATGTAAGATATCTACTGAATTAAGTCATAAAATGACCTTACATTAGGAAACATGCTATGTAGAAGTGCTGGCTTCTTTGACAACAATGCAGCAGCCAGTATGTCCTCCTTCTAAGTTTAGATTCCGATGCAGTAGTAGTCGTTTTGCCTTTTGCCCCTCGGTTTGCCTGGCAAATGGCAAACCAACAGGTGTTGCAGCGATGAAAGTGCAAACTAACCGGTTCAGATATAACTGATTGTACCCGACCTAAAAAGCCTCTGCATGTTTCTAATAAGCTCCACGAGCAGAAACGTGGTAAAACTAGGACAAATATTGGAGATTCTTTTGAAAAATAGAGACAGGTTAGAACGCAGAAAGGTTTTAAGACAGATGCACAACTGGTCAAAAACTGAAGCTTCAGTGTCCTCGACATGGCAACCTGTGTGAGCATCGACTCTAGGGAGTATAGGGGGTGAGGGGGACAGCTCTTTTCAATGGTTTGAATTTGGACTGCAGTACCAATTTCAAACAACAGGTGTCAGAGTTACATACAGGTCCTTAAACATTTTGGAGTGGCCAATCAGATATGAAGAGGGGCCCACGCCACCCTTGGCCAACCCTCGGGGTATGCACCTGGCCAGGTGGCTTGAAATACAAGTCCAAATGAATGCTCATGTAACTCCACTGTCAATATGCTATCCACATTGCTCATCTGTTAACCGTAACAACTTTGTCATGTTATCATTTGTCAATGTTTAGCTAAAAAAGTGCTTCTGTTATACCAAATGGTAATTCACAAATTGTATTATTTATGCCAAGCTAAACTGGCTGCTGGTTTTGACTTTACATTTTCAGATATTTATTCAACGTATACAGTCATTGATGTGGTTTAGATCTTTTTATTGAATTCTTGGCAAAAAAAGCACATCCAGAAATAGAACAATTTCTTCACAAAGTTAGGTTTTTTAGGTGTCTTGGATATTTTTTTCACCTGTAAGTTCTTGCTAAGTCAAGCTAACACGCTGCTGGCCGGCTCAATATTTACTATAAAGCAGGGAGAGGTGTTTATTGTCTTTTCTTACTCTCAGTAAGTAAAAGAATAAGTGCTTTTCCCAAACTGTGAATCCGTCCTTTTAACCATGCATGGCTTGTTCCTTAAGGATAATTTTTTTGGCTGCAGGCCCGGAAGCAAATGAATCAAAGAGGATTCCTCTGTGAACAGCGGAAACATTTTTCAGGCAAGAATACAGGATGTGTTGCAAAGTGTAGAAAAGTTTCCTTCAGCTAATGATGTCTTAATTCTTAATGCGATGGCTTTGTCCAAACAGGAAAAAAACCTGGACTTCTTGTGACTGGCATCCTGAGCGTTTGATTTAGTGCACAATACCATCCTTCAGAACCTTCGCCCAAGTCTTTGTCTCCAGAAAATGTCTGTTATTGTTATCGTTGAGCTTTCAAAGGATTTGCATGTTAAAAACCAAACAAAAACAAACTGTCCAATAATGTGTCATTCTCCTTCTCCAGCCCCTCGCTGATGCTTTTGTATGAAACCAGCCGTTCTTCCTCCTCTACCTTTATGATTATTTTCTTTCCATTTCAATATGCCTCAACCGGATACCACCCAACCACCTGTAACAAAAGGCCTCATGTGCATCGTCGTGACGTCTTGTCTTCTCTGCTTGTGTATTTGATGGAGGTCTCAAATGGTTCTGGACCCAAAGAGAAAAGAACAGAAGAAAAAAATGTGTAGTTTCGGTAAAGCATCTATCGGTGAAAAACTGTGGCACATGAGTTTGAATTGGTTTTGCACTTTAGTGCTTTACACAGAATTATGCAAATGTGTGAGAGACATGAAGGATATGGAATAGTTGAGGCTGATGATACTGGTTACAGGAAATACTGCTGTGAACATCACTGTTTATAACAAACTGAAACTTGTTGTAAGGCGGGGCAAATATACAAAGGACAACTCCTTAGTTTATATTGTGTTAAAAATAGCTCAGTCGTAGAGCCACCAGTTCGCCTCTTTCTCTTCTGTCTCTCTTCACCATGCTCCGCCTCCCTCTCAGAACAAAACTTACAATCGACCCGTTTTATTAAAACAGCATTATTTATTTAATTTTTTTTTATTTCACAAATGGGTCGTCATTTTTCATGTACATGTTGACATTATGCAGCTGGCTGTTAATCAAAGTGCCTGTTAGACTTTTGGTATTTGGCGCTTGTGGATTTGACTGAGAACTTTGTCTTTGTTATTTCCTTACGGAAAGAATATGGAGATATAAATTGTGCATCACCATTCAGCTAAAAACTTGAGATATCATTGTTGGTCCATATCGCCCATCCCTAAGGTGTTGCGATGTTATTTGTTATGAATTTGTTGAGGACAGCTCATTTAGGGCCCACGCTTGACTTTTCTTATTGTTTTCCCAAGCGTTCATATTCAGAGGATAAAATACGAAGGGAATATACATTTGGACAAATTCTACCCGTTACCCTCCCACTTCTCTGAGCTTTCAGCCACTGTGCAAACACGTGCATTTCCCTTTGATTACTCATAATTATTTTCTTAATTTTTTTTCCACACAGTAGGACCGGACACCTCCCCTCAATCCCAAACAAAAGGTAGTGCGCAGTTTTCATTTGGTGAGTTTATTTTTCAAGCCTTTGCTAACAAACATCCCAGATCACAGCGGTGGGGTTGAATGGAGGGCAAACATCGCATCACCGTCATGGTGAAAGATCATTAGATCACACATGTGGATGGATTCAATGAGGTATTGTTAGAAAGCTTACAACTGAAGGAAACCAGACAGATGGTGTGTTCAAAGGTAACTTGAGGGCAACAAGGTAAAAAGAACACCGCAATCAATATAAAAAAAACTATCCATTTTTTAAATTCCAATTCTGATTTTATTTTCTAAAGATTTATTTTTAGGCTTTTTATGTACTTTATTGTAGAGATAGGACAGGAAATCAGGGACAGAGAGAGAGTGGGGAATGACATGTGGAAAAGAAGCCACAGGTCAGATTCTAACCCGGGCCGCCGGCTTGGAGGGCAATAGCCTCCGAACATGGGATGCACACACAATAACCACCAAGCCACTGGCACCCCAAGAGTTTATTCTTACCATGATGTTTTCTCATTAAGATAAAAGACAAACAAACATCTGGTTTGTAAGGGAGTTCTGGCAGCAGCATAAGAAATGTGCAAAAAAGAACCAAGCAGGTGAGCAACAGGACATTTACAATAACTGGGAAATAAGCTTTAATCCTGTTTTTATATTCTTTCATTTCAATAAAGTTATCTATAGTTTCAGGTATATCTAGCTCATACCAAGATAAAGGAGCAAAAACTTCAAAAGCCCTTTTAACAAAGACAGAACGGGATCAATGAGAGACAAACATAATGTGTACATTTGACTGTTAGAGGGATGACGTCCAATAGGGGATTTTTATCTGCACTTTGCTGCTGATGTCTTTTTATAGTGCCTGCTAAAAAGCTTAATTGTCATTGGATGTAACGCAGATATAATATTGTGGTATAGCATTATGGTCGCTGCGTGTTCTGCCTCTTTTGAGCTTCACACAGGATGTTTTCCTGCATACAACCAGAGCCTGCTGAATGCTAGTAGACAAGTGAACTCTGACGGCAAACTGAAACCAGGATTAGGGTTAGGGTTCATTTTCCATAAACAACCAAACTTAGTACCACTCTTCAATAAATTATGCTTGATTGGTGGTCTTTAAGCTGTAACCGTGTAAGTTATTTTTTATTGATCAGGAATAAACAACTGCTGTGTGGCCGGGTTGCAGTAAAACTCCCAGGCTTTGCAATTTGAGTGGATTGACTGAAATGATAATCCTTTCATTTGTTAATAACGAAGTTAAAAATTTCAGTTCTCAATGAAACATTTCAAAATAAGGATTTATGAAATGAACTGCTGAATAGGGCTAATCATTAAGGAATGTAAAAGAAACCTTGAGGCATTTGATTTTCAATTTAAAAAATATGAATAAACCAATAAATAAGCAGACTATTAAATATATTAAAAAATAGATTTCAGGACTTTGTTGCTCTTAGGTGAGCTTCCTGCAGTTGCAGGCTTAAACTTAGTACATGTACTCTAGCAGGACTCTCATGTTTACTGATTCGGCCTTGTTGATGAACAAGAAATAAACTTTTAAAAATAGACATATAATCATTGTTTGATCATTTTCATCATATTTGAGCCCAAAACGTCCAGACATGTTCCCTTCTCATGTTTAAATTGTTGAGCATACGCTGTAAGCTTGAACAACAGAAGAAAGCGGCTTACTTGTAAACGAATCAGTTATAAACTAGTGTAGTTTGTCTTTTTACATATACTGTATATAGCTATTGGCTTTAATGTGTCAGAGATGTGTTTCAGGATCTGAGTATTTCCAGTAGTTCTCCTGCACCGTGTCTCCTCTGTGCTCTCATTGGCTGTTTTCGGAGGATGGGCCATGGGCTCGGGCTCGGGTACACCCCACCCATCATTGCGTCAGCTATAATATATGAACCGTACACCCGGCCCACACGTCCCAAAGGAGCTTTTCCATAAAGCTACAGGCTACAGGAGGTAGTACACAGCAGTTACACATCCACATCCTGGACGACTTTACCCATCCATGAAGTTGTGACTACAAGCTGCTGGAGCTTTGACAACGGAGAGGACTAGACCCTCCAACTCAGGCTGCCGGGTTTTTAAAAGAAAGAAAGAAAGCCCTAAAGAAGACTGCTAAAGCTGTTTCCTTTTTTTTTTAAAGAGACTGAAGTTTCAACTTGTTTTTTTGTGGGAGCGAAAATGACCGACTTCTGAACGAAGGCACCGGGAGACCCAGAGGAAGAAGTTTTTCATCGCCGTCAGTTTTGACAAAAGACGTACACAAAGAATAAGAACGAGTGCTTCCCTACCGACGCAGCCATGGACTCGGGAAAGGTATTTACATATCTTTGACTCATTTCACCACAACAAGTCTTTACTCCTGTCAAACCGGTTAGACTCTTCTTGGTGCTGCCTGTCAGTGAGTCTGGCTGCTAACGAGTTCAGCGGGTTCACGATATATTTAACCATGAGGTGCTTCCACATGTGCCATGACGGAGAGCCCATGATGCAGCAAATATGTCATTATCTACATATTAGTTATTACCCAGTCTGAGTAGCGTGTGTTACTTTTGTGTTCACTAGTCTTTTAAACATATTGCGTGAAGGTTTTGTCCACAATATGTCATAGTGGCCCACAACATGTAGGCTACTCACCCGGTATTTTTTTTTGTCATTTTACTTTAAAGTACTTCCGCAGTTTCTGACGTCACATTGAGTCTGGGGTCTGTGTATGGGATGCTTTGTCGCGTGTAGCGCCTTGTTTGCGTGCTGCGTGGCTGCGCGTGTGTGTGTTCAGGGATGTGATAAAGTGCTTTGTCACCCTGGTTGAAGTATTTCCTGCGAAAAGGCAATGTGACTGAAGTTTGACAAGAATTATAAATAGTCTTTTCTAAGGAGCTTCTTAGTAATAGCCCAGTGGAAGAACAAATATCCTTGAGCAGTTCAGCAACAAACCCCATTACAAGCAGATAGTTCTGCATTTAAAATAACAACACAAGTAGGCTGCAGAAGTAGGCTGTAAGACTCTTTAGCAAATGTACTTAACATATGTAGGAGGCCTACATGCCTAGTTTTATGGGGCTGCAAATTGTTGCTTTTTTATGGCCAGTTCATGGATTATTGTCAATGGCCTACTTTACAATGGCCTTCACATTCCTGAGAACCCTGTAGTCCAAAAAAAAAAAAATCCACAACACAATTTCTCAAATATTATAGACTACAACATAGTAAAATAAGATAGCTAATGTGCAGCACTGTTTCCTTAATACTAACATATCTCTCAACTGATTTATCATGTAAGCATTTCAATAATGATTATGTATAGAAATCATTTTAAGTAGTTGTGTTTTAGGAGAGGTGAAGCTAATTTAATTCATGTTAATTCTGTGTAACCATATCCCATGTTTTAGTGCGATAATTCTTAATCGACGAGAAACTACAGCCGTCACATTTTTATTGAAACAACTCCAAATACAGTCTAATAAGTGAAATGTAAAACGTACTTTGAAATACTCAAGAAACCAGTGAGTACAGTCCAATTTCACATACTCAAGAAACCAGTGAGTACAGTCCAATTTCACATCTTTTAATTTATTATTTTAACTCTGGATAACATACAGGTGAATGACCAAAAATGACCAGTTTGTCAGTGGTGTGATTTAGCATCAGTTTTTCATCTCAATCTTGGTTTGAGACTCTTGGTGGGACAAAACAAAACAGTATCTTAGGCTCTCTGAACCTTTGGAAAGACTGTCAGTGCAAAGGGAAATATTTTATTTATTTTAGATTATCTCTAGGCATTGATCCGACACCATGTGGTTTCCAAACTATTTATCTGTGATCTAATCAATAACTGCTTGTTTACTTTCAACACATCATCAGGCTTTACATTGTGTCTCAGTTTTACACTGTGATGCTCCTTGCTCTGAAAGTAAACATGGCTTATCTGCTGTCTGATACTGCTGTCTCCATCATGCAGCTTGTGGTCCCACTTACATATGCAGACATGCAGCGCAGTGAATCACGTACGCCACTCGCTGCGTCCTCCTTTCTGTCATTGATGTCAGATCAGTTAAACCCAGTGGAGCAGCGCAGTCTGATATTGTGGTCAAATATTGTTTCCCCTCAGTTGCTGTTGCTGTTTTTCTCTCTGTAAACGGTCTTTGGGCATGCTCACTTCCCTGTGGTGGACCTTCAGCTGGACGGGTTTGTTGTGGACGTGATGGGAATGGTTTCCTGTGTTCCCAGTGACACGGACAGATGATTCCCACAGAGAGTGAAAACCCTACCGAGGGAATACACAGTCGCCAACACTGGGGCATTAAAGCTTGACCTGTTCTTTCTAAGACGGTCTGCAACTCTTTAGTGTTTGGCTGTGTGTCCTGCAGTGTTTAGCTCTCTAATATTAATATCTGCATTATGACAGTAGTGAAACATCAGCTAATCAACATCTCAAGGATGGGATCCTCATTCCTCACTTGTTCTCAGAAGTACAGTATGTGGAGTGAGTTCAGTGAGTGATTCAACTTCTAAAGGTACAGTTAACACGAAATAGGAAGTGGTTAAACTTGTTTGATTTCCAGCGAATTGACACAGATTTCAAATGATGCACTGCTTGTTTTAAAATCCGCCCTGATAATGATTGTTCCAGTAAGATGTGGTCCACATTGACAAACACAGCAGAGTCACGTAGAGCTGTTTCATTAAACGCATTGTCGATTAAAAGGCAGCATATCCCCAACCATTTCATTGTTTAATTTCTTTTGCAGAAGATGTGTTCGACTTTCGATCATTTCAACTTCTCAATTTGAAGAATTAGTTTTTACTGTAATCTATGTTAGTTAATGAAGAATCTTTAGGTTATGAACCGTGGACAACAGAAACACGGTGATATCACCTTTGGTTCGCAGCAATAATGATGTTATTTTTTTACATTTTATAAACTAGAATTTTGATTAAATAATATAAACAATTAGGGCCAGACCGATATGGGATATTTGGGGCCGATACCGATAGTCTTGTGATATGCTAATATCGGCCGGCCGATTAATCGGTCAGGCTCTAAAAATGATCGACAGATTAGTCGCTGATGAGAATAATCGTTTCTCACATCCCTTATACTCTTTACAGGTTTATTATACTAAGCACATCTTCACCGTCTGTTTCTATCTTTAATATCAAGTGTTTTTCCTCACCTTTAGATTGCATGCCTTCGGTGCAGCGGTCATCTTATTTATGCAGTTATTCACCCTAATCTCAAAGCTCCTCCATCAAAACATGCCACCCTAAAGCCGTCTAACTTCGCATTGTTAGCCTTTTAAAGAGCTTTACTTTCAACAACAAGAAGCTTTGTTTTGGTCTGAAAACTCAATTCATCCCCCCGTCATTTCTTGGAAAAGAAATACATTACATAATTGGGGTCAAGCATACAGTTGACCTGCTCTGTCGTGAACAAAACATTAAAACACCGCTAAACATTTTATCCCCGACAGACCTGACAGCGCAGGTATTTTGATTGGGACTCCAGAGCCAACAACCTCCTTCACATTGCACACACGTGTAATTGCACACTGGCTTAATTCCTCTCCATCCACTGCCTTTCAGTCATCTTTCCTTAAGACAGTCCACAAGATCTCCTTTCATCTGCATGACCAGCCCTCTTCATCATGTCTCATACTGTAAGTGTCAGCCATGTTTTAATGAGGCTTAATGAGGCTTTGCTCCAAAAGTTAGGACTAAGAGATGTGGGAGGGTTTTAAGTGAGATGAACAAGCAAGCGAGAGTGCATGTTTAACTCACTTGTTTGAGAAAGCTGATGGCTTTGTGCACAGTGAAAGGATTAAAACGGTTCATGCAGGGCCAAGCTGTGTCTCTGTGGGCTTGAAATGAGATAAATCAGCACAAACACTAAAGGACTGTTAACTTCTGTTGTTGACATTTAACCCTTTAGTCTGACCTCTGGCGTTGTAATATAACTCTCTTCCTTTATTGAACATGCTACAGAAACAGTTTGAACTGTCTCGTCTTCCTTGGCTGTTTCTGCACACGTGTAAACTGAATAAAATATGTACAGCATCTAAAATAGTATTTATGTATTATTCAGGCTTCCGTGATTCAAGATTTATCCGATTAACAACATAAGGATGGACTTTCTTTGACGCAAACTGCACACAAAATCCAAGCAGCTGGGCAGTTTTCCTCCGGTATCAAACGCTGATCAAACAAAAAAACCTTACAAACCTCGACTTTTTTTATATTTACTTGCGATATAACTGTATTATAACTCCTGCCTCCATTTAAATGCTCTGGCAGTCATGTTATGGTAACCTTCTTCCTTCTCATAACAGTTTGTCATCGGGGATTTGAACACTTAATTGTTTGTCTCCAGCCTCGGTCAGCCAATAAATAGCCATAAAGAAAATCTTTGAATTCACGTATGCATCAGAATCGACTTGGATTAATCCTGTTGTCTTTTCAGTGAGCCACACTGCAGTCCTGATACGTGCAGACTCGTGTTTAAATACTATTACCAGGTTCACATGAACATCTGATTTTTGGCCATTAGTGGCAAAATAGTTTTTATAATTGTTGCATTAGTTATAAGATATTGATGAAATGACGTCAATAAACAAGCAGCCATTGTCTTGCTGGACTGAGAGACCCTATGAAGAACATGACACATGAGTGATCATGTTGAATGTTGAATTATGAGATACAGTTTAAAGCTGAGGTGTAGTTGCATGCTATCATAACGAATATACAATGTATAAGAAATGGTCGCCATATTTTCACATAATTTCACTTTGGCTACTAAACGCTGAATAATAACAATAATAATAGATTGGATTTATATATCGCCTTTCAAGAAACCCAAGGACGCTTAACAATAGTACAACACGGGGGGCCGTAATAGGAGACAACAAGAGAGAAGCTTCATTGCCAGCCAGGCACTCCTTTCTAGAAGTTTGTGTTGAGTGCAGGTTTTTTGTTTTATCTCATCTCACTGTGTTGGGCTCAAGTTTTCTGGCCCTGAGAGATAAGGAGCCTTTCTGCTCATGTTTACTAAAAGTTGATGTAGCACACACAGATTATATAAGCACCTTTTCAAATGATCATCTCTTTAAGGTCCCTACACCAAACATTTCAGAGGTCAAGGTGGGTGCTAATGTTCAGCTTCTCATTATTCTGTCATGTGTAAAGAAAGGTTAATAATAACCAGGTACCATTAATCATGTTGGTATGCCCACCCCTGTTACTTTACCACCTTTTTTACTTAAATGCAATTAAAAGTCAGTTCAGTGTTCATCACCAAAAGATACTTTACAGACTGCATACTTAAAATACACTCCCAAATAACAGATCTAAAACAGCCTGTAAGCCATTAAATAGAGGCCTATTACGACAGGGGACATATTTGGAAAGTAACAGGTCAAATTTAAGAATGTTGATTTTTTTTTTTTATAGGGTAAATTTAGCATCCAGCAGTGTCCTAAAGTCCGAACTGTGCTAAAGAAGAATTTAACATCTATTTTAAGATGTCATATATCAAAAGATCAACATAGAGAAGCAGTGCCTGCAGGTTGAAGAGGCTTCAATAGAGCACAGAGCTGAGAGGAGTTGAGGTGAGATCTCGAGACATATTGGATTCCCCACAGCTGTGTAAACCGAGACCGTAGGTTGTGGCGCATGGAGGGACGTGACTGTAGCAGCGTAGGCCATCACCATGAATCTGGCACACTCTGGCACTGGAAAGAACTGCTGCCTATCCTGGAGTCTGTTCTGCTTTCCTTTTTAGTAAAGAAATAAAATGATGTCTTAATTCAGAGGAAACCGACACTCTGAGTCAAGCTGTGATGAGTCACAAACTAAGTAGTTTTACTAAAAGATGTTTTCTGTAGGTCTGAGGAAAAGAACCTTAAACTTGTGTAAACGTACGCAACATATTTAAAAGTAAAGAAGGCTTATGTCAGGTACAAACAGAGGAAAGTTAAGAGTTACCTTCAGGATATTTATTGAAATATTGTCCTTTTTGTCAGCTGCTTTGTTGACTTTACTTAAACCAAAGAGACAGACTTGGGAGTAGCAGACTAGTGACAAAACATGTGAAGTAACTTTGAATAGCTGTGCCAAAGTATTTATGAGATGACTTTTCAGAGGAACATATTGTATTCATGACAGCTCCAATGACATTTCATTTCTACAGTTCATGCAGATGATACAAAAGAGAAATACAATGCATGGCCTTATCACATTTTGTGATGTTTGTAAGTTCACAGAATGGGATATTTACATGAAATGTATCTTTCGAATACTTCAGTCACTATTCATGGCAGAGGAGATAATATTTGATACAGGATTTTTGGGCCCGATGTCGAAATTGAGGAGAGAAAACATCGATACAGATATATCGGCCGATATCTTTCTTAGATCTATGTACGATCTGTAGAGATGGATATAAGTTTACACATTTATTGCGTTGATCCCTCAAAGGCTGTTGTCAAACACTTGTGGAAAAGATATACAAAGATGGTCTCTCAACTTGAAAGTAACTGCGCATGTACGTGCTTTACCGCTCGCTCTGGAGAGTGATAATGCTTGTTGTAATTCACATGGCGCCCTCTGCTGGTGAAAGAGAACTGCTAGTGTAATTCAATGATACTCAAATGAAGTGCTATCTGGCTGATAAATTACTTATTGTAATATCTGCGAAAAAAATTAGCCGATACAGATAGTCACTGGATATGCTAATATCGGCCGATATTATCGGCTGGCCGATTAATCGGTCGGGCTCTACTAATTTGTAAAACAGAAGATCTTTTTCCTCATTCAAATTGTCACCTAATTGTCACCACAGGTTGAACTTATAGAAGCTGAGTTAACTGTAAATATAAACGGTAAACCTACCTTCATCTCAACGAGCTGAAAAGAAAAACCCACTGCAATGTTGATCCACAGGTATTAAAGAATCAATATCATTATCTTTAAATCTATCTGTTACTACAAGTTTTTTTTTTTGCAGAATGAGTTGAACTTTTCTGCTTTCAAACTTGAAGTAAACAACATTTCCTGACATCAACATCAACTTCCATCATGGCCAGAGATTCCTCCACTTTTGAGAATAACCAACCACACACCATCTTTTATAGTAGCTGTTAACAACCACAGTTCAGTATTTCCACTTAATGAGTATCTATCTGACACTTAAATGTAGGTCACCTGCTCCACTGTTACTCTGAACAGCTTGCAGCTCTTTGGATTCCCTCCTGACATTCTTAGTTGTTGCTAAACCCTCTAATTTTCTTAAAAGAGAAGGTTAACCACAACATCCTCATGTCTTGAAAAATTCACGTCCCCGCCCCCCCTGTCGGCTGACTTGGCTTGTCAAAGCTTAAGTTACCGTTTCCTGGTTTGGCTCTTTGTGTACTCAAGCATTAATGAATGCATTACACTGGAGAAAAAAAAAGAGTACTGTAATATCAGTGTGGGCTTTTAGGGCTTTTAAAAGAGAGAATACATCTAATCTATCATTAAAGAATAAATGTAATAATGGTTTATGTTAGCTGTTATTCTTTAATATATCCAAACGATCAAAACAACTTCAAACCCACCTCCTTTATTATTTTAAAGTCATGAAAGCAGTAACATTTTCTATGGTTTGCCAGTTTGAGAAAAGGAAGAGAATGGTAGAGTCTGGCCTGATGAGTTCAGTAAAGGTTTGCACAGATCTTCATGTTCCTCTTTGATATACTGAATATGTAACATGACATATTGAGCTTTATTTAAACACTCTCTATGGACGTAGCCGTTAGTGTTTACCCATAAAGAGCAGACAGCTTAAGGCGCCAAGCAACCAAAGCTGATATCAACAGTTTTCATTGTATCCTGCAGCCATAACTAGACTGGATGGAGCGCTTTTTATTTTTCACATGCAAAGAAGAGAAGGACACATTTGCATGGATGTTATTCAGCTTTATAGAGCATGTAAATGAAGGGACGGACATCCCTCGATCTCAGTATACCACATGCTGATGCATGTCTGACACTTTACTGTAAAGGAGAGACTTTTAATAAGTCAAACTCTCCATCCACTATCATCATCCATCATCCATCCATCTTTCATCCATCATCCATCCATCTTTCATCCATTCATCCATCCATCCATCCATTCATCCATCTATTCATTTTCTTCCACTTATCCTGGGCCAGGTAAAATGTCTATTTAACCCTTATCCCGCTTATTTTGTGCTCGTCTTTCACAATATATGACCATCTTGAAAAGGCCCACTTTTTTGTATTCATCCTATAATATCACGGCATCCACCCATCGATAACTCTTAAACTTTTAGAAACGCAGAGCTAAGATTCATTGGTTAGTTAGCTTGCAACTGTGTGGTGCGTTTGTGATAAGGGAGCACATTTTATTTATACAGCACATTCCACAGACAAAGGTCACAAAGTGCTTTACAGCAACAAAACACAACATGTATCCAGCTATGACCAGGAACCATAACTGGCACAGTAAAACTTAGATCAATGGGTAGACTGGGTGGACATGATTACCCGTAGGCCTGTCTTTTTGAAAGAATCAACAGAGTCAGAAGAACGTAACGAGATGGGCAGGGATTTCTAAAGGATTGGTGCTGTGGCCTCAAACGCACGATCCCCACGAGTCTTAAAATGTGTCTGTGGGACCTACAGCAGGTGTAGGGTGTTGGACCTTAGCTAACGGGTTCGGGTAAAACTTGAAATTTGGAGATATCCTTCCCTCCTTTTCCAGGTATTTTGCCCTCTTAAAGTCCTAATCATATTTTAAAATACTTTTCCTAATAATAATACCTTTATTTATATAGCACATTTAACAACACTTCTCCTCCCTCCTGTAACAGGATTCGAGGCTTTACAGTGTGAATGACTAGCTTAGTCATCATGTGTAAGAAAACAGGACTCCATTTAGAAATGCAAACAGAAGTGAAAAGCTGCAGCTGAGTGAAAAGTGCCCAAAGGTAGAGAGCAAAGGCCGAAGAAGAGGGCCGGTCACCAGAGGTGGTGTTAAGGCTATGATCAGAAAATAGTTTTTATGTGTGTGACTTCATTGTTTCATTGTTTCCCAAGTGAGGAAGTCGTGATATATCTGGTTCCTGGAATTAAACTCACCTAGTTCCTTAACATGACAGGTACAAGAGATGAGCATGGATATCCGTGTTGTCGATTTCCTCCAGTTTTAAGTTTTTATCACATTGTAAAAGAGATTTTATTGAAGAAAGTCCCTAACAGTTATGATTACTACATGTTGGACTGAAGCATATCGGCCTATATACAAACAGTCTGTGTACACTTGGGGCAGAGGGAGGTCTCTTGTATGTAGGCTAAAGGTAAAGATGTAACAGAGGAGTGTTTGATTGCACTAAAACGCACAGCCATCCTCACATTTGACAACAATTTGCAGCTGGATTCAACTCCACATGTTGGCTTGTTTCTGCAAATGATTCCCAAGTGGGGGTCCAGATATAAACACTGCCCTGAAGTGACTTTTCCCAGATGACACAGACAGGATTTTTCTGTGTGTAGCTGGTATTTCACTCGTGCTGTTTCTTGTTTCTACAGTGGGGATTTGGCCGTACAGAGTGAGCTCTGGTTGGTCTCCTCGTTGGAAACGTGGCTCCTTTAAGAGCCCATCCCACCACATTGGGAAGTGTGTGTATACATTCTGTACCTAAACAGTCCTGTCATGGACTTGACGACCCTCATAACAAGGGAACCCATTGGTTCAGAAGTATAGGCGGGGTCAAGAGTGTCTGTAGCCATGCTGAACACGCTGGAGTGACCTCCTCCAGAAACACAGACCTTTTCTTTTCTCCAGCTCTTTCATGTCCAGCTCTCGTCCCTCCTCATCATGCAGGGGAGGAATTCTGGCTCTCACAAAAAGAAAATTGTTTGTGTTACTCAGACTACCTCTGTCACCAGAAGTACTGCAATTTAAAAGAAGCCTGCAGCACTTTGAAAAGAGGAACAGGCAGAAATCCCTCTTATGAAGCCCTGTGGGGTCAGTTCTTGTTTTTTTCATCTTTGGAAGCTTAAGTGAAAATTCCTCAGATTTAGCCTGAAGGTTTTAATTAAGAGTCCCCCTTCATTTTGTAAAAGTAAATACTTTCAAACACGAACCATAAGTCACGACGGTAAAGAAGACGCTGTATCTGTTTTAAAGATCTCCCAGTGGAAAAAAAGGGTTTAAACTGTCTTCATGCATGAGGATTTTTATGCGTTAAGCCAGTTTTTGAGCAATTGTGCAGCTCTTAAAAGTACCGTCTGTTTGCGCCGTGTAGAGTTATGATAGTTGAGCCCTCAGCTTACGGTATCGTTGATAGTTGGTAGACCCATCTGCCCAGAGTCACACTGCCTGCCTCTGCTGCTAACTTGTTGTCTTTACCTGAGGACTTTTTTCAATTGAACCAGCACTCCTCAAGGTTATTTACTTAACAGTGTGTTTTCAGTATATCAAGTGTTTTTGTTTTTTTGCATCTTTCAGCTCTTTGTTTTGGTTTTACAACCTGCAATTTAACTGTTTTGGTTTGCTCTCACTGCTCTGAAAGTATCAACAGTGAAAAATATCTTATAAACCCACCGTACACTTGAAGCAGACGGACAAAGCTGGCAACTATATGCTAAATATATTGAAGGATTTAGCAGCCATACGTTTTCTCTCTGGGGTTAATAATTAAACAGAACTTAGCAAACCTGATGTGACATCTAAAGTGCCAGAAATAAGGATTTAAATGAAATACACTTTGGAGATGTTGGATGTGAAGTTACAAAAAAGTAAGTTCCCCATATCAACCGTAAAGGTGATTATATGTCAGCTTAGTGGAGTCAGATAGCTTCTGCTGCCCCCAAGTGGCCCAAAACACCCCATCATATAATTTCACAACAGTCTCCAGTAAGATTTACAGATAGATTTGTTTCTCACTCTCTCTTTTTTACAGTGAAAAATGTGCTGTAATGTCCGATGACTTGAAGTAATCAAAGTGTCCTTGGTTCGGTTCACTCTCATTCTGGTTAACGAGTTTAACTCAAAAAGCAACTCAACGTTCGATCATGCAACAACAAAAAAAACGTAGTGTCCCGTCAGTGTTTTGGATGAAGATGTTTTATTTCTACTTGTTCTGTTAGCCTATGATAAAAGCAGGAGATTTCGAGGTGTTATCTACCCTTGTTAAGGTCAAGTCTTCTGTTGCCATAATAACAGAGGGGAACTTATCTGGCGTGCATCACTGTGCAAAAGGATTGGTGTGAATCACAGGACGAACGTCTAAACATGAATCATCCTGACATGATGGCCGATGGAGAGATGGGAAAGATTTGTATCGCTTTAAATTTAATCTGAAATACTTGTTGAAACTTACATCTCTGCTGCTGTTTCTCATTCAGAAAGTTCTCCTTCAAGTCTTTACAGTTAGTTTGGGAAGTAATAACAAATGTTGTTGTACTGTTCTCTAGCTTTAGGCTGTTTTCCTCTTGTCTGAGACGAGGAAATAGACAGCGACATAGCTCCCCTCTGCTTTATTAACTTCTTGGTATGAGGAAAAGCTGTGTTGATCGTGTGGGCTCTGCTGACATTAAGCTACAAGCGAAGTCTGTAATAACAGGAACAAGAACACAGACAATGACAGGTTTAAGACCTGGGTCTGACCTGGACCTCTTCCAAGAAGCCGGTTTATTAAGTTATCTGGATAACTCTGCTGAGTAAAATCTGGAGCCTCCTCAGACAAAGAAGTGGGGTCGTCGCCATACCAGAATTTTAAACTTTGATACAATACCAGGAGAAATCATATGAAATCAAAACCTCTTTTGATAACAAGGCAGCAAGAATAGCTGTCATAGGCACCCAATGTACGTTAATTTCTAGTTTTTAATGAACAAAAAATGCAGGAAGAATACTGCAACGATTCAGTACCGAAACCTCGGTAATGTATTTGTGCGATTGAGACCGTGTCTCCTCCTAAGTCTCCTCCCATGCTCTTCGTCTATTTGCAAGGTTCATAAACTTTGGCAGCTTTATGAGACACCAAAAGGACCTATTGCCACCACTTTCCACATACTCTGTGCACGCCGCGGTCCGTTAGCGCCACAGGTTTGCTATGTTGGACGGCGCACGCCCTGCCCCACTGTGGGAGAACTACAAGATCACGCGGGAATATGGAGAAAAACGTTGTTTTGTCTTCCTCTGCTTTGTTGTTCGTTTGGTGCAGGAGCAGAGCGTAGTGGCGCTACTGGAACAACGGTGTAGCACGCGGCGCACAGAGTTTATGGAAATTGGCAGCTAAAAAGCGAATGGTCTGCTGCTGCTCTCTCTTTCTGGGGTTAAAAACCTTTTTTTTATTAAAACTTTGGTACTTCTTCGATCCCATTGATCTTTTAAACAAAGGAGATTGTATCGTTTTAACATATGTGGTATCAAAGTATCGAACATTTTCCCTGTTTGTCTTAAACGTATAACGTTGGTTGTCTTACAGAATCGTTTTTATGGGCAGTCTTAAGTTCACTTATTTTCTAAATGTGGCGTCTTACCAAGCAGCCTAAAGATATTAATGATATTTAAATAGTGATGTCATTGTACCTGTTGTGAGCAGGCGGTGAGAGTAAACTAAGAGGCTGACCAACCTGAAAGTGTTGTTCACATGTTTTGTCCTATTTTTCCAAGCAGCTGAAGGAAACTGCAACAGAAAGATGCTTTGTCCAAAAAGTTGGCAAACATGTTGATGTTGTGAAAGGAGTCTTGTGTGACATGCAGGTTATTGTCCAGCAGGAAAGATGATACAACTGTAAATCATACTTTAATGCACTCATCCCAGGTGAAATGGTGAATAACTGGTCAGACTGGTCTCTTTGCTGACAAGCCTCTCCTGTCCTCTCTCTTTTTTTGTCTTGCAGCAAGTAACGTTCCCGTTGTTGATGAGTGTCGGAACCGCTGTGATCGGATCGCTGCAGTTCGGCTACAACACCGGCGTCATCAATGCCCCTCAGAAGGTGAGTTAAATGTCCGCAATCATCTCCAGGATGGTTTTTAACGGGTTTTTTTCTCCCAAGAAGATACACTCTAACTTGAAAAAAAAGGCAAGTTTGAGATATTATCAAAGGAAGATAATGGTGGGAATGGACTACATTTGAAGGTATTTTTGAAAGATGAGGAAAAAATCATTCTTAAAAAAACCCTATAAAGCTTTTAACACAGATTAAAATAGAAAATTCATAAAAAATCAAGTCTGAAAAGAGATTTCAAGGAAGAAAAATATACAAGAGTTTATCCTGTCTGCTAACTTAGCCAAAGGGCTGGTTGTTGCATATGAGAACAGGACAGACAATGCAGGGAGGGCTTTAAGGGTTGAGATAATAATAGCTGCATTCAGGCCTATCATGTCCAAGGACATCTGTATTAACAGACTCTGTGTGATCCCTGAGTAAAAGAGTGTGTCTTTGCCCAAAAATGGATCTCTTCTGAGCAGCAACAGGCTGGGAAAAAGCAGACAGAGGAAATTAAACACAGAGGTAGACAAGTCACCTGTCGCCATGACATTTCAAACTATTAGAAAAGATGCTTTCACAACCTCCAGCGGACTAAATCCACTTTAGGTACTTATTAACAGACAGGTACTCCAAAGACACTCATTTCCTGAAGGTTTGTCTACGAGTTTATATTGCGTGTAAATAACCTGTGTCTGCTCAGTGTGGGTTGGTCTGACTCTGAACACACCCTGTGGCTACACAGCTGTTTGTGCGCAGGTCACAGGTGTGTCACCACACAGGCCACAGCTCCGCCTGCTCCTTTTATTCACCTGCAGAGACCGGTGAGAGGTGGAGACGGAGTGTCAGGGTAACATACAGTCACAGCTGTTAGCGCTGCTCCCTCCCTTCCTCCCTCTGCGAGGACTGATTTCATCTGAAGAGCTCGTCCTCTATCATCAAACTGCCAAAAGCTTTCCTGCACTTTGATGTGAAGGACACTGTAAAAGAGAGCAGCTTTCATCAGGTGTTTCTGAAAAGTGAGAGAAGGAGAGTTTTATTCGCCACCTTTCTGTTTAATTAGAGCAATAGAAGTTTAGATGGAAAAAAAGGCTCTGGGTAAAGATAAAATCTGTTACTCATATAGGAAAGATGAAGTGGACAGAAATGAAAAAGAGGGGATTTAAGGCCTTGAGTCATCGTCACTTCTCCCTCACTGACCAATCACAATCAAGAAGGGGCGGGTCTTCTGATATTGTCTTTGTACAACAATGACGGAGGAGAAACTCATCTAACTCGTCTTTTTGAGGCAACAATTTCCAGGTCTAAAGCTGCTGCTAATACCAGGAAACAAATCCTCTACATTTTTCTTATGTTTTCTTGGTGATATTTCCTTGAACACAGAGCTGTTTAAAACCCACCTAACAGACACTACTGAGGGACGCAGAAGTCAACTTTTGTAACCTAGCAACAGTATAGTATACAACAGCGTGTATTTCAGCCTGTGTGTGTGTAGCACGTCACAATAACAGAGTGTCAAAGTTATTTCCCCTCGTGGAATCGATGAAGGATATCGTCTTTCTTCTTTTTCTATACGCCGGTGAGAAATGCTCTGAAACTGAGGCTGTGTGTGGGTATATATATTTAAAATCACACTGGTAACAGAGTGGTAGGCAGTATCAGCCTGCTCCTGTGTAGAAGTAGTAGTAGTAGTTTATTTAATTCAGCATTAACAATTGCAAAAAGTGTAGGTTTAGGAGTCTGTATCAGGAAATAAGTAATTGTTTCAGAACATCTTTATCAGTTATTTTAGTTATTGAGTCATCCGACACTTATTTACAATTGTGAGATAACTCTGTGACTGTTTCCAGATTGCAGTATGACCTTTTATAATGTCGTGTTTAGACTCACAAACAGTTCAAAACTCTTAATAGATTCCGTTTAGTCTAAAAAAGCTGGAAAAAAAGCTGCAAATCCTCCCACGTAAGAAGCTGGGACAAGTGTTTGTTGTCATCTTTAAATCATTAACCAATCATCCATAACTTTTCATTTTAAAAGTGATACAATTTTTGTATAACCTTCAAACCTGTGGTTTAGCTCTACAACACTTCAGCTGTTAGTGTAGCAACGATTTGCCTCTTCCATGAAAACACAGCACGTGTTGGTCTTCATGGAGCTCAGCCACAGCATGCCTTGTGAGTGGCTCAGTCAGGGGCTGCAGACTGAGAGGTGGGGGCGGTGAAAAAATGGTCTGCTGCACACTGGGCCAGTGTCAACCTGCCCTCTTGGCTCGTTATCCCCTTCCCAATACCCAGCACACGTTACACACACACACACACACACACACACACACACACACACACTGAGGTCTGAGGAACGTCACGTGCAAACACTTCGACAGTGAGCGTGCAGAACAGTTAATCAACACAGACTCTTAACTCTAAATCCTTGATTAGTTAATGACCTTTTAAGAAGCTATGATTTCACCGATGCAACTTTTATATAGCAACAGCACTGCACATTATCAGCAGCACTTCTCCCCTCTGCATGTGATAAAGGCTGCAGTGATGCTAGTGCTGCCTGTGACGTTGGCCTTGCATTGTATTAAAGCGTCTGTGATTAGATACGCCCTTTCAAGGGCCTGGCTGTGCACGCGCTTTTCCCCTTCCATGTCCTCCTGCTGCATGTATGCCTGCTCCACATAGAAAACAACTTCCTTATTTGGCAGTTTAATCTAGGGGTCATCTGGGTTTTGTTTATGCTAGTTTTTTTTTGGGAACATCTTTGGTGCAAAAATACTAGTCTGCTCCTCCCGATGATGTATAACAGTGCATATCACGTCCTGTTTTCTTGATAAGTTATCTGGACCCTCTTAAAATCAAAGACCTGTCAGAGGGAGTAAAAAGCTCCTCAGAAACAAGAAAAAAATGTCACCCTCCTTGTTCAGACTATTCCTGCTGAAGACGTACGTATTGATATAACACAGCGTATCAATCTCTGTTTTCTAGATTATTTATCTCGACCAGTTCAAGGACCTTCTAAAAAAAGAGACAGCTCTGCAGACGCGAGACACAAAACCTTTTGTTCAAATACAACGAGGTGTTAAAGATGATAAAGGAGTCAACTGATTTGTCCCCCTTTTACGTGCTGACTACAGAGTTCACCTTGAAGACCCGGCTTCCAGCCAGCGCAGACAACATATGCTGACAGCCCTCCAGCATGAATAGACAGCCTGTTTCATTGTGTGGTTAGAGCCAGCTGGTGGTTTGGACTGTGCAGCCTATTGACATGATGAGACGGGGGAGAGAACACAAAGTCATTATGTAACTTCTCAAGAACGGCCATTTTTCTCAAAGTTACCAGAGGATACTTAAACCTAGTGAAAGTTTAAGTAGTAGAAAATGAAGCACAAATTCCTTTAAACTATACCTTTAAGCAGAGCAGATGTCCCGCCACTGCTGCGTGTAAATGTATATGAATATAGAGCTCAGCGATGGTTCCTCTAAATATACTCTGAAAAGATTAGATGTGATGGGATGAAGGTACAGTACAGTATGTGATAACACACTTGTGATCCCCCTGTAAGGTCTTGTGAGTGAAAGCCGATAGTAGAAATGACCCGAGCTTCATACTGTAAATCACTCTATATGTACCCCTCCTAAAGAGGAACGCCCTTCGTAAATGACAGCCCGGGGTTACGAGGACACTGCTGAGTATATTTTTTCCACATCGGCGTAATTTAGCTTCATGTTTCAAAATAAATAAAAGTGATGTTATTGGATCTCAGAGGCACATGACGGAGCAGGCGTTGGTCTTGGTAATTCTGGTGAGGTCAAGGAGGTTGGGGATCTGCAGACATGGCGCTGACCTTTCTGAATCATATGAGACGTGTCAGTGGGATGCACACATAAACACACACAGGCTCCTCTACTTAACCCTGTCGCTGGTGTGCTGGGTGTGTTTGTCAACAAAGTGAAGAGGATGGAGGCGGGGAGGCGGGGGTGGGAGGAAGGGGGAGGAACTGAAACCCGACACTGCACTGGTAAACTTCCTGCTCGTAAGATACAGGTTGTGATTATACAGTGCTGCCGCCATCTGCTGGTCACAAAAAAAAGAAAAAAAAAAGTGTGGCTTCAGATCTTCTCTGTAGAGATGGTTCTCCACATTACACAACTCAGTAGATTCCATGTGATCCTTTTAGGGAAGCACGGTTTACAAAGCTCGACTCAGAAAAGACCGTATGTCAATGGTTTAAAGGAAATTGTGGGGGTTTTTTCGTTGTGTTTTCTAGGTCATTGAGAGATTTATCAATGAAACATGGTTCGAGCGCTACCAGGAGCAGATCACCAAGAACTCCCTCACAGCCATCTGGTCCGTCGCTGTCGCCATCTTCTCTGTCGGTGGTATCTTTGGCTCGTTCTCTGTCGGACTCTTTGTCAACCGCTTTGGAAGGTAAAAAAACAAAAACTCCATGCAGTTATTGATAAAATCATGAAGAAGTCAGTTTTCTTTTAAACAAGTTGAACGTGCTTGGTACACCTTTTCATGGAAGCAAAACATTTAAGATCAGATACAGCAAAGCGATGCAATAAAACACAATACTCTAAAAGACACATCAATATAGTCAAATGTAGAACAGTAAAAATAATAGTTAAATATACAAAAATGTAAAATATTTCACAATTTTAACAATCTAACACAGGTGTTTGATTGGTCGTTTTATTGGCTGCAACCCAAATCAGATGTCGGTATTGATATTGAAAAAGTCAGGTTGGTGCATAAATTCAAAAAAGACTTAAATATTGGAAACACTTTGAAAGAATTGTCAATTTTATGAACTATAAGACTTTATGAGCCGGACATTAAGAGGAGATGGTATCTGATTTTTTTTTATGTTGTAATGTAAAAACCTCCACAAATATTCTGCATAGAAATCTGTAAATGTCACGTAACTCTGTGAGCGTTCAGATATCATTCTGAATGTAATATTTCAATTCTAACTGTATCTTGATCCCTGTTTGCTACAGGAGGAACTCTATGCTCATGGCCAACGTCCTGGCATTCGTGGCATCTGCGCTGATGGGCTTTTCAAAGATGGCTGCCTCCTGGGAAATGCTGATTGCTGGTCGGTTTGTGGTGGGCCTCTACTCCGGCCTCTCCACAGGCTTCGTGCCCATGTATGTTGGCGAGATTTCCCCGACGTCTCTACGAGGAGCTCTGGGCACTCTGCACCAGCTGGGCATTGTTGTCGGCATCCTGGTCGCACAGGTTAGTTTACAGGAATTGCTCCAATAAATGCATGCTGTGAATTATGAAGTCATAGAAGTGCCATAAAATGTTAGAGAATCAGAACACAATAGTTCAAGCATAAATAAGAACGACACGATTAGATGGCAATAAACGCCTGAAAGCAGGTGCTTCTTATACATCATGTGTGTCTTGTCTTGATTATCAGGTGTTTGGAATGGAGGCCATCATGGGCAACGATGACTTGTGGCCGCTCCTCCTGGGCTTCATCTTCATCCCTGCAGTGATGCAGTGCATCCTGCTGCCCATGTGCCCCGAGAGCCCCCGCTTCCTGCTCATCAACAAGAACGAAGAGAACAGGGCCAAGAACGGTGAGTCCAGACTCTCATACAAAGCTACAAAGCATTTACAGCTAGAGGCTCCAGCAGGCTTCCAACATGTCACGAGATGAAACTAAAAACTGTGGATCTAGTAGAGTTAACAATCTGCTTTACCTCTGCACATATTAGTGATGAAGAAGCTCAGAGGCACCACAGATGTGAGCTCTGACATGCAGGAGATGAAGGAAGAGAGTCGACAGATGATGAGGGAGAAGAAGGTGACCATCCTGGAGCTTTTCCGCTCGCCTATGTACCGTCAGCCTCTCATGGTCGCCGTCATCCTGCAGCTCTCCCAGCAGCTGTCTGGCATCAATGCTGTGAGTGTCCAACGTATTGCTCTCTTTCTTACTCTGAAGGCTCTGAAACTGTAAAAAATGACAGAATGAACAGAGAACCTGACCTTTCTGAAACATGCGTGTTACATACTCAGACTATAGAGCTGCATCATAATTAATAGAAGATATTCTGAATGTTTTTAAAAATAAATCTGCTCATGATTTATCATTTTGGTTGTCATACTTCACAGGTATTCTACTTCTCCACACGAATCTTTGAGAAAGCCGGAGTGGAGCAGCCTGTCTATGCAACCATTGGAGCTGGTGTAGTAAACACAGCGTTCACCGTGGTGTCGGTAGGTACATCAGCAAGTCTTTAATCTAAAACAGAATCCTGTTAATGGCCAAGTAAGCATTTTGTATATAAGTGCATGACAATAAACATGAAAATGTTGATGGAATATGTGTAGCTAGAATCAAAAGAAAAGACAAGTATGAAATCAATGTAGAGAGGAGTAGAATAAAAAGTAAGATGCGATTTTATCAGCACGAACAAAGTAAAAACCAAATATTTACAACCAAGGGTATTTACAAGGACAGTTATTCAAGGATAGAATTCATTCACAATTACAGCGCAGATACCAAGTTACCAAATATGATCAAGTTACAGAATGTATTCTCACCCAGAAATGTTATTGTGTTATGTCATTATTACATTTGAAATCCTCTAGTGTCGTTTTTAGATATATGTGATGTGGGCTCTTAGTTATAAAGCACAACCTGTATTCTTGCTCTGGACATGTCAGTCATCATCTAAAATTATCTAGATATTTTCAGGAGTGCATATGTGAAAACGTCTTGAGAGAGAGAGGCATGAACAGGAAGCGCAGCTGTTTTCAGATGTATTAATCACTTGAGCTTCCATCGTCACTGCTCCTCCTGGTGGATAGATTAATGATTGCAACTAGTTTCCAAAATCAGTGCTTAGGGGCGCTAATCTAATTACAGTCACAGACTCTGCCTGGTCCTAGCACGGACCGTCCACAGCCCTATTACTGAAACGGGAAAGTGAAGGTGGCTCCATCTGTACAGAGATTATAATCTTGTTGATCTTTGTATAAGTTAATTATAGTAAATTATGTGTTACTAGTAGTTAAAAGCTTTCAAGTACAGCCTTGACTTTCTCCTAATCTTTGTATTTTTCTGTGCAGCTGTTTGTGGTAGAACGAGCTGGACGTAGATCTCTGCACCTGCTGGGGCTGCTGGGAATGGCCGGATCTGCTATCTTGATGACCATCGCCTTGGCTCTGCTGGTGAGTTCAAGTAGATGTTGATTATACTAACAAATAATGACTTACTGAACGTGTATGTTGATATCAATACTCAGTAGTTACCATAACTAACGTGCATCTTGTCCTCTTGTTATTGTAGGAGAAGCTCAAATGGATGTCATATTTAAGCATTGTGGCCATTTTCGCTTTCGTGGCGTTCTTCGAAATCGGTCCGGGTCCCATCCCCTGGTTCATCGTGGCTGAGCTGTTCTCACAGGGACCCAGACCTTCAGCCATGGCCGTCGCTGGTTTCTGTAACTGGACTGCCAACTTCATCGTGGGAATGGCCTTCCAGTACATAGAGGTGAGAAAAAAACGACACAAAAAACAAGCAGCAAGCAGCCGAGCTAAAAACATGGACATCCTGTAGAATCTGCTTCCAAGTCTTTATCGTTTACTCGTGAACTCATTGTTTACTTAACTGACCCAATGTGTCATGACCCTCTCAAAGGCCATGGCAAATAAAGGGAGAGACACCGAAAATAACACTTAATTAAACAGATTTATTTACAAAAATATGAATACAATTAGCAAAAGAGATGTAGTTTGGATGTCAGTAGAGTCAGTAGTGGAAGTGAGTGGGTGTGTGAAAAGTGTATTGTGGAGGTGTTGGATGGAGAAGGAAGACAAAGTAACCAAAGAAGGTGCATGCAGAAAGTCTCTCTGCTCAGACTGAGGTGGCGGCTTTTATGGTGACTGGGAGCAAACATGCTTCGGGCAGCAGAGCAAAAGAAACATACAGCTCAGTGCAAACTCTGCGTACCACGGAAAACTAACACAGACTGGCAGAAGACTGGCATGAACAAAAACAAATCAAGTTCAAAAACTACAAACAACCTCCTACAATATGAACATAATGAAGGGAAATGTAACTGTGTGGTTCAACAACAGTAACTATAGAGTACTTCAAATAATTTGGTCACTAGGTACAACAGAAGTTGGCTGATGGCAGGAAAGGATGCGTAGTGCTTTGGCAGAGATCATTTTCATTCTTCCTCGTTCAGAAAGATCTGAAATGCTTTGTTTCACATTGTCGCTGTCTGATAACGGAGGACTGAACCCTTTTAGGACTCCACTCTATGATTGTCTCTTCTCTCTCTCTCTCTTCACAGGAGCTGTGCGGCCCCTACGTCTTTGTCATCTTCACCGTGCTGCTTCTCGTGTTCTTCGTCTTCACCTACTTCAAAGTGCCGGAGACCAAGGGCCGGACGTTTGACGAGATCTCCGCCGGCTTCCGCCAGACGGCCGCCGGAGGAGAGAAGCACTCGCCGGAGGAGCTGAACAGCCTGGGAGCTGATTCGCAGCTCTGAGTGACTGTTTTCATTTCTTAAACTTCTAACAAACTTTTTTTCTTCTCAGACAGAGAAAGGAACGAGAAGGGTCTACTAACTAACAAGTAGACAGATTCATGGGTAGATTAATTTTTCACACTTGTCACCACATTTCGGGCGTCTTTACCAAAACACAGAGCAAGCCCCGTGTGATTCTCCAACATGACGTCTTCTGCTGCCCCTCACACACAGAAACACACACTCCATGGGCACTATGTCGCCTGCAGGATGTGGACAGGGGGCAGGAAGATAGATGGGGAAGGTTTAAAAAAATATTTTAAAGAAAGAAAAGGAGTGTCTGCATCAATCAAACAACCTTTTTAAAACTTTTTTTTTCACTGAATATTTTACTGTTAAGTGCTTATGATCTGTTCTCTGTAGCCTGTTACTGCACAGACAGCTTTTATTATCTGGTTTTTAGCTTTAGAGATCTTTTCACTGTGCTCAATACCTGTTTTTATCAGCAATACTGTAAAGCTGTAACACTGTAGACTCTAGCACTGTACATGCTGCACAGTCTGTCACCAGCAGATGGCGCACTGCCCTTTAAAAAGTCCCAATACTACCTTATTTATAGCTTTTGAAGTCACTGAGGACACAAACTGTGATACGTCAGTCTTTTGCTGTAAGGATTTTAAATTGTACTATTGGTATTTTTAACACAGAATAGTCAAACAGCATATATATTTTAAAATGGTGTTACTTATTTCCTCTTGCTGGACAGTATGTTACTCTTTCTATTGTTAGACATGATACTTTTCTTACTGAAGATGTCATTACTGAAAGAAAACAATGCATGAGGTGCGTCCAGGTGACATGTAAAGTAATGAATTCCACATGTATGTATTTAAACAGCATTCATTTTGAGCATTCAATGATAATGACATTTTGTATGCAAAAGGAAAAAACATCTGCAGAGATGAATCATCATTTTTTTTAAGAGCTTAATTACAATCAGCTGCCCCGAAAAGAAAAGAAAAGAAAACCCTCTCACATGACTACAATGTTTGTGATTTGAAGTGCCTGTTAAAAACATCAGGTCTCCTTGCCTTCAGTCTTATAATTCTCGAGGAGGAGTTTGAGGTCAGATCAGCCTGATCCAGACATAAAAGTGGAAAATGTTCACTTTGAGTACTTTAAAGTTGAGATCACCTGCCGAGTGTACAAAGTCTTTCTCAGAGCTGTCTGGATCTTTTCACACAATTTGAAGCCACGGTGCTGAAAGATGTTCCTCTGCGGCAGCTTCACACCATTTTCAGAAAAAGAAAGAAAAAAAGAAATCAAAATTAAATAACAGGGACTAAACTGCCTTTTTCGGAAGTTTTTTCATCATCCTCAAAGTGCTCTTTATCCGGGTCAAACTCCCCGTGTTCCTTGAGCGCCATTATGTGTCCAAAGAGGGGGACAGATGCTGCGTTGGTGCGAGGTCATTGCGTCCCTTGTGCAACTTAATTCTTGCAGTAATGTCGGCTCCCTCCTTGCCTCAATCTTTCCGCTGTATTCAGTAGCTGGTGATAAAAAACCTTTTATCGTGTGGCTCACTTTGCCTTGCTGTACACGTCACTGTCTGTGACTGCTGAATCACTTGTTGAACCTTCCCTCTCTTTAAATACGTCGTTTAAGGAAAGTTATCTTTTTTTCTAGCAGCACTTTATTATTCATAGTTCTTTGTTTCTGTCGTGTTTTCTTTTTATTTTTTTTACTCACAGTGTGGAATCGTTGTTACTGAGGAGAGACTGAAGTACTGCTGATGGATTACTTGATGTTTTTGAAATGGAAATATGTTGAATTGTGTCGTTTGTTCGTATCTATCGCAGCCTCGTATGGAGCACATTTCGGTTCACCGGTTTTTGAGTAAATATGGTAACATTCAGGGTCTAACAAGGACCTCATATGAAATCGAACACGGCAGTGAAAATCCCCTTTTTATCATTCCATATCTGGATGTTAATTATTGTATATAGTAGATCTTTATAGTGTATCTTTTCTTATTTGAGGGGTCACGTCAAACATTCTGGAAAGCACTCTGTGCCTTTTTACAGCCTTCACATTATCTTCACCAGCAAAATCATGTCATAGCACCAAAAAAGAAAAAAAAAAGCCTTACACAAACACACATTTGATGCCTTTTTGCAAACATCCAAACTGTATTTTTGATGTACATACATAAATCCACAGGTCTGCTGGGGCATTTAACGTTTAATGTTGTCTGTCGCCTTTGAAATCTCCTACAGGCACAGTTTGGTGGTTTAAAGTCACAACATCATGTAAATATGAAACACATCTTGGCTTCACTCACTCCAAATGTATGCAGTTAACTTTTAAGAGACTTTGTTTTTTCTTCGGTAAGTTAATGAGTAGGGCGCATTGAGCTTCCACACTTCTGTTTCCTTCTGATTGTGTATCTAAAGCTACGCTGTGGCCTAATATTACTATCATCATTTGAATTCAGATCTGAAATGTAAGGACTGTTTTAATGAAAAAACATTCAGTAGTGTTTGTTGTTGTTAGTGCACAGAGTGTATTTTAATATTTGTCATAATAAAAGATCTGTGTGTGCGGTGTTGGAATGTGAGCCTCTGTCGGGGAGATATGAAATGTGATGGATGATGTCCTGAATGGTTCCACAAACTTGTGTAAGTGGCGAATCGGCTGAATAAAAGAAATCATGCATACAGAAAAAAACAAACGTGTTTGGGGGTCCATTTGTTACTTTATCTGCAATAACAGATTTATTTTGGCTACGTGGTGGATTGTGCAGCAAGCTACAAACACAAATCTGATGATATGGTTCCAAAGGCTGAATCCAAATAAACTCCAGACTCAGACTGAAGCAACCTCAACTTTATTATCCCCGAGGGGAAGTTTGGTTTGCAGCCAGGATAAAACAATAAATATATAGAAACACAGGCACATGGACTCAGACAATAGAAACAACAAACACTGTGAACAACATTAAAAACATAAGTACTAGAGTTCATCAGGTAACAACAGGAAACTGAGAATGGATAAAAGTATATTTTAAACAAAATCAAACTCATCAGTCGTCAGGGTCATCATTGGAGTTCAGTCGTTTGATGGCATGAGTTATAAAGTATCTCCTGACTGAGGGCAGAAGCTCAAACTGATGGTGAGGATGTCGAGGACACTGTTAGATGTCTCAAGCCTTAGCTGCAGCTCTCTTACTAAAGGTGAGAGACAGATAAACCTAACCCCAATGATCCCACTGGCAACTTTAATAATGTGGTGCAACCTCTTTTTGTGTCCTATTGAGAGATTACCAAACCAGGTGATATAGCCAAACATGAGGACAGACTCCACCATGGAGTCATCAGTTTACTGCACACACCAGACCAGGTTAGTTTACAGAGAAAGTAAAGACGTTGCTGTGCTTTCTTACAAACTGCTTCTCTGTTCTCAATGATTGTCAGCATGGGTGTTAGCACTTTGTGCTGACAATGGCGATTGTAGAGTCTCTAAGCAAGAATCAATTGGGGGGCCTTCGAACCAACGTTCATCTTCATTATGTCTGCCACAATGGATTTAGAGAGTGGAAAGAATACAGGTCGAAGACAGTGTAAGAGTCGACTGTTAGCTGGTGCATGAAGATTTTTGCAAGGAGATGTCAAGTTACAGCATTTGATAAAAAGCTAAATTGTCATTAAGTCAAAACTGTTGGGATCTAGGATTGCATAACAGCCAATGCATTTTGCTTTCCATACAGACTTAATCCCTGAAACACTAATGGACATCGATACTCGGACTACAAACTGAACTCAAGAACGCTTCAAATACACAAAATTGTGTCGTCAGAATATAGATTGAGCATTCTCTGAGAAAAGAGAAATGAGTCAGCCAAGCCTCTTCTTTTTTAAATCATATCCCAGATGTCACAGACCTGTTCCTCCACTTCAATCAGATTTCCTATTCCCCAGACCGCTTCAGTGTAATTCCCCCTCCTTCTCCAAGAGGTCCTCAGACTTCTTCTACTTTCTCCTTATGAAGCTAGCAATCTACTCACATGCTCCCACTTCTCCTGGGAACAGATGAGTAGATTGCAACACTACAGTTACATGACCTCCCCTGCCCACCTGATCACCTGCTCCCATATCCCTCATCAGCCTCACTCCATGTATACCCACCCATTTCTCTTATTCTTGTTCTAGTTCAATCGGGAGAGACAAGTAAATGATTAAATATTTATTTTGAATATGTGATATTGAATGATTGTCAGATAATCTTTGGTGCTTGAACTCTACAGGGAGACAAAGTGATTGAAGATGTCTACCCTGAGTGGCAGCAAGATCTATCCCCCCATGGAGTCCAGATACTGGAGGGGGAGTTGTTTGCTGATGATGTTGTCTGGGCGTAGCTGACCACACTGCGATGACTGGGGTTGACCGGACGATGGCTGATACTGTGATCTGAGGCTGATGGGATGAAAAAAGTGATGAAACTGCGAAGGCTTGGTGGTGATGGGGAGGTGGAGGGTCGCTTGTTACGACGGCATGAATGAACTAGTGGAAGAGAAAGCCATTTTTAAACAAGACAGCAGCAATATGATAGGCTAACGATTAGGGAGTGGAGCAGGGCTATTGGATAGATGTGACCAGCTGATGATTACGAAAAAAGGAGTGATAATGCGTGGAGAAGTGAATAAATAATACAACGAGCGAGCAGAACATAGTCTTCCTGACTGAACTTTCGCTAGAGCTACATTTGTTGTTATTTCTGTTCAGAACCTGTTGTGTGCCATGGGTCTTCCTGTTCCTCCAGTAAGTCTTGTTTCTAAATACATCTCTGAAGTCCTGACTGTTTATGGTCTGCATTTGGGTCCTACCTCATGCACACGTCCTGACTAAAGATTCACTATTCATCAGTTAACATGAATAGAAGTATGCAGCCAAAACTCATTCTTGCTGTGACAAACACCTGCAGCTGAAAAAGGTGGAAATGGTTCTAACAATAGCTTTGTGAAGAAAAAGAAACCTGCACTTTTTATTTATTTCACTATGTGAGTGAGCAGGTGTGTTTCTCTGGCTTCACAGAAATCTTTGATCGTGAGTTCTGCAGAAAACTAGTCTGATCCCAGGACAGCCGAATCCACAATTTCTCTTTTATTATTATTTGTGTGTTTCATATTTTCCTTTAGCCGACTGCACCCCAGGTATGACACTGATTGACGAGTTTATTGTGCCAGGCATAGGCCTTTGGAAGGTGACATGTAATGGCTTATTTAACCACATAGAGCTGCAGGTGTTTGACTTGTCTTGGAAAGGTCAGTGGAAGAAAATGAGCACATGCTAACCTCCATGTATGACCTCGAGATGAATGAGATATCATTGATAGAGACACGCTCCACTACACTCCTGTCCTGCAGCTGCCTTGAAGGGGCAGGAGACTCATCTCTGTGCAGGCTTTTATGTAGATATTTCAATCAGGAGAGACAAGTGAATTAAGAAAATTATTCATCACAATGAATAACAAGGAACTGTGTCTTGACAGAAATAATTTGGCGCTTGGACTCTGTGGGGTGGTTGATGTGTTTCATTTGGCGTCGACAGCATAAATCCCCCCATGGAGTTCAGACACTGGTGGTGGTGATGACTTGATGAGTCTGGATGGGTGAAGAATTGATGGATGATTTTTCTGCGAAGATGGGCGGTGATGGGGAGGCGGAGGGGCGCACAAAACATCTGCATGAAGGAACTAAGGCAGAGAAAGAATCATATTTAAAAGGGGAGCAGAACGATGATAGGCTGACAATGAGGGAGGAACGTCATGCCATTGGTTAGATGAGTACCGCTGACAAGCAGCTGATTATCCAATGACAGCTCCAGAAAATGATAGCTCGAGAATGACAGCTGAAACGTGAGTGAGCGTGCAAAAAGGGATGAATGAGAGAAAGACCCAATCGTGAAGGCAATCATATAGTCTTGAGGTGTTTGTTGCATTTTGCTTGTTTTACTGTGCTTGTAATCTCGACGGCATTGGAAATGAGGGAAACATCAGTGTCCTTTCGAGAATAAATAAAGGTTTGAATTGCAGTCTTCCTGACTGAACGTACGCTAGAGCTTCACATGTTAAATCCCAGCACAAACAGCTTTAATAAATCATAATCCCTCATTTAATCTGGAGCAGCAGCCAAACAAGTACCGACATCAGAGTGTACTAATTATTCCACATTTTTGACCTTTTCACTGTTTGCTAAAAGCACTTTTACAACAGAGGGAAACAAGCTAAACACTCTCTGAAGTCATGTTCTGTCCCTGTGAATATTAAACACTTCTCAAGGTCGCCGAGAGCAATATAACAACTAATGAGATACAGGAGAGGACCGGGCAATTGCCAGCATTTGAATATGTTTGATCCTGCACATGAGCGATTGTGCCTGGACAGATAGCAAGACAACTACAACCTCCAGGTTGGAACAAAGGAGAGACGCCGTCTACAGCAGGACTCTGAGTGAAGGTTCCATTACCCCCCCTCCCCCCTGCTGTTATAATAAATATAAATCCTAACCCCCCCCTTGATGGATTGGTCAGTTCAAAGGCATGTTTGCTGTTAAATATAACTGTGCATTGCCTTTGCTTCATGTCCTGACGTTATTGATTTCAGTGTGGGGATGATAATCCTCAGAGGGGGAAGGCGGATGTCGTACACAAGGTTAGCCGACCCCTATTAAAAAAGCACATTTCCACAATTTCCATGCATTACCCTGTTATTCATGCATGTGTAATGGGTCCTCTGTGTTTGATTGCCTTCTGTGCTCTCTAATCCCTTTCTGTTATAAAACATATCCTCACTATGAGCTCAGTGTTGGAGAGGATGTATGGGATTATAAACAGGCTCTTATCTGTTTGCAAATTAATTTACAGGGACGTTGTCTTTGTTTGTCTATTTTGTTGTCGTTTTTTCTCTCCCTGTGTTTGGTTTGCATAAAATGATTTGCACCCTAATGGAAAAAGGTCAGTGGAATTCTGTTCCATCAAATTCCTTTTTCATTCTTCGTCGTGGAAAAACGGTCATTGACAAACATTTATGGTCAAATGTTTCATAAACAAAATGAACCCTGCAATCCTGTCGGTCTAATGTCGTTTAACTGAATAGAGTTTATTAATATAGATCCAATCAGATTCAATAAAACTATAGTTTCTTATCCTATAATTATATTTCATTTAGTTCAGTTCAATCCCAGATTTATTTGAATCAAGTTTCATTAATTATGATTCAAATCAATTTGATTCAATTTCATCTGACTCAATTCTATTCAGTTCAATTTTAATTCCAATCTATATACAGTATATATATATTTATTTTTGGTCTTTTTTGTGCATCTATTGGAGAGACAGGACAGTGGATAGAGATGGAAATCAGGGAGCGAGAGAGACTAGGGAATGACATGTGGGAAAGGAGCCACAGGCTGGACCCAAACCCGGGCTGCCCGCCTGGAGGACCACAGCCTCCACACATGGGGCGCGCGCACTATACCCACTGCGACACCAGCGCATTCAATTCATTTCAATGTCATTCAATACCATTTGTTTTGACTCTTTTCAATTCAACATCAGAGACATGTCCTTCCATTATCATTACATTTAATTGCAGTCAATTTATTCAAAAAAGATTAAATTCAATTCAGTTGTACTTGCGTAAAATCTACGACATCTGATTTTATTCTTTTCAATTAAACTCCATTGTTCTATTCAACTCCTTTCTATATGCTTCTAGATTTAATTCATTGACATGTATGAGGTTAATTCAGGTAAGAGTTGAAAATAGTCCTCAAACTTGTTTTGAACTTTGAAACAATTGAAATATGCTTTATGCAACAAGGTGAGAAATCAATATCAAGTAGCAGCATCTGATATTTTATACATTCAGTTTCTGCTATGTGTATAAACCCACAGCTTCTAAAAGCCACAAACTCGCAGCTGTGAGACAAAATTCACACACGTGGTTGAGGAAGATTTAATTGATGATAAAAATGAGCCCGAGATGAAATCGATACATGAATATGGATGAGCTGAGATGTATGTGAGGGAGAATTGGAGTTGACAAAAAAATCGATCCAGCAGGAGAAATACTAGGAAGTCAGAGAAGAAATACACCAGACGCCCTGTGTCTGACCTCTTTGTGAAGCCTCTGCAGGTAAAACAGGAGCATTTATGGGTGGCTGGATTTGATTTAGAGTGCGCACAAACTTAGCTACGACCAGAAAGGAATCATCATCGTCAAACTGGGAAAGTGAAAGGGGACTACTTTCTGTCTATTGGGATTTTAGCAGGATGGTCGCCCCCTATTTTCTCTGGAGAATCTGCTCAGCAGCCAATACTAATAGACTGGTGGTTTCACAGGAGAATGAACATCAAACAGGTTGATTCTGACAAGTGAATGTGTACCAGGCGAACCCTCCCTGGAGAAATAGATGTCAGGGTGAGACACGCTCAAGAGAGGGAAAGATGGATGAAGCACGGCAAAGGAAGGAGGTGTGATTAAAGTTAGATAGCTCTGTAATAGTATCAGTGGCAGCCCTGAGACTGATAGGGAAACCTGGGGGAGGTGTAGTGGCTTTGGGGTAAGTTTTCAAGAAAGGAATTGGGTCCTGAGTTTTGCTAAACCATGATTTCATACACTGTAAATAATTTTCCTGTAAAATAACAGTAAAGAGCTGGCAGCAGAGACGCCAGCTCTTTACTGTTAATTTACAGTATGAATACTGTAAAATGACTTTACAGTAGTTGGCTGTAAACAAGAAATACGGTATACTTCTGTATTTCTACAATTAACAGTAAAGAGCTGGCAGCAGAGACGCCAGCAATATACTGTAATTTTACAGTATGAATAGTGTACAGAACATTACAGTAGTGGGCTGTAAATCAGAATTACAGTATATTTCTGTACTTCTACTGGCAGCAAAGATGCCAGCAATATACTGTAATTCTAAATGATTTAACAGTCTAATACAGTAAAATTAAATACAGCATAATTATTTTTAGGATGTTACTTAAACTTATCACAGTTTACAATAGACAGGCACAATAGATAATAAAATAACTAAATTTAGCATTTTATAGATTATTTATAATATCAGTGCAACTAAGAATACAACTTCATTATTCTGTGGGCTACAAACAACTGCCTAAAATATGCATTATTGTGATATACAAAATAAGCAATACAAACTTATAAAGGATTGAAATCAAGTTAATTTTATTTGTAAGGGCAATGTCAACATGAATGCTGCTACTGTCAAATTAAACAAACTAAAACAAACTCTAAGGTGGCCCAGAGATTCCAGCTCAGAAGATTTTGAGTAGGAAACAGACATAGCTTAGAGTCTACTTTAGACTATGTAAACTACGCAATAATGTAATTTCTTAAATTGCTTTTGATTAACTGCCCCTTACCCTTACCAAACATTAAAACATCTGAGACTATAGAGACGGACTAGTTTTGTTTTTGGGTTGATGTCAATATCGGAACATATGGGCGAATATAATTTTTTTTTTGCAATAATACTGCAAATTTAGTTATTAAAACCACAGATGTAATAAAGGCAGATATTTTACATTCTAACATTAAACTTTATGTCCTAGAAGTGCACTTTGTAATATGGGGAAGGGGGTTTTAATCAGAAGAACATCTTCGTAAATTGATTACTTGTATGAATGAGCAAACTAAACAAACAAGTTGTCTTTTAAAATATGCATCAAAACATTTAGGTAAGAAAATGTGTAGTAGGTTCACTGTCACTGCGAGCTAGGCTTCATTTGACCTCTTAAAAAAGTCCTCTGACCAGGTGGTCATGTGTTTTACCTCTGGAAAAAGGAAGGACTCTGTTTTAGTTCTTAGCTCCTGTGGGAACTACTAGAGTCTGGGTGTGTGTGGAACAGTTCAAGGAGAGATGACTGTCATATGGCTTGTCACTGTTCCTCTCTGCAGCATTATTCCAGTGTCGCTCTGTCAAACAACAAAAACACATATTCATAATCAATCATTAATAAACTGTTGAGTCAGAAATGTACAATATATACTCAAAAGCAATGCTTATAAAGATAATAATACCAATTCTCATATGATGAAGATGATGAAAAGGAGAGGACCCTAGACAGAGCCCTGAGGAACACCGGTAGTGACTGTACACCATAAACACTTTAATGTTAGTCACAACAGGACAAAAACGTGCAGCATGCTTACTATTAAGAAAGCTGCATGACAGGTACAAATAGTGTCAACAGGTGAGTTCACATCCTGCATCATAGTTCACATACAGTGCAGAAGAGGGACAGTGTTAGAGTGCAGACATGATATCTGAGATATGAGCAGTATGGTCAGAGAAAGAGAAGAGGTCTACAGAGGGCTGATAGCAATCTGTGCTTACTGTAGGTGGTACATTAACCACACTAGCTGTGACTCCTTGATACCTTCAGAAAACTGACCACTCATCTATCTGTGGTGATTGTGTTTGCAGAAAGTCACAAGGGACCGTGGTGGGATGGCTGCTGTCATCTGATCTACCAGCAGACCAGAATCCTGTGGTCTACTGCATGACCCACTTGACTGGTGTCTCTCACTGCAGTAGAGACACCAGTCCTGCTGCAGGAGACAGGGACTGGATGTGCTCAGTTGTATTGCTTCATGGTGATATCTTCACACGGCCACTCCAGCTCCAACTGAGACCTGCTGGATCATTGTCTACTTGATTATATTATGTTACAGAATGTTAGGTTGGTGGAAGTGTAGCCAATGAATTCATGTTCTGAGTCATTTGTTTCACAATTGATTATATTATATTATGATCTCTCACCAAACCCGCCTGGCCACCTCTTTCCTCCTGGAGGGGCGGCGGGGAGGGTGAGAGGTCGCGCGATCTCTCACCAAACTCGCCTGGCCACCTCTTTCCTCCCGGAGGGGCGGCGGGGAGGGTGAGAGGTCGCGCGATCTCTCACCAAACCCGCCTGGCCACCTCTTTCCTCCCGGAGGGGCGGCGGGGAGGGTGAGAGGTCGCGCGATCTCTCACCAAACCCGCCTGGCCACCTCTTTCCTCCCGGCTGTTATTCAGATTATCAGTGCCTTTCCATCAACAAACAGATGAGGATCAACAGGCTGCCATACTACATGCTAGAGATGTCTTTGGGTACTGACCATGGTCGCTGTGGACCAATCTAGGAAGTGAATCAAAGATTCCCCGTCACCATTGATATCATATCATAATACCAATAATTGTTACTAATTTTAGTAATGATGATGGTGGCAATAATGATGATGATATTGTGGACGAATATTAGTGTCATTGCTATAACAAGTAAATTTTTTTTGATACATTTTTTTTATGTTTATTTCTTTTCCTTTATTCCCACCCATTTTTTTCGGCGATCTCCCGCGGAACCCGATCTGACTCCCAGTCTCCACCCGGAGGAGAGCAGGCGGGGAGCGAGAGGTCGCGCGATCTTTCCCTCTTTCCCTCTTTCCCTCTTTCCCTCTTTCCCTCTTTCCCTCTTTCCCTCTTTCCCTCTTTCCCTCTTTCCCTCTTTCCCTCTTTCCCTCTTTCCCTCTTTCCCTCTTTCCCTCTTTCCCTCTTTCCCTCTTTCCCTCTTTCCCTCTTTCCCTCTTTCCCAACTCCCGGTTCAAAGGGGAAAAAAATTGCTTTTGAAATATTTATACAAATATTAAGACATTTCATTTTACTCGTTTCCTCTTAACAGTTTAGATATTAAGCCCATTTGGAAGTGTGTGTTCACAAGCACAAGTGAATACACTTCCAACTGGGCATAATATCTAAACTGTTAAGAAGAAACAAGTAAAATGAAATGTCCTAAAGTAGGCCTACCTCTTGAATGGAAGTGGGAATGCAACAGTTGACAAAACACTGAAAATAATAGAAGCATTTTGTATTTTTCATTTAATCCGTTTATTGTGACATGTATGATAGCCTTGCAAAGTAAATGTTTTTAAAAAATGGAAGAAAGAAATGCATCCAAATAAACATTACCTACCTGTTCTCGTGCAAAGTCTCTCTGAAGCATCTGACGACAGAAGAAATCTCCCTCATGCCTCCCGGAGAACCATATTTATCCTCCTTAAAAAGAACAAAATTAAAACATAGGTCAGGGTAGGTAAAATAAAGCCAAAGTTACTGCAGTTTCATTGTTATTCCAATAAAAGGATTTGCAACAAACATCGCAATAGTCAGAATTTATCACAAACAGTAACAATTTTTGATCAGGACAAGCAATGCTTTCTCACACAGCATGTTCACATGCAGACTTCTTTACAAACACATTTCAAGAGGCTGAAAAGTCTTGCCATCACATTTGAGTTGAATTTAGAGTTAAGTGTCTGGATGACTGTCCGCCTGTCTCTCAGCCTTATTGTACACTAATAAAATATTTATTAATGTGTGATTCTGGGAAGAGAGACATTTTAGGATTTTTATTTATTGAAACTTTATTTTGATCATGTTCTCCTGTTTTATATAGTATTAAATAGAACAAAAACAAATAAACAATGCTTTTGCATTTAGAAAGAACACAAAACAGGATATACATGTATATAAATATATAAAGCCTCTCTAAAGCATCTGACAATAGAAGAAATCGGCTCTCCTCGACTATCTGTTGAGAAACAAAAGTAAAACAAAGACCTTACTATTTTAAAACTGTTATCATTTTCTTGAGTAGTCATTGAGGGGAGGGGGGCAAGGAAGCAAAACGTAACATAACTTAATAAATCCTTCAAACGGGAGCTTCTTGGTGTGCAGATCTTGTTTTGCTTTCCTTACCTATTTTTTGTTTTGGATGCAGCACCCACTGAGGGATATGTGTTTTTCTTCATTTTTCATCGTTATCAAGCAGTACATCAAAAATAAAACATATCCTTCCTTTCTGGGTTCTCACAAATGCCGTCAACTAAATAAATGGTATCCTGAAATCAGAAAGAGTAAAATATGTTACTTAAATGTGCAGACATGTATTTATTTTATGCATGCAAGATCCATTTAGCACTGTAATAAGTGTTGATTGTTTACCATGTTTATGTTTGTCTGGACGAGACAGGAGACTGAAGACACATCCAGAGAGTACAGCCATCGAGGGCAGGAATTGTATTTGCAGTGAGTTGATCTGAAAAATCATAAAGCTTTATGTGGAGTTAAGAACAGCCTCGTGAAAATCACATATCACAGTTCTTTAAAAGGATTTATACAAATACCTGACAGCTGTCCTGTTTGGTCAGTGTAATCATCTTCATGCTGCTTTGGTCTGGGCTGTAAAACAGATATTTCATCATTACTTGAGTCACATTCCTCTGTATAAATCACAGCTGTAGTAGTTTTTAACACTGATACATACGCCACCATGGAGGCAGAGCCGCACTCATGTGGTGAGTTCAGTCATGAATTACCAGATCGGGCCAACCGTGAATCATGACAAGGAAGTGAAGGTCCCAAAGACTCAGGGTATCCTTAAGCAGGAGAGAAGACAACAAAAAAAAGGCTTATATACTTGTCCAGATGTGTATCACAGCTTCAAGTGAGAGCACAGAACTCACCTCACTGTCAGGAACATACAGGAGATTTCCACCACCACTATCATCCTCTCTCCTTTAAAGCAAACAGACAGGGAAAATATTCAATCATGACACAATCTTTTCCAACAGGCCTTTTATCTTTGTGCAACTGTTTCTATTTGTTTTACCTCTCTTTTACCCATTAGCTTTGTTTACAGAGCACTTACCAAAAACCAACGCTACAAAGTTCTTTACATAACGTAGTAATCCTGACAATACACAAAAATAATGTCTCAATAAACCATAACATCTGAATAAGCAGTGAGCATGTTATTCTTCTTTTCTCTTGTCCCCGATTAAAACAACTTTATACGCAAGGCCGCCCCGTCCATGTAAACACGACTCCGACAACAGGACACTTGGGCGCTTCTCACTCATTGTAGACAGTCATGACTCAGAGACATTTAAAGAGACTGATTTCTGCTGTATTTATGTGTGAAATGTTGCACTAGCTCCTTTATCAAAAAATGTTTTTTTTTACTTTCAGTTGGCATACACATTAATTCGGCTTACATGTGTTGATTTGAGGAACTTATAAACAGTATATATGTTTATCAGAGACAATCATTGTAAGAAGAAGATATCCTTTATTAATCCCACAGGGAGAAATTACTTTTTCACTCCATTACTGAGACATGTTACACACACAGGCTGAAATACACACACACAACATGCACTGATAACACAGTAACTCACTTTTACCCAATGTATCATAATTACAGGCGGGAAAATACACTGACCCTGATCACCAAGTGGATTTCATGGCCCAGACTGAACATCACCGCTGTACTGCAGCCCTCGTCGTGGTAATACTTGGCTGAGCAGAAGTCTATCTTGATTTGAGACTGGAGCTGAGTGTGTGGAGAGGTGGAATTAAAATTCTGCTTATTAGAAAATAAAAATTAGCACTAACAAAAGAGGGTCTCAACTAACCTCTTTGAAAGACCCTACATCCATTATTTATACAGCTGCGATGACAAAAAGAGGATTTAATGTTTCATTTGGTCAACAATGAGGCTACGATAAAAATCAAAAATCTCTTTGATAGCCGTCTCGATCTTTGCCAATGCAAGGTTTGAAATGTGGAAAAACCCGCCCTTATGAGTAGAAACGCATTGTATATCCCTGTTGACAAAAAAACAACAACATATTACCGTTACATCACAGCAACAAAACCATGCAGAGCAACGATTCAGAGAATAATCCTGAAACAGAGACGGATCAGATTCTTAACTCCCCCGTGTTACATTGCACGGCTCATTTTTAAAAAATTGGTACAGAGTTTTCTCAGAATCATATAAAAAGTTTACCTTCAGATCCCTCGTCTTTCTGTGTAAGGAGATAGCCGTGCGTTTTCTCGTCGCCACTGGATGGCTTCTCTGCCAAAGCCTGAAAAAGAAGAACCCACATCTTAATGTAGGTAATGACATCCATTTGGATTATTACAACTGGTGACATCATCGAAGCAATAGGTGAAATCAGACAAACATTTCATGGCCAGACACAGGCCTTCACTTGTAGTGTGCCTTATAAACACTCTTACCGAGATGAGAAGGATTCTCTTGAGGGGGCCCAAGCAGTAAGGGACGAGACACAGGAGTAAGTTTAAAGAAAGGTGGGTTTTTATTTTACCCAAAAATAGAAAACCAAGTTTTAAAACCAAATTACAAGAACTAGACATATAAAAGAAGTCAATTTAATAAAACTTTAAATCAACAAGGTGAAATCAAATTGAGAAACTGAATTCAGGTTCCTGAAATCAATGCAGTGTGGTTACACCACTCGCTCTTTAAAGCCTCGATGATCCCCAGGGACAGCCTCAGGTCAACCTCCCTCCTCAGTGAGGCCAGCAGGCGCTCAGGGATCCTGTACCTTAATCTTCTCACCTCTCATCTTTGCACCTTCTCTCACAACAATGTCATGTTCAACAATATTTGTTCTCCCAGGATTCTCCTGGAAAACTTCTCAATTACAGATTGATCTCACATGAAGCCGTTGGTTGTGATCATGGTCTACCAGGTCACTAGAGAGGTAAGTATTGCTCGTCCACTTCTTCATCCAGCACACTTCTTATTAGCATCACCTCGATCACAAGGTAGGAGCACCAGCACTTTCTGTCCTGGGTCGAAGGTTCTCCGCCTGGCTGACTTGTCGAAATAGGACTTCTGTTGCTGCTGGGCGTCCGCCATGTGCGATTGGGCCAGCTCACCAATTTTCTCCAGCCGCTCTCTCATCTGGATGACATAGGATACAACATTAACAGATCCCACCCTGCCCTTGCCTCCTTCCCAGATCTCTCTCAACAGTGCAAACGGGCCCCAAACGTCATGTCCATACAAAAGGAGAGAAACCAGTGGAGGATTGTGGTACTTCTCTGTATGCAAAGAGGTAGGGCAGCCATTGATTCCAGTCTGTACCAGTGTTGTTTACAAACTTGGTCTGGTTAAAGTGCTCCATTGGCCTATCCGTTTAAGGATGATATGGTGTGGTCCTCCTGAGTCTCCTGATACCCAGTAACGGGTACACCTGTTTCAGCAGAGAAAACATAAAGTTAGTTCCTTGTTCAGAAAATATTTCACAAGGGAAGTCCACCCTTGAAAAGAACTGTACTAAACAGAAAGCAACTGCTTTTGCCTTTATGGATTTTAATGGAAAGACTTCTGGATACTTGGTGGAATAGTCTGTTATAACCAGCATATAACGGTTTCCTGCTTTGCGTCTCTCTACAGGACCAACAATGTCCATCCCAAGGTGCTCAAATGGGGTGCCAATAATGGGTAATGGTTGAAGTGGAGCCCTTGGGTTGTTTTAGCAGATGTTATTTGGCACTGAGGGCAACTTCTACAAAACTGAGCAGCATCTCTACGCAGGCCAGTGGAAATGGTTTTTAATGCGAGCCATGTTTTTGTGTTTGCCCAGGTGACCAGCCCAGGGAACTGAGTGCCCCAAGGCAAGCATGGGGTTTCCAGCTGCTTGGGCAACCACTAGCTGCAACGCTGACTGTTGACAATAGAGGATGCCATTTTGTAGGATATACTCATCACTTATGATGTCCAACTCAGCTTCTGGCTCCTTCTCCTTTGCTTCCTGGAAAACAGAGACTAGATGGATCAGTTTTCTGCATATCACTTATATTACCTGGAACTTGAAACCCTAGTGGTAATTCTGGCTCAGTGCTGGTTGATGGTGTCACCACTGTCTTTTGGAATTTTTCCTGCCTTCTCCGTCTGCAGGTTTTCCGAGACTTCCCAGGTGTGGTCTCTAACTCCTCATTGAAAAAGCGCAGGGCACTGAGAATTGCAGAGGGCTCATTTGATTGCATTCTGGTTACCACAGCATTACACTTTCTGCTTTGTTCTGGCTCCAACAAATCAAAAAGAACCGGTAGGTCTCTTCCTAGAACAGCATCAAACGGCAGATTATCAGCAACGCCAATGTTCAAAAGGAAAGTGGTACAAAGCACATTTTTGCAAGGCAAGATTATTAATATAGCACATTTCAACAAGGCAAATCAAAGTGCTTCACACGATATCAAAAGCATCATGACAGAGAGAAAAAGAAAACAAAATATTAAAATAGAAAATGTAAGAATCACTAAAACAGACAATTCACAATCACAGAGAAGATCCATTTGGACATTCCTTGGCATTTTTACTACCTCCTTCAGATCCCAGATTTGAAGGACATATGTGAGATTTTCCCTGAACCCTGGAAACGTCTTGACAGGATGCATATTTTTAAGGTTGTACGCAAAACCTCCAACTGTTTGTTAACTACAACAGTTGTGATTTTATCAGAGTTTTATGGGTACATGGGCTAAGTATGGCCTTAAGTCCACATAGATAACAAATTAGCTTTTTGCTAGAGGGTTTTGTTGGCCTACTAGCTGGCTGGCCCTTCCACATGAGAGACTTACCTGCACTGGTTGCTGCCCCCTGTTGGCAATGTTGGGCTGGTTTGTGGCTGTCCTATGTCGTCCTCCCTGAATTGTAGCTCCATGGTTGACCCTATTTCCGTGCCGCCACAAAGACATCGGCCAGCTTGGCAGCCAAAACAGATTTATTTATGAGCTAGGTTGTCCTAAAACTGCACCAAATTAAAACAAATAAAACAATAAAATTGTCCTAAAATGTCTTTGCTAAAAGTTGGCTAAAACCGGAATAAAAGTCAGGTAAAACAAGGGATACAAAGGAGAGCTAAAAGTCCAACACTCTTATCACTCAGCTCCAACAAAATAAAACAATGAGTAATTTGTCACGATCTTCTGTGATTGACCACGCCTGCTGCTTCCTTCGCAGGGTCTCCTCAAGTCGCTCAGCAAGTACACAGGCTGCAGGACGGGCACTGCAGAAACAAGAAAATACCACCAGTATAGATAACAAAAGTGATGACGTATTTTTGTAGGCCAACCCGGAAGTAGCATCGCCATGGGTTCTAACGAGAATTCGCCTATGGGATTTTTGCATTGGATTTTGGATCATCACAGGGTGATGTGGTCACGGGATCGGGTGCAGGTGAGGAGGCGTGCAGCAGAGTTCTGGATGTATTGGAGTTTGAGGACTTTGGATGATGTGCCGATAAGGATACTATTGCAATAGTCGAGTCTGGATGTGATAAATGCATGGATCAGGGTTTCAGCAGCAGAGAATGAGAGTATCGGACGGAGACGGGCTATGTTTTTGAGGTGAAAGAAGGCGGTTCTTGTGAGCTGGGTGACGTGGTGATCAAAAGAGAGGTGGCTGTCAAAAATGACTCCAAGATTGCGGATACGAGTGGATGTTGTCTATTGGGAGGCAGAAGTTTTGAATGGAGTTGGTGAGAGATTTGGGGCCGTTAAATCATGTCTGATTTTGCATAGTTGAGTGAGAGGAAATTGGTGTGCATCCATGTTTTTATGTCATTGAGGCAGTTTGTCAGGGTGGAGCGGGTTACAGTGGTGATAGAATCGGTGGAGATGTACAGCTGGATGTCATCTGCATAACAGTGGAAACGGAGACCATGTTGGCGGATGATGGTTTCTTGAGGATGGGGGATGCCGGTTGGGATGAGGAGGGGACAGTGAGAGTGTTAAAGCTGCTGTAAATGGTGTCAATTTTGGATTGGAAGAATGAAAGAAAAGCATTGCATTTGTCAACTGTGAAGGAGGAAGAGATGTTGTCACTGGGTTTGAGAAGGGGAGGAAGAGATTTTGCTGGTTATAGAGGCTGAGAGAGCTGAGGGGGTGACTGATTTTATGTTTCTGAAGGATATATTTTGTTTCAACTTTGGAGTTGAGAGAGGGATGACAATGTCCATGGATATGGCCAGATGGTCAGAGATGTTGAGGTTAAGACTTGATAGTTGATGGATTGTGAGACCAGTGGATGGATTGTGAGACCAGTGGATGGATTGTGAGACCAGTGGAGCAGACCGAGTCCAGAGTGTGACCACGGCTGTGAGTGGGGAAGTTGACGTGCTGTGTGAAGTTCAGGCAGTGAAGTAGGTCCAGGAATTCTTTGGCAGTTTTACATTCAGTGTCATCGATGTGGAAGTTAAAATCCCCGCGGAGTAGAACAGAATTTGAAATGGAGCAGAGTTGGTTCAGAAAGTCAGAAAAATCACTGTAAAAAGAAGGGTTTGGTTTAAGTTAGGCTTTCCAAAATGACGGGGACAGTAGCGCCAGGGAGGCAGAGAGTTGTAGCATTGAAGAACCAGACATTCCTTATTATGGAATCGCCGATTATCAGAGTAGTGGGAGAGAAAAGTGGATGAGGAGATGAGGCCGGAGTGCTGACATTGCAGGCCTGTACACATTAATGATGTCAGTGTGGGGCGGACTCACCAGCTGAGGAGGTGCGGTCAGGGCAGGTGAATGCTCTGATGAAGGGGACCGTGCCAGCTGTGAGCGAAGGAGACCACCGGAGCGTTGGTTTACAGCTTCCCTCAGCAGCCTTTTGGGGTGGGAGGAGAGTTTTAAGTAAAAATATAAAATGGGACAATTTGACTTGAACATCACACAAGGGTTATACAGGTAAAAACAGCCTGGGGTCAAATTGACACCAAAGAACACCGATGCGTACAAAATGTGTACAGGACATTGAAAACATATCATCATGTTAATTTTATGTATACCCAGTTGTCCCCATTAAATTAGGAAAAGTCATGAAATATGAAGCAAAAAAATGATGTCAATCATTTATTTAGAGATGTTAAACATTGAATAGGGTCAAATTGACCCCAAAGATAATAGGAGGGTTAAAGCGCTGTTCTTGCCTTGCAGGTAGCTCATTATGCCCTCTTGCTGACCCATGTGGGCCTGGGGAATGGACATCAGTTATGACAGAGTTGGCTCCTTACCTTCAACCTCAGTGCTTCCTACAGTCCCAGAAGCTCCATTGTCTTGAATAGAATATTTTAGTACTCTTTACACCTCTGCTGGCTTGCCTTTCCTGGGTATTCACTTTGTAAGGATGGCCTCCTGGCTTAGGCCCAACAATGAGGGAAAATTAAAAAATGCAGTGAATTCATTTACAGTGAAATAAATCAAGTGCAGCAATATGTACAGTGCAGGCCTGGAGAAAATGTAAAAAATAAAAATAATACTTGCAAGAAAAAATAACATAATGCAAAAAGTGCCAAACAAAAGAAGAGACTGAGCTCAAAACAATACCAGTCTGGGCCCTTGAAGCTCTGTAAACTCTTTGATAAATTGTTGAAACTCTCCAGCACTGTGCAGCTCCAACTCCAAACTCCAACTACCTCAGAGGCTCCCAAGCCTCCTCTTATATAGGAGCTGGAACCTACCAAAAGGGGTTGGAAATCAATTTACTCTCAGGTGAGTATTACCTGTTCTACAAACAACACATACTATCTGCAATAAGGCTAAAAGCATGTCAAAATACATTTCAGATTAGTAAAGACTTAAACAGCCTTTTAAATAACATTTTTAATCTCAACAACCTAAACACCCCTCCACTTCTACCAAACATGGCACCTTCCACTTGACACACCCCCATATAAACCCAAGGCTGGGTTCAGCTCTGTTTGACACTTCCTGGTTGAGAAACAGGAGTGCAGGCCAGGCTGTGGAGCAACAGGTGACTAACAAGATATATTTGATGTGTAACAATGAATAAAATGTTTAAAAATAGTCAATGTGTGTTTTCTTTTGGTTGAAAAAAAAATGTTTGAAGTTATTTGTCAATGAGTTATTCACACAAAGTACTTGTTGCTAGTCATGCTAAGCTAACATTAACACATGCTTCTCAAATAGTTTTGTCACTCTGTTAGCATGTAGTTGCAGTTTTTTGGAAGTATCCGTATGTACTTAAGTGACTATGTGTAGCGTTAGCATTAGCATTAGCCTTGATATTACGTGTCATGGATTTCTTCTGAGCTTCTGATGTAGCATAGCATGTTGCTTAACATTAGCATTAGCCGTGTTGTTATGTTTTATGTAATGCTTCTGAGGTAGCATAGCATTAGCATGTGACATATTAACATAAAGCTTAGCATTAGCGACAACTAAGCATTCTTTAGTTTTCGCAAATTTAGTTTATATATTTGCAGTACGTCAGCATTGATCATTTAATCGTTTGTATTTCTTTATATAGACCTTTGGTATGACAGTAATCTGTGCATTTTGTTTTGTCTTGTAGTTTTCACTCCTTATTCAATCTGGTGAATAAATCAAAGAGCAACTAACCACCTGACTCACTCATCATTGAATGGAGTTTGGCTGACTGTCAAACTACGTGCATTAAACACGTAGGGAGGACTGTTACAATAGGCTTCACTTCTTCACTTAAGCACATCAATTATATTAATTTTTTAATAATTCATTGCTCCAAGCTCAGGCTGTCTTTAACTCTTTGAGTCTTAATGTTTATACTGTACCGATTTAAGGATGTGATATTGTTAAATCCCAGAGTCATATGATCATTACATTATTATAATAAGATGTGCAAGCTTGTCTAGTTAATTCATTGTTTTGTATAGCTGTATGAAGGTCTTCTTAACTTTAAAGATTAGAGAAGCTGTTTACACAAACTGTGAAGGTCTGTGTGCAGAAATAGTGCATCAAATATGATTATATATTATACATATTTCACTGTATGGATACATGTTGGAGAATTTACTTCAAGGCATCCTGTCTTCCCACCTAATTCTAATGACTTTACTTGAGTTTGGTTTAAATAAATCCATTACCAGCAGGCTAGATGTAAAAGTGTTGTGAGGCTAGGCCTGTATGTTTTCCTCCCTCTGCCTCGACCTCTTTGTGCTAAATTACCGGGTTAACGAGTGTCGGTCCTCTGACTGTTGGGCTGTATTAATTTTAACCTAAATTCAACAACTAAAACTGCCCAGAAGTCATATTTTTACACTATTTAGATCTAAGCCTCACTCATAAATTACATGTTAAAATCAATAGCTAGACAAGCTAGTGTTACTGAGGATCTGTTGTATCAAACATCCTCTGCAATATAAATGTGATGTTAAAAAATAAAATAAGATTTCAATAAGACCTGCCGTCTAATGAGTAGTTTCAAAATCCGATTCATGTTGATGAAGCAGGTCTCGTCCTCCATATTGTGTGTCCTTCTCTGAAAACTGCTATTCAAATGATCCTCCATGATTCTCCATTCAGGAGTTGATGGCGTTGGGTATTTTATAAAGAAAACTAACTGAGAAAAATAAGCAGTAGCATATTGTTAGAAACAAAAGACTAACAGCCTAACGTACCACACTACTGACCGCGCTCCAAGTTCTCCAGGTAACACCCACTTTTTCAAAAATACTGTAGTGTCCTGTAATTTAAACATCATTATACTGTTTAGGGCCTTTGTCCTTTTGCTTCAAGGTGAGCATCCAATCTCAGCAGGGTTAACTTGTATCTGGCTTCAGTCTCCAGATCTGTAACTAAAAGCTTGTGCCAGTGATGTATAGCTTGATGAATGTGGCCATTTTGCAGGCAGGTGTCCAACATAAGATATTGTAGTGTTGTTGAAGATATGATGCATAAGATGTTTTTTAGTTACAGAACTGGATGAAGAAATTCCACATGAAGTTGTCGTTGGTGACAGTTAACAGTACGCTAGATGAAAGATTTGAAAAGACAAAAAAAAATAAAAGTGCCAAAAAAATCCACAAGGAGAAAAACCAGTCATGAGGAAAATCAACACATGGACAACATTTGAACTGACAACAAAAGGGAAGTAACACTGAATCTAAATAGACGCTAGGGAAATCAGACACAGGTGAGCCTAACAACACAGGTGAAGACAATGAGGGCAATAGAAATAAAGGGAACCCAAACAAAGGGAGGAAGTAAGACAAGACAAGAAACACTGGGGACAAGAACTACAAAATAAAACAGGGAACACTAAAGACACACTGAGAATATAAGAATGTGACAGTAACATTAAACACAGAACATAGAGAAACATGAGGATAAGAAATGATCAAATAAAACAGTATATGGGAAAGGGCAACAAGGTTAAACTAGAGATGGCACAAAAGGCAATAAACACTAAGACAATGCTAGGGAAATGCACTCACAGGGAAAAGAGAAACACGAGGGAACAATACAAAATAAAACAGGAAATGATTTCTAAACACTGAAATTAACAAAATATCAAATCATGATAACGATAACCCAATGATGCCATCAGGTCAATAGTTATACATTCTAAAACAAATCCATTTTAAATGAAAAGTACTTGACCTTTGAACTGCTTTATAGTCTCCTTGGATGGTTACATATCCCAAGACAGATCAGTGCTGTAGACACACAGTGAAAGAAAGTACAGCAACATGTAAGGGCTTTAAACAAATCTGAACATATCATCCCAATTAAATGAATATATTTAATCAGATATTCATCGCTAAATTAAAGGCAAAAGGACAGATGTTCTGTAGCATTACTCTTTCCTCCTGTTAAGAGTCGTGGAGCCGAGCCCTCCTGTTGTTATTGTTGTCGTTCATTACCTCGGTGTCGCTGGTAAGTATGCCAACTCTGTGTCTGCAACCACACTCCTCTCCCCCGCCACAGGGGCTTCCTCCATCTGGCTCTCTGCCACCAACACTGTGACCTGGGGACGACTCCAAGATTATTTTAGGAGCCTTTAGGAGACTGTGCCAGTTATAGGCTGCATGGCTCAGTCTGAGAATTTACTGGTAAGTCGCTTTGACACTGTAAACATCTGAGGTGATATAAAGGTGAAGTAAAAATGAGGTTGTTTAGAGGATGAAAGAAGAGTCGTTGAATAAAACAAAGACCATTGAGAGTAGTTTGTATGTAACCTAATAAAAAGCCAACGCTGTGTATTCCCCCTGACGTGCATACTGTTTTACTTTCATCTATTTTCCAGGTAATGTCATTGAAAGTCAAAATGGTGATAATGCTCAAGAGTGAGTGTCATTCTTATAATCCCGAAGATTACTCTGCTGAAGTCAGAACTTTATACCACACAAGGAAACATAACAGGAGGCAGGTTGATATGAAGAAGATTCCCTTGCTTTTTGGAAATACCATATGTAGCATTTTTAACGTACTGGTCAGAGTTGACAATGTCCATGGATATGGAAAGCAAAGAAAGCAGCTTTAGTTGTATTTTTTATACAGCATTCTGGGGAGAGGAATGTATTGATTTTAAGAACACACACTTTCTCAGCATAGACAGGAGTACACAAAAAAAGGGAAGTAACCCGTTGGAAAAATTTGGTTCCAGTGGCAGAACACTAAATGAAGATGAATAAGGCTCAGCGGGTTGTGTGGAAAATCCAGTAATTGCAAATTGATCCAAAGTTGACGGCTACATGGGCAAGACACCAAACCCCAATGTTCTACTGAAAGTCAGGCAAGTGTTGCAGGAAAACATGAGATAGCATCAGGGTTGAACGTTGATTAGGTGTTGATAAGGCATGCACAGGACTGAAAACAAATTTAAGGGTTCTCTGAAAAAGCTACAAAACCTTTTTTTTTTTTTTTAGATTTTGTTTGTGGCTTTCTGCGCCTTTATTTTAGAGATGTGACAGTTGATAGAGTCAGAAATCAGGGAGCAAGAGAGGAGGGAATGACATGCAGGAAGGAGCCACAGGTCAGATACGAACCCGGGCCGACTGCTTGGAGGACCACGTACCATGGGGCACGCGCACTACAACCACGGGGCACGTGCACTACAACCACTATGCCACAGGCGCCCCTACAAAACCTTTTTATTGAATGTAAAAGTGTGATCTTTTTTTGTAGCTGTAGCAAGTACATCAGCCTCATCATTACAACAGAGCCAGATGTCCCTGGTACTCTGTAACTTTCATAAGGGTCTTGTTATCATTTAGGTATAAAGAATTATTGTGAAGATGAGATGACAGCTTTTGAGCAGGCTTTTTACTTAGCTTAATCATATAAACCACTTTATTTAGAGCTTAGAATGAAAGCACTATCTAAATGTCTTTCAGGAATAATCCCTCAACATAGGGCGTATGTCAAATTATGGCAAGTATGATGACCAGAGTTTAATTGAGAGCTCAATCCTGGGATGATGTGATGGAGAACTATTCTAACCAACAGAAACAATCACTGAAACAAAAGATGTTACACCCTATTTCTTGTAAACACGCACTTAACTTCAAAAAATAATAAAATCAAAAGAGAATAAATGAATTTATAAATAAGTAAATATAGCATGGAGCATGACTTTACACAAACGGACAGCTCTGGGTGCAAATGTCAGCCATGCTTAATGTCCTGCAGTTTTATAATTGGAAAATCTGCAAGTTCACTTTTGAGTCATCATTTTTATCACACTGTGCACAGTCAGTCCACACACACACACACACACACACACACACACACACACACACACACACACACACACACACACACACACACACACACACACACACACAGAACAAAAGCAGAGCTGAACTTTGTCAGCCTCGATAACAGCAAACATGAGGCGCTGTTTGTTTTTAGCAGCAGTCGAGGACGGATGGAGGGCACGACTGAGGCCACTTTTGTCTTTCAGCAGAGTTTGTATTTTTATAAGCAGCGCATATTTATCAACTGCAAAAATCCCCCCACTGATAGCTATTCCAATCACAGTGTGTGTTTAAGACTTTGTTATGCAAATCTAGTCGAGATTCCTGAGCCCTCGGGGTCATACAGCACATGCTCCAGTGGCCCCAGTCGAGATGCGGCTATGCTTCAAAATTTCATCCTCTCTCGCTCCAGACAAGAATCTACAGATGCCAGACTGCTGTAACCATGAGCCAACAAACAAAAATGACTGAGAATGAAAGGTACAAAGATAAAAAAAAAGAAGATATGCATGAGATTTAGGGCTAAATCGGGGTGGGCTAGTATGGAAAAAATCCCCAGAGACAGAGGATGATTAATCAAACAGAAAAATACATAATAAAAAAGAAAGACGGATGCGACCTGACTGTTAAAAATGTTGAACATCTCATCATGGACACCCTACTTATGTGTTAAATGCAGAGAAAACTATATTAAAATACTGGGAGTATAGAGCTGATGTGATAAGTTTGCTTAAATGATTAATATCATTCTGAGACCTCTATTAATCCTCTCTTCTAAATGTCTTCAGTTAATAAGGATGTTACCCAAAATGTCAAACTCAGAAAAACAAACAGACTGGGGTTGAATGTGTACGTGAGTGTGGGGGTTATTAGCAGTGGCGACTGGTGCATTATTCATCGGGGGCTACGTAAAGTTACTATTTGTCACGTGACAACACGACCCTAATTTAAGCACCAAATGTACCAGTTCCAAAATTACCTGTCACAGCTCAGCCTTCCTAAGCAATGGCAAATAATGTGAATAAATATGCACAGTGTAACTCTTCTTTCTTCAAAGAGCAGTAAAGTTCATTCACATGCATGCATTAACACCAAAATCCCATCCACTGCCATTTTGCATCGGCCTTTTTTCTTTGTGTTGCTAATCTCGTTCCACCATCAGCTTTAAGTACAACATAAAAAGAAAAAATCAACACTTATCGCTGCTAAACTTTGCCGGCTGGCTGCCAGAGTAAAAAACAGATAAATTTTGGCCTGAGCTCCAAAAATCAATTAGTTTTGATTTGGAAATGTCAGACCTGATTGCATGCCTTACAATGAAGTATAAAGACATTACTATTTGGTTGCTGATAATCTCAATTTATTCTGTAGGTCACGAAGAGGCATCCCCAATAACTGTGAGACTCTTTCAAAATAAGTTCAGAGATGCTAAATAATATTCTCAGCAACTCTACACCACAGTTGTCTCATTGGTCCAACGTTGGTGGCCTGTGGGTTGAATGAATTTAACCCAAATGATCATTTGTCATTGGGGCGTGCCATGACACCTGAAGTGAATTGTAGACACCTGACAAAACTAGCCCTTTCTACTTTTTAGTATTCGGTTTCTACTCTGTGTTCAACCATGATTTAAAACAATCTGTTGTAAGTTTTTTAAAGATGTTTTATTAGAATACACAAAAAAGATGTAACACTGGAAGTCTACTTAAACTGCAATCATAACACAATATGAGGTCCAATAGACAAAATGTGTCATGAATAGTCAGTAGTGTAAGTGAGTGTACGTGTGTGTGTGTGTGTGTGTGTGTGTGTGTGTGTGTGTGTGTGTGTGTGTGTGTGTGTGTGTGTGCGTGTGCGTGTGCGTGCGTGCGTGCGTGTGTGTGTGTGTGTGTGTGTGTGTGTGAAAAGTGTAATGTGCATGTGTTGGATGGAAAAGGAAGATGAAGTAAACAAACAAGTCGCAGGTAGAAAAGTCTCTGGCCCAATCTCGAGGTCCACCCTCACACACTCACTGACTTTGATGCGCGTGTGAGGGCTCAGGGCCGTCCCACTGTAGAATCGTCAAGTGCGTGAGGGATCTCTCGCTGACTTTACGAGCCCTTCATGCACCCTGTCCGTAAGTGGGCATATCTGCAGACTTAGCGTGAGGGAATTACCCATAGTTCATAGCATTGTGACGTGAAACATATGATTATCGGTGGAAGCCCGCAAAAATGGAAAGGTAAACAAACGGCAAAAAACTAAAAAAAAAAAGGGAGAGACCGTAAAAAAGCAGGAAGATGAAACCACGCTCTACAGTCTACCAAAAAAGTATATATGGGAAATACAGCTAATACAGAACTCTACTGCAAGTCTGTAAACAAAAACAAGAGAGACAGAGTATATTAGTCCCATTATAATTATGTAAGATAAGATAAACATTTATTTATTCCACAACGAAGAAATGTACATATAGGCCTTTATTAAGTAGAACTTTTTATAAGCGACATAGCTGTGAGTGAGTAAGGTAAAAAACGTAAACTAAGCTTTTGCCACATGACATCATGCAGTCATGGTTACAGAGATGTCGTAAAGTGCCGTCCGATTCTTATTAAACCATTGGAGCCCTTTCAGCCTCGTGCACTCAATCACTTTCCAGGTGACGTCAATTAAGTCCGTAAGGGCTCAGGGTGTCTAGGAGGAAATCCAGATACAGGCCCTTTCCGAATTGCCACAGTTCAGTATGCAGTGCGTACTATTCAGTAGGGAGTTTCAGTAGACTGAACTCTCGTGGTCATTCAGTATGCATTTTTTGTGTCCACCTCAGTATACTGAACATTTCAGTATGGATACTAACTTCCGGGATTTATGAAGTATGGATCGGATGCATGCTATCAGGAAATGAATTGGATTTTACCACCCACAATGCTTTGCGAAATTAAACGTAAAACGTCACTTCACGTGCGCCTCCAAATCAAAACAAACGAGCATGGATTCATTGAATCAAATTTTTAATCTAGAGTTAAAGTCCTCTTCTAAAATCGCTCCTTTTAATTAAGAACAGAAAATGTAACAAATGTCTGCATGATTATTAAACCTTTCCCCTCTATTTAAAGAACGATTTACATATTCATATCTGCGTCTTTATTGGTTTATCTTACTTTATATTCTGTATATTACTTTCTTTCCTGTATGTACTGTATGTTATTTTATTATTTGATCGGTTTTTAACTTTATTTACATTGTGATTTTGTTTTTGTTTACTGACTGTATATGCTGCGTTCCGTACTCTTCTTGAATAAAGCTAAAAAAAAAAACAAAAAAAAACGAGGATGGAGGCGGCCGGTTCAGGTAACACAAATGACGCTACTTCCATACTGAATGAATCAAATGAAGTAGGCACAAATATCTGCCTACTGTGCTGTCTACTGAATAGTAGGTACTAACAGTATACAGCACGTATAGTAGGTACTGTCTACTGTCTACTGACTACTGACAGATTGAGTAGGCACTTTGCAATTCGGATGCACCCACAGCCTCTTTGTGCAATCTTAGGTGGCAGCTTTATGGTGATTGGGATCATTTGGCCCAGGTGCTCTCAGTCAGGCTGACTTGACAGCCACGCCTACCAATTACATGTACCTGCAACACAAGAGAAGAGTAGGCACAACCTAACAGGCCACAGGGCCGTCACAATTGTGAATGAGAACAAAAATACCAACTTTGGGGGGGAAAGCCCAAACCTTTTATTATATAAAAACATGAATTTGTTTATTTTATAGTGAAGATTGCTAGACATTAATTTTCTATTTTGAATGCCTCCTACATTCACTACTCTGAGTCTATTCCTGAAATGTACAGTGGAAGCAGAGAGACATGAAGAGAGACAAAGAGACAGTAAGACGTGACCAAAGAACATGCTGCTATTCATTTTGAGTCTTGGGTAATTATTCTGACACTGCGCATCAAGTGTGACAAACTGTGACAGCTTGAGACATTCAGGACCGACAGTGTGAGCATCATGACGAAGAAATGATCCTTGAGATAAAGACAGAGGCAGAGACGGAGGGTGGAGGACGTCAGAGCGTTGGGAGCAGAGAGCAGAGAGCCAAACAGCAGCAGGGCATCAGTGGGCGAACCATGAGGAGGTGAAGTGGACATAAAAAGGACGAGGAGGCTGCTGTTGATGGGGGAGGGAACAACAGGACATGATGTGTTCTAGTTAAGGCAATGTGGAGGAAATTATGATTCATTGGAATCACAGCAGGAAGCCCGGCCCACATCCACTGCTCTGTACTTTCCTCCTTTTATCTAATGTTGGGAGCTGCAGAAACAAACATGAAGGAAACCATGTGGTGATGGTGTCTGACTCTTTATTGAAGTTTATCTGCACGGTGTCCTTATGTTATGCCTGTATCATTTCTATCATATCATCACAGATCATCTTTCTATCTGAGCATGGTGTTTTAGAAACAAAACAAATACATTGCCTGGATTTGACCACTAGAATCACGTCAAATGTCTCATCTGCAGCCCCAATCAGCAGGAAATCATCTCTCAGCTCATCAATACATTTGATGATGTCAAAATGGACGGGTTAAGTTAAGCGAGAATATCCGTAGACTATATATAAGCAGAGGACAAAGCCAATGTAGCGTCACTTGTTTCTTTGAGAAGCTTCTTTTGATGCCCTGATTTTGAACATTTGGCCATCGCCATCTTGGTTTTATGTTGCCAGAAGAAACCATTTTTGGACAACAAAGTGCACATCTCTATCCTGGTTGACAAGCAACCTTGGAAGCATTTTCGCAATGATATTTAATAAACCAGGCCAAAAAAGCATATCTTACTCTGCTGAAACAGTCGTTGTTTTATCTGAGATTCACAGGGATCACAGAGATTAACAGTGAGTGATAGATTAGACTTTTAAAAGAGAGCAGGATAAGAAACATTCCACTTTGACTTAAACCACTGAGAGACCTTTTTTATGCTCTCGTGCCTACATGTACCTGGATGCGTTGCATGTAAGAAGCCACAGCCTCAACTTTTCTCTGCTGCATTAACTGAGAGCTCTGACTTGAATATGCAGCTCAATATGCATCCAGTCTTGTACGATGCATCATCCAGGACATCCTCTGCACTCATTAGGGAATAATTTCTGATGTCCAGATTACATCTGTAATCCAGATTAAAGATGGTCAAAAGCCAATTTGAAAAGTCGGTCTTTAACTGCTTCTTAAAAGCATTAGTCACAGCTGCAGATCGTATGTGCATAGGAAGAGAGTTCCAAAGTGTGGGAGCCATAAATTCAAAAGCACGGTCACCCTTGCATCGGACTTGAAGGACAACAAGTAGACAACAAGTAGACCTTGTCAGAAGACCTGGGGTCTACTGGGGATGTAGGGGTGGAGTACACAGGTGCCTGATTGTGCAGGGCTTGATAATCAAATACTAGGATCTTCACTGGAAGCACATGCAGAGAAAATGAAATAGATGTAATGTGAGTTGACTTGCAAGACTTAGTTAACAATCTTGCAGCATTATTTTGGATAATTTGTAGACTTACTGAGGCAGGTGAAAGGGGAAGTGCAGTAGTCAAGCCGGGAAGATAACAGCATGAATAAGCATCTCTAAATCTGCTTGTGAGACAACAGATTTCAATTTAGCATTGTTTCTAAAGTGAAAGAAACATGAACAGGTAGGAGAATTAACACACTGATCAAAAGGCATTGTCTGATCAAAAATGCCTCTAGAAGGCAGAGACTAGAAACCCAAGCTGAAACAAACAGGGCTACAATCTCTTTACTGTACAAACAGATTACAGTGCTCGTGCCAGGAAAACAACAGATTATTCAGTTGTGCCCCATAGGCATAAAAACATGAACAGCTACAGCTACCTCCTACAGAGAGAGACAAGGTTGAAAATCAGCAAACTACCCCTTTAAGGTTAGTCTCTCTTTGTCTCTGTCAATCACATGAGAAAAACGGAGCATGAGAAACAGCGGGCTGTGGTGAGGGTTACTAATAAGGTAGCTTTTCTCTCTGGGACACTGGTGAATACTAATGAAGAGCAGAACTAATTCTGATTATACGACCTAACACTGAGCTGCTGCAGATGTACAGTTGAAGCTTTTGTGTCTTCCAGCTGAAAAGCAAATTTGACATTTGAGGGAGGCTGATAGGAAGGAACAAGTACAAGTGTTCCCTCCAGCAGATTCATTTTCTCTGAAGGATCTAAGGTCAGACAAATTTAGAGCCTTCTGTTACTGCTCGGCCGCTGTTTAACACCTCTCAGCTAAGTGTTGTAGTCCTTGAGTGTGTGTGTGGTGTGTGCGTGTGTGTGTGTGTGTGTGTGTGTGTGTGTGTGTGTGTGTGTGTCTGTGTGTGTGTGTGTGTGTGTGTGTGTGTGTGTGTGTGCGTGCGTGCGTGCGTGCGTGCGTGCGTGCGTGCGTGCGTGCGTGCGTGCTTGCGTGCGTGGGCGTGCTTGGTTGTCTCGTGTAAGTGCAAGTGATAGACATGAGTGTTATTTGTCTGCCTGCAGTGAGTGTTCCTGAGATAAATATTGATTTCAGTGATGGTGTTGTTGTTTTTTCTTTTTTTTAAGTTTTAAAGTGAACAAACACATCAATGCTGAACTTTCAAAATAAGTGAGGTGGGGTGCTGGTAGCCTAGTGGTTAGTGTGCATACACCAAGTACAGTAGCTACAGTCCTCCTAGTAGGCAGCCAGGGTTCAAATTCGACCTGTGGCTACCTTCCCGCATGTCATTCCTAACCCTCTCTCTCACCCTGGTTTCTGACTTTATCCACTGTCCTATCTCTAAATTAAAGCCCAAAAATTAACCTTAGGAAATAAGGACAGTGGGGTGCTGGTGGCGCAGTGGTTAGTGCGCGCGCCCCATGTATGGAGGCTGTAGTCCTCCAAGCGGGCGGCCCGGGTTCGAATCCAACCTGTGGCTCCTTTCCCTCATGTCATTCCCCACTCTCTCTCCCTGATTTCCGACTCTATCCACTGTCCTATCTCTACAATAAAGGCATGAAAAGCCAAAAAGTAAATCTTTAAAAAAAAGAAAATAAGGACAGTGAAATCACCGCAGGGATTTTTATTGTTTGAGTTTTGGTGTAGTTTCAGTCCATTATTGTCCCCTCTAACAAAACATGGAATGGTGATGGCTGTATTTTGTTGCTGCTTCCATAAAAACTGACATAAAACCAACCATCAGCAGCCCATTTAAGGTTTAGTGAAGGGTAGAGATCTTTCATTCATGCTGTCATGGAGGTCTCAGTTGATGCACTGCAGAGAGGGATGGAGGCAGACAGGGTGGGGGGGACATAAATAATTCAGCAGCTTCTCCACAGTGAGCCCTGGATTCCCATCCTCCAACCGACCAGCCTCCATCCCAGAGGACCCACAGCGGGCTGGTATACTGTAGGAGAGCTCAAGCAGCGCTGTGTATTCACTGGAGCAGCTCTGGAAAAAGAACACATGGGAAGTTCAGGTCCTGAGGCGACTGTCGGGGAAATCAACTGCATCCAGGGACTGTCACCATGACAAAGTGGCTAAAGCTGCCCCTGAACTTTAGCAAAGTTGGTTTAATACTACAATTGTGAGTGTAGAGTAAGGATGTACCTAGAGTCTAATCGTGCTATTTTTCTTAAACCCAGTTTTGCCTTGATAGTTACTATCATGCTTAGAAGTTTCTTTATAATTTGATTATATCGTAAGGTAGAACATGTAATGATTGACGGCTCATGCAGCACGGCGTGCACCGGATTAGCAGAGTAGAGGAAAACCAGGGATAGGCAAGAGGAAACGTAACGATCACTAACACAAGAATCATTGATGTCTTATAACTGTGAGTGTCTGCTTGAAGCTGACACTCACAGTAATAATCTGTTTTCCTGTGGATTGTACACGCCTGATCGTACATCAGCGTGTACAATCGAGCGTACATCAATACTACGGCTCTTCCAGACAATCCCACTGCTCATACTCTGGCTCCAAAAGCCCAATATGTCAGGGCCTGTCACAGGAGTATATAGGCTTCATAGTAGAACTAGAGGAGATGGAGGTGTGTTGTCCATCCGCATATACAGTCTGATTCAGACAATTCAACTTGTCTTAAGGTAGGAAAACATATATCTTATGCAATGATTGAGCTGTGTTATCTTTTCAGATTGAGCGGGGCCGCAGCAGCTGTGGTTAAACGATGTCGAATTGGTTTGCCAAGTGTGGCAAATTCTACCAGTGCGAGTACGCTCTGGTCGAGTCATGCAAGTTGAATCTGACACTGCTGTCATACAACTCTCACTCCATTTTTAAGTACAGCCAAACCTCATTTGAGGGGCTGGTTTACACCCGGGTAGTAGAGCACTACTCCAGTATGGAAGTGGCCACAGCCTAGACTAGTGGTGGGCTGCTGCATTACAGCTTAGACACCACGTGAAACCAGCATTGTGCGTCTAAATGAATACAAAATATGAATAATTAGTCTAACCATCTAGTAATTCTGGTGCCGAGTATAGCGAGGGTGACAATGTTCAATCAGACTGGTAAGTTAAAAAAAAATGCTGCTTTATGTGAGAACAACAGCTAAATACAAACATAATGCAAATGTGATGCAGAATGAAGCTGCAACCTAAAGAAAGTTAAAGAAAACCAATAATGAGACAGAGATATAAATCACATAAAAGGAGACAGTGATTAAAAGACTTTGCTTTTATTCTGTGTGTGGAGTATTTCTTGGATTTACATATGAATTAAATGTGGTAATGAAGAGCTTCACAATTTCCTGGCTACTGAAAACCCACAAATCACAGTTACACACTCACACACACTCACGCACACACACACACACACACACGCACACACACACACACACACACACACACACACACACACACACACACACACACACACGCACATTTAGCACGAGATAAATGTTTATTGCACATATTTTTAAAAGACGGAAACCAAGAAAGAAAGTTGTAGTTACCCAAAGACTCTTTGCAAAGTAATTGCCAATATCTGCTTAATCAGCTGCTTTGAAAAGCACAAACTGCTTCTGAATTATTCACGAAGTTTCTCACACACATACACACATTAAGAAAATACACACACAAATACCAGAATGTGCTCTCTTTAACATTTACAAAGAAAATGAGGGGATGGAGATAAAAACAACATGAATCTCTCTTCAGTGTCCTTTTCTTTATAAACTGTAACATCTGTCTTAAACCTGTTTTTTATTTTAATATACATTAGACAAAGCCAAACACGATGAGAAATGTAAGTCTTTATTTTTACTCACTGTCACATGTTTCATGAGGCTTCCCAGCATGCTTTGGGTGAAATAATGGGAAAGGCCATTATCAGAGCTTTGGACTGAAATGAGAGAAACCAAAGGGCAGCCATGCAAAGATAAAGATGATGTGATCTATTGCTCTGCCTCGATCTTGAATGAATAAATGAGAAAAACACAGATTAGATAAAATGGATGCATGCTAGCTGAAATCTGCATTTTTTCCCCTTTTTTATTTTATCTCATAGGTTTATAACAATCTTTAGGTCAGTGACACTTATCTTAAAGAATGGACTTCAACAATCACACATTTGTGGATATTTGCTTCTTGTTCATTTTAGTTTGGTTATTACTTGTGCACAAGCCTAAGAAATGAGTTGTGGTTCGGCAATACAGTATTTTATATTTATTTGCAATACTCTTTTTGTGAAAATATGCTGGGCTAAATATTATTAATTCCTGAAATTCGTACCAGTTTTGATGCATTGAGCTGCATGTTGTAATTGTACAACAGCAATAATGTTGTTATCAATGTCCGACAAGCCACAGAATAGTGTCCCATCTGTAGTGTTGTTTTTATTGTGCCAGCTCTTTAAAGTCCTCTACAGAGAACTCCCTATGTTTCTAGAGAGGGAGTTTGGAGTAGTGAATGAGTGTGTGATTTCTGACACAGCTAAGGATTTAGTGCTTTACCAGAGCAAATACAACACTTGCTGTGTGCTAAAAAATGAAAAAGCTGTTGCTGCAGACACTTTCTGTGCTCTGATATCACGTTAATGAGGTTTTCTGAGTTGAATCCACCTGAGTTATTGAGCCAGTGGCATGTGACGACAAAAACAAAACAATTCAAATAAAAGTTTCTCTTGCTCTGAGTCTGCCTGGTTCTTCAGTTACATTTCCGTACAAGAAATGATTAGATAAAAACACTTGAATATTTGATGAAATGTAATTTCCCTTATAAACAAAAACTTTAAAGGTTAAGTTAAGGTTTTCTCTCAATTTGGAGTTAAAAGCAGCGTTTTATGTGTCATGTTAAGTGTTTAGTTCCCAGTTCAGTTACCATATCCTGATTTATTTTGTTAAAATCCACCTCTTCTTGCTGCTATCACATCACTTCCTGTATGTTTCCCTGTTTGTTTGTTTGCCCCGCCCTGATTAGCCTCACCTGTGCCTGATTAGCCTCACCTGTGTATTAGCCTCACCTGTGCCTGATTAGCCTCACCTGTGTATTAGCCTCACCTTTGCCTGATTAGCCTTACCTGTGCATTGACCTCACCTTTTCCTGATTAGCCTCACTTGTGCATTAGCCTCACCTGTGCCTAATTAGCCTCACATGCTAAAGTGTGTCTTCTTTCCCTCTGTTTCAGCACTAGTTTCTCTTCCCACCTTGTACCACACGTTCAAACCTCTTTCCGAGTTTAACCCCTCGTGTTTTTACGGATCTTTTTTTTTCTCCTGGGCCTGGCTTGTTCAGTATTAAAGATGTTGGATTTGTTTGCGTCTGTATTGGGCTTCTTTCTTGGGTTTGACCATCTCCTTCATCAAGTACAGTAAGTCTTTTGTTTTTATTTCTTTAGACTCTTCCTCCACAGTCTGCTTTAAAGTCCTCACTCCTGTTTCCCTGTTGTTGACCTACCTTAGATGAGAGCTATAGGACTGAGTGGCTGAGTTATGATGCGCTTAGGAAAGACGTTTGTGTGTGTGTGGAGGAATCCTTCGCTCATCATAGGAAGCTGATTGTGAAAATAGATTTACTCTGCATTTAATATGTTGCAAACAGGTGGTGTATGTTGCACATGGTTCAAATGAATTCGATAAATCTTTGTGGTCCTTCAAGAGCAATTCTGGTGCAGCATAAGAAAAGAGATTTACTGTACATGCAACATCAATAACACAATCAACTAGGATGAGAAGGAAACACTTCAGCACAACAAAGAGACACTTCTAACTATAAGAAAAGTAAATAACAAAGTTTGAGAAGAGTTAAATAAATCGTTCATGAAGCAGTCCGTTGCGTACACAATTGTAAAGTTAAACAGCAATGTCTCTGGTTTTGGGAGACTGTCAGCTTGTCTTCAGACTACACATCCTCACTGCGTCAATCAGCTATAGAAGCTGGCTGTGTCTTGCCTGACCCATGTTATCTCACCAGATCAATACGTCCTGTGCTGCATGTGTGATGGATGATCCACCACAAATAATCCACTTTGATAGATGAACCTATTGACTCGTCACATATGTCTGTTGTTTGACGCCAGCCAATCTGGGAACGCAGGGAACAGACACGAGGCTGGAACCTGAGGCTCACTGCTGGAACAAACTGCAGATTAACAGAAGCGACAAATAATTATTTTGTCCCCCAGAGTTAGGGAAATGTCTCAAACACGACCTGCAGTTGATGTGTTGCAGAGTTGGAGATTAGTCAATTTAATTCAGAATTGAAGTTGGAATTATTTCTGTTCAAACCAATGATCTTTTGCTATATTAGGCTGAGTTATGGTGTCTTACATGGTTAGAGATCCAGTGTCTTCGATTAATCTGTCTTGTCAAACACTAACACACAGATTTATAATCTCAGCACACAATGCACAAGCACACTTTCCTACCCACACAATCGTGCCAAAAAACACACACTTTCTCACTCATCGTCCCAGCTGTTCTTTCTCCACAGTTTCCAATCATTCGAGGGGCTCGGGCACAGTGCTTGTTGGAAATGAACAGTAATGCTCCGGCTTATTACACCAGCTCTGATATTAAACTGGGTTATATCGATCCCAGGCGCAATGGGGCTTGCGGCACGAACCATCACACACAGATCATCAAGCCCTTTCAGCCCCCAGAGAAAAGGGAAGGAGGTGCTTCTGTGGCTCTGTGGACAAGAAGAGATAACATGACTTTGAAAAACCTTAGAAATCAGGAGAGTGCAGAAATGTTTTATAACTTTGCTCCCTCTCGATGAACACATCGCTGATTAAAATTTCACCTGAGAAGGCTCGAGAGTCAGATCCTCTGCAGATCAGAAGATGTAACAGTGCAGATAAACTCCTTTGTCTGTTTTCATCCACGGATAAGAAGCATGTGTGTTGGCCTGAGAGCACGTTATTGACCGGAACCATTGCTTTTTCATATGCACACTCCTCCTACATGATTTCCCAGCCTCTGTTGTTGTCCGCCTCTTGTTCGTGAAAGAATCAGCCACATGTCAGGATCACACAGATCTTAAATCAAAGCACCTTTGAAGAAAAATCAATTTGCACACATCCCAGCACACTTTTATCACCTTTATTGACAACATACAGATTCATCTTTACATAGAAACACTGTAAGGCTTTGGAAAGGATACCCCCTGTTCAGTTCAGACTGCATGGTAAAGGATCTAAACGTATTTAGAGGAGAAAATAGCAATAATAACAACATGGAAAGCACTCTAAGACACACTATTCAAATGTAAATAAATATTGAATAAAAACAAGAAGAGTAAAGATGGAAATGAAGAAGTTGTGAGGATGAACAAGGTGGCACTAAAAGGAGTATTTGGGATTTCTTTCATTGTGTGAGGTTCTTGTAAATGGTTAGCTTATTACCTTTAGTAAATGACAGTCAGCACGACCCCTGTTTTGGAGAAGCCGACGTGAACACAAGCAGGCGCTTTTGTCTAAGCCAACGTACATGTGAGAGTATAGTATAACACAAGCAAGGATCTAGAAAGCAGGAAACAACGTCAGTAAGTCCTATGCTGGTGCTGACAGGGAGTGCACAGAGGTAAAGCACAACATCGACAGCTGCTCATGACAGGTCTAATCAGCATCAGAACTATCCTTAATGTCGTAATTGTCATTATCAAACAAAACCATCATCGTCAATATTCGTGCTAAATCACCGCTTGTGTTTGCCAGTAAAGGAACATGAACATGCTTATTTGTGCATAAGCATGTTCATGGTCCTCTACTACTGCATCTACGCCCACAGACTTAAAAAGTGTTGTTGACATCTGTTTTCTTTTGCATAGCTGCACTTATTGTTTAATATTTAAAAGCATGTTCAACGTGTTTCAAAAGACATACTGCACTGTGAACCGGAGGTTTCTCCACACAACTGATTTAAAAAGGCAGACATTCATTCACTTTCTTGAAGTCTTTTTTTTCTCAATTTGCATATTGCTCCTCCTTTTTCTTTGTGTTTTGTTTTGTCTTCTTCTTATTCTTGGTTAGCAAACAGTTAAGAGTATTACTGACACCTGGATTGGGGTGTGGGTACTGCCATGTGTGATTGCCTTTTTTATCCACTCAGCTGTGTTTGTCGTATGACTCCTTGCACTGATGTCCAAAGCATGATGGTACAGTATGGGACGCATATATACCTTTACACCCCTCTAGGTAATACACTTGCTAGTACTAAACCAACCCCACGGAAAAAAATACTGAACTACCCCTTTAATGAGCACCACTGATAAGCATGATGTAGAATAAAAACAGTGAAGAACTGATGAATTTCATCATAATCATGGCCACAAATGAGCCAATTCCTACATTTACAGTTGAGAGAAAAAAAACTACACCACCATCTTTGTCAGTAGAGGATGAAACTGAATTTACACTGATGAGTTGAGCGTCTGTAAGACTGTAAAAGAGGCTTCTCTTACTGTCTGAAGAGCTTTTAAAAGAGCAGAGAACATGTACATTTAAGCACAGGGAAATGATACTGCACCAGCCAGTTGTTATTGAAAAGACAGCACAGCTCAGTCATCAGTGCTCCTCCAGCAGCGCTCCGACTCCCACTCTTATTTGTGACTAAATTGTGACTCATGTAGAGAGGGAAGTCAATGGCACTACACATGCTGGCATGAATAATAGAGAAAATGATTAATTAACTTTGATTTATGAAATGAAAAGGTTTTTTTAAAAGGACATTTTCCAGCGAGTGTATGCTTTTTCTTCTCGGCAATGAAACATCCATCATCAAACATGTAATTTCAGACACGATGGCTCTTAAATGGTTTGATATGAACAGATGAGAGCACACGCAGAGAGGCCGTCATGCTGCTTTATCCGTCTATTCAAAATCCAGCACAAAACAATAACATCCAATGTTTCCACGCTCTCCATCCACCAGGGTCACGCTGTCTCTCAGTATGAAATGCGAAGCATCCTGACTCATGTGGAAAGTCTATTTATATTGAAGCTAGCAGTGCAGCGTGGACTTCATGTCCTCTGGTTTACAGGAGAGCTGGACCGGAATAATTGATTGTGTCGTTTTAGTGAGGGACATCTCTAAAATTTGAACTTTCAGACATGGGCAAAAAAGGGCACCTCATTATTCTCCAATCCAATTAGTCCCCCATTTTAATTAAGTCAAAGAGTACTTCTTGTCATTTTAGTGAGAGAGAGCAAACATTAATCCAACATGAGCTCAACACTTGGCCACATAAGGAAAAAACATGGCAAGGACAAACTTCCTTTAAAGAGGCGGAAACCAGAACTAGACTCATGTTGAATAGGCATCAGCTGAGAATGTGCTGGACTTAGAATATGTTACCACCTACTCCCTACCGAGTGCAGCCGTTAAGACTGACATCCATTTTGAAATGCAGCCCACATATCATTCAGTTCTTTTTTCTTCTAAGCATTTTAGACCTTCTGTTTCGAAGGTCTGTAGGTTCTTCTTCAGTTGTATTCTGGAGACAACACTCTGCCATTATGCCTCCACACACCTCGTCCCTAGTCTTCTGACTACTCGAAGCACTTTTACAGCGCATTACCCATGCACTTACCCATTCACACCCTGATGGTAGAGGTTGCTACTGTATGTAAAGAGACCATCAGAAGTCTCTAATCCCATTCATACACACATGTAGCCAAGGACACATCGGACATGTAGCTGCAGGATCTGGGGATCAAACCCCCAACCGTCTGGTTGAGAGACGACGGAATCTACCAATTGAGCCACAGCCGACCCCATCTCTCTTCCCTAATTTGGTGGAAGAGCTAACGATTGGACAGGGAGGGTTCACTTGAAAACAAACAGGTATCAAACATGAAAGGAAGCACTGCCTGGTCAGTGTGAACACAAACTAAGAGAGAGATTGACTTCATTCTTTTTCTAGAAAGTTATTTCTTAACAATTTATTTAGGTAGGATTTGATATCTACGATGTTAATGTTGAAAATGTTGCATTTTAAACCTTAAACAAAAGCTTATGTATAATGTATTACCAAATCTCAAACCAACTTCTTAGTGTTCCACATGAAACATAAAAAGGTAAAGAGCTGACACAATAAATATTAAAAACCCTGTATATTCATTTACTGTAGACGATGTAGAAACTGTTCTTCCAGGATGAGATTTCAGAAGCTACTTGTTCTACATGACACTGAACCAAAAAACATCCCTTTCATTATCTTCAAAATGAAATGACATCGCTGCTCGCTGCAGCCTCATGATGTTGACATTTGGCTGCAAATTTTCTGTCGAGTGCAAAGCCAAGGTCTGAATAATGAATACAGATCTATTAGGCTGCCTTGATGCCCTTCTCTCCACAGGCGGATTGTGTCCTCGCTCGGCCCGCTCCAAAGCCGGCCTGTTCTGCAGATTGTTCGCTGAATAAAGTCTCATCCTCGCAGAAACACAGCACAGCCCTCGTTGAATAGGCAGTCATTCATGTTTCATACAAAGATGGGAAAATGATGGGAAAATAATTGAAGTGGCTCTGCGTAAACTGGGACACAAAGCCCTCAGTTCAATTATAGAAAAAGAAACCCATCATGATTATGGTCTTTATCCTTTAAACACAGATTCTCAGTTTTACAACCTGAGGTGAGAAATAGAAGAAAATATCCTCAAATTAACCATTTCCTTGGATATTAAATGCAAACCCCCCCTAATATTTCAGGTAGAGGTTTAAAAATGGTAAAATTAGCATCATTTATGAAACATCTGTTCCAGTAGTAAGCGCAGTTAAACTCCACTCTAAATTGACCATTATTGTGATTGAGTGTGTGTCTCCTCTGGCAACTTCCACCCCATGACATTCATCCATCCAGCACTCTGAATGTCGCTCTAAGAGTTCAGAAATTGAATTTTCCAGTGCCTCAGAAATCTAATAACCTCCCAGCTAATGACAATCGAGTGAAAAGAGACGACTGAATTACTTTCAACAGGCTAAAGGTGTTTCAAGAAGCCAATATCCATCTGCTGAGTGTTAAGGCTAAAATCAACTGAACTCAATACAACATGAACACGATTTAAGATCGACATTTTCTCTTTGGATAAACATTACACCACATCTTTTAATTCTTGACTTAGTCTTCAAATATCCAAAGATTGTAAAGGTATATAGTACAGTGTGTTGTGTCTTTTTTATGTTTGTCCATCCTCTCTAAGTTAAGAGAGGTCAGAGGTAATCTCTTCCAGAAGAGGATATTAGGCAAAGAAAAGAGAAAACACAAAGAGAGAGTTCAAACACATGACATGGACAGTTGCCTGTCATGTGTTTTCATGTTGTAACGTAGACTTTTTATGTGCTTATGTGCTGAGGAGTTTTTTTATGTTCCCACACTGTGCTCTACAGGAGCATAGTTTGGGGGTTGCTTTTTCCCTCCTACCCTTCCTCATGTTATGCTGTATTTTTCCAAATGCTCTGTCTCCTGTCCTGTTCACACCCTGTTACATTGTATGTATGTCTGTATATGTATGGAGAGGAGATGGCAGAATTTCACTGGTCTTTGACTATGTGACGAATAAAGCATTATATCAATCAATCAATCAATCAATCAATCAAGACATTAAAAACGCTGACAAGACATGATTATTTTAGTACTCAATTAATCATCTGTTACTGTGTACGATTAATCAAGTCTATATAGTTTATATAAAATGTTTGAAAGCCGCAGGAACTGTAGCAACATTTCCCAGAGCCTGTAGTGATGTTGTCAAGTAACACCAAGACTCTTCATTTGATAACAAAGACAATCAGAATATTAATGGACGAAGCCTGAGTGACGTCAGCCATCTGTTACTGCAGGGGGCTCTGGAGGCTCATCGCCGTGCTGGAAAGCCTGTCTCACTCTAACTTTCAGTCAACCTAACGACAGGCTGAGAGCCGGAGCTGAGGCGTGTTTTAAGCCATCATGTCAGCTACTCGCCTAACTATGGACAGCATGTATCGTTTTCAAAATCAAAACAGAGCCGTTTAAAAAAAATTCACCCCCCGTACATAGTGTGCCTGTGGTGACAATAACTAATCAGACCTATTTTAGTTTTTTGTACCATGCTGTAAAGATGTTAATTCATGCTGTAAAAACAGCTTTTTTGCCTGTTGTGTGTGTATGTGACTTCTGGTGCTCCTGGAGCCAGCCTCAAGAGGACACTTGACAAACTGCAGGATTTTGCACTTCCGCACTGGCTTCATTTTTCAAGACCAGAGGTTGCTGCTTGGTTCAAACTCAGCAATTAGTCAACGATCGATTAATCCTGTGGGGAAATGTGGTTTTTACAGTATTACACAATATAAGGAGGAAATATGGAAATATATACATACAATGTAGAATAAAACATACATATAGGTAGATAAGTACTAAAGTGCAGGGTATCCAAAGAAATAGTGAGCTACGAGCACAGGGAATTGAATATATTAACATATGAACAATATTTACAAAAATACACGTGCGGCACAAGTAAGACATTTAAGAAAGATCAGCAAATGTCTAAGGATTTTGTCCTGAAAAAAACAGAAACAATCCATCAATTAGCAACATTCTTAGCAATCAATTTACTTTATATAAATGAATGGATTTTTAGTTTTAGCTTTGGTGACTGTATATGCATTGAAGAGTACAACAACATGTTGTTTTGCCAAACAGAGCAGACACTAACAACTAGAAAGTAGTGAAAGTCACAACCGGGGACCTGTGCACTTTCTGGTCTGATGAAAACTTAAATGACATGAGCAGGCTCAGTTGTTTTTAAGGATTAGGGAGGACTTACTTATTGACGTCATGATTCAAGATTTTGGGGGCTTTGATTGATCCGTGTATTAGCCAGCTGACCTGGCTTACACTGTATGAACATAACTCTTCAAGTTATGAACACATTTCAACCTTTACAGGCTGATTCTGTGCAGAGGTAAGATGATATTCATGTAGACTATTTACAATGTGAATGATTATTTTTGAAACTGAAGCATTAATCCAAAGCTGTCGGCTGATCAATGTAAAAAAATCTCTATTTTGGCGTCTTTGTGTGTGCTTGTGTGTTTTAGAGAGAGAGCTTTTCGTCCTGTAGTTTTCATATTTGGGAGGTTTTTGCAGCTCAATTCTTATGGCAGTTTGAACGTCTTTGTTGTGGTAGAGATACGACGCCAGAGGTGCATTTCACAATTTGTGTGTTTACTGTGTCCTGTCAGTTTTATGCCTTCAGTCTCCAATGTCGGACACTTTAGTTTATCTAACCTTTAACCCCTGGCTATTTGTTGCAGCTAGGCTTAATATGATAATGGTTTGTTTTCTATTGCAGAAGGTTTCAATATTGCTGAGGATATTCCTTTATGTTTTATGCTTGCACAGTACGACTCGATTGTCGGGCAGGACCTGAGAGCTCACACTGTACAAGTAAAACCGGGACGAAGCATTTGCAATTGTCAATTGAAAACTCCACAGATGGAGGTTGAAGTCAGATTTATGTGTATTTCAGTTGTCTCATTTGCGTGGCTCAAATACACACACTGGCAAAAACACTCTCATCCTCTCTCTCTTACACACACACACTCAGTAACACAAATAAACACGTCTAGCAGCTAAATCATAACAAATATGCCCTCTCAGCTGGAGGTCTGCAGATCTGCAGAGATGTCCTGCCAAAATGTCTTTCATGATAGGAGGGGGAAAACTGATTAAACAGACAGGGCTGCTATTGCCATGGTGATTTAGGACGAGGTCTGTCACTTTTAGTGCAGACCCAATCAGGGGGGAAAAAAGGACTGAAGTCGGGGAATCTGCTCGTAGCTCTGCTCTCACTGTGTGAGTGTGAGCAGTCGTACGACTTAAAACATCACACATGCAAGAAAATCATCCGAATGGTTGGGAGCAGTTGATCAGACCGTAATTGGCTGTCGTGCCTCAGTGCCGAATTTCAGCCCGATCGCGCATTGTACAGTCTTCAAATTGAGTCATACGACTCAATAAATCAGGTCTAATCAGCTCCTGCAGCAACATGTCTGATGTGTCCTCGGGCAAGACACTTAACCCCAAGTTGCTCCTGCTGCTTCGTCGTTGGCTTATGAATGTGTATGAATGGGATTAGTTACTTCTGATGGCAGTTTACATACTGTAGCAACCTCTACCATCAGTGTGTGAATGTGTAGTAGTAGTGAGTAGTCAGAAGACTAGAAAAGCACAACACAAGCTCAAGTCCATTTAACATTTATTTTAATGGCAACAGTAAACTCTGAAACATTATTTCTCACATTCAACCAATCCTTTTCAGTACTGATGAAATAAGACAAGGTTAAACAAGACTACACAAATCTTTACAAAGGCTTTCTCCTTTCTCTCGTCAAAGTTTGTTCACTTGCTTTTTAATGCTGCTGTTTTTGTCCCTTCTCTGAAAAGACGTCAAATTAACCAGACTTCTTTATGTGGATGAATACGGTAAGAGTTTGTCCTCCAGTTCCTGCGATCAGATCTGCTTTCTCAGAAACCGTCTGCTCTTCATAGGGGTGGCTTTGCTATAGAGAAATAACAGATCATAAAACGTTGTAATCTGCCGTCAGAATCAATACTTGGCACAGCAGTGTCATAATATAATAGAAATAATTAAAACAACGCTGCTGCATGTCTCTGTGGGGCCTTGTAGTTGATGGTCATTCTCACCTGATGTTGCTGAGTGTTACATTTTTGAATTTCTGGAGTACAGTGATTTCTAAAGCACTGATTTAAATCAGAAAAGTAAAACAGATGGAGCGTGAGGAGGTCAGGGATCTGAGGTCAGACTGTGGGAGAAGGAGAAATATATGCATGCCCTTATACTTTACAGTCCTTACTATCAGATGACCACACAGAAAGGTTTCCGCCATCGTTGCTCTAAAAAACGCACAGTGATCAAGAAGATAAATAGTTTTTCCAGCAGAGGTGAGTGATTTTTATTTCTAATTTGGGTGTTAGGAACCTCCTGGAGGAGAAAGATCAAGCTGAGGTGACCTGCTGCTGAGAGAGATGAGTTGATACGCCCATGACCTGTATTGATTTTTCTGTGAATGACTGCCTCAAACACAGACTGTGGGTGCTGCGTTTGATCCCAACAAGAAAATACAGAAAGAAAAAGGGAGAGAGAGGACAAAGGCAGAGAGCAGAGATGAGATAAAAACAGCAAGTTGCAACGAATACAAAGAAACAGAGAAACACGAGGTAAAAAAAGGAGAGAGAAGCAACTGTGGGCAAAGCATAATGCCAAATATGTTCTTTAATCCCAAACACACACTCTTAAAGTCTTTGAATCTACACAATTCTACAGCCCCTCATTGTCAGGATCTCTTATTTAACTTTAGACTTTATTGTCCCCATGGGGAAATTATTTTCCACAGCACCGTTACTGTTAAGACAGACAATTCCCACCAAGGAACATACATACACAAAACACAGAGTATATCCCAAACAGAGTTTGACAACAATCAAGAGTTCCCTGTTCAGCGAGGCCTTTTGTTTAGGACCGCTATGACAGCCAGGATAATGCTCCTCCCTAGGCGAGCCTTTCTGCACCACATTGCCATATACCTCTGTCCTGAGGGAAGTGGGGTGAGGTGAGTGTTCAGTGGGTGTGTGATGTCCTGGTCTATTGAGATTGCAATGCGTGTGATGGCCCTGTCGTTGAGTTCTGTGAGGTTTGGTGTGGGGAGACCTGTTATTCTGACAGCTATGATTGTGATGCGTGTGAGTTTGGCCTTGTTTTTAACACATAACATGTTGAAGAAGCAGGTGGAACAGTAGAAGCAGGTGGAGCAGTATCTCTTTCTCACTCAGCAGAACATTGAACAGACAGCCTAGATATATACTAAAGTATGCAATTAATGCACTAAACAGGTTAAGAAAAAAATTACCTCACAGAAAGTGGTTCAGGAGTTTACAAAGAAAGCCTCCAGGCCTCCTCAAGCTGCAGAGGTGGGACCAGAAACTATGAGTTTTGAAGTCTGAGGTAACACTCTCCTCATTAAAATGCATCAAAATAATGCTGTTACGCAAGAGATGCTCAGCGACTGCAGGCTGTTTGGCATGCATTATAGAAGAGACAGTCAACAGAGGATTTCCCCTTGCAACTCTTTCGGCTTTAAAATTCATCTCTAAAAAATAGATACGAGTGAACGGAGCCACTGTACGGGAGGAGACGGACTCATCAGACAGGGAAGGTCCATAAAACCTCCTCCTCTTCTCTATCTGTGTGATCATATCAAAACCCTCTGTCGCTATTTATTTGATACGACTTCAGAGTGAGCAGCCCACACACTGAATCTGTTGAGTGTTGTTTCAGATTTTCATCATGATCCGTCCGTACTGTATGTCATTTAAGAAAACAAGTTCCTTTTGTCGATGGTTTGCAAGAACTAATCCTTCGCTTTGCCAAAGATAGTTTTCTATTGATTTAAGGTTTGGCTCTGCCTGTATCAGCATTAAGAATTCAGCTTTTTAATACGTAGATTTCACCATTTCTACTTTTATTTTCCTATTTAAATTATATTGGTTTATGCTCTACCTTATGGGAGTCAGACATGCATCCACATTTTACTTGACTCTGTTGTCCTGTGATAAAAAGTGATTTCCGGTTGTTTTCTTTGAGATTTTGACTTATTTGTCATTATCTCAACATCGTTTTTTCCCAAAATAAGAAGTTAATATCTTGATAAAACACCTGAATTGAAGTTTTTATCACGGGAAAACCAACATTGTTATCCTTATAATGATTTAAATAAGTCGAGATCGAAAGAAAACAACCCAAATGTACTTGTTATGACAGGAACATAAAGTTCTTGCTGCTCCAAAAAAGCAGCAAGAAAAAAAAGGCAAACAAGCCGACGCACACTATTGTAATGTCACTGAAGTTTAATAATGATAAAGTTTACACCAAATGATCTCTGTCAGGTGATCGTTTGATCATTTTTGCCCAGTCCCCCATAGTAGTCTGTATTTGTTTTTTGCACCACTACAGATTTTGGATCAGAAAACAGTTCTATTTAAAGTGCTCATCAAAACTCTCAGGGCACTTTTTTTTGCAAATTTAATTTTCTCAACTAACACTTACAGCACCTGGCTCCTACAGCAATAGTACAATCGAGGCCAGGCTGTTGAACTGATCATTAAACCCTAAGAATGTTTTTGACCAAATCACAGACGTGCTGATATTCAGTACAACAGCAAGAGTGCAAAAGGGATTGCTCTTGATTTAAAAATGATCGTGTCCTGTCTAATCTGCAATATTTTGTCTGTCAATTGGGCCACTCAATGTGTAATTTTGGACCTGTGAAACCCTCTGATCAAAACTGATCATCAGTCTGGGCCAATGTGATGGAATGACACGACTAAAATCTGTTCAGCGCCTGTTGATAAGTCATTTTACGATCACATCTGCTTCGCATTAAACAAGTCCACCTCAACGCTCCTTCTCAAACATCTACATTTTCTATCTTGTGTCTAAACATCCCTTCTAGCTGTGTCCAGTCAGTCACAGCACTTTCACCCAGGTTGGATCTACAACTGGACTCGAGTAGCTGAACACAGCCGTAGACATCAAATCCCTCACACCAGCAGAGCCTTGGGCAAAATACAGCCAAACAGGAATCGCTGATGGTCGGACAATGACACAAGAGATGGATGAGGCTTTTAAAGGAGGTGGTGTGTTGAGGGCAGACAGGTTACTGAGCATAGGGTGGAGGAAAAGTGTGTGATTGTGTGTTGATGCTGATTTTATCTAAATCATTTTAAACTACTTCTTAGTAAAATCCTGCAGCTCTCTCAGCTACATGAGTGAATATATTGTATTATTAATAGTGTGAGAATAAGCAGATGCTCTTACATCTCTCAAAATTATCCAACTCTGATTTTTTTTTTTGCTTGCATTGCATCTACAGTAGCCAATAATGTGCAAAGTATGTAGGACGATCGTGCATTTCCTCCCCAGTTGTTTATATCTCCACATTTAGCTGCAGCATTGGATTGTATGCGTGCGCGTGTTTGTGCGCGTATATGTATGTGTGTGGATGAAGGACGGACTAGTAGGAAGCGCCTGTATTGGACGGAGGGGAACGGTCACGTGACTCTGACAGCGTGCTCGATTTAAAAGAAAGAAGAGGAGAGAGTTGAGCATCAGATACGTGCTGACGGTCAGGCTGAGCAGCAGAGACAGCAGCCCGAATCTACTCTCCCCCCACCTCCTCCTCTCCGCTGTTCCACCTATGCGACGATTATGATATCCTCCCCTCCTCTTATGCGAAATTAAAACCATTGACCTTTTTTTCCCCCTGCGTGCATCGCCAAAACAGCAGTGAGGGAGCGCGTGCACACACAGCATCGTTCATTAATCTCCCAAAAGGTAAGAGAAAATAACTTTTTAAAGCTTTGATTGAGGCATAACTGTTGTGTGTCTAATCTCGCGTTGTTCCGCGTGATCCTAATCCAATTAACAAGTAGAGAATTTTTTTTGTAGACTAATATCTTGAATAAATCTTACTCATATGCTTTGGTTGAGCACGTGCACCTGACCAAAAGAGTGCGCAGTAATGAAAACTGGGTCAAAACGGTGCAACTATTTCAACGCATATTATTAAATATTATGTGTTTATAAAGACTTCAGGCTGTAGGATTATTCAAAGGTACTGCAGCAGCTTAATTAAACATTTGATGTATAATTAATTCAATGTCTGCCTGTAATTGCAAAATCCCTGATTCCAATTAGCAACCCACAAATAACTAAATAGGTAGTTTAAATGTTTGAGCATGCAGAGGCAATACTGGTTAAACTAATTCTATTATAATTCCCTCTTCTGTGTTGGGTGCTGTCTTTTATATGCACAACTCAAATAATTAAAGGGAAATGTTATTCACATGCATCTTTTTATGTAAGACTGAAAACATCTAGCAAACAATATCAAATCTCACTTTAAACTCAGAGTTGAGGGGTTTTTTTTGGAGAGGGGGGGGCTGGACTACTGAATGTAGAGGAGCAAAAAATCAGTAATATCACCCAACTTCCTTCTTCTTTTATGCCCTGCTTTGATTGTCATAACCCATTTGTTGGATAGCCTATCAACATCTGATTACAAGGGCACCCTGCTGGTTTCAGAGATTAGTTTTTGCTTTGAAGGCTTATACTTTGAGTCTTTCTGTGGCAAATCTTCACAAGAAAATGTGAACTATGCAGCGAGACAATTTGCTTTTGTCCTGCAATGCCTCAGAGCAAGGCATTCAGCGGCTAGTGGGAAAGTGTGGTTGTACTCGGAAGCTGGATGTGTGAATATGTTGAATTCACAGAATATGATAGGGAAAGTTCAGGGATATTGACATTACAGAGAAGTTGTGAATAAAATCATTACTGGTAAAGATGTCAGACTCCCTCTGCAGCATCAAGCTTCATCAGTTTTTTTTAATGCAGTGTTTTGGATGCAGATTTGCTCCATCAGATAATGAAGAGGAGTGAGATGTTCTGTATTAGAGTAATTGCTCCTCCACAGTCCACGAGGACAGCTTGTGCCTGTCTGCATCCTAATGACGACCTGCTCAATCAGAGATTGAACCCTCGCCCTGATTGTCCTGGACGCCCGGCAGGCTGCAGGCTCACATCATAACCTGCCTGCACACCTGACGTGCTGGTCCATCACCTTTACTGAATGTCAAACCAGCTCTATCCTCTGCCAGGTTCTCCTGTGTTATCCCCAGTATTGTTATAAGTAAGACGTATGCTTCATTGTTTACAGCTTAAGTCAGTAGAGCTTTTTTTGTTTGGAGGTGGAAAAGAATGTAACAGAAATGTGTAATTCAGTGACTAAGCTTCTGTTTTATCTCTGGTTTAGCCCCTGTAGTCGTTTTAACTGTGTGGTGCTAAATGGAGAAAGCATGCTCACTTTTTGCTGGTGTAATAAGTAAGAAATCAATCTTTTTGTTTGACGGGTTAATGGAAGTGAAAGAACTACATTTTTCTGGCCAGACGTGGACAAAAAATATTGTTTTTGTATAACTAGAGCAGTCGGGCAGAACCAATTAGACAGTCGTATTTGTTGATGAATATTCGAGGAAGTTGACCCTCTGGGGTGGGTGTGGCTCAGGAGGTTAGGTAGATTGTCCATTAAGCAAAGGTTGGTTGATTCAATTCAATTCAAGTGTTTTTAGGACCGATTTATAATGCTATGATTCTCTATGATGGCATATATTGACCCTTGAGCCCTCTCTAGCGTTGTGATTTATAAAGACCACAGCGTTGAAATGTTAAATGACCATCTTCTGGTTAAAAGTCCTTCGAATAGCCAATCAGGGGTTTTATATGAAAGCATTTGTTGAAAGTTGTTGTTTTTTCCTTCTTTTTTTGCTTTTCGCCTTTATTGATAGGACAGCTGAAAAGAGAAAGGCAATGTGGGGTCAGCAAAGGGCCAAGGTCAGGAGTCGTACCAGTGTCTAATTGTGTCGAGGACAAGCTGCAACCTCCAGTGTTAAAAAGTAAAGCCAATGGGAAGTGCAAAAGACATGCAGTGTCTTGAGTGTTCACTCAAAACTGGCTCCAAAAGCCCTGGAAGTCCCATTAACACCCATATTAAAAATGTATAACTCATCCGTTTTGATTTTATTCAGGCTAAGAGCTATTCACGAGTTTGCATAATTAGAGGCGTGGCTGAGCCGACTGACAGGTGGGTGCGTTGTAGCTGCCATGGAGGCTTAAGATAAGATAAGATAAGATAATCCTTTATTCATCTCACGAACGGAGAAATTTACAGTGTTACAGCAGCAAAGCAGGATAGTCAACAGAAGAAAAAGCACACAGTGCAAAAATAAGTTAAATAAAAAGTATCAAAAAAAGTGTAAAAAATATACATCAAAAAAGTTATGTAGAAAGCCAGTAACAGTCTGTATGAACAAAAATACTATCATGCACACAGTGCATATAAGGATGAGCATGTTATTGTATGTTACATGTTACGAGGATGAACATGATATCAAAACAAGAGTTATAAATAAAAAAAAAGCCAATAACAGTCTGTATAAACAAAATACTATCATGCACACAGTGCATATGAGGATGAACATGTTATTGCACAAGTAGTCCCATAAATTATTATTGCAATGCGAATAAAACAGGTAGTGATGACAGAATACAGCATTAATTATTGCACAGAGGTTCAAGTGAATTGTCCGGTATGTGGGTGAGTTTTGTGATCTACTGGGAGCAGGCTTGGTTGAACAGTCTGACTGCAGCAGGAAGGAAGGACCTGCGGTATCTCTCCTTCAGACACCGCGGGTGGCGAAGCCTGCCACTGAAGGAGCTGCTCAGTGCTGTTACAGTACCATGCAGGGGGTGGGAGACGTTCTCCATCAGGGATGATAGCTTTTTCATCATCCTCCTGTCTCCCACCACCTCAACAGGGTCCAGGGGGCAGCCCAGGACAGAGCTGGCCTTCTTCACCAGTTTGTTTAGTCTGTTCCTGTCTGCAGCCGTGACGCTGCTGCTCCAGCAGACCACTCCGTAAAGGATGGCTGATGCCACCACAGAGTCATAAAAGGTCCTCAGGAGTGCTCCCTGCACTCCGAAGGACCTGAGTCTCCTCAGCAGGTGAAGTCTGCTCTGGCCTTTCTTGTAGAGAGCTTGTGTGTTATCAGTCCAGTCCAGTTTATTGTTCAGGTGAACACCCAGGTACTTATAAGAGTCCACTATCTCAATGTCCTTTCCCTGAATGTTCACCGGTGTGGGAGAAGTGGGTCTGTGCCTTCGAAAGTCCACCACCAGCTCTTTGGTTTTACAAGGCTTAAAGGTACAGTATGTAAGACTGCATGCTAATGTTTACATTAAAATATCTAACTTCAATTAAAAATGGACTTAACTCATGTTATATATATTTTTTAGTTGAGTACTTACATCACCTCAAATATTTCCAAAAGTTATCAAAGCCAGAGAAATCCGTAATTTAATAGATGTAACGGACCGTGTCTTGTAGGCGGGCGCCATGATAAGCCGCCATGACAGACACAAAATGTTGATCGTTGTCAAGGAAACACCGGATGTTACGTCAAAGACCGCTGCATAAGCTAGCGCTAGCTGCTACTGAAAGCTGCCGTTCTGTCGCTGTATGTGCTGCTGTGATAAAAAACGTCATGTAAATTATACTTTGATACATCGTCAGTACACATATTGTCTTTCTCAGGTCAGTTTTGCCCGTTTGTATTGATTCAACACGGAGTTCGTTCGTTTTCAGCGGAGGGGGGAGGGGGGGGATATCCCAGGAGACCCCGCGAGCCGCGACGTCATCTCTTTTGTTATTGTTTTGATTGAGAGCGGCAGGTTTTACATACTGTACGTTTAAGGCTGGCCTCAGCTCCACCTTGAAGGGCTTCAATATTCTGCTTCAGAAACACTGGGTGATGTCACTGAGACTACGTCCATGTTTTATACAGACTATGGTTAGGGACTATGCCTCTTTATATTGCACTTTCTTTACCGGCTGAGCTAAACCATTGGCACTAAGTGTTGCTCTGCCATTGCAGCTCAGGTTTAAAGAAAGGAAGGTCACTGTCTAGACCAGGTGTGTGATCCTGTACAGGCAAAATGGTTTTGAACACGAGAGCTTGAGGTCTTGCTGTCACTGTAAGTTGTGTGGTTTTGATGTATTTTTCAATGTATTCACAGAGTAATGAATAAATGAACTGTTTAACTACAACAGAACCTGGCTGCCAATTTATAACAACCACAAGCATTGCATTTTTCAATGATGACTGCAAACTATCAGCCGGGTCACTCCTGGGTTAGACGCCTCAGTAGTTCAGGACTACACTCTTCTCCTTTAACTGAGCACCGAAGCGGAGAGCAGCGGAGCAGACTGAAGTTTTGCATCCTCACCTCACACTGTGCTGCATTCTGCTGCCCTCCTTTTCCGTCACCCTTCTCTGCTTTCATCAAAGTTTAAAGACTCGGTTTGTACAATCTACAGCCTGTAATGCTGTTGCTTCTGCATTGCTCTGAGTACAACAACCAAGCAAAAAATAATTACACATCTATGTCCTCTTGCATTGCAATTGTCATAAGACAATTTGTCAGACATTGTCCGACACTTTATTCCCATCCGTTTAAGCAAGATACTGAACCCTAAGTTGCACCAAATTGAAAATCCTTAACACATGTATCTGCCATAAAGTTACTGCTCACACAAATTGAACAGCACTTTATTCAATACTGCGGCCATTTATACGCACAGTATGTGAAATCTGCCGCCAGGGGGCTCTCAATCAAAACAATAACAAAAGAGGACTTCGAGGCTGGCGGAGAATCGTGGGAGTGATTCTCTCTGCTACAAACAAACTCCGTTTTGACCATAATGAATACGAACGGGCGAAACAGACCTGAGAAAGAGAATATGTTTAACGACAATGTATCCAAGTATAATTTACATTTACAACGATAAAACACAAGAACAAATGTCCAAGACGAAATATCTGTAAATAGAAGCAGTATTTCTGTCGATCTACTCATATATTTTAAGAAAAGTTTACTCTTTTTTTTTTTTATAGTGTTTTATTGTCCCCATACCTTTTTCTCTTTTGTATTTATTTATGCACATCTTATAGCAACAGGCACAATGAAAATGTGCTATACGACTGAACTGCGTTGGTTTTGCATTTAAAATGGACGCTGCCAATTAAAATGATGTCTTGAGTGGACAGAGACCTTTGAGCAGAATTTGATCTTGGTTTTGAATTGTTGTTTGCACAATAAGGAGAAGCCCCTAGTTTGGTTCTAAAACCGTGCAAAGACAATAAAGGCATTGTGATTGAGTTAGTGGTTTGTATGGATGAATTCAGAGAATTTCATAGTGCTATATGTATTTAATAATGGCCTTATATATTTGAGATTGAACAGCTTGTTGTTTGCCAGCAGCGTTGAAGTGTGTCCAAACACGGGGAAACTCAATCAGCAGAGGTTTGAGAGAGACATTGTGGAAAAGTTTCGAACAATCAAAACCATTTTCTTTTTGCCCTTTCACTGTGTGTACTTTGATTTTTCCAACGCTCAGCTTAAATCCGCCCTTTCAACAAATGATTATACAGCATTAAAAGTTTTAGAGCAAATGTCAGCTACCTGCTCTGCTGCGCCTGTGGCCTCAAATACTTTGATGAAATCAACCACAAACTCTGAACTCCGATCAATAAGCACTGAAGAAGGAATTAATTTTCACTCCCGCTCTGTGTCACGTACAGGAGGGGCACGAATTCAAAGAAAAACACCTTTTACTGCCGTGAAAGCTAATGGTTTCATTTATCAAAAAAACAAGCATTTTGCCTGAATGGAAAGCTGAAATGTGTCCTACTTCCTGCAGCCTCTTTTGTTCTTGTTGATGTCAAGCAGAGTTACCTTTTCCCCTCCATGACATGTCTTTAATTTAAGTGACTGTGATTACGTGTTTCCAGTAATCCTTAAAGCTTTTAGTTGGCAGTTTCTTTTGTACAGGCATTACTCTAGCTTCTTTTTCATGAATTGAGGGAGGACAGGAGGGAGGGATGGTGGTGGTGGGGAGTTAGTAGGGTCCTAAGTCCACCCTGAAATGATGAGCCCCACCCCCATAAGTCACTCACAGAGTTTTATCACATCGATTTAGTGAATACCTATGAAATCATTGTTTAATTAGCATAATGACGTCAATGACATCATAGACCATTGAACTTTGCTGCTTGTTGTGAGTTTGAATTGCTCAGTTGGTTTCTTTGCATGTTTAGCCTGTGTGGGACAATGTTTAAGTTTGTTAATTTAACAGTTCCTAGTCAATAAGTTACTAAAGAGTGGAATCGATTTATGTTTTACAAAATCTCCTTCTGATTGACTGACAGTCGACTGCGTTACTTTTCGGTAAAAAAAAAAAAAATGGTGAATGGATGATATTGATGATGAGTATCACAGATGATCAATGCCAGCAATGAGGAAGCCATCATGTTGCAGATATCTATTTCCAAAGATGGAGGTTGATGAGGATGATGAATGAGACTGTCTAACAAGCTTCACGTATATTGTAAGTTAGCTTAGTGAGCTAAGAGTAAGCTAATTGGGTGATGTGCTGTGTGCCTTTATAACTTTGGCTGATAGCTGGCTGGAAGCTGCTAACAAACAGGATTTGTTTACGTCTGTGTCCATTGAATAGAGGAATCTTTTTGAGAGGAAAGTACTTAACTCAAGCAGTGCTGCAGTCGATTTCACTCACAGCCATATTATTTTGTAAATCCATGGTTGATCTTGAAGCAGCTATAATTTGGATCTTGTTGTTGTTCAATATTTTCTGTTAGCAGAATTTGTTTTACATGATTTGTTCCTACTTGCCTCGTGCTCTTTTTTTGCCATAGTTATACTATGTTTTGTTTGGTTCTCCCCTTATCATAATTTACTTGCAGAGTGGTTCAAACACTTTGACTCATTTGTCTTGTAAAGAAATTTCTGCTCTCAAGTCATGCTTTTTCACACACACAAAAAAAAACAAGCAAACATCCTTTCAATGACCCGCGGTCATTGAAAGCTGCTTACCTTCCTATATAATTTATGTAAGAAGTGTCGTCCTGTGACTGTAATGGATGAAGTGAAACCATTAAAAGGCATTTTGACTTCACAAGAAATGTATTAATATTATTATTAAACTGTCACTGTACTGCGGATGTACTTCTCTGTAAGAACTCAAACTTTCAAGGATGTCACCGTGATTTACCGTTTAAAGCTGCTGAAGAAAATCACACTGCCTTTGTGCCTTAACATTAAATAAAACAGAGTGGCAGCTTAAGGATGCAATTAATAAAGATGGAGATTTAAGACTCTCAGAGGTTATAACTATTATAGCACTGGGCTGATTTGGATGGATGTGGGAAGGAGGATGCAGGATTTTAACGATTGGCTGGAGGGATTGATGCATTATTCATGAACAGAGTTGAATGTTTTTTTGGCCTTTTGTCTTATATTTTATGTTCTTAATGATGGCAACAGTAAACTTTGAAACAGACTGAGAGGGTTGCTGGTGACCATATGGGGATTATATCTTTGCATTCAATTTACTGATAGAATGAGAAGTATTCTTAAACTGCAATGTATCCAAAATGCAGAAGGTTTTACCCTTATTTTACATCTATTTGTAAACTGTTTATTTGAACTCAAGTGTGGTCTTTTCCAAAGACTGGCCCAGGATCAGAAACAGTGTGAAAGGGGTGTTTGGGCTGCCCCTCTAAAATGGATTGGCCAAACCAGATGCCAACTTATTATCCTGATCTATGAAAGTATTTCTGCCCAGTCACAGGCAGGATTTCAGTTCAAACCAATTCAATGGGCTTTGTTGCAACAGGTTGCTAGTAGCTTTTGTTGCTTTTCAATGAAACACATTTTTAGTTGTTGGTACTTTCTCTCCTTACCTTAAAGAAGTAGGCGTGAAGATTTATATCTTGCCCCTTTTTTTGTTATTTAAATACATAGATGTACACAGGAATGTAACAACTGTATGATTATTTAACAAGTGGTATGCTATCCAGACCAGGGTTGGTCCTAACTATAGTAGAAAGGTAAGAAAAGTCTCATAAAACAGTCAAAAATGAGCACAATTTATTCAAGATTTATCTACGGGTCAACCATGTAATTTGATTTTCAGAGTGTGGCTAACTTTCGCAGTGCTAGCACCACCAGCCTTCAGTCCTCCCTGCAGATTAACGTGCTCATGCCTGTGCTAAATGTAGTTAAACACAATCCTCTGGCTGACATGCCAGTTTAACCTGACACAGCCTACATACATTTTCATCTCAATTTTCTAGATTAAAATACTACTAAACCAAGTTGCACTTACGAGATGCTAAACCGATCACTTTGCTTGTTTACATCCGAGTAGTAGAGCGGGGAGAGCAGGCCCGTTAACCCGAGCTACAGACAGTCAATGGCTACAGCCCCGGCTAGTGGCGGGTCGCTGTTATGTAGTTTGAGCACAACACTTGACTGGCACCGAGGGACACAACATTTATAATTTGTTTAACCGTATAGTTACTCTGGTGCCTTTTATAGGCTGATGACATTTAAACGTTTGATCGACTAAACACACACATCCTAATCAGCTTGTTTACACACGCCACTTTTTGCACAAGTCCGTGCCTCAGTTGGGCCGCCCCATTCAAAATGTCGAGATTCATCCCAGCTAAGGATACAGGTTTTCTATTAAGGGGTGATTTTTCACAAACCCACTGAGTACAAATGTTTTTGTGTGTGAGCAAGTGGAACAAATTAAGGGATTTTATATGAACACATTAACATGAAAACAATATTTCTTCGTAATGTTTGGTGATATGGTTTTTAAGGCAATGACTGAGGCTTTATTTTTCCGCTGTGCACAAGACTAGACACATTTCCTTATTTTTTTTAGACTAAAACAAAAAGAAAGGGAGAAAAGTATGAACAAAAGCCTTTCTTGTTTTACACATTTTAAGTGCAATGTATGCCATGTGCCTTTTTCCGACAAATTCTTCTATAGCAGCATGCTGTGCTGTATACAGGGCATTAAATAGATTATTATGTTGGACCCTGAGAACATTAGTCTCTTTTAATGGCCAACAAGTAACCCACCTCCCATCTCACACACACACACACACACACACACACACACACACACACACACACACACACACACACACACACACAAACGTGCACTCATAAACACACACGCTTCTTCCTGCCGTACACAACCTTCATATCAGATTCTCAAGTTGACTCACGCTGCATTGAGTGGAACAAATGACACAGTTTACCTCATTCTGTCGGCTGACATTGATTTTCACAAAGGACGTAAAGATGGAAGAGACATTTTTGTGTCTTTAGCCTACAAGACGAGGATGAGGGGCGAGTGAAAAAAGGGAAATGTGTAGCCTACAGCTTAAGAGCTTCTGGAAATGCAAATGGTAAATGTTCCTTTCATACCATGTCATGTGTGTATACACGTACCCTGCAGAGACCTTACTCCTGTGTCTTTTTTTTAGTCTATTTTTCCCATCTAGGGACTACTTTCTCTGGGTCTTATGATAAACAACGTACTGAACAATAGGAAATTACTGTTTATCCTACAGTTATGATTAATGACGTGCCTCATTGATTCCCCTGAAGGCACCTCCTGCTGTGATACAAAAGGAGGATCGATACCACTTCGCCCAGCAGGAAATTCATCGCTTCTCAGAACTCTACTTGAGCAAATGTTATCAAGATAAGATACAGGAAAACAGCCTGTGTACTTCAGAAAAAGCCATATAGCTTCTGTGCATGGACCAGAGCTACTGACAGATTGTAAGACATGTGTTAAAAAAGAATCCAAAACTGACTGACAGCTCTGGGGAAAAATAAGCATTTGGTAATTTTCTTTCCCAGATGTTATGCCGTTTTTAGAAAAGCACTGTTTGCTGTTTTATGGATATTTTTCACGACCATCTGGCACGACTTTCTGCACAAATGTCCACAAAATCACCTTTTAAAAATCTAATTTTTAAAGTTATATGAAGACATTTGGTCTCTTCATTCCACAACCAATGATGAAGGCTATATGATGCAAAGTTAAAGTTTTCTTAGGGGTTAGCGGTTTGCAAATTTAGTGTTTTGTAACATTTTGATGCAACACTGAGTTAGTTTGTGTCTGAATCCTTGATCACGTCTTGGAAGTTTACTTTCTAACATTAGCTTTCCTCCATTAAAGCTGAGCAGAAGAGTCGAAATAGCTTTTGAGGGTGTGTGTCTGAATGAACTGTTGCCCACTGGCCCCCACAATCACCCACACCTTCACTTAATGACCCTGATTAGATTGTTTGAATGCGACTCCATTATCTCAGCGAGCTGTGCAGCTGAGTCTGTCTGCTGAAGACTCAGGTTGAATGTCATCACTAATCACAAGTTTTAAACCTGCTATTGTAACTCCTCTAAGGCTAATGGCTTTATTTGTTCCCATTGTAACAGTAATGTCTCTCACCTTTTTAAAGGTTACAGTGACTTTTTTTCAGACACAGGGAACGAAATACTAAAAAAATCACTGGAATCAAGCTTTACATTCTCTTATTTTATTGTCCCTTAACCACAAGCAGCTTGTTTTTAAACCAGCATCAATAAATTCCTCTCGTTTGGGTTTTATCTGTATTTAGATTTTCCTTCTATTCCCTCCTTTGCTTTTTATTGTTTGAAGAATACTACAAGGATGCCTGGTGCAGATACATCAGGAGATAAGATAAGAAATATAACACTTACGCCTCATTCACACATAATCCGTGGACTGGATCCGTTTCTGGAACGTCAGCGCAGCGAAGGCACTCATGATCAGCTGTACACACATCACGGGAGAACGACAAGATCACACGGGAATAAAGAGAAAAACATGCAGAGAACATGTATCTTTGTCTTTCTGAAGATGATTTGTTGTTTATTCAGTGCCTGTTTTGAGGTTATGTTGATCGCGAGTCCGTATATTGTGTTTTATTTTGAAATTGACCGGATGCTCTGTGCGTTTCCTTGTCTGACTTCCTGTCCGGGTTGTGATATTCTGTCGGCTTTGGCTTGACGCGTGTCTGCAGCGTACTCCATCAAAAATAGATTTGCATCCTATTTGAAACGGAGCAGAGCGACCTGGCGCTGGTGGCACGCTCCGGAGACGGACCGCAGCGCCCGCTGTGTGAACACAATGATTGACTAGAGTGGCAGCTAACTACGGCGTAGTGTGCGGCGCTGACAGACCGCGGCGTGCACGGAGTATGTGTGAAACCGCCTTTAGTGGCAGTAGAAATGCTTTAGTGCCGTCTTCATAAACAGCTTGAAGACTTTGTTTTAGAGCTTTGTGGGCTGCTGATACATTTTAACTAGAGCCTCACCGATTTATCCGCCAGCCGATAATATAGACCGATATTAGCACATCAAGTGACTATCGGTATCGGCTAATTTTATCACAGATATGCGCCGATATTAAAGGATTTATTCAGCGGTCAAATAGCATTTCTCCCAATCTAGTTTCACACAAATGGAACTTCTTTTGCAGTCGCATCAGTAAATGGCAAACTTTAAAAAAAAAAAAGGAAAATATGTTAGGGCTTTTTGTTATATAGGAACCAGAAGCAGACATAGGTGCAGTTGAAAAGTTTGAAGGCGATTTATTTCAGGGCAGAGGGCTGGCTGTTTGGCTGGTTTGGCATTTCCAATATGGCCACCACCTTCTCTAGGCTTCATAACGCCTCAGCAGAAACCTATGGTTGATGATATTGAGACTACATCCATCTTTATACAGTCTGTTTGTGGTATTTACATTTTAAAAATTCGGTGTACAGTCTTTGAATTTAAATGCTAAATAAATATTTATCAATTAAAATCTCACCTTAAAAGACAACTATGTAAAAAAAGAAAAAAACCCAGGGGCATTAAACCACATATTTGTAACATAAATTTTCTTTCATTTCCTCTTTTTACCTGTGTGTGTGAACTGTTCATGTGAGCACTGAAGCTCCCTGCAGTCTGTCTATAGTCTTATAAATCTAGGATAGATGCACTCTGAGCCGTAATAAGCGGGAAACTATGGTGTGGCACTCTGTGGTGCTATCAAGGGTCCGATTTCAAGTAACTGCTTTATAGTCGGCGAGAAGCACTCGACCGGCACGGTCATTTCCCTCTTCCAATAGTAGTACGGCTGTTTTTGTCTGCGAGTGTAATGGATGTCCACCAGCCAACTTTGCACTCTTCCAAATACAGGTCTGCGTTAAGTGTTTTCGGAAGGACACTATTTGCTCTTCCTTGTGCCACTGATTTGTTCTTTGATAGCTTTTCCTCTGTGGTTCACAACATCTGAGAATCCATTATCCCTCAGGCAGAGACAGAGCACCTTAACACAAGTACCTCTGCTTTCATTGCAGTCTTGTTTTCCCAGGATGAGGCATTATACAGCACATTACCACACTTTTACATTTTTCTCTGAGTCTCAACAATCCCTCCATCTGCACTTTCTCAGCTAGAAAATGTCAGAAAATGAGGTTTTATCCTGAATCACAGGCAGTCAAAGTCATCTCCTCCTCTGAGGAGCATCAGCACAGCTGCTCGCAGAGAAAGCCAGATTTCAGTTTAATGTGAGACATTTTGTGGAGAGGTTTAGATGAGTCGTATTGGGCATCTGTGAAACATGAGCAGCATCTATTCATTATCTTAATAGCAGAGACCTGGAACCATTAGTGGGAACAATGCTTTCCTGTTGCAGGCTGTAATTAAGAATAAGGTTCATTCATGGCCACTGACCCCGTGAAGGCTGCCGATTTTCCCTTTCTTTCAATACTGTTAATATTTTCCTTCACAAGAGGTTTAAGTTGGATTTAAAATATTAGAAAATGAACCTCTTAACTGAATTCTCTTCAGCCTGGACTCAAATAACCTGTAGTACCTAATAGCATTCTCTGTCTAATTACTCCGACTGTATGTCTGAACTATTTTGGGAAAGTACCTGATTTAAGTTTCTCTGATGAATATTAGACTTGATTGTCAATGGAGCCAGAACTTTTCTATACTTCTGACCACTCAAAGCGCTTTCACGCCGCAGGTTACACTTTGGCATTCACACACTGATGGCGGATTGTAAATTGTACATCAGTATCAGTATCGACTGATCACATCCATATGCTGCTGACAAAGCAATGGGAGCAACTTGGGGTTCATTGTCTTGCCCGAGGATACATCAGAAATGTAGTTGCAGGAGCTGGGGATCGAACCCCCGACCTTACAGTTGAGAGACAATGGACTGAGCCACAGCGGCCCCTTTACTTCATGTTGTAAAAAGTTATGTTGAATAATTACATTACGGCCTATGTTGTGCTCTTGTATCAATGGTTGTCAAGAATGAATGTTTGTGTGTAAAGTGAAACAATTATTGTTGTTTAGAAAATCACTTAATTTTTAACCAGATAGTCATAAAAGTTCAGTCCATGATTACATTGTTCTACTGCTGTATAGAAAAAATGACCAATTTAACTCACTTATGAGGGCACAATACAAAAGGTACACTTGATATTTGCCCCCAAAAACAAAAATCAAAAATGGTCTGATTTCACTCTTGATGTCTGGTTGCACTTTCATGGTTATATGGCTACATGTTGGCTACGTTTGGACTGCAAGCCTTAACACTCAAAAAGATGTTGTGCTCAGATCTGTTCCGATTTTTGTTTGGCTGTTCACATTACTTTTTAAACGTTGCCTGTATCAGACTCCTGTGCGATCTGGTCACGGTCCTGAATGGTCTCGAATGTGCAAAAGAAAATCAACAAAGAAACAGGGTTTTTTATATTCAGATCTATCCTAGCAAACAAATCTCTAAAAGGGCTTTCACATTCTTGTCTCAGGTTGTCAGTTTTCCTTGAGACTACAAAGTTGTGTTTATTTGTAATGATGAAACTTCTACACATTTTTAGGGTTGAAGGTTTGTAATGCAGTTGATATTTGTTGGATTCAACCAGAGTTTGGTGCTAACAAACTGCTGCAGTAAACGGTTTTAAATGTACAGTCCAGAGATGTCCAGGACCACTCCTTTTCCCTGCAGCTTTTCACAATGTTTTACAGAAGCTACTCTTTGATGTTTTCAAAATGGACTCGGCAAGGTGCAAAGCTGTCCACACAAGAGATTAGCTTCCAGACATAGCCACTCTGGTCTTACAGCTAATAAATCAGTTTGTTTTTCAGAATCACTGTGCTGTGCTGCTAGAAACGAGAACATGAAAAATGTGTTGGAAATTATGATAATGACTACTCGTTTATCTCTCATGCATATCCCAGAGTAATTATCACATTCAAAATGTGCGCAATGATTAGCAAATGTAAATTGGTTATGAAACATGGGGTCACAGTGGGAGGCTGTAAATAACACAGACATTAGCAGCCTGGTGTTTGGTGTTGTGGTGAGGGATGACATATTCCTTATCGTTTCTATTTGTAAAAACTGTCAGATCAACGCAAACGAGGTGCCAAGGCAGAGCACATTAGACCGCCGGATCCCAGGCTTGTCTGGTAATGTTTCTGCAACAAACAGTGGAGGTTTATGGCTCTGTGCTGGTTCTTGCTGTGGCAGGAAGCTTTATGATAATGGCTTCTGTATCTATATGCATGTCCATCTGTCCCAAAAATGTGGACACAAAAACATCAAACTAGACCCACGAATGAACTGATTGGATTTTGGATGTCGAAGGTCAAGGACATTGTGATCTCTTAAAGAACTTTCGGCTGATGACTTTATAATTATTGGACTAAGTACGGCCCAACTTCACACAAATGTCTATGTATGAAAAACCTCTTCCAAGAACAAGTTCTAACTTCTTAAGATTTGTGGATTCAAAAAGGCACGTGAATTTCAATTCTGTCTTTTGGTTCCAAAACGCAACAGAAATCAGTCGGGGTTAAATCTTTGGGAGTATTTCCTCAACTTTTATGGAGTTTCGCAGTCCATAAAAGTTGTATGTGTCTGCCAGAACCTGCTGTGCTGACATCAAGTCATTTGTGACGCAGTATGTCGACAAAGCTGCAAAAAGAGGACCGTTGCCGACGCAGCAAGGGATCAAAGTTTGTTTTGTCATTATCTTTTTTTTTTTGTATTTTACCCAAAGGGAGGAAGCTTATATATGATGAATCATTTATGGTAATACGACACGGCATGAATTTGATGGAATGCACCGCCTTCGATGTGGTGGGGTCTACCATTCCCAACAATGCCCCGCCCACTGCTAGCGGTAGCATCTGTAGCAATGTCTCATCACACAAGGATACAAAACACAGAGTTTTGTACTCTTTACTGAGACAATCAGTAAAGGATAAAGAAACTTGACTCAACTTGAACGTCATTGCCCCGCCCACTCGCTTGTGGTGCATGTTTCCATTACACACATCGGCACACTCTGACTTTTCAAAGACATTTTGCTTGGAAGCATAAAGTTTGGTTAAACGGATACAGCTGTTTGAGGTCACTCGTGCAGTCCACCTGGACACTGACATGACCTGCATTGTCACTGCAGACAAGTGTATTGTATGTGTGAAAGGGCCAGGGGTGTTTCCAGAGGGGTGGCCAGGGGTTGCATGGGTCCCCCTTGAAATCTTATTGGCCACGCCAGGTGCCAGCCCTGGATTTTTTAACTGTGATGCAGATGTTTGTATGCAAGTGCGACTTTGGAAGTATAGTTTTGTAAAGTCCTTAAGCATAGAAGGTGTGTATGTTGCCATTATCCTGTGTTACTTGAAAGTCAATGTGATTAGTGTAGACATAAGGGGTAAATAAATGCTCTTTTCAGGCCACCTCTGCACAAGTCAGTGCTCCAGTTGGGCCACCCCAGTCCAAAAAGTCTGGACACACCCCTGGAAAAGGCTTATCAGACCGGTAACCAGTTTTGGTCCCTGCAACCAAAATAATGTTCTAAAATATTCTGAGACACTTTGAGAAACAGTTTAGAAGAACTGCAGAGTCTGATAATAACTCTCACCGGGTTTGCACTATATGTTAAAGTTATATTATGCCAAACTTTACGCTGTGTTGTCATTAATTCAGAAGACAAGCAGTCGACAGGAGTGAGACAGGCTTGATTTATTTCTTCATCGATCAGCTCCCCCATTCCGAGAGCTTAACAGTGTTCATCGATCAGGCAGTCTATCATAAGTGAAAATCCTTTGCAGCGTCTCTGAACGTTAGCCGTTATGCAAACAAAGAGGAGTCACTGTTTCTCTGTGTGAGGCGGTGAAAGGGGGATTGGACGAGTCTGGGACTGCTGAAAGGTCAGGAGGGAGGAATGACTTTAAGATAAGAGTCATCATGAGCTCTGGGGCAGACGGGCGATGTTGACTGCACAACCCCCCACCCATTGCTCATGCAACATGAATACCCTGTATCTGTCACCTCTGTAATGAAGGAGTGTACAGACGGCCACCTCTGAGTACACACACACACACACACACACACACACACACACACACACACACACACACACACACACACACACACACACACACACACACACACACACACACACACACAAACTAATTGAAAGGCAAAAACATCAACTCCTTGCAGGACCTCCCAGGTGCTTACCTGCTGGCCTCCAAAGTCACATCAATATTTAATGCATTGTTATTGATTCATACATTTATTTATCTTATTATGCATGAGCCTAAGGGTCAATACCAGCCTCTCTGAAATAATTGCCTGGTACCAAAAATTAGACATGCACAGGCTGTATGACCAGGACTGCCATCATGATTTTCCTGCAGTGATAATGTACATAATTCTAAATCTTGGTGCCGTGAAGTCATAGTCAGAAGAGAAAACACTCGGCCTGCCTATAACATCGGCTGATAATAGCATATCCAGGTACTATCGGTATAGCAGATATGTGTCGATATAACTAGATTTATTCAACAGTCGAAAAGCATTTCATTTGAGATTACACTAGCAGTTCTCTTTCTGGCTGACACCAGCAAAGTGTGCTTATATGCATTAAGCATTCTCACTCTCTGAGAGTCAAGCGGTGATGCGTGTACATGAGCAGTTACTTTCCAGTTGAGTGACCATCTTTTCTTCATGATAAATCTTTTCCACAAGTGTTTGATAGCCTAACTGCATTTTAGGGATTAATGAAGAAAATGTATATATCTTTATCTACGTATATCTATCTCTACAGATCGAAATAGATCTTAGAAAGATATCGGCGGATATATCTGTATCAGATTTTTTTCACTTCTTGATACTAGGGCTGCGTCTCACGATTCGATTTCGATTCTTGGGGTCAAAAGTCAATTGAGAATCTATTTTCAATTCAAAACGATTCTGGATTCAGAGTCTATTTTTGACTTTGTACATACTTTAGGATCTACTCCAGTCATCTGTGAGACTGGCTGAATTTCTTGCTGCTCCATTTTTCAGTTAAAGAACTAGCCTTAGCACTTAATGAATGATTACTAAAAAAAAAAAATGGATATTTGGAAGTTATGAATCTATTTAAAACCTCACAAGATAAGAATCTCGATTTTCACTTAAATCGATATTTTTCCCCACCTCTACTTAATATCTCTATCAGTATCTGCGCCCAAAATCCCATATCGGCCAGCCCTATTATTGACCGTTTCTCCTCTACTCAGATAACCAGGTAAAAAATGCGGCAGGAGCTCTTTTTTAGCATCAACAACTTATTTAAACTAAATTCTTCAGAAAAATTAATAAGACGTAAATCAACATGATAAGAACTAACTATAATGACAGAAACCATGATTAAGAAAAATGTATTCAAGAGTATTTTTAAGTTTTCATTTGACACTTGTCTGTCCTGTTAACATGGAGAAGGCGTAGCCAATGCCCTTTACTGCAGCCAGCCAGTATAGACGGAGCTCCAGATGTTTTGGCTTCACTTTTAGGGAGCTGTCAAGTCGTTAATCTTGTATATAAGCTTCTGTTTGTTTTATGCACATTCCCTGCCTTCAAAATGGCAAATTATTTCTTTAAAAAACTTGAATACAAACTACACACATCACATTCGCAAATGTGAATGTGCTCTCTGCATGATTTAGGTGATGTGATGATCTACTGCTGAAGAGGCCCGTGGGTCAGAGCAGCCAGAAACACCTGGTTTGCATACTGCAAAGTGTGAACAGATCTGGTGTTCTGAATGCTGTATGGGGATACTTATTCTTTGTCCAGCATACTAAACAGTATGTTCTGTCAAATGTAAGTGGCTTGTTTGTATGTAATTTGCACACAGCACTTATGGCTGCTGCCTTCATATGAGTTTATTATATCTGTTTATTGAGGCGTTTCTTTATGCAAATCGCCTGGCACACATTCAATTTAAACACGATCCATCATCATATTCAGGAGGGTAAAAACAGACATGGCTGATTTTTGTACTCCTCTGATTGATTTGTGCAAAAACAAATGTAAGATAAAAAATAGGAAACATTCACGCATGAGGCCCGATGATTACAAGATGAGATGTGTCAGGATCTGTCCGAGTTTGTTTCTCAGGTGATTGATTGGTTGATGCTGCCGTGATTTCACTTTACTGTGAACAGAGCAGCAGCTTCAATTGTTGAGTAAAGGGGCAAACCTTTAGAGAAAGATTTTAAAGGTTGAGAGAAGTAAAAAAGAATCACTATCAGGTGCTAATTTAAGAAGAAAAAACACATCAAACATAGAAAGCTTACGATAACAAGCTGGAAGACTAATTTCCTCTGTGTTACTTTCCAAAAAGCTCCTTTAGTTAAAGGATGCAATCTCTAAAGAATACCTCTATATCTGAAAGAAAAAAGGATTATTGTTTATGTTAAAGACACAATATGTAGATTCCACCGCGAAGGGGGCTCTCAATCGAAGCTACAATGATGGATGATGTTGAGGCTGGCGGGACATCGTGGGAGTTCTCTCCGTTTAAGTGTTCTGGTTTCTGTTGGAGTCTCGGTAGTTTTGTCTCATCAAGTCTCACTGGGCATTGGCTGCATGCAGGGAAACCATCTGTGTGGAGAACAAAAGAGAAAGTCAACCGGAAAAGACATGAAGAATTTATTGAAGTTACAAATTCGACGTTTAATGACAAAGAAGAAAACGCAAATTCGATAAATAAATCTCATCTATGATGGATTTAAAAAAAAGAAACTCAAGGAGCCTGCCAACATCCTAAACTTTGATTGGCTGTGAGCTGTGTCAGAGAGGAATTTATGTCAAAATCAACTTTTTGCAAGAGGCTGATGGTTACTTACTTTGTATAGCAATGTGGACATCCATCATGTCTTTAAATACGTCAAATAAATAAGCCGAGAAGATTTATATGTTGCAACTCTGTTGTTTGTTTTAGTGGATATAGAAAGGGTAAATATATGCTGCTGATTCCTGTGTTTGCACACACATACTTAATGGAGAAATGACAGTTCATAATCTTGATGGTATTTTAATAAACGTTAAAGGTCCAATTTGTTAGATATTTACTGAATTACATCATAAAATGACCGGACTATATGATCAGACATTAAGGAAACATGCTATGTTTAAGTGCTGGCTGCTCTGACAACAACGCAGCAGCCAGTATGTCCTCCTCCTATGTTTAGATTCTGGTGCAGAATGGTTTGTTTTTGTTTTGACCAGAGAAGTAGGCGGCACACCCACACAGTCGTTTTGCCCCTCGCCCCTCGGTTTGCCAGGGAAACGGCAAACCAACAGGTGTTGCAGCGATGAAAGCAGGCAAGCAAACTGGTTCAGATATAACTGAATCTACCCAACCTAAAAAGCCTCGGCATTTTTTTCTGATAAGCTCCACAAGCAGAAAAGTAGGATACAAATTAGAAATGCTTTTGAAAAATGGGGGTAAGAATGCAGAAAAGTTTCAAGACTGATAAAGGGCTGACTAAGTACTGAAGCACCGTGGCAACCTGCGTGCACATCGACTCTAGGGAGGAGGGGGCGGGGGAGAAAGTTTTGAATTTGGACTGCAGTATGTATTTTAAACACTAGGTGTCAGAGTTACATATTGCTCCTTTAACTTGGCCCCTTTGGTTACCATTTGTAATTGTTTCTCTTTCAAGCTACTTTTTTTTGTCATTTTTGTGTCCTTTTACTATATAAAAAAACATTTATCCTTCAACCTAAGTGATAGATCAACAAAACAATGACTTGCTTTCAGAAGGAGGTGAAACCACGGGGAGGGAGAGCTGTGATTTAATACTGAAACCCCTTTATATATCTTCCAATGCCAATTAATCATCAAATTAATCTCTACAAACAGAAATCTGCACATGAAAACCTGATTGTAGATGTCATCTCTCTGCTCTACTGCACTCTCGACGACTCGTCTCTCACTTGCAGAGTTAGACAGACTGTAGATCACAAAGTCTTAGCCTGGAAAAACACATTGTAGCTTTTTGTAATTACTGCTACAGCTACTGATACTGGAAGTCTTATCAAAAAAGGAAGGCTGAAACTTCTGCTGATTCGCCCAATGGTGTCCAAGATGTGTTGAATGAAATGTAAGCCCCTTCTCTAAAGCCAGACACTTTCCCAGATCTCGAACCTGAATCTGAGTCAGTAAGACTTCACACAGATGATTTACGCTGAGTGCATCTTGCTGGTGGAAGCTCAGCCAAAGCCTCTGCAGTGCAGTGATTAATGGAGCGTATTTAAAATAAAGTAAAAAGCAGCCAGAGGTGTAAATCTAAGCCGTCTTTTTATGTAAACCTCGGCCTTGTCACATGCAATAAGAAGAAAGAATGGATGCTACAAGGAAGCCAGACTGTTATGACGTAATGAGGGATACAGATGAAAGGTTGGAAGAGCCTGGACCTCAGCGCATCATTACCAAGCCTGCAGGAGGCGTGAGTCAGAACTCATGATGATGAAAAACCGCATTCCCAAAAACATCTTTGAGCTCTCAGTTCGTCTCCCTTAACTTTTTTCTTTTCCTCAGAAATGTAAATGGTGGAAAATAGATAACTGAGAAAATGTAAAGAGGGTTTGTGTGATTATTTAATAAGGGAGTGAATTGTGAAACACTTACAAATGTGCAAATGATCAAACAATTTCTGCTTTAATAATACATAATATATTTATGCAAAGCCAAATACGTCTCTTTGTGCAATCAGCCCTGGTGGGAAATACTGTTTAACAAGACAGGCAGCGAGATGCAGACACAAATAGAGTAGCAGAGAATCATGTTAACATTCAATAACATGCAAACAGTGATGTTCAGATTGTGATTCGTTTGTAAATGCACTGCGATGGTTTCATTACACCCAGTATATTTCTCCTCAGACTTCCCAGAATGCAAAGAGTTGCAGTATATTTGCATTATTTGTATCTAAAAAAGGAAAATGTGTACCTCACCTACAACCCTATTGCTTCTTGGCACACATACACTCACTTATACGCTCACTGACACGGAGCCGTGTGTGGAGCAAGCAGTGGTGAAATGTCAGCGAGATAAGTAGCATACCCCAGAGAGCACAGAGAGGAGGAAGAAACAATTACAGTAATGAGGAGTTGGTGCTGTCTGCTCAGCAGGTAGACCTTCACCTATGATTGCAGGGGACAGCATTAACATGAGGAAAGTGCCTGAGCTGTGCAATGACAATTTATTCTATTTTTTTACCACCCTCCTGAGAGCCTGTCATTACTGTTTGTTACAAAGGGTGAGTCCACAGGCTGCTGGACGGGACTGATTACTGAGGCAGACGACATGTCATTCAGCTTTAAAGGTCTCTTATGATACTCCTTTTCATTTAAATAAGTCTCAAATCATGTCTGAGAAGTTTATTGCCAAGAATCCACTCTGATCCTGTGTTTGAGCATGTCCATTCAACCCTCTATGTCAGCTCTGCTCAGAACAGGCTGTTTCTGTGTCTGTAGCTTTAAATGTAAATAAGCTTTGTCTGACCACACCCCTCTGGAAAGGCTTGGGTAGCTCTGCACCATGTCAAATTGTTTACGGTAAAAAGGCGGACTCATAGGGAAAAACAAGCGCCTACCTGTGGGAGCGTCACCTAGCTGGATGAGGGGTTACTGCACTCCAGGGGTCTCTATCGTTGCCCACATGAATATGAAGTCCTCCAGTAGAACTACAGAGTCCCCAGGCGCAACCCTTTCCAGAGACTCCAAGAAGGCCATATACTCCAAACTGCTGTTTGCATATGTACATACAACAGTCAGAGCCTTCCTCTCTGCGACTTCAACTCCATCACATTGGCTCTCAGCCAGGGAAACCACTTGTGAACCACTTTGCCTTTGGAGACCTTACCAGGGCTTAGTGCCCCCGACAACACAGCTTCTGGATTTACCAGGACACGCAAACCTCTCCATCACGTTAAGGTGGTGACTCTTAGAGGGGATTTTCTAAAAAGTGGACATTAAATGGGGGGTTTGTAGACAGGCTAGGGACACATATTAGTGTTAGAAAAACATAGTAAAGTGTGTTTTTTAATAATATGTGTTACAACCCCCTAAATTAAAATAAAGTACAATAAACTGCAGCAAGCCTTGTGATTTGTTGGATATCACCCCACAAGCCATAAACAACATAAACAAGACTGAGGTGAGCACAGGGAGTGAATTAGCAGAGGCAGTAAGCAGTACAAACCTGTCAGTCAAAGCAACCATACCCCTGATTATGCAAAATTTAAGACTTTTTTTTTAAGATTTATTTTTGGGCTCTGTGTCCCTTTATTGAATAGATAGGACAGCGGATGGAGTCGGAAATCAGGGATAGAGAGAGATTGAGAAAAAGGAAAAAGGAGCCCCAGGTCGGACTCGAACCCGGGCTGCCTGCTTGGAGGACAAAACCTCTGTACATGGGACGCGCACTAACCACTAGGTTATCAGACTTAAGTCTTCATATATATTTATAGATAATTAATAAACTGATATATTTTTTTAAAGGTTTATTTTTGGGGCTTTTTGTGCCTTGATTTTGAGATTTTGGATCAAGTCAGAAATCAGGGAGAGAGAGAAAGTAGGGAATTGCATGCGGGAAAGGAGCCCCAGGTCTGAATTGAACACGGGCCACCGGCTCGGAGGACTGCAGCCTCTGTACATGGGGCGCACACTAACCACTACGCCACTGGCGCCCATGAACTGATGTTTTAATAACAACCTGATCATCACATGCCTGCTTGTGTAACTTACCTTACTTAATTCAGACAGTTAAGTTTGTGATTAAACTGTCATATCAGACATAAAGAACCTCACTAGAAAAACAATATTACCCCGTATAACCTTTTTCATTTCACGCATAGAAAAGCAGTATCAGTTTCCCCGAACATTTCCTACAGTCAGTGTGAACCGTTGCTCCAGAAAACATCACCCTCAGGCCCTCTATTCTGTGATTATGAACGCTTAATTGTGATGACTTTGTTTTCTTCACAATGTTCCATGTTTTCATTTTCTACCTTCGTTCTCACTCTACTCCTCCAAATGTCTTCCACGCCTGCAGCTCTCGGGGACGTCTGCCTCTGCTAGTGAGAGCTTCATCATGTTTATATTTCCTTTGTTTATTTTTTTCATTTTGTCAATCCTTTGGGGGACGTTAGAAAAATTCATTATGGACATTGTTGTTCTGGCTTTTTAAAATTCTAATTACGCAATTATAGTGTCTTTTCTGCTGTGAATATATTCAGCAATTCACCGTTTAATGACACATTTCATCTTGTTGTTTGTATTGTTGTCATTTTGTTCTTTCTGGTGTCAGCTTAAGGTTTACTCATGTCAGGCAGGTTGTGCACATATACTGTTGTTTATTTAGAAGTTCTGTTGTTTGTCATGCCCTCTTTAACCCCATCCTCCATGTAGCTTTTTTCTAGAATAACTTTCTTTGTGCAGGAGGGATAATGGGAGAGTAATTCTACAAAGCTGAACTGTGGGAGAACGATTTTCAAAAATCTTTGTGCTTTAGTCTGGGTGTTATTATCGTGGAGTAGTTTACTGCTGTCTTGGGTGTAATCACTTCAAAGGCAACACACTGAATTGACCGTCCTGCCGAGTCACGACTGGCAGGAGACTTCTTTCTTTAGTAAGTACAAGAGATGTAACAATCAGCAGAGTGTGCACTGTGTTTGCCTCATTATATGACAGTAGATGTTAGCAGTGAACGACACTGAGGATAAAGAGGGAATCTGAGATATTATCCCAAACATTGCAAACACCTGACAGGTGTGTGGCTGAGTGACGTTTCATCCATACTCCTTCCTCAAACTGCTGCACCTGTAATAGTTCTTACATTTTACATCAGGCACCATGTTGTTAAAAACACTTTAATGTCAAACTACTCTGAGATAGCTGAATATCCTTGAAGCAGACATTTCGTCAGAAAGCATGAATTCTCTCTTGGTGAGTGTAAAAAAAAAAAAAGCTTTCAAATTTCTGTTTTATCGAAGAAAATGTCTGAAAGTCTGATGTTCTCGGGTTTATCTTTCTGAGAGGATCTTATTCAGATTCAAGTGTCTGAAATGCCTCTGATACCAGTGAGTAACATGTCAAATGTAGTGAGCTAAATGTAGTTACTCATACAATTAAGCTTCACTACTAAAAGACCACCCCCGTTATCATTATTGTTATTACTATTAATTATATTTTACTTTAAATGCTTTATTAATCCCGCGAGGGGAAATACAATTTTTACACTTTGTTGTTGAACATGCTACACACACACACACACACACACACGGTGGTGCCCTGCTCAGTGGCACCTTGGCAGTGCAGACCAATTTCCAGATTTGGTCAGTATTGGTACTTGAACCGGTGACCCTCCGGTTCCCAACCCAGGTCCCTACAGACTTAGCTACTATAATTAGTATTACTATGACTTTTAATATTGACCAATTTGAGACGATGACTATGCTATTTTTGTATGTTGAGTTGGACCTCTGTCCTGACTCGATAAGCTTTATCTACCAACATTTCAAGCTAATTACTTTGGCCTCTGAAAATCCAGCTCATTCCTCTGTGATTGTGTGAGTTGACCAAGGTGAAATCTTGTTTGACATACTATTCATGGGTGAGCATCAAGGATTATTTTGTTATAGAAGTGTAAAGCCCGCTACAAGTACACGTCCGTGTACTTCCATTCATCCTTGCCGGTTAAATAATCAATAGTTACCTGAGGTTAACGTTCACGTTGACCGGTATAATCAAAGAACAACATCAGATTTTTTGAAATGTTAATAGATTTGAGTTCTTAAGTGGCCATGATGACTTTGAAAACACTAAATTACACATAATAGACATAGGAGAACATTTTTATGATATATCACGACTGTCGCCACTGTAGTAGTGCTCCGGAAGTACCTTCATGTAGGTCAAGCAGCATTTCACAATAAAAGCCCCCGGGGCAGAGAAAGGCATTTTGGCTCATCATTCAATAAGCTCTCTGAAGTACAGGAGGCGCCACTCTCTAGTTTCCATCTTACCATGTACCAGTCTGGTTTGGACGTTAACGGAAATCAAATTTACCAGTTTACAAGTTTAAGGTTTCGTTTTTCAAATAACTTCCGCTTTAGAAATTAATAACAAATGAAAACTGTTAAATAAAGATGAATGGATTAACGGACGTGTGCCCAGCTTTGGTAAAAGCAAACCACCTCTCTCCATTACTGCTTTGATGAACTAGCGAGTTTACATGAGCTGATGTATTGATGCATGTTTTTGTTTCTCTCACGTCAGAGCACATGGATTGTAATCAAATAAAAACCTAGCTGTCTGAAAACCCTGTGGAGGTTAGCTGCTTATGCAAACAGGCTCTGCGCACCAGATGTATGCAGAGGTGTGGGTGGAAAAATCAGAATATGTTTTGTTTATATTGATCAGCCTTCTCCAGCTGCAATCACTCTGCGGGGTGTATGTTTGCCTCCTGCAAGCTGTGGAGCTGAAAGGAGCGAACAAAATGTAAATAAGCTAAGATTTCCTGAATGATTTCATAAAGACGAAGCCTGCCTCAGAATAGCTCTCATCTTCCATCTAAGTCAGAGTCATCGGGGTTCATTTTGCAGTTATGACTCAATTGGTTCTCTTTACAATGGTCAGAAAATTCTAATTTCATCATTCATCATGCTCCTTCGCCTGAAAAGTCGATGTCTCAGGGATGATTTTCTCATTCCTGCCATCATCAGGTTGTGATTACAGTTGAAGACAAGTCAATTACCTTCTCTCTATCTGCTTTTTCTCATGAGTAGAACAGGTGAATTAAGATGGTTTGACAGGCTAATTAACTCTACCTCTCATTGTTAATTAGGATTTGCGCACCCACCAGATTTATCAGTGATAATGGTTGATAAGGATAATGGCTCTAACGGCTGAAAATTATGCCAGAGGAAAACACAGCAGTGGTTTATCATTAAAATGAAATGTACTATTTATGGTAACATTTTTGAGTGAGAATATTCTCAAATGAACTCAAAATGCTTTAAACACCTGCGTTTTATTTTACTGCAGGATTCTGCTCCGAAAAAAGATTCACAACAATTCCCAAATCAATCCAGACAGTTTGAAGCCAGATTAAACCCCCAGAGTTTATTTCATTTCTTCTAGGAGACGATGTGTGATGGCTTTTCGTCTCATAAAATGTCCAAACTTTGGCTTAGCCAGGTAACTGTAAATGCTGCTGTGGTCTCAAACGATTGCTAGGGGATAAAATGTGTTCATCTCAGTACGTCTTACCTGTCTGCGGTGCTCAGCCTCAAGCCCACAGGATTTTATTTTATTAACTGACAGTAGTGCAAATTACTTAAACAAAGACATTGTAAAATATGTGACAAAATAAAGTATGTGCCTTTAGGAGCAATGTGTCATATTAATGATTTATGAAATGTTTACGACTGTAAAGGACGACCGACTGGCTTGTAACGTGATGGGACATTTTATCGAGGCTTGAGCACTTTTAATGCACTCTTGAAGCCGGGGTCGTCAACTAGTGCACTGACCCCCTCTGCTTTCACATCTAGAGGCTTTCTAAAAACAGCGAGGATAAGATGTTGGAGGCAGGCAGATCTTTTAGGTCCGCTGTGTCAACTTGCTACCGTATATTACTCTTCTACTTTGTGTGTTTTGTTGTGTGTTCTTCTTCATTTGTTGTTTAACAGCAGTTAGCAAGCCTGTTACGAGCATGACTGCCACTTGGATTGGGATGTGGATACCGCCATGTGTGATTGCCTTTTCTCTGTACTCTGACGTATACGTCATATGACCACTTACACCGAATAAATACACATTTACCAGCCCTACTTGAAACAGTGAAAGAAGTCCAATTAGGTAGATCAGTTAAAAGTACAACACCTGCATGGTCCAGTAGAAAATAGCAAAGAAATCTTGGGTTTAAAAGGATTGAAGATAACCTGGCATTGCAACAGGGAAAGACAAAGGCGAAATATTCTATGAAATTGGTCTCCTCTGTACTCGTTCAGCTTCAATCACTGCAGAATACAAAATAACCAAAGCCCAATCTCCACACTCGAGAAATCCTGGACTTTGAGGCCCTTTCCTGCTCAATTTGAGGGCTGGAGGGCATAGTTGTCTTTCATAGTTTCTGATTGTGGAGTGCTAAAGGGAAGTGATGTAGACATTTCAACCTTCAAATTGCACTCTTTCCATGAGTCTACATCAGGGTTGGAATTAAAACTTTTGCCTTCCTGCCACTGTGACTCGTGGATTCAGAAATCCACCAGTCACTCATCTTATTTACCTGCCACTTTATTTGAACCCGCTGCATAATGTAACGACACATTATAGTCAAGGCTTATAGTAATAGGCTATTTTATTAAGGGAGATGCTTCAATTATTAAATCAAATGCTGACATGCTCGTTGTCTCGCTCATAAACAAGAACAAAGTTTATTCCAGTTTATAATTTAAAGACTGTTTCGAGTTTCCGTTGCAGCCATGTCCTCAAAAGCTGAGTCAGCTGCAACTAAACCTCGACTGAGAGGCAAGATAATCAATGTATTGTTTTAAAAGTATATGAGCTTATATGAAGAGAGTCATCATTTTCACCGTGTTCACTTCTCAGGACGTTGTAGCTTCTAAAACCCTTTATACACATACGGAATCTCCTGAAAAACTCACTCGGATTTTACCCGGAGTTTCTCCTGCCAGACCCGTAGTATCTTTTCAGCAGAAAGTCCGGAGGGGCTGATGTGAGAACGCGGCAGTAGATTCTCGGGAGAATTCAACTCGAGCCAATAGCAAGGGAAGTGACGTTTCTATACTGTGACTGCTGCACGGTCTGTAGAGTGTCTGCACGCGACCACTACGATCTCCGTGCACGTAATTAAACAGCTGCATTACGTTTTCGTCAGTATGTTGTTCTCCGCTGTTTTGTTGATGTTGTCATTCCGTTGGACTACACATAGCATTGATATAAAGGCAAATATTGTCATTATAGCGTCGTGTAGCAGACTATTGCTTTGTCCGCTACCGCCGCGTTGTTTTTTTTACGTCACGTCTTACCTCAGGAAATCCCTCGCCACCCTCCCGTCTGACATGGATAGTCTCCAGCTGTGAGGTGCATATGTGAACGGCTAGGTCGGGAGAATCTCCGGAGCAGTCCTCCCGTAATTATCTAGATATTATCCGGAGTGCATGTGAAAACGGCTTAAGTGAGTTTGTGTGCTTTGAAGTTTTCTCTCCTGTGTTTGTATTTCAGACGTCTGAGTATCAGTAGTTTCAGCTACTTCTTTGGCCACAAGTTACCACCACAGACCGCTTCTTTTTATCATCTTGACTAAAGAAAGAGAGACATGATTTTAAACACACCTTCAACAGATAGACCCGAGAGAGACCTTTGACACGAGGAGGCGGAGCCCTGTGGTCAGTGAGCATGAAAGACCGCCTGGCTCTGCTCATTAAGTCAGAGCAGAACAAGCAGGAGACCAGGATTCAATTTATATTGGTTGTTTTCACAAAACTTTTGTATGCTGGTAGGTTGAGCAAAGTCACTCACCAATGCAAAAAAACACCAAACAAACGGGACATATAAACTGTACTTGTCCTGATGTCTAAAAAATATCTGTGTGATGATGTTTTCACTCATGCATAATCCTGAAAATGTCCTGAAATTTTAAGTCTGGGCTGCATGTGTGAACAGTTTGAAACAGCAAAGTAACTGTACATTTTCTGCTTGAATTCAGGGTGTGCTGATTTGAGAAAGCAGCAGAAAATATCCAGGAAAAATGTACCATGAGTGGGAGGGGGTGTTAACGGTTATTTCCAGTGACCGACGTGTGACCTGTGCGATCTCCACACACAATACAAAACTGCTTTATTGTGTCTGCCAATTCTACGTCATTTTTTACGTCATATCCCACCTCCTGAGATCCCCCCTTCTTCCATCTGACAGGGAAAGCCTCTCCATGTAAGGAACATGTGTGAATAAGAAAGTCAGGAAGATTTCATGGGGGCAGAAGTTTTTTTTTTAGAAATTTTAGTCATTGAAAGTAGATAAGGGTAATGACAAAAAGTACAAGGTTTAATTTTCATATCATCCATTGCGTTTTTCCATTTATATCTATCTACTTTATTTAATGTCCGAAAGAAAGATATCAATAAAAGGAAGACAAATGTAAACAACTGGAATAAAACATGGGAACCCTTACTGAAGTTATAAAAAAAGAAAACTGAAATAGTAAACATTTAAAAATAAAATATGATCTAGTAAAACCACATTGCACTGTTGGTTTTAACAAACAGAATTGGTTTGTGTCACTGGGCCGTTCTCAGCTGCGGATTATTACAATATTTGAAGCAGTATAGTTCATGGCAGCAGGGTGGTGTAACTGAAAATTGATTTAGAATAAACTGCAAAATTCATGTTCAATATAATGAAGAATCATGTTGAACAGTATGAGCTGTATGGGAGTGTGCCTATGTTCCCACAGCCCTATGTTCCACATATGTTCCCCTAACCCTAACCCCTGTGGGAACATAGGGCTGACCCCAGCTGGATGGCGCAGGCCCAGTGTACATCAGACTTAGGCTGCTTACATATGCACATGATCACTTATTCAGTCCTATGTTGAGTAAAGAGAAAATGTACCGAGGTGATACCATTTTATTATTCATGTTCAGGGGTGCTTTTTCTAAATGATTTATGTCAAATGTAGGAACAAAAGTATAAAAAAGATGTGTTTACAGAATTCCTTGTTTCCTTGTTCTTATTTTCTTGCTTTTCTTCCTTTTTTACCAATCTTGCATTTCATGCATAATTTTAACCAATCAAACGAGCCCACACACATTCTCAATGTATTATTCAAGCTCTAGGACAGGATTGTCATGCTGGCTTAGCACTGGCATTAACCCTACAGTTAAAGTGCCTGTCTGAGCTTCCATTAACCTACACAATAGAACCGCCCTGCTAATTTTCACAGCTCCACTTTAGTAATAATTGATATTCATGATGTGTGTTCCTGCTGGTTAAATCCAGAGTACACAGGCTCAGGGGCGCTGGGTGGTTTTAATCAGCTCGGGGATGTGTGACATATTTAAGTCAACAAATGTTTCCAACCCTGGCAAAATGAAAATGATATGTGAAATGGTTTACTACATATCACACTGAAAAAATTGCTTTGCTCACCATATTCACATGGGGGTCTTTTCCCTCTTGTCATCACACCAAGAGGAAACCTCCATTGTTGAAAAATAAAGTCAATATGGAAAAAAGCATTTTCCCATTTTTACTGCAGAATTAAACATTTTTACAGCCTGGTTCAGAAAACAGATTTGACATCAATAGCTTATCTCTTATTGGAACACACAATGTGGGGGTTGATTTTTTCCCCTTTTAATTATATGAAGGCTAGAGGTAAAAGACCTGCCTCAATCATGACACAAAGCTTGTCTACATCCAGGCACTAGAGCAAGAAGAGCAGGCACATTAACCAAAGCAGAACTCGTTGGCTACAGCACCAGCTAGTGGCTGATTGCTGCGTTGCAATTTGAGCATAACATTTTATCAGCATCGAGGGACAACATTTAGAAATATGACTAATTTGTTCAACTCAAAAAAGATTCTGGTGCGGAAAGGGAGGGTTATGTTAAGCCGTTTATTAGACTAAAACGCGCACATTCCTAATTGTTAGGTAGTATGATTGTAAAAGAAAGAAAAGAATTGTGGGTCAATTGAGAATGGGGGAAATCTCTACTTTCATATTACTTATTACATTGAAACCTGAATACAGCATTATTATAAAAACATTTGATCTCCCCCTCAAAGAAAAACAACTGCTGTGTGATTTTGGTGAATCAAGTGAAGTAATGTTCTTGCTCTGTTTAGCTCTGGCTGCTGTGTTTTCTGGAAAACAGAACATTATCTTCTACTTATTTTTTTCCCGTCATATTACCAAAGCTATCACTCAAATGATATACAGACTGTACCACCAACATTTTCTTTTAATTAGTTAAACAAAAATATCTTCTCTTTTTTCACAGAGACGCCAGACAAGAGAAGCATACAGCTTCGCAACTGAAAGGTAGGTGAAGTAGTCATTTAACATCATCACCCTGATCACATTATAACATCAAACACAAAGCAAAAGTGAAAGTTATGTATTTACTCAACCCTGCAGGAAGAAACAAATTTAAGAGGAAATATTCACATGGTGTTTCATAGACTCTGTGTATGGCGAGCTGTCATGTGGAGGGGGCGCTCCGGGTCACTTCCTGCAGTGGTTGAGATGGCTGTGACCGGTGTTTGTGGAGATTATTGCCTCTGCATGGAGTCTGCTCTGCAGGCAGCCAGCAGCAGGAAGCCCATGAAGACCCCGCTGTGTTGATGCAGACTGTGCTTCTGTTTTGCAATTAGCTTCTCAACTATGGGATATTTATACTTTGCTGTCCAACCAAGAGAGGTTTGAGTGACAAAGCAGGCTCCTTTATACACGCAATTGTCTTGGAAAATCTGTACCTTCAATCACGATCTCATTTGTAGAGCCTGACCAATTCATCGGCTAGCCGATACTATCGGCTAATGTTAGCGTATCAAGTGACCATCGGTATCGGCTGATTTTATTGCAGATATGCGCCGATATTACTCGATTTATTTACCAGCCAAATAGCATTTAATATGAGTTTCATTGTATTACACTAGCAGTTCTCTTTCACCAGCAGAATGTGCGATATGGATTACAAGAAGCATCATCAATCTCTAGAGCAGGGGTGCCCAACCAGTCGATCGCCATCGACCTGATTCTCAGTCGATCGCGAGATGTTTAGTCACTATAAAATACAATTTATTCATAAAATTGCTGCGTGCGGGAGAGAACGAGAGAGAGAGAGAGCGAGAGAGTGCGTGTGACAGAGAGATAGAGCGCGCATGTGAGAGTGCAGGCGCGCGGGGAACAGAGCCGTGGGGAGCAAAACTCCCTTTAAGAAACATATTCCCTCTCGACTCCTGCGGAGAAATAAGACTAAACCAAGAGTGCAGAATCACATCAGCTTCAGAGAAAGAGAGAGATAAGGTCCTCTGTCCGTACACCTCTCTTGTAAATGCACCTTACTCCAATCAAAACTGAAGCGTCTCATGCTTGGTTTTAATAATGTTAATGTACAGCTGCTTGCTGCTGATACGGTTCTGAACTCCTTTAAATAACGGAATATCGAGAAGAACTTTTCAAAACGTGAGGCGTAGTCGTTGTGTATGTGTCTGTGAACATGCGTGGATAAATTGAGCAGATTAAAGTGGCTTGTTGCAGAAACTAAATTAATTTAGAGGGAAAACACATTTGATATAAATACAAATGTAATATTAAAATAAACCCTGGGATTAGAGTAAGAAAATAAAAAGTGTGTCAATAAATGTATTGTATTTATTGTTGTATTTTCTGTTTGTCGTGTGCGTATCAAATGTGTTTGAAGGCTGACGGTAATGGCTACGGCTCCCTATGTGGACTGGTAGATCTCAGCAGACTGGCGACTTTAAAAGTAGATCTTGGTTCAAAAAAGGTTGAGCACCCCTGCTCTAGAGTGTCAAGCGGTGATGCACGTACATGCGCAGTTACTTCACAGTTGAGTGACCATCTTGTCTTCATTATACATCTTTTCCACAAGTGTTGGATAACTGCATTTGAGGGATCAACGCAATGAATGTTTATCTTTTATTCATCTATCCCCACAGACCGAACATAGATCAAAGAAAGATATCAGCCGATATATCGGTATCAGATTTTTTTTCTTTTCCCAGTATCGATATCGGTATTGCCCCCCAAACATTCCATATTGGTCGGGCCCTACTCATTTGTTTTTGAATTTTTTTCTTTAATAAAAGCCGGGATTTTGATTAAAAAAAAGGATGCAGTAAAGTTTGGTAGAAGCTCTGAGCTTCTTTTGTATTTTCCTCTCAAGTTGGCAGAACGTATTTACAAAGCAGCTGAACTCAGTGATCCCCTCACTACGTCTCATTTTCAGCTTCCCCTACTTCTCTTTCTATTTCTCCGTTTGGTCATTTTCAGTTTCAACAGTTCCTAGGAGAAGAATGAAATCTATTTCCTGGGGTAATGCACCCACATTTAGATCTTTAATTAAATTTGAAATAATCTTGAACTGTTTGAGTGTGGAAAAGACAAAAAAAAGACAGATTGTTATTGTCGTAAATGAGGCAGTAAGGTTTGATATATCAGTCGATCTGTAAATTGTGTTTTATATTTTTGAATCTACATTCTATTGCTTCAGTCTAAATGTTGATCTAGGTGGATGTGTCTGGATTTCATACAAACCCATATAAATCACTTGCTTGTTTTGATGACAGATGGATAAAGACAGTATTCATCTTCTTTAAAAACAACTGTCGTTCTACTTTTTATTTTCTGTGCAGCAGCCATGATCTGTGTACTTAGTTTTGACATAGTTATAAAACTCCAGATGATTTCTGACACTACACAGCCTCTGTCTTTGCTTTATCGACAGTCATGGTAGTGCAAGCCTCTTCTCTTTTTCACAGGAAAGCAATCTGTATTGGTTTCCTGTGTACCTCAGGCTGAATAATTCATGACTGGGCCTGCTGTCAGCTCCTATTTCAGAGTGCAAAAATGGTACCCTCCCTGTGAAGAATGCCAGACTGTGTTATATCAAAATTCCTTTGTGTCTTTTTCATAGAAGTGTCGTGCTTAACCAGGTGGAGGATCCCCTCAGCAGAATATTCGCTCAGACTTTAAAATTTCTCTGTCACCACTGACCACACAGAACAGCAGACCTAACTTTGCCTGAAACACTGAAAACCCTTTACTGGCATTTCTTTTACCTCTGAAGACTCATCTTTGTTCATCAGAGTTACGTTTTAAGATGTTTAGAAGTTTAAATGGCTTAGATGTAACCTTTGCCCTCATAAAGATTGCGAAAAGCCAACATGTGGCCTCTGATGATTACCGTCTTTAGCTTGAGTTAAGCAGATGTATCAGAGGCAATACACGTTTTCTTTTTCTCTCCCTACCGCGTCAGAAACACGACAGTAATAGTTGATGCAAGCATCTGGCTTGAATGTGTCATTAAAAAGCAGATCGATTGCTCTAAGACATCAATTAAAACTTCCCGATTCATCTTGTTTTTCAGTTATTGACAGGATAAGTTCCCATCATATGGGACGTACTGTGATGGAGACAGATTTATTTGACTGGGGTGGCCTGTCTGAAGTCGGGTTGTGAAGACTGCTATTGGTTAAATGCTGTCTAAGTAGATATGTTCAGCCCAACTGTTGACTTTCTATTTGCTAGTTGGAATTGTTTTTTAACAAAATACCTGAGGCTGAATTTTTTCACTGTACTTAAACATTTTGAACTGTAGTCGCATCTGTGCTAGATGAGCAAACACTTGTTGTGGGGCTGTAAAAGTAGAAGAAATTCAAATTCCTATATTTACTCTAATAGTAAAGCTGTATTTTAAAGCATCCACAACTTACATAATTCCATAAATAAAAACAAAAACGAAATCCTGGACTGGACAGACTAGCAGGGTCAACATCATAGACTGTATAAAACATGGACGTTGTCTCTGTGACGTCAACCATTGATTACTGAAGGGGACTTTCAAAGAGCATGCATGTCGGCCACCATATTGGAAATGCTGTTTCAAACTAACTTTGGGTCAACCTAACAGGCAAAGAGCTGGAGCTGAGGTGGGCTTTAAGCCTCCTGACAGCCACGCCCCTTATTATGAATAGCTCTGTACAGTGTGTGCGCATAAAGACATGAACTATGGACCTTACTGCAGCATTCAACACTGTTAATCGTCTGCAGCATTGGATGGTGTTGGTGGCAATTTTCTCTGTAAACTTTGGCAACTACCATGTCAATAATAAGCAGATGTAAAAGCACCTTCTCTGGTTCTGGAAGAATCTTTGCTGTGGAAAATATGGCCAAAATGCTTGCAACATTTATGTCTGGGTTTTATTGCGATTTATCCCAAAGTCATTTGACATTTGACTAATTCAAACATCAATGATGCAGAAAAAACAGCTCTTTCATTCTCAACTGTGTCCCCATGAGAGCTCCTGTGTGCAAGGTTATGACTGTTTTTATGTTCTTTTTGCTGACTGTTCTCTGTGTCCCCCCTCGTCCTCCTCCCTTGTGTCTACTGATGACAGGAGTTTGTTGTCTTTGACCTGAGTTGCGAAAAATGTTTCTGAACCTTTGCTCAGGGAATGATGCAGTAAGCAGTAGTGGAGCGTCCGGCCTGAAATGACAGATGAGGCTGTCAAGAAGGGCTTGATGCATGTTCTGGACACTACGCAGGGTCACCTTCCTGCATGTATTTTTCAGATATCTCTAATACTCAGGTACAACAGGAAACATACTGAGAGAACAGAGAACAATGAAGTGCATTCTCACTTCCAACTTAAAGCTTGGTGTGTGGCCCTGTGCTTCAATATATAACATTGAGGTACCAATCTCGTGTCAGTTTTGTTTGTGCAGGGCTCCACAGTCATGTTAGCACCAATAAATCTAACACATCCGTTTGCTTTCAGAATATAGCAGTCAAACCTGCTGTAATATACCAATGAGGAGAAACGTCATAAAGAGTGAACAATTATTACAAACCTATTGTTTTTAGAAGTTTAAAAAATAAATGTGGGCTGCACGGTGGTTAGCGCTGTTGCCTCACAGCAAGGAGGTTCCTGGCTCGAATCCTCGTCCGACAGGTCCTTTCTGCGTGGAGTTTGCATGTTCTCCCTGTGCATGCGTGGGTTCCCTCCAGGTACTCTGGACTTAGGTAAATTGGTGACTCTAAATTGCCCATAGGGTGAATGTTGGAGTGGCTGGTTGTCAGTCTCTATATGTCAGCCCTGTGATTGACTGGCAAACTGTCCAGGGTGTACCCTACCTCTAGCCCAATGACAGCTGGGATCGGTTCCAGACCCCCTGCGACCCGAACGGGAAAAGGGGTAAAGATAATGGATGGATGGAGAAAAGGAATGTGCAATCTCCTTGATGATTAAACCTGATCATGACATCGTCATTAAAGGGGTAGTGAGGCTGACAGCAGGATAGGATACCTGCCTGATGGAGTCTAGACACTTGTGGTGGTGATGGAAGGATGAGGGGTGGATATCTGAGGAGCTGAACCCAGACACTAATGAGATGGATTGGGGATGACTGGGTGGAGGAGGGTCACAAAGATCCACGCTGAAATGACAAACTGACAGCAGCAGAGGAGAGCAGATTTCAAGTTTGACTGCAGCAGCACGATTGGTTGATTAAGGTCACCACAATTCTGGTCCTTCAAAATCTTACAGACTAAATGTCCATAGTCAGCTGATGAGAGAAGCAGGAAGAGACAGAGAGAGAGAGAGAGATGAATGATGAAGTTATATCTAAATACATTCATATAAAACCGTCTTCCTGCTGTTCCTGATGTTTCGCACCACATCAAAAAAAGTCTTTGTGTAAGCGTAGTTGGCAGTACACCCAAGTTCTGATTATCTAGGTCTGATTAGATTTTCAAACTAAACCTTGATGAGAAGCATTTCACATCATTTAACATGTAAATGTATAGTGAGTGGGTTGTTAAAGCGGAAAAGAAGGGGGGCTCCACGATATCAACCCGCTTACTTTACAATATCTTACTGTCAGTCTGTAGATATTTTCTTCAAACACAACCAAATCCCATAGCGCGTATGTTACATTTTTCTCTGTCATAGCCGGCGTTGTTTGTCTTTTTTCCTCTTCACCGTTGTTTTTTTCTCTTTTATCTTTAGAAAGAGAAAGTCAAAGTAACCCGACTTCTATCCACAGACTGACATGATTACTGTGTAATGGATAAGAATGGTTTGTTCTTCTTAACAACACTGTCATATAGAAAGATAGCAGACTGTTCCTATGAGTAATTGGCCAATCAGAATCCAGTATTTCACACAGCCATGTAATAGGCCAATTTGAAGCAGTTGTCAAGATTACGTCACATGCGGAAAAACAGCGGAGCCAAGTGGAGAGAGTCACATAGATTTGTTGTTCTCACATAAACAATTATTTGAATTATTGACAAAGAGTAAATATTCATCCAACTATTAAAGTGCAGTTCAACGTCAGTTTGTAGTTGTTTCACTTGATAATGATAGATCAGGGTTTGTATAGCTGCGATTTATGTCCTTGCTGCTGGCAAGGCAGTACGTCGGTCCTTAATGCACAAAAACTTTGACAAACTTCTGACAAATCGACAGGAAGATACCACTAGCTAACACCAGTTGGGCTCCACCCACGAAACACATCATCACTATGTAGAAAATCCCAAAACGGTCTATAAGCAACAATAGCTAACATGTGCCTAAGCTCTGTTGTTTTTGGGCATCAGACATATGTGGTCACATTTTGGAAAAAGGACATGCTTTGATTTTAAATAGTACTCACTCATACCTGTAGTACTAAGAGTAATTGATGTAAAGGTCAATATTGTTAAAAGTCATCATTGACCATTTAGTTTCAGATGGGAATCAAACTCCAACTCCTTTAAGAGTCTCCTGTTTTACAACAATCCTGTTCCCCTGAATGCCACCTTCAACAGACTTTCTTTTTATGTCACCTGACTTTAACGCCAAATCAAAAACAATAACCTGGAAGACAGCAACCAGATATTTTGCTGTAGGGAATAACCTGAAAACACTATTGGATACAGATGGAACTGCTGTATTTGACAGTTTTTGAGTTTGAAGGGCCATAGATGGCTTCAAGAAAAGTTTCACTTGACTTTCTCCACTGTAGAAGTGAACGTTTTTTTGTTACCACATCTTGGTTTGACAACACTGTGTCCGCCGTCCATTTCTTCCCTGTGAGTCTCATTGCAGAAGACAATGTTTTGCACAGTGGCTGAATCCTGTTCAACCTTCTCCCTGTTGAGACAGCTGTTGCCAAATCTTTTTCTGTAAATGTCTCTCAAAAGTTTTTGTCCCCGACTTTGGAGGTCACTTGCAAACCTCCAAACTGCTCTCAAAGTGTTCGCTTAGTTCAAAGAAAACTCACCTCCCTGACACATTTTTGCAGCATTCTTTGAAACATATCCCACTTTGATTTATTTCTTCTTGGAGACATTTAGCTTTGTCGTCTTCTAGCAGGTGCACTGTTGCCACTTGATTGATTTAGTTCCTTGTCTCGTTTTGCATATAGGCATGTAAATCAAAGTCACGCTTTTTGGTGTGGTTGGTTGCCTTCTGTCAATTTCTCTCCAAGCTCTCAGCCACATGGTTTCATCCATCAATATCAACACTTCATTTCTACACAGGCGCTGTTATCCACAGGCAATGGTCAGGATCAGTTTATTGAATGACTCTGTCTTGATCCATCAGTTCTCATCAATGTACCTACCAATTACTTTATCCTATGATGTGTAAGTTATGTGAAACTGGAGACTGGCCGGCTTCTCATTGATCCAACAACATTTATAAAGTGCAATAACAAAAAACATAAAGTCACTCAGAGTTTGTACAACAGGTGACTTCTTAAGTCCAATAAAAAAAAAAAAAGACTACTGAATCAGTGATTAGGTATATTAGCTTGCCAGGATTCATTTAACCCAACTCACGTCAGTGTAGGGAACATTATTTGCCAATGGGTGGATGTAATTTGAGTCCAAAGCATATACAGTACAGTACATAAACATGTTTTTCTGCATGTTTTACTGCTCGTATACTGTGGAACAATAACCAGAAAAAACAAAGTGCAGAGTGTGGGCTGGAAACATTTCATGTATGTAGCAACTCACCTCCTACCTGAGTTTACCTTTCTGGTAGAAAATTAAACATTTCTTGTATTGCATTGTTTTGAGATTGAAATTTTGATCTGTGCTCCTGGAAAGGCAGTCTATCAAGGCTTTTTACCTTATTATAGCCACAAAGAGTCTCAACGTCACATCTGACAATCACTGTCAAAAATCTGAGTCAGGTCAAAAAGCCCTACGAGTGACAAATGTGTTTGACATGCTGAGTTCTGAGTTCCAACACTTTAGAGCTATAACTTTAGGCATTTTTCCACAGTTTCAGTCATCTTTTAATTTGGTGTTGAATGTAGAGTTTTTTAGGTTTAACGTCTGTCCCTTTTAACTATCCGATTAAAAAAACAGCCAACTGTTGGATCACCAACAGAACACAGAGCTTTACTTTTCAGTCTTTCAGTTAAAAGCTTCTAAGGCAAATCCGTCCATTACAAAAACATGTCCATTGTACGTATAACAATAAAACTCCTCTTCTTGAATTTTTTAATAAAGCCTTGTGGTCATAAACGGGATCACTGATAATTTTCTACCATTGTGTGGCAGCCCACAGGGACCCCCTGTGACTCTGAGTTAAACTCATTACAGGCTCCACTATGCAATCTTATGGCTTCTCTGAGGAGTATTGCCCCCTCTAAAATCATCCTCACATTTTTGTATTTATGGATTATCTTTCAGTGCTTTCCTGATGGGCAAATTGCAGAAGCTTGCATCACCTCAAGCTACACTAAAAAGCAAATAAAAAGAAATGAAAAATCAAAAGAGAAATAGAAGTTATTTCTAATACTGGAGAAGTAATAGTTATTATTTTTTGAACAAAGCAGGTCTCCTGCCAATAAGAGGGAATGGAATCTGAAGATTTAATATTAGTTTTGAGGCAAGTTGGCCGAGAGCAGTCCCTCCACTGGACACTGAAGGAGTAATTCCTCCCACTGACATGTTCCTGAATTATACAGATGTTTTAATTAGACACCTACAGGCTGTTCTGGACTCTCCCTTGTGATATGTACCTTTATATGCATTTTTCAAATGGCCAATTACGCTGTGCTAAGGCTTAAGACTGAATTGAGAGTGGGACATTACTAATAAAATAAATGTACCCTATTCACATTTATGTATTGTGTTTCCTCAAATGTATGTTTTCCGAAAGATATCTGCTTTTATGAATGGAGTCTCTATCTCATAGTGTTTGAGTTTCCAAGGAGAATTTGATCAAGGAACATTAGAACAAATACTTACACTTGGTCAAACTAATTAAACAGAATATCTTGTCTTCTTTTCCAAGCTTTTGAAACAAAATTAGCAAGCTTAAACACATTTGGATGGCAAATCGAGGGGGCGTCCAAAACAGCCCTGCGGTGGTGCCTTAAAACCACCTGCCTCCTCTAGTGAAAACACTTACAGACCATTATGGACCAGAATCAAAACTAAGGAGGACATACTGGCGACTGCTTTCTTTAATGTATGCTGATATAGTAAGGTCATTTTATGATCCAGCCTTGTAAGGGTCCCAGATGGTTACAGCTGTTAAAGAGGGCATGATCAAACAACACATTTTATGGTTGAATTTGGAGGACTGGTTTCCAGGCAATATAAAATGTGTCTGTCATTGGTGCAGAAATGATAATTTATGTTTACTCGATGGGAGATGTTGCCAAATGGAAGTGCTGAATGAAAAAGCAGTGGTCCTTGGACAGAGTCTTGGGGTACCCCGCAGGAAACAACATAATGAATGATGATCAGTGAAGAAGAGTGAATCACAGCCATGTATGAAGGCAACCATATGAACATTCATTATAGCACTTGTAGCATTGAAGTGGTCACTTGCAATGACTCGATAGAAATGAATCTCTGCTCACTTGTCTGTTGAGACTGTCAGGGATGTACCATACATAAAATGATTGTTCATATACAGCTGTAACATATTGTATTACTCATGGAATTACTTCTGCCCATGGTATAATTGGTAACTAGATGCTCCTATTATATTTTTCTCTCCAGACTCTGTCACTAAGGATACATTGAATAAAACTGAGTTAAATCCTGCAATTCTCCTCCACTTGTCTTTGCTGTGACCTTGTCGCCCATCATCCATCATTCAGAAACACAGACATCCTCAATGAGCTTTGGTTCCAGTCTGAAAGATAGGATGGAGAGGGGGCTGTAACCCCTGACGTGAAAACTGTTTATAGGAAATGAAAAATGATCCACATGTCTCATACTCATCTTCAGCTATTTCCATACACTCACAGCATGTGTGCATTGAAGGACCGCTAGAATAAGAGTGTCAAAAATGAGAATAATATTTTTGAACAGAAAAGGATATAGTAGCATTAAGGTTGAATTGGGCTTTGGACAGAGGGACATCTGTGTCTCTAGTTATTTATGTGGCAGTATTTTATAAATGTCTGAGCACTGAAAACTGCGCTTGGACTTTTCCGTGCCTTCAAAAGGGTCAGAGTCACAGCAGGACATGGACAGTGTCGGATTTGGTGAAATGCCACAATATGAACCAAAGCAAATGAAAGAGCTGTCCCGCCCTTTGATGCTACAGCTAAAGTCGAGGCCTTTTGCCAAGAGGCGTAGAGCTGTGTGAACACAGAGATCACACAGTCCCCTGAGACAGTGCCACCAATCAAATTGTCTCACCTTTTGCAACACTTTCAATCAGGTATGTCTCAGGGTACCAATATGGGGAAGAACTGTTGGTGTGGAAACAACTTGTGCGTGGCCTTTCAAAAACATATCAGCATTTGTTAAGAGCAAGGTCCTGTTCGAGATATCAATTTATAGTGTATTTGAATTAAAGGTATTTAACAACTTACATGTTTTAGTAGCTTGTAAAGCCAAACATATAAACCCTCTCTGTCTTTTTCAGCCTAAAATCCAGGACATTTTTTCCAAGAAATTTACAAGTGTTGTGAAATGATTCCATGTTCCTGAATGCCTTGATTCTTAAGTTCCCCTACAGTGACAACAGTGTCCAACACAAGCTAACAACGATTGGCCTAGAACCCCCACAACATAGAGCATGCAAAGTTTTTTACAGGGACACTATAAAAACTATAAAAACACAAGTACATGACATTTTAGAAACACTTCTTATCAGCTATCAGATAAAAATTCAGAAGTAGATTAGACAACAGAAAATGTTATCCTGGCTCATGAAGCTGTAATGGCAGATAAACTGGTTAGCTTTCTATTCATGATGTAACTTTATTAGCTATCTTTCAAAGGCAGCTTCTGTAACAGCAGATCCATGCATCATTGCTAAATTACAGCTAGCTAGCCGAGTTAGCTTGTTTGCTCAGTAACATAACTCTTGGTAGTGTGATACTTCCCTTTCCTCAACAGCAAGCTAACCTGTGTTTCATGGTAATAAATGATGCCAACATTAATTTAGCTATGAGGGTGTAGCTTTTGTTTAGTCAATATAGTCGGTGGTTTTTCATGGTGAATCATAAGTCTATCTTTTGGTGAGAGGGGTTAGTCCAGTTGAACCAACAGAAAATCATCAACAGACTTCTCTCAGCTACATGGACATTTACAGCATGGTGGATTAATGTAGTATTATATAAATAATATAACTAAAAGAACAGATTAGGCCTTCTCAATTTGTAAAGTGTCTTGAGATAGCATTTGTTAGTAAGTGGCGGTGCTATACAAATAAAGATTGATTGATTTTCTTAATAAGAAGGCAGAGCTCAAGCATAACATTTGTAAGATGGACATTACCATGACCATGAATGGATCCCAAAGTTTTTCTCTTCAAGAATTTTCATAGGCAACTGTTTAATATCACGCAAGCCAAGCAAACTGAAAGATTCCACACGTCAGTGTTTGATATTTCTTTTACCTTAACTTGAAAAGGTAAAGTTGCCATATTTCCATCCACTGTCCATTTTACTTTAGAGAGTTTATAGAAATATATCACAAAAGTCAGCGCTGACTGGCTCGAGGACACATCATTTGCACTAAAATGGGCCTGAAAGCCTCTCCTTAGCTCAAGGATTTCTAATGTGAATTTAATGAGCTGATATTGCCAGGACTGTGGGACATATCCAACAAGATCATTGAATGAATTTTTGCTAGTCACTGAATGTTAAACCAAAGTAAAATCATATTTTCCCCGCTTAAGTTCATTTCAAAAAACTAAATCATCACAATAATCAATCTTAATAGATTTCGAGACATGCTCAATGGTTTTTAAACAATGCCAAATGCAATGATACATACATACTGTTATCTTTATATGGATCGGGAGAAGGGATCAAGTGAACTCTCTGCTGCTGCTGAAAGCTTTCAGCACCATGGACAGACTCTAAATGCACGGTGCAGTTCATTGTCTGCGTTGCTTGGAGACGGCAGCGTCCATGCTCTCAGCAGCTCTCAATGAGATGTCTCTCTGTCACGAAGACAAGTCACGGTCTCGGCCTGTTGCAATTGCTTGTAATTAGTTTGATTTGTTTCATGGTGCTTTTCATATCTCTTTAGTACATCAAAGACGAACGAAACAATCCAAACAAATGATATCCAATTGTTGCACAAAAGGTCATTGTATATGAACATTTTCAAACAATATATTCAACACAAACTAGCATAAATAGCCTCGCCAAACTCTTCTGATGTAAGGTTTTAAAAAAAAAAAAATTATATGTAGTATTTGAAAAGTAAAAAAGAAGTAAGGATAGGGTTTAATTTATCAAGTCTGTCAAGTGGAACATTACTCACATTGCAATTTGTTACAACAGTGTGGGTTTGCCGTTATTGTGTCTTTCCTCTTCTCCACACTGGCCCCAAAGTGACTCCAATCGAGAGGATGACAGGAAACATCAAGGGCCCACATTCTGTGCAAATATGCAATCTCACCTGGAGCTCATATCAGTCTCCTGCAGTGTGCGGTCAGTCATATTGAGTGGGTCTCTTCCAGAGTCACAGTGATTTAAGTGTCATAGTCGCCTATCTCTTATATTGCATTACTCTGGTTCCATGGAGAAGAGGATGATGAACTCCATTCACAGGTTCTTGAAGGATTTATAAATTACCCGTTCCAAAATATCACAAAAAGATAGGGAAAATTGCCCATTCAAAGTAAAAAATGTTTGCGTATAAAGCTTCCTTTTGTCTCACCAACAGTTCAAGTTCAGCACACCGAAAATAAGTTTACAATGTCATAAGACACGTTAAAGCACTCCAGTTACTTTGTTTTAAGAGTTTCTTTAAAGCTAAGAGATAATATTAGATTCTCTTGCACTGTCTTGGATAATAAAATGCCATTATATTGCAGTGGCAAGTAATTTGCACAAGACCATTTGCCAATTAAGTGTAACATACACAGTAGTTTCTATTTACAGACTCCTGTACAGATCACAGGTCTTTGGGTGGTCAGTATGTAGGATCTTGGCTTGGGTCACCAAGGAGGAACACCGGATCAAGTCCACGTGTGGACCAAGTCTAGCATTTGGTCTGGGGGCTTACAGTACTTTCTGAGCAGTGCAGAGGTGCTCTCGAGTAAGGCCCGAACCCCTAACTGCTCAGGCGCTCTTTCATGTGCAGCCCCTCACCTGTCTCTGTTAGTGCACGTCCGTAGCATCCTGTTTGTGCATGCGTGTGTGTGTGTAGCATCTCAACAACGGAGTGTAAAAATTGAATTTCCAAATAAAGGACATTTTCTTCTTCTTAAAAACATATTATCTACACACAGCCTTCTGGATTGTCAGCATGGCAATTAATCTGGTTTCCATTTGTATATCAGTTGTAGTCCGAGCTGCCCTTTGCATGGTCACATTCTACCCTAAAAATGCCATATGGCTGTATTTATAAACCTCTGAAATCAGAATATAAGTCTAACATTGCTCAGCCAGTAATGGACAGAATTTCTTTTAATATTCCAAATCTCGATGAAGTGTCACATGGGTTTCTTCATGTGTGTAAGAACTTCTAATGGCAGTGGTCGAGCAGGCGACTCCAAACGGTGAGAGCAGGTCAGAAGGTTGTTGAATGTGGACGGGCCCTGAAGCCTGAATGAATGATCATTCCGATGAGCCTGCTTGATTAGAAATCTCTCCCTGCCTCCTCTCCGTCCCTGTTTCTGCCTCTCATGTGGATAAATCAAAGTCAGCCTCTAACTGAGTCTCTGTTGCTTCTCTGTCTGTAAAGTCATTAATCCGAGGATGTGGCCCTCGGGGGGTTCTCTCCTCCTGCTTGACTCACTAGTTACATGAAAAATAAGCTTGGTTTCTCTCTCCCTCGCTTCTCTTTCTACTCTCTGCATCTCTCTTTTATTTGTTCTAATGGGCTTCTGCTCCAAGATTCGCCCCAAAGGATGAGTTATGCGTCCTGCTGGGGCTTTTCAGTGAGGTTGTGTTTGTGTGTAGCGGCGTTGTAAATTGCTACTGTGTCCTTACTCTTCATTTCTCTCGAGGCACGTTCACAGAATCTCCCACTCTTTTGGTGTGATTTGTGTGTTCACGTTTCTTCTTCTTTGTCTCCTCTCCAACAAGCTACACATGACTGTACACGGGGTGCATAAAGGCAGATAAAGCAGAAACAAAGGGAACTGTGTCCCGTCATGCCTAATCATCTTATCTATATCCACACCCCCGTCGTCTGTCTCAGACGCACACCCTCTTTCTTTTCTTCTGTCTCCCTAATTTTTTTTTTCCATGCAACGCCCCCGCCTTCCTCCTCCTCTTGTTATCATGGCCTGGAGAGGAGTTGTGAAATCCATGACAGTCAGTTCTAGAGGGGCTGGGTGATGGAGGACAGGAATAATCTCCCAAGTTCCTTCTGGAATCTCTCCGTCTTTGATGAGCGAGTTATACAATGTCAGCACCCTGGATAATCTCGCTATTGCAATTTATGGCAGAGAGAAAGAGACTATCATTGGTTGCATTTGGTTTCAGAACAGTAGCTGCCTCTAAAGTGCCTGTTTTCTGCTCCATAAAATTACCACTCTACTGTCCAGTAACATGTGCTCAACCTGAAATTGAATAATGGACTGTGTCATAAAGATAAAAAGAAGATAACACCTTAATGCTTCTTGCGTCTTGCTCTCTTTTCTCTCTGCTGTGAAGCCCGTTATAGAAAGTACGCTCTGGTGCTTTAAAGGCAATGGAGTCTATCTGCTTAAAATTCAAAGTTGTCTGTGTCAAACAGAGCTCTCAAGTAACCCCTGAGACACTCAGCAGCTCGGGAGCATGAAAAGTAGTTTCTCTGGCAAACAGAGAGGGGGTGATGTTGCTCAAAGGCGACTTCATTACTCTTCTGCTTTTGTATTCCCCATTTGGCTTCCTCTTTTCCTGTCTGTTATTCTAGCAGGCAGGCTACTTAACCAGCTTCATTTATAAGGTTTAATATTTTACACTATGTACAGTATGCATTCACAATCTGAAGAATGCAGTTTAAAAGCCTTCAAAAGAAAAAATAAACTTTACTTTAGGATATTTTTCTTTTTGCTGATTTGAAGATGCTGATTGTAACCGTCAGCATGCAACATTTCAAATATGTAAGTCTCAAAGAGGTCTGTGCTTTCTGAAATAAAACAAACTGCATTTTCTTCTGGCGTAAAACTCGTACGAAGACATGACATTTCAGGCTACTGAAGCAGAGCCACTTGTCCTTGTGATCTAGTCAGGGGTGTGTGGTTGTGTACACAGCTGGTAAATAGTTCATGCATCTCTGTCCCGCTTTGCCGTTCTCAGAGGAAAAGAGGCAAGTACTGTTACTCTGTAATAGCTCCTTAGCCCTTAGACCCACATTAGAAGAGCAGTCGCTGCACTGGAAGGTTAACGGATGGATCGCACCTGCAGAGAGTGTGGATGGTGGATCGTTGGAGCGCTGAGTGTGGACTTGCAGTGTATCAGTAAGTCTATATAGATGATGGATCAAGCAACAATCTAGTGGAAGTGCAGAGAGATGAACTCCTCTGTGAAACACAAAACTATATAACATGAAAGTTATTTGTGTAGCACTTATCAACACCAACATCACAAGGTGCTTTAAAAAACATAAAAGCCCAACAACAAAATGTATAATTCAGGAAGACATTCAAACTGGAAAACAAAGTGAATAAAAGAGGATTAGCTTCAAATGAATAAATAAATAAAGACCCATGGAAAAAAAACGTCCAGATTACAAGAAGTCCTCTCTTTAATAATACGTCTTCAAAAGTTGTTTTAAAGACGATACTGATGCACTTATTGGAAGCTCTTTTTTCTCCCTTTGAGCCGCATTTGCCATTATATACACTTCTACCAATTTTTATATGGGATGCTCATTTGCAATTGTCTTCACCTGTGTCGTTTGTCTCACCTGTGTTTGATTACCACATGTCTATTTAGTCTCAGTGTTGCTTCCCTCTTGTTGTCAGTTCATTGTCAGATTTTCCCCACGTCGGTCGTCTACCTTTCTGTGCTCCAGTGTTCGACTCCTAGTTTATTCTCCTGATTTTTGTTGGACACTTTGGATTTGAATATAGTAAGTTTTTGTTTTGCCTTTTGCCTTTTTGATGAATAAATATTTTCATTTAGTTCTGCACTTGGGTCCAGTTCCTTATTTTTCGATAACGTGACGCTCTGCATCGGTCTTGAAACCTTTCTGCACTAAATCCAGTAAATATCTTACATATTGGACCTTTAATATTTCACAACTTCACAGCCAATCAGCAACTAAAAAAGAATTCAGACATAGGGTCATATTTTTCATGGTAAAACAACAAAGCCTATTGGATAACTTAGCTACTGTAAATCCCAAGAACTAATGTTAGCATACAGTCAATTCGTATCTATTATTCCTCTTATTACAAAGGTTGATAAACCTGGAACATGATAACTGCATTGGCTGCCCAGCTGCCCACCCTGAGTGTGACACCAGAGAAGAATGGTGTCCATGTGAATGTGATAAATATCTCTGTCAGCAGTCTCTCTTCCTTCCTCCTCACAGTGTATTTGTCATTTTGTACTAAATGCTCTCTCTCCGTGTCAGCCTCTGTGCTCAGTATTGTAACTCTGTCTCTTGCTGTGGAAGTGGTTTGTTAGTGAAGTATTTATCCACCGCTGTGACAGCAGTATTTCAGGGTGGACTGAACCCCATCTCACAGAGGGCAGCCTCCCATTACTGTCTCCCTCATCCCGTTGCCAGTCTAGTCCTCAAAGTCAAGGCTGACCTGCTTTAGAAGAACGCTCCAGCCAACCTGCCACGTCTCCTGAATAAAGCCTGCCGACTAATTACACCAAGCTGACCTTTCCCTTTCACCTGCCTCACACAAATCAGTCTGGGTAAATAGTTTTTTTTTCCTCTTCCCACATCTCTACCAAGGACATCTTTTGAGATACACAAGAGAAAAGCAACTGTGAAAAGAGCTCTTGAAACTAAATTACTGCAGCGACAGTAACAAGTTTGTCAGAAGATGTCTGGCTCTGGAAAATCATTCTCCTACAGATACAACATTTCAGTGTCATGATCAGACGAGGAACATGGAAAAGGCTGCATGAAAAGAGGATGTGCTATTTGTTCACTTTGCTCTAAAATCAAAAAGGTCTCATTTGAGGAGGATGCAGATGTGTGCCTGTGGTCTGTACTGTTGAAGTACACTTGAATTCTCCAGTACGAGAAATCTGCATAAAAAAGCTTCAGCAATTGAAATGGCGGGAAAGGAGGATGCTTTCCCCTTTGTTAGCAAAATCACCAAAATGCATCCGCCTTGTTAAGCAGCCACCCTCCTCTCCAATCCCAAGAGCAGACAAATTGCAGGAGCAAAGGGGTTGTTCAGTCAAAAATAGAACATGTTAGGCTAGTGCGAAAAAATCATTTGTCCTTTCTCTGACTTCAGTTTGTGCAAGGTAGAATCAAGTCCCCGACCATGGCTCTGGCATATATAGTCCACAGCTCTGTTGTAGAATATGGATTTTAAATTGTGTCTTTTTTATCAACCCCACCCTCATGCCAGCGTTGTCTTTGATCTACAATAAAATACCCTGAACAACATACTGCAAAGTATGTACTCAATTCAATCTCATAAACTTTAAAATGTTGTGTCTCCTTGCTCATGAAAGCAAATTGCAAGGTGTATTTGCACGAAAGCAAGAATATCGGAAATGTACTGCTACCTGAAGTATTCCTGTAAGATTGAATGATCGTTCATTCGACTGTGCAGCTGAAAATACGACACCGGACTGAGCTGATTCTGTTACAAAATATTTCAAATGAGACAATATGACCGGTGTCCACTTGCAGAGGGGAATTACAAACAGGCTGCCATCTACACCATCCTACAATCATTCTTTGACCTTATTCTAACAGAACCAGGGTTTGATTTTTAATGGTCAAAGGTGGCTTTTGTTAATACGTTTACCTCTTTTTAGATTACACATGTTGGTTTGTAACGTTCTTAAACATACATGTGCATCAAAGGACATTAGAAATGTAACAGTTGCTTAAATCATTGTTTAAACCAAGCACCAACCTCTCCCAATATGTTAAACTGCAGTTCCTCGAATGTCCACTTGAGGCCAGCTGCAAAAGCTAAAGAACCCCTGTTAGGTCCTTTGTTAAAATGCACACTTTTACAGCAGAAATAAACATGTTTGCAGCCTGGTGCTAAACATGTTTATGTCCTCAGGAGCTTGTTTCTTTATTGTTTAAATCTGTAATATAAGTGTTACATATGTGGTTAAGAGTTATTCATAAATTTGCATAATAAGTGTCATGGCTGAGTAATTGACAGGTGGATGTATAGGAGCTGTTTGCTAGGAGGCTTAAGCACCAGCTTATCTCCACCTCTTTCTATAGGTTGATTATTACTAGTTAGTCAGCATTTCCAATGTGATCGCCACCGTTTCACAACACGTTTTCAGAAACCAAGGGTGACGTCACTTTCATTGACCCTAACTTGACCCTCTGCAGAGTATCAATGTCAGTCGACCAAGGAGATGAAGGACCTTGAAGGAGACACTGTGGATATGCATGACACATTCCTGCGTCCTCTCCTACCAGCTTCTGATTTGATTTTATTGCCAGTGTCTGGCCAAAGTCCAGTCAGATCTAATAGAATCACAAAAGGTCGACAGGGGAGTCGTTGGGGCATCCCGACATAAGCACTGATGAGGAGGGGGACAAGAGGACAATCTATGCACTTGAGCCAGACAGGTCAGGGAAGGATATACTACCTCATGATGGCAGGAAAATTAATAATGTACTCAGATATATAGTATGTAATAGACAGACAGAGGAGGAGAAGAATGTCAGACGAGAGGATGGAGAAATAGAGAGAGGGATCAAATCTAGAGGAAATAAAATGAGAAGAAACTAAATCTGGAGATTTTAGAGGGGATGTAAGATTGTTTAATATTGTACACGGTCCCTTTACAAATAACATTAAATAAAATTGTCCTCTGTTATTTGACCATAAAAAGAGTGACATAGAGATCAATTTCACAACATTATGTAGGTGTCCATTTATTGATGGAAGTTTGAGAGAAATTCTGTCACTTTCCAGAGGTAAAAATGTTTCTCTCTGCTCTACAGGGAGAAGTGTGATCACAGCAAAATCTCTGAATGTCAGTCACAGAGCCAGAAGTACCAGGTTGAAATAGGTCAGGTAACACGAGAGAACTGCAAACATCAGATAATCTTTCTCAACATCTTTTCAGGCCACATCTACCTCGGTGGGAATTGTCAACTAATATAGGCCAACAAACCAGGAAAATGTGATTCTAAACTGCAATTTATTTTGTTGAAAACAAAACATTTTCCAGTTAAAGAACAGCCGCTGCATCAGATGTGTTTGGTTCCCTCAGATGGTAACACGATCGGCTCTGTTTGGTTTCAAATCATCAGGGTCTGAATGGAAACTCAACAACAACAGTGACATTGTGAAAGGACAAACGCCAAATGAGTGTCTGACGTCAGCTGGCATGGCTCTTTGGCACTACATTTTCCAGCATGATATAAACTCTCTGCCAGTTTACTGAAGCCTAAAGGGTAGAGAGAGAAAGAAATCAGTCTTGATTGTAGGCTGCTTAACATGTCCAAATAATGATAGAAAAGGTCGGACTACATACCTGGACTACTACCACTACTTGGTGTGATACAAGCTTTGCCTTTTTATCCCTTTCAGCAGTTCAGCTGCACATCAAACTACTACTATGACGTACATGTTTTAGCTGAAAGAGGCGTGTCTATATGCCGTCTGCTTTCTTTATGCCCCTTTCTTCAGAGCCTCTTTAAGACAGGGACTGCTGTGCTTCTGTAGTGTGTCTTTGTAAAGGTCCGAATGATGAGGGGAAGTCGTTTCGCCATTAATTTGGCAGCAACAGAAACAAGAGAGGCAAAACGACGTCTGTGTTAACAGGGGAGGAGAAAGATGGAACAAAGAAGCTTGTGCATCCTGCTTCTGCATCGTTGGCACGCTGTGTGAGATCACACAGTGGGACACCAATATGACGGCGCTGTTTGTTTCAGTGTAAAAGTGTGAGGACAACATAACGGCTTGACTTTGATACGGTGCTGTTGCAGAGCCTCTGTGTTGTATAAACTTGTGTTTCACGTCACATCACCGTCCTTTTTTAAAGATATTCTTTGGGCCATTTCTGCCTTTTATTGGATAGGACAGCTGAAGAGAGACTGATCATGTCGGGAGAGCATGCTAGCCTCAGCTTGTCTGGCATCTCCTGTCTCCTGTGTTAGCTTAAGAGTGTCAGAAGGACACATATCTTTATACACAAACTTCTTCATTGAATGCTTTTATCATTTGTAATCATGAGTCAGTTTGTCTGGCTCCTGTGAAAAAAACCTTGTAGTGTACTGTGAAGAAATCATCTCCAAAACACAAAGCTAACATCTACAAACTAGCTAGTTGCAGCTCCTTTGTTAGCTAGACAGTGCCAGGGAAACAATGGTATTTACTTTTCAACAAACTTCATTTTGCATCACGATCTGCTTTGATTAGAATCTCTTTCATTTTCTGAATAGATAGTTATCTTTGGATTATTTAGCTCACAGTAATAGCCTTACTGTTGCTCCAAAGGGGAGATATGGCAAATAATTAATTATTTGACTCTGCAACTTTAAATCAGCAGCCTTGAAGTGTGTTGTTACCTCTCCATGCCTTCACACTTCTTTCCCACTAGACCCGTTCTTATGTGAAGAGTACTTGAGATTCACATCATGAGTATAGCCTGTTAGAGTTAAGCTTCCGGGGGAAGTAGCTTTCATAGGACACGAGCAGGAAATTTAGTATTTTGTGCCTTCTTCCTGCTAGAAATGACTTAGAAATAGTCCTGTTTGTTTCTAGGACGACAGGGCAGCTGGACGCACCTTTCCTCTTAATCTGCCAGAGATAGGAGCTACTTAGAGAGCGGAGAGGAGACACGACGAGGAGGGGGCGTCATGTGTACACACATAAAACACTCAGACAGAACACACACACACACTCAGGATGAGGGCTGAGACAATGCGGGAGGAGAGGAGTGAAAGAGGTACAGAAAGAGAGGAGAAACAAAGAGAGGTAGAAAAGAAGGAGGGTATGACTGTTGTTCTTTAGCCTCGTGTAGCTAAGTGCACCGATTCCTGCAAAGCCTCATCAGCCGTTCAGCAGGATGCCTCAGAGGAAAAGAGCTTTCACATTCGGAGCTTATGGAGGGTAAGATATTAGAAGATTAATCCTTTTGAGGGTGCTGTGATTTAGGAGCTTGCTTTTTGTATGTGGCAGCGTTAGCGTACCTGTTGCGTCTGTCACAGAGCAGTAGTAAGAGGAAGGTGTGAGACTGCTCGGGGAGTTTCAAAGCACCTGCTCGACAAGTGCAGGACAGGATTACTCTGACAAGGTCACTGACTGTCAGCACTGTGACCTTATTTACAGCTTTGTCCAGTAATATCGAATGTCTGTCAGGAAGCTAAAATATCAGTGCTCAGTGTAATAATGTGTGAAGCAGCAATAGAGAGATGTGAAAGAGATTGATTATGTTGGTCATGGTGACTGACATGGTCCTGCATGTTTTTGTGTTGTTTAACTTTTAAGACTTTTCCAAAGTTTCTGGAAAGAAAGTGCAGACTACTTAGCAATGTTACCAATACAGTGTGTACGTTTTCAGGTCTTTACTCCGACTCTTTTCTTTTTACCCAAATGTTTAGTGACAGTTTGACTTTGAGATGCATTTTTAGTTTATTATTTTAACATTTGTTTAGGGATACCAGCCAGGTCTCTCTCCTGGCATTGAAGATAAGTCAGTGGATTTTGTTGTTTCAGTTTTAGTTGAGGTTGAGTTTGTTAGTTTGGGTTTCTAAATCAAAATGTCACCCAATGATTATACACAATAAAATGCAAACCCTTACATTGAATGAACAAATCCCTACATAAAGACATACTAATACCAAATGTAATTTAAAGCAAATTGTTCTTGAAACTCTGGAAAACCACAATATAAGAAAAACTGTTCAACCAAACAAAAAATCTCTTTCTTCCATCTTTCTACTTCTTGAATTAAAAAAAAAAAAGTGTTACTTAAGTTTTGATTGCATGTAATGTGAATTCTTGATTATTGTTATTTTGCATAATTGCTGGCGGCTTTCTAAATTTAAAGACAGATCAACCTAAATGGACTGGACAGTAGCACATAGTGAAGATAATTCCTTTGCAGATCTGTCAGAACACAATAGACGTAAAATGTGATACATTATGATACGATACACTTTATTGTCTCCTTTGGGAAATTTGTCTTGTAACCAATTAAAAAGCTTTTTCTAAGCTAACAAACCAATCTCATTCATCACAACGTCATGTCCTGCCCTCTGTCTTGTGATTGGTTCTATGCTGTTGGAAATGTGTCACGACATGGATGTTAGATACTCTGGAAGTTTCGTTTCATGGGGGCTTTAAAGAAGCGTAGGTAAAAGTGAACAAGCCAACTGTGGATGATGATGCAGAAGATTCAGACAAGCAGTGTCTTATTTGAAGGTTGAATATTTTAAGATTATAGTCTACCAAATGTGGCGTGGGGTTGTTAAACTTCACAGGAAAAAAAGCAGGTAGAAATGTCCATCACCTTCTGTCATCTTTGACAGAGTACATTTCAGAGCCTGTCATTTCAAACTTTAACTTAAGTTAAGAACTGGTACTTCTACTTGTACCCGAGTCTTTCTTACATAACTGTGTGTACTTCTGTTTGAGTAAAGAGAGTGAGCACTTTTGCTGTCTCTAAATCTATGCAGGTAGAAACTTTAAAAACCACTGCGAGTTTGGAGAAATTGGTCTCTCTTTTACTAAGTTATCTACAATTTTTATGAAGACATTAGGGAACTTTTTTAATCACCTCTGGAGTACTGCCTTTTCTTCCCTCATATCTTTTGAGGAAAACAAACACATTGAAACCAAAGTACTGGTTGTTCATCATCACCAAAGTGTTGTGGTAGAAAAGGCAATTAAATGTTAGTAATACCGAGTTATGTGAGATAATGGGTTTGATTAAAGCCTTATATAAATGGTCTATTTCATTGCAAGAAGAGTGAAAGGAGCGCTTAGTTCTATCTATACTTTTGGGGCAGTGAATAAATGAAATCTTTATCAGCATGATTAAAAGAAGGCGTTAATAAGAGAGGATGCCACTTTGTACAGACACAGTCTAGCATGTGTGTGAGGGATGTTTTTTTTGCATTAAGAATGTGAATCTGAGATATGACAATACTTTGATTTACGAGCAGTGAGCCATACTGCGCATTGAGATTCATGAAGCAATTACTTTTACTATTGTGTTTTCCTGCTCATGTGCTCAGCCAAGTCTGCCTTGAAAACTCTCATAAGGCTCAATGAGACATTTCTGTGGTCGGAGTCATGTACAAAGCTAGCCTAAGTGTTTAAACGGATTCATCCAATATAGAGTAGAAGAGGAAATGTGATGTAAGGCATGAAATATAACATGTTTAACATGTTTTCTGCATTGGAGTTTTGCAGTGTTCTGCTTTACATTTGTAGTCCAAACTGTTTTGACCGATTATGTATCAGCATGCTTTGGAGTATTCAGGAAAAACAGTCCTTAATGAAAGCAAAAGCAGGCAGAATGCAATCAGCGCAAACGACATACCAGCTCCCATTGCCGGCATTCTGGCGATGATTTCTTTCTCTCTATAAACAGATTTCTGCATAAAAGTGCAGTTCACAGTCAAATATAGACTATATCAAACCGGTCGTCTGTTCCAACTCTCAACTATATGGTAGTGACCTCCCCCGGAGCCTGGGCTCAGCCTTAGAGATAGGGTGAGTAGCTCTGTCATTCGGGGGGAGCTCGGAGTAAAGACGCTACTCCTTTGGATCGAAAGGAGCCAGTTGAGGATACCTCTTGGATGCCTCCCTTTGGAGGTTTTCTGGGCACACCTAACTGGGAGGAGCCCCGGGCTAGACCCAGAGTGTGGCTTTAGGGATTCAGGGCACACTAACACTAGGCAATCCGAACCGTGCCTAAGCACGCTTAACCACTAAAATCCAGTGCTTTAAGCACGGTACGAAACAACTTTGCCTAGTGTGAGTGCGCCCTAAATTTCCTGTCTGGCCTGGGAAGAGGTTAGGTGTAGCTGGACTACAATCATCAGAGCAACAAATCACGTTATGTACCACTTGGCTGCTAAGCAAAGCTTGTCCATTTCAGATGGCTCCTAGTTAAACATAATACATGATAGCTGACATCACATGATTTAACAGCCGACTTGAACGACTGTCCAGTTAGTCCAATACTGACAGTAAAGCAAACTCAAAACATTCAAACGTTAACTGTAGAAATCTTGGTTGTTTACAAAAAAGCCTCATGAGCACTAATTGTACAGTCATCATAAAAACCCTGCCCCATACAAGACAAACAGAAGTAATTGGCTTGACAAGAGCCATGTTGGGTGGAAATTGTTCTCAAAGTGAGGGTTATCACATCCGCCAAAGCAAGTAAAACCTCATCTTGCAGGTTTGATTGGATTCCTTTTTAGCTTGGCAAAGCCTTTTTTAAACTTCGATTCAAATTGTCCCAAAATGAGCTCTATTTGAACAGATTGACAGTAAAGTAGCGTTCCTGTTGAGTGATTGTATTCCATATTCATTTACGATGCCCCAATTCTTCCTCCATCTACAATCTAATCTGAAACTCATCTAGTCACACGCCTCTCCCTCAAATCTCTTAATTTGCATCGCCCCAGGATTCTTGGAAAGCATGCAGCTGTTTGAGATGAATTAGCATGTTTGTTTCAGTAAAAGAAATTAGCTTTTCACTTTTGTCCCTTTAATGTGCTCTGCGGATTTCGATTGGTTTGCTGTTGACAACAAAATGCATCCCTGAAGTTAAAAGAGCCGCTGTTGAAAAGGAGTATCCCTGGGGAAATTAATGCTTAATGAATAACTGGAAAAGGATTCTGAAAGCGAAATGGATGGAGTCAGGACCTCAACCATCAAATTACTGTTTTACATTTGTTAAATAATCTGTCCTTGAAGAAGCAATTTTGCTGTTGCATAATTTCTGCATACAATGTAATTGAAGTTGCTGAAAGCGGGTGATTACTTCAAACAAAAACAAATCTGGAAATCGCAGTTTTAATATGTCCTTTGTGTCATTGCTAATGTGACATTTTTGTTTGTAGTACTTAAATGCTGTGCAAGCAAGAATGTGAAATCGGCCAACAAATAAAAAACAAGGAACAAATTAGGACTTCATAGGTGAACATCTACTTTTAACATTGTGTTTTATTAGGATATTCAGTGAACCTGTTCTTTTATTTGGATCCATAAACCATTGGAACCAGTAGTGGAGGTCAGTGCCCGTAGAGCAGTTTAAAGGCCTTCATCTGAGTGACCTGCTTATTTTGAGCTTTAAGGTTGTGATCGTAAACTGAAGATTCAACTAAGTCCATGATGCTGGTGGTTTCACAAGACAGATAATACAGCTTGATGGTTCCCTGCTGGTGAGTAAAGTCAGAGTCGAGCCTGGAGACAACTGGCAACTGTTCAGCCAAGTGAAGGATTATAGGATTGTACATAACTTGCTACTCTATTTTAGTTTGCCTCGCAGGTATTGTGCCTACCTGATGGTGTGAGGAGGAGGAGGAGGAGGAGGATGGTGTGATTGTGCACCAAGTACACCCTTAGTCTCAGGCATGTTTAGCTGTCCGACTGCATGTATTTTAAATGATAGTAGCAGTGTCTTTTTATTGGAATCTAGCAGGGAATGGTTGCTGATGTGAAATAATTACTGAAGTGCTCTTGACAATCTTCGTCTAAATGCTAACATTTAGTTGTCCTTCCACTCTTAGAAAGCCAGATGAATACATTTGGCTCCATCTTGCATTGACTTCTCACGTTTTATATTAATCATAGAGCTTTTTGATTGTCTGAATGGCTCCTTTTTTATTGTGTTTTTTCCTTCAAAAGAGAGAAAGGCAGCATGCTGTGGTTTGAGTGCACATCTCTGAGCTGTCGGGAAATCAATGTGGTATAACCGAATAATCAATAGCTGTTTGCACCTCATCAAGTTTATCTCAGCTCTTTTTGAGCCTCATAAGCTGAGTACTTCTGAAAACATGCAGACTTGGAGATGTTAGCTCTTAAAGCCACTTGAACCAATCATCTACAATATCCATCTAATTATGTAACTCAGGTTCTTATGTACATAAAAGTAGGCAGGAAATATTGTCTTTCAAGTTAATGTAACTGTCCTGTCCTGGCCAGTGGGTTTAAATTGGATATATTAGGATATTTCCCATGATCTGTAGTCCACGAAGATGTCTCCCTGCTGCCATTCAGGTGTTTACTTGCAGAGTTTGTGTGTTGGCTAATTATTCTTCTGTAGATGTAAAGTATGGACTACAGTTTTGTACTTTCTTCTGCAGGAGTTCAGTGCAGGCTGTATGATTTTTGTTGTTGTATATTTAGGACAGTAATATTCTGGAACAAGCTAACGATACAAATTCATAGTTTAGCTTTAGATTCACATCTTTGAGAAACAAAAAGTCCATCTCAGCTAACGTTGTATTTGCATGCTAACTGCTGACTTTAAGATGAATAGCCAGCATCTGAAAATGAGCAATTGCAATGAATATTCTCCATTTGCTGCCATTGCGCTAACAGGCTATCAGCTAAAGTTGTTGAGAGTCAGCTGTAGGGTTGCCTTGTTTCAGCTGTTTATAACAAAGTACGGTCTACGTAGACCTGCTCTTTATGTGAAATGTCTTGAGATAAAAAAAAATATGAATTGGCTATATACAAATAAATATGGATGTTTGGTTTGAAGCATTGCTCATGTATTTTTTCTGCAGCTGTTTTTTTTAGCAATGAGGAAGGGGTTAAGCTCAGTGATATTTAACTTCACGCTTACTGTATCGTCAGAGCCATCATTGAACATTACAATCATAACTTTGGAAAACAGGAGCTTCTCACCTTACATGTAGGTAAATTAGAATATATATCATTTATAGGCTAACTGTAGCTATCATTTCAACAACAAAGAATTTTGAAAGTCACTATTAGTTGACATACTGTTGCTGTTGCTACATGAGCAAGGTCGATGTCGTGTGACCTCACAGTCTTGAGAAATGGAAAAAAAATAGAAAGGCTTTAAAGTCCTGTATATATGATTTTTAAAGAGACATTACTTTACCTCACTACATTAAGGATCTATATGCTCAGGCTCCTGTTGTCATAAAAACCTGGTTGGTTTTGTTACCTTACCTTATTGTGCGACCTTGGAATTAAGTGCCACGTGTCCCTGCACTACATGAAGGTGCATTCTGTTTATGTGACGGTCCGTTTCTCACTCCTCACTGTTAACACCAAAACAGTGTGTGCCCTGTGTCAGCAGGAGGAAAATCACCAACTGTATCGCTGACTGGCAAACTCATATTTCCATTCTTAACACTCTAAACAAACAGAGCAAAAGAGCAGAGTGCTCACCTGCAGCACACACAGTGTCACTGTTTGCATGCCAGGTGCATTTAACTGTAGTCTTCAAAGGTGAGTTGAATCTAATGACAGAAACAAAGTGCTGTGGGTGCTTAAAGCCAAAGCTTCATGCAATAACATGTTTGTCAGAAAAACAGCAGGGATACTGTTTCAATTTCTTACATCATCTCATCCTCTATCATACAACTTCTTCCAATATTTTTTAACAGCAGACACAAGAGCTGAAAGAGGAGACAGAGGAGGAGAGACAAGAGGGGGAGTATGAATCCAGAGCTGCAGATAGTAACAGGCTAGTGGGTAATAGAGCTGGCAGGAACAGAGAAAGGAAGGCGCAGATAAGACGACAGCCTGAGGTGGGCACAGTTAATCAAAGATTTAACTCTGTTAACCGTTAATCCGTTAACAAAGACATTAACTTTGATATCAGATAATCAGTTAATTACGTTAATATTTAATGGAAGTTAAAATTAAAGTTAAGGTTAACCTTAGTAATACACAACAAAAACATCAGCTTTATGTAATGTAAATAGATCATCAGCTCACAGTTGGAAGAAATTTAACTTTTTTAACACTGCCGTGCTCGTCAATGTCACTTCTCCCTCACTGACCAATCAGAATCAAGAAGGGCGGGACTTCTGATATCAGATTTGTCATCAACAATGCCGGAGGAGAAACTCATCTGACTGGTCTTTTTGAGGGTACAGTTTCCAGATCTAGATCTGCTGCTAATGCCAAGACATGATTTATTTATTTGTTTTTGTGTTTTCTTTGTGAATTTTCCTTTAATAAACGCAAATATTAAGCAAACCGAGCTATCTTAAACAAACTGTCATTACCAAGGGAAATGGAGGTTAACTTTTCGTAACCTAGCAACAATGAGCTCTTGTTAGAAGCTCTGGTTTTCAGAAAATGTGTGCTCAAACAGGCTGTTTGAAGATTTTACCTTTGTGACATCACAAAGGGCAGTAACCCCTCCCCCAGGTGGGTGACACTCCCACAGCTAGGTGTTTGTTATGCCCTCTGAGTCTGCATTCTCACCGTAAACAATCTGGCATGGTGCAAGACAGCCCAAACCACCAAAGCCCTTCCAGAGAGGGGCGTGGTCAAACACAGCTCATTTACATTTAAAGCTACAGACACAGAAACAGCCTGATCTGAGCAGGGCTTAAATAGAGGGGTTTATAGACATGCTAAACTACAGATCAGAGTGGATTTATAACAAGAAACTTCACAGACCTGATTGGGGACCGCTGAGACTTATTTAAACTTGTTGAAAAGGAAAATAGTATGTTACCTTTAATGGCTCTGCATTTGTTTTTGGCCATCTAAAGCAGTACTTTAAAAATAGCACTTACACATCAAAAATACAGATCTGATAAATACATTAAACTGCAACTGGCGGTTTGAAAATATTTCCCTCTTTACATCCTTTTGGTACAATCAGGAGTCAGGACAAACAAATACCTGTGTTATTCTAATGAAGCTCTTTGCACCGTCTGATTGCATCATTCAATCAGCACTTTGAAGTCTTGATCATTCTTATTCCCTCTCCAACAACTCTTGTTTGTCTGAAGCCATTTTTCTTGCTGTTAGTGACTCCTTTATTTCCCCTAATGCAACTGATAACATCTTTCATTAGACCAGTGTTTGGTCTGGAGAAATGCAGGGGGTTGACCTTGGAGAAATGCAAGGGGTTATTAAGACTGAAATGTAATTTGGAGTTATATAAACCACATTTTCCTTGGCGGTCAACCGTCAAAAATATGCAATCAAACTCAAATTTGGAAATTTAAGTCCAACTCAAAGTTTAGCTGCTGAGCTGACATCATCTCCTCAAAGAGCTTTACAAACCCTATGCAAATATCTCAGAGGCTGAGTTGTACTTCACATGAAGATTAATCTGCTTGCAGTGAAGTGCAAATACAAATGTATTATTTGATTAAAAAAGCACAGTGTAGCTGAAGTCATTAGTTGATTAATTAATCAATGTGTTGGAGTACTAAAGAGTACATTTTGATTATTTTTTGGTCTCCAGAAATAGAAGGCGAGGATCTTTAAGCATTTTCCATACAAGCAGTAAATCAAGAAATAAAATTAGACTAAGCGATAAAGAAAAATGGAGGGGAACAATGTGAGTGATTCCCTCTGCTACTCCACCCCCACCCCCGATGAAAACGAACTCTGAGTAGACCGTAGTGAAGACGAACCGGCGAAACCGACCTGAGGAAGAGAATATGTTTACCGAAGAGCTTATGTATCCAAGTGTAATTTACATGACGTTTTTTTTTATCACAGCAGCACATACAGCAACAGCACGGCAGCTTTCAGTAGCAGTTCAGGCTTCCTTATGCAGCGGTCTTTGACGTAACATCCGGTGTTTCCATGGCAATAATAAACATGTCGTGTCTGTCATGGCAGCCGCCACAGAAGACACGGGATAATACACTATTTTATTTTAAAAAATTCTACGTATTACACCTTTAACAGGTTTCTTGGCAGGTTTGACTCACTGCATCACCACTTCATGACTCCTCACGTCTCGGCTTATGTCATGAATGAGGGAAACATAAACGTAAGTTAATTTGCCATAAGAAGAAGATGAAAATCAAATAACCTGCTTCACCTTTTTAAGGTTATTTTATAATCTTCCCACATGTATGTATAATCAGATATTGTGTGATATAACATAATCATGAATATAAAGATTTTCTTACAATGTGTCAGTTATTGCAGAGTCGCTGTATCTAGATGTCAACATTATCGCTTGCCACGAATCGTGTGTCACGCATTGTATCATATCAGAGATCCCTGCGATTGAGCTTCAGGCCCTGTATGTAAGTTTACAAATTGATTGTGTGCCACACTTGTGTTACAAAAGTAGTTTATAGACATATTTTTAGCTAATTTCCTATAGTGCGAAAGATCCAAAGCAGGGGGAAGCCGGTGGACGAGTGGTTAGAGCGTACGGCCCATGTACAGAGGCTGTCGTCCTCAACGTGGACGGCCTGGGGTTGAATCCAACCTGTCCCCAATTCTCCACTCTGTCCACTGTCCTGTCTCTACAATAATGGCAGAAAAAGCCCAAAAATAAATCTTAAAAAAATAACAAAGATCCAAAGCAGACGTTGAAAAGTATTAAAAACGATGAGATGCGTGAGTCATGTGCAGCAGTTTTCATTCTTTTCTTCGCAGTCAGGTGAACGGGGTAAGCAAGGTTAACGTTAAGTAGAAACACTTTCACTTGCAGTCTGTGCGCTCTCTTTTCATACATCTCAAACTCTCCTGTTCATAAATAAATGATTTTGATAGCTTTATAAGATGCCGTTGTCTGAATATTCTATGGAGGACATAGTAAATCACATGCGATGTGAGGTAAGTGCTGCCTTCGAACGCAGCCTTAGCCTACTTCCCTCCTCGGCTTGATCTGAGATATCTTGTGACATTCCTGGGAATCTCATTTATCTTTTTGAAAGGTTTTTCACGAGTCCCAGTAAGTGAGGGGAATAATCAATACAATGTCTTTCTGTCAATGTCAACAGTTATTGGAAACAAACATGGTGAATTGAAAGCGACTTTATTGGCTTTGTATGTTTAATGTTCTGGACATACCAAAGTCACATAGGTCGTTACACAATTTACTCCTCGAGGACATCCTTAAAAGAAACAGACAGGCGCTGCTTCTGTTTTACGGTAGACGATTAACTCCGATGACCCGGCTTTGACCTCACATGCTGTTGAAATTGAGTCTCTGTGACAAATTCCTGTAACACACCACACTTAAAGAGACTTCAGTGGCTGATTATCTCTCTTTGTCAGAAGAAAAGCAACAATAACTCTTTCTGTTATCTCCATTGTGTTGTTTTATAGACAGGCAGCGCAGGTGTCTGTGAGTGTGTTTGCACTGAATGACAACAGTAATGATTTGATTGGCTTAGCCCCGGGGAAGCAAAGGGATAAGCGGTGATTATCAGGAGATTGATTGTGGACAACAAGCGGGGACTTTGGTGCTGCTTCCGAGATTGATCCAGGTGGAAGAAATGGGACTGCATCATTTGTATGCAGGGGGAATGAAAAGAGAGAACAAGCCTTTAAATTTAACACACTGATGGAGGAAAACATCCAAATCACGATGTTCTGTCTTGCTGCCTTTTGTCTCTTATATCATAATTTTCTTTCACTGGCTTTCACTTTCTCCCTTTGTCATCATTATGTTCTTTCACAACAGTACGGTCAGACCAAGCAATCTGATTGTACAAGAGTGCTGATATAGAAATCATCACAGGCACCTTCCACAACATGTATGCATCTCTCCGCCTCAGCCAGCTGTTCTGATTACAGTACATTACCATTACAGCAGACAGTGTTTGAGAAATCAAAACAGAGAAATAAATGCACATAAATTAACTATCTGGTCTGTGGTAACCATGGACACAAACAAAGTAACAGAATGTTTAGGGTTGCCTGGCAACAGTTCAGTTTCAGTTAACTGGTGGAAATATTTTAGTCTGCTGAGCAAAAAAATCAATCAGTTGTTGATCACTTTTTAAGTCCCCATGATCATCGTTTATGTTTTTCTGCCTGAGTCGACGTACAGCTTCATTTGTCCAAACCCTGGACTACAACCACTGTAGTCCAGGGTTTTCAGTGCCCACCGTCATGAGCTCTAAAACGCCCTCAGTGCCAGCTGGTTTTTGTCGCTACCCTCATAATAGCGCTCTCAGTTGAAAAAAGTTCAGCTTTTAGAACAGTGCAGCGCTCGTCACTGTCACTCCTCCCTCAGCGCTAATCACCCGTGTTTTGAGGGTACAATTTCCAGGTGTAGAGCTGACATGACTCCTTTACATCGTTTTCATGTTTTCTTGATGATATTTCCTTAAATTGAAGCAAATATTAAGCACACAGAGGTAACTAAAACACACCCCACGGACATGGGGGAAGCAGAAAAACATTGAAACATTATTTGAGTATTTTGATATAAAAAAAACTATATTTTCTCTTCCTGTAAAAAGCTGTCTGATGACTCAGCAATTTTTCAACCAATTTAAAAGCTTTGTCACTTATTGTCCAATCAAATTCATCATAACGTCATGTTCTGCCTTAATCTTGTGATTGGTTCTATCTCGTTTTGTTTGGAAATACGTCTCGACACGACTGTTAGAAACTCACAAAGTTCTGTTTCATGGGGACTTTTTACCACTTTTTGCCTCTTGTATAACCGTTGTATAAAAGTGATCTCGCACTTGAGGTCCGAATCACAGCAGTGCTACAAAAATTGACTACAAAAATCGAATGATGAAAATGTATTAGGGCCAGACCGATGTGGGTTTTTTGGAGCCAATACCGATTTCGATATTGAGGAGAAAAAAAGATCTGATACAAATATATCGGGCGATATCTTTCTCAGATCTATTTTGAATCTGCTAGTGTAATACAACAGCTCTAAAATTAATCATTTGTTCTGGCCCTTATTTAAGCCCAACTTTTGGAGCATATCAACTTGACATGTTCACACAAGCTCGTGTGAGGGACTCTTGTAGGTCTGTTATGGCGCCCCCTGTGGACAAAGCTGCTCAAACCTACCACTCACTGTGAATCCTTGTTCTCGAAAAGTTAAACAACAGCTAAAAATGTCTTACACCTATCTGGTGGCAGACTTTAAAAACAACTATTATAAAGGCACGAGTTTCAATTTAAGTCTATTTTATGATCAGGAGCTTTAATTTGATTTTTAAATCATTTTTGACTTTTCACTCTACTTAATAAGGAAGCTGCACTATTTGGCCACCATGCAATTGAGACATTTCAAGACCCCATCACTCTGGCTGCCTTCACAGCACATCTGCCAGCTGCCCGTTCTCATCTCTGAGACGCTGTGGAGGTACTAAGTGAGTAGTTGGCAGAGAGGAGTGGAAGGGAGGTGGAAGAAAGCAGAGGGAGCAGTAGATGGAAAAGACAAAGAGGATTTTTTTTTTGGCTTCATGGAGGCACATTGCAGCATGTAGTGTTGAAATATGTGTCCAATAATCTTGTTTAAACAAGGTATCAAATGCAATTGTATCACTACGATAGTCATCTGCAGTGACTCAGAGATGTATTAACTGATTCTGCAGCTCTGTTTAATGTTTCAACGTCTCCTGGATCATTTTCTGGCTTTTACAGCCCTTGCTGGTGTGATCTGGTCTCACCGCTCTCACCACTGCTGTTTCCCAGCCTCAGAAGACAGCTTTAGCGCATGAATTATTCGTAGATAAACAAAGTAGGCAACTGGTTGGTGAACAAAGTGGGCCATTTAGCAGCTTAAGAGCCAGATATTTCCCTGAGGAGTTGTTGGAGAGCTACACAGCAGAATGAATATTGGAGTGACGTTTAGAAAAACTCCATAAGAATGCACGCATTGCTCCGTGTTGGTGCTCATCTGTAGTTTAGTGGCTGTTTGCTCACAAAATAACAATATCAGTTGTATAATGCAATGACGTGGTGTTTCTCAATGACTAATCCTTCAACTTGCAAAACTCGGCTCATTCAGATTTCTTTTGTATGTTGTTTTAATGTGTAGAATTTGTTTATTGTTTCCTGTTTTTCTTTTTATAAAAATGCAAAAGGCCTTTTGTAAAATGTATATTTCTCAGTGAGTGCGTTTACATGGATCCTAGTATCCTGTTTATGAGCTTCATCCTGGTTCTGATCATTTGGGATATGAGGTTTACATGCACACAGAGAAACCTGGTTATTCATGTCTCTGTATACATGATAAATACACATGTCAATGTTTCTGATTACTGCATCTTATTTGCGCAGGCACCTGTGATGGGGTTTTTTTGGGGCCAAGTGCTGTAGTAATGTGTCTACAGTACTTTCCAACTTGACCTTGCTCCACCGTACATGTACACCAGCGTCCTGCAGCCTGTTCACCACAGACTTGAGTAGATCAGCATTTTGATTCTTATCCAATCTTTACTTCCAATTATATTAAATTCTTTCATTACTGAAAAGCAAAACTCACTCAAGAAGTAAGACGCTTTCATTGCCACCATCTTGGCTGAGCAGGTAGTTGGCAGCGGTCAGATACCGGGGGGAGGCATACACATGCCAAGTATCCCGTTTTCTTTCTGAGCTCTCAAGGTAGCAAAAATCTGTTTTCTCAAAATCGTGATAAGGACTTATCCCTGATTCTGAAATGATGTTTACATGCACAAACACAAAAACAGGATATTGAAGTCAATGTAAAGGTATTCTGTATACTGGTTTAAATAAACATCTGTATTCTTCCATTTATCAAGTATTTCACTCATCTCAGCACACCTTCTGCAGACGTTTTTCACTTTTGAGAGTGATGCAAAGTAACTCATGTACTTTCACTTTGTTTCTTTCCAGAGCTGACAAGAGCTTCTCCAGGACCAGAACCTTATGGTGAGTTCTCTGCTGATTAAATAACTATGCATGAGAGTTTTTTTGTGCTTGACTGCTCTCGTCACTTAAATGTTGCATTTCCAGCCAATGAAGTTTTTGAGACAGAAATTGTTTTTCTGTTCCACATGGACACACCACATTTTTGATCAGGTATGCAACTTCAATATGAATGCAAAAGAAAGCTTTTTATATCGCCCATTAAAAACACATAGTCGTCTATACTTCATAGAAAAAAAAACCTTGCTATGGATCAAAGGACACCCAACTCTCTGTTCTTCATCAGGTGTTTGTTTGTTTATTTGGACCCCATTAGCTTCAGCAACACATTCCTCCCTACATGCTGCCAGACTACCTGCCAAGAGGGAAAATGACTGCATCCTCTATCTCTGTTTCTATTACATGCAGCTGTCCTAAGCTACAGTATAAGAGAGCATAGGTCTTTAAGTGGGGACATATATGCAAGGTGTACATCTATTCCGTAACAAAGGTGCATTGGGAGACGAATGAGCCCATCAGACTTTACATGGAGGAAAGAGTCCATTGGAATTTGCAGTGGAGGAATGAGTCCATCAGAATTTGCAGCGGTGGCAACATTTCAGTACTAGACATCCGTCAGGCCGACCACAATTCACGTCATCCTCATCAAATTTGCCAGATGAAGGTCTGGGACCGAATGTTGCCAGTCAATTTTTGCTAGTTAGACAATGTGTGGGAGTTTGCTTGCAATTTCAGTACTATGTGGACCTATGACAACATTTATACTAATCATCTGTTTCTACCATGTTCACATTTAGCAAGGCCTTTATTGTGTTCTGCAGGAATAACCAAGAAATGTTCCTCACAAGCACAGAGACTGACACGGTTGGTTAATTATTGTTGGAAGTAGAATTGTGATGGAGAAAAGCTTCCTCTTATAAATTTTGTGAAAATGTTTTGTAGTGAAAATAAATTGAGGACAAAAGAAACAGTAAAAAAAAAAAAAAAAAGGTGAAGTCTTGTAAGTTGTCCAGTAAGCAGAACTTCGATCTTTCTCCTTCGTGGCTTGTTTGGAATGTGCTTACGTTTATGTCCCACTTAAAGACCTATGCTGTCTTATAGCTTTGGACATCTGCATGTGATGGAAACAGAGATAGAGGATCCAGTAATTTTCCCTCTTGGCAGGTAGTCTGGCAGCATGTAGGGAGGAATGTGTTGCTGTAAATACAGGAGAGAGGAGCAGATGGAGAGAGACAGGGCGCACAAGTCGGTGTGTATGAGACCAGCTGGACATGGGGAACAAACTCAAGCATCAAAGGCCACAGAAAGAGTCATGGTGCTGCTTTACCATGGATAAAGATTGGCAATGTTTCCTCTCTATCTAGTGCAATAATGGAACCATACACTTCATAATTTGTGGTGCTGTCAGTTGTCGTCATGACCATGTTTATAGTTGTTTGATATGTTACTTTTATAATAGCATGGTCCTGCTGAAAACTCAGTTATGATTGGCTGCAGGCTGTTCATTCATTCCTGATAACTGACACCAGCTGAGTAGCAATCGTACCAATTTTCTGTTCCGTACCAATTTTTCTGTTCAGTGTTTTGTGAAGCGCTGGCTACACAGGATCAACCTACATCTAAAATAAGTATCTGCAGCAACAGGGGGGCAGCCAAAGCCTCTGTTTACAACTGAGCAAGCTAAATCCAATAACAGCTATTTGTGACTTTTGAGTGCCTCCTCTTCTGAAAACCTCAGGAAGAGGACTGTGTTGCAAAAGCTGCAAGAAGTACACTGCCTGTCTTAACTTACGTATATTGATCACATGAAGATTTATCTGAAATCCAGCTCACTTTTCAAGTCAACATAGTCTGCGCCTGACAGTAAACATGACTTGGCATTTGTTCTTGAAAACCTTTAATGCTGATGGGGGGACAATGTTGTAACTGGTTAGCTAGATATTCTCATTGTTAAACATGCTGTAAAAATACAGTCCCTGTTTGTCTACCATATTCAATATAGGCCTAAATGACTTTGATTTTAGCTAGCATACTGTTAGCTTTTCGGCTAATAGCTCAACCAAAAGATTCTATGAGCTCAGTTGGCTAGAAATATCCCCGTGGCTAAGTCCAAGCTAAGATCTGTTTCTATATGGGAGAAGAGAACATCGATTTCACTGCTTAAGAACCTAAAGGCGGTAACAGTTATTTCAGGTATTAGTTAAAACCTCATGGGAAACTATGGAAACAGAGTAAAGTATGTTAGAAACTTGAGATTTTGATTAAAAAATGTATTTAAACACCAATCTTTGCCTCAGGACCATGATAATGCCCTGTAGGTTGTCAGAATCAGGAGTTTTATGGACTCTGAAGATTCTCTAAAGGTCAGACAGTCCCTTTATTATCCTCTGAGAACGCTTTAATAGTCCCTGGTCATTATTAGATGTTCTTCTACTTAACGTAGACTGGACACAGGGCACAGAAACAGCAATAAAAGGAGACCAAACAGGGGAGACTAAATATTAATTACACTTTCCTGACTGTTATGTCTGTGTATTGTATACACTAAAGCAAGACAGAATATTATGTTGTTTGGAGAGCGCTTTCCCTTCGGTTTGCGTCTCCTCAGCTGGCTTTAGAGCATCTGAAAGAATTGTGTTGCTTCATTATTACACATCAAATGGGCTTTTGAGTCGTAAAAAACGGAGTCATAATGAGTCTGCGAAAGGACAATGAGGGGTTCTGAGGGAATCATTCGTTACGACCGTTTAGGTTTCTGTAGTGCATGTTGATAGCCTCTCAGAGCTGGGCTGTGTTCTGATTATAATCACGGATTCATTAAGCCAGGTATTCCATCAGTCTCAGCCTACACGTGCATTAAAAAGCCAATGTATCGACTGAATGCTTATTTTTAATTCCCTTCACTTTTGGCTTGATCACATAAGAAAATATGCATGTATAACCTTTTATCTCTTGCCTAGCACAGCTGTCTCCAACGTCTCACCTGAGACACTCGGCACACACATGCACGCACACACACACACACACGCACGCACGCACGCACGCACGCACGCACGCACACACACACCCACTTCTTGTTCACCCTGAATCATTGGGGCAAAGTGCTGCTCCTAATGTAAGGTGGGAACACACTTATTTTACTGTGCTAAACTGCTTGCAGCTCACTGTTCCCAATTAAACCATCATTAGCTTGATTGCTGTCGATAATGGTGGTGCTTATCTAAGTCAGGCTGCAGCTCCTGCTGAGCTGCAATAAGGCAGACAGCATAAATAACTCTGCATTTCTGCTGTGTCATTCTCAAGGCATACTACTTATTTAAACTAATGGGGGAAAGCCTTTCAATTAAATATTACAGATACAATTACTGTCTGGTGATGCAGCAAACTAAGTGAAACAACTTTGATTATGACGTTTTATTATTTGATCACGATGCTGTAATGTAAAGCTCCTATGATGAACTTTCATTTCGTATTGATTTCAGCTACCCCTGTAACTGCCTTGCCTTGTCCCTTTTTTTGATGATTTTGTCCTGTACATGTGTAAGTCGAGTTTTTCTAACAAGAAGTCTCCTCCAGCTTTCTTTTAACAGCAATAGGTACGTCTCACTGCAAAAAAAAAATCATATGGTGGCATGTATTGTATCATATTGCCTCATATCCTATCTTATCTACAATCATGTGCTCTATAGATACCTTTCATTGTGCTCCTAGTTAAAATATGTGATCAGCATTTCTGTTTTAATCTTTACAATAGTGACTTAATTAACTCATTAAGTGAGTTAGACCCCTCATGGTACTTGTCTACAGGATAAATCGATCTGTTTTCTGTGTGCGCAGCTGGAGGTGTCTGCCTGTTGCCTCACAGAGCTCCCCTCTGTGCTGCCCTGCGGCCGTGACTATGTGCAGGCCTTTGACTGACAAGAGGAGCCGGGTGGTAATGAAGAGGTCCTCAGTGCTCAGCATTGAGATTGAGTGGGGCAAAGAGGCCTCTAATTGGGCATCTGTGCCTCTTCAGATCGCTGTTAATGGCCGCTCGCTCTCCCCTCTTATGTCAGAGTCGTGAGGAGAAAGCAAGAAGAAAAGAAGGGAGCCAGCTGTAGCTCAACCGGCAGACCAAGACTCAACAGAGTCAGGACGTAGATTTGACTCTCATAGGGACAATCAAACTGTTTACATGTGCCTCATTTAATAGAGGCTTAAATGCAAAATATGAACAAGATGCCTTTCTATTATTGCATTGTACCCCATATTGCCCCCCCCCCCAAACAGCCTGGAGGACTGGTTCAGCTCACAGATGCTCAGTTGGAATGAGATCTAAAGCCTGAGCACGCCGCATCAACCAGAATTCATTGTAAAGTTATTATAAACATTCCTGTACAGGCTGTAACCCCGCTGACATAATATCCTGAGGCTTCAGTTTCAATAAAACCAAACCTACAACATCCAGCTCCACCCAACTTTTTGGGGGTTGGGGGTGTATGTGGTCATTTCTGCTGGACATTCTTGAACTATTTCAATATTTTCAAGTCTCGTCCTGATTGATCAAAAGTTTAAAGAGAAGCTGTTGAACTGTCACAGCAGGTTCTTTTCAGGGTTGAACAGGTTCATGTGTTCCCTCTTGTGTCTCTTAGTCAGAGCAGACTGTTACTTGCTGAGACCATCTGTTGCTCTGCACAGTTCATGTAACTGTTGATATCAAGAACCTCCGCCTCTGCTGGAGTAAATGACTGGAAACATCAGTCCCCTCATCTCCACTTTTACTTAAGTTTATCACAACTGACACTTAAAGTGAGTCATCACATTTTCAATTTTGCACCCATTTGCTTCAATAATCCTGTCAGTGGAAACCATGTTTATTCCTTGTTTCACCTGTGCATGTTCTAATCAAGCCCTCGGTTCTGGTAATTAACTTTTTTTTTGAAGAATTAAGACATCTTGAAATACACCTATGGCTCTATTGGGATCACAGAACTAATGTTAAAAATGTCCAGGTTAAATTGGCAAGCTAATCTAAAAAAATAGTGGTTTCCTGCAGTAATGCACCACCATACTTCTTCCAATCTACAGTATTTGCAGGGTTCCATAAGAAAAGTTTTTGGACCCAGTGGAAAGTATCTTTTGATGGAGACTTGCAACCTGTTCGCCCCATTAATAGGGCTCAAAATTGAATAGACTGCCTGGTTTACTAGAGTTTAAATAATCACTGGATGCACAATGACGTTAGAGAGACACTGATCTCATACCTGCTACTTCTTTCCATTCTTGTTTTTTTTTTTTTTTTTAACAACAGTCGCTGCTAACCTCTCCAACTATTAATATCAAAACCTTCCCACTCTATCTATTAAAAACATCTTAAATCCAAATAATCTCTGATGCTTAGGCCTACTGGTTAAGATGTTACCTGTCAGAAAGATCTCAACGTGTTTTATATAGCAACATGCTCTCTGAGTCCTGTGCTGTTAGGCACGGGGTTCCACAGGGGTCTGTGCTGGGTACATTGATTAAACTTTATCTGTCCCCACTGGGTCGGATCTTGAGCTTGTTTGGGATTGCCTTTTAATGTTATGCAGATGATTTACTATACAGTGGTGTAAACAGAAACATATTTATGTAATAAATAATGTAATCGTACATGATAGATTTGAATATTAATGAATAGTCATGTTTCTATTACAGGGATGTGTCTACAAATGTTTAGGTGACGTCCCCTGACTTAAATGGAAATCCTTTTCATTAAAGCCTAGAGGCTTTTGTTCTCATTAGAGGTGTGACAGCAGCTCTCTTTAAACCCCTGGTTGTACCTTTGTAAATGTATTACAGAGTCACAGCAGCTGAGTTTTATCTCGGTTAAAAACCCCTGAGGCTTTGACTTTTTATCCAGCTTGGTGCTGCCTTAGCTGCATCAAAAAGCATGTGGGAAAGAGACCCCCGCTGCGACCCAGACAGGTGTGTCCAGTCCTCAGTGACTTCACAGATGAAAACATCATGACCCTGTGCAGCTGCAATGTGGTGCAGGCTGTGCAGGTTGTGCAGGTTGTGCACGGATCTAAGAAAGAGAGAAACCAAGTGATAGTGGAGGTTTTTTCAGCAGGCAGGGTTCACTTATTACTCTGTGCACCTGCTCAGTAAAAAACATGAAAGATAAGAAATGAGTAACACTTGATAGGATTCTCTTCAGTCTAAATAATGTTGTTCAATTTAAAGTAGAGATGGGGATCAAGACCTAGTTAATTTTAAGGACCTGGTTCTTCACTTTTCAAACCTGAAAATCAAATTTTTTTTTTAACCTATCAATACTGCTACCAAGTCTTGTGGGTACTAACGTAAGGTTGTATCTCAAGTCAAGTCAGGTGATTCAAATTTAATCACCACAAACAAACATTGGTTGTCTTTGAATAAAACTACTTTGCCAACCAATAGATATTTAACTACAAGAAGAGGAATTCTGGTGGTCAGTGGCTTGTGAGGAGGGCTGAACATCCGAAATGGTTTTAAGTTTGGCTCCAAGTATCAAAGCAAATGATTAGGAGGAAGTAAAATGCATTTATATTGCAAAATATTATCTTTCATGGAGGGCAGTGGGAAATTGGGGACAGTGGTGGCAAAGTTGAAGCAATCTGTGGATCTTTATGGATTTAAGGTGTTTGGATTAAATCTTTCACCATATTTGGATTGTGGGGACCGCTGCTGATGCAGCATGACTGTTTATGTTGGAATATTAAGATTGGGAGAGTACAGTGAATATTCAAATAGTGAGTCAAAATACAGCAGAAATCGTTCTGTCTTTGTCGGTGGTCTGACAGACGCACTGACGAATCACGGGTGGGTCATGAAGGAGTGTGCAGATTTTTAACAGCTTAAGGGCCAAATGAGCGAGAAACAGGATGGATCAAGTCCTATCATGGAATAAATTGCGATTCCAAATCTAGCAGACAAATAGTTTAATTACGTTTATCTCATTTGTTGCAAATGACAATATGGGTCATTAAGTGCAAAAAAAGTCTTTGGAAGATTAGTCGGCCATTTGCAACATCTGACCACTCAGAATCCTTAGTAGGGGATACCAGACGGGTCAGGGAAACAGAAAAGGTAAATAAAACATCATCCTGATATGATCAAATGTAACATCTAAAATCATGAGTAAATACAGTCGGTCGGAGGTGTAATGTGTTTATTCAAATAGATATTACAGACGGAATCAGGACCTGCTTAGCTTCCTACTCGTCTCTTATTTCCACCAAATAACACACAAGTATGGATAGTGGTATCAATACAGACTTGGATCCTTAAGGAGTCTTGATATCAATAAAAATTAACAACCCCGATCCCAAGTTTTAGGACATTTTCACAAAGATATTTTGTTGTTTTAAACTGCGTTTTGAACATTTGTTTTCAACTCTCCTTTTCTAAATAGCTTAATAAAACACTGATGATAATACCACAACACACATACACACTAAGGCACTCACTTCATATTCCTCCCAGATGTGCTTCATTAGCCTCTGTACTTAGCAAAGACGTTCTCAGATAATGAATTGAGAAGCTCGGACTTACTCAGGGGGTAATGTTGCTTGCAGATGTAACCATTTAACATTATGAGGAGGTCGACTCCATGTAATCAGGCTCCATTACATCTCAGTTCAGGAGACTCTTCAATTAGGAGCCGTACATACCTCAGTGAGTAGGATGACAGAGAGAAGAGGAAATTAATGATGGAGGAAATTTACTCATACAGAGCGGGGCAGCTGTTTCAATCAGGCGTGTACGGTTTGGATTGTGGAATGAATGAAAAATGTTCGTCAATACACCTTTTGTATCTACTCTTTACATTTCTATGATAATTAACATGCTATCAATGTCGTCAGCACAAAACTCAGGCATTAGTCGTCAGTCTACAGCCAATAGCAAGTCATTCACCGCCTCTGTAAGTGCTGTTTCTGTGGAGTGACACTCAAAAGGAGAGGTCGGTCGCACACACAGGAGTGGGGGTGCTGCTGCTGTAATAACTATGCTCTTTAAAATTCCTCTGACGACTTGATTAGTCATAACAATTATTAGTAGAAGTCTTGATTACTGAAATAGATAGCTGCAGTAGTAAATCAATGTATCAAGTCTGTATATGCAACATTTATTTTTATCATCTCAGATGCATGCTTAATTTACATTTGATCAATTATGTATGTCATATTCCAACATTTCTTCTTCATCTACTATTCGTCATTAAGAAATCTTATATTTTCTGCTTCAGCCTCTTCTTCAGGTCACCTTTAGTATTATTGTTCTTGTTGTTTTTCCCTTTTCTGTGCTCCTCACTCAGCAGCACAAAATGCACACATGGAGCATCTGCTGACAGCTCAGCTTGTCCACATAATGACTCTAATCACCCCATTAGTCAGTGAGGCCCTCAGCGACACTGCAAAGAGTCGACAGGTTTGATCCACCTGCAATTCAAGAGGAGAAAGCACTGCCAGATTTTATTTTTGGGAATTTTTCATTTATTTCCCTCCTGGAAAATAAATGGAACAATGCCTGTGAGCTAGTTCAGGTTGGTTCCTCGAGCTGCACTGATTCCAAATTTAACATGCACAATTCTCCACAATCATTTGACACAAATCCTAACAATTTGGCGGCCTATTTAAAATATAAAAAGAAAATTCCCATCTCTCCCTCTGCTCTATCATTGCCACTGCTGCCCTGCACCAGTACTGCACTCATATTGTTAACCCGACAACTCCCCAGAATCCACCTGCTAGCTCTGGCTAAGGGCGTTTAAGATATCATCTTATTATAATCCTCCATTTTCTGTATGTAAAGTAAATCTGCGAGGAGTGATGAAGTCAGAGTCTATTTCAGTCTGCATCCTGTGTCAATCTGGACCACAATACAAGTCTGCTCCAAAGAATCAGATCCAAGTCATACTTAAAAAAATCAACTTCTATGGCACAAAACAGAAACCTTCTTATTCAAATGAGTTATTTTTTATTCATTCTGGGATAGAAATGGGAGACAATAGGGGACAGAAACGGTTTTTTTTACCCGAACTTCTAAATGATTGTCAGTGTGCATGTTGCTGTTTTGAATGACAGGTGCTGAAAAAATGATTTCAAAAGTTAAAGTCGAGACAAAAACATCAAACTTTTGGCTTCATCAGCACCTTTTTTTTATTCAACAAGTTTTAATCAATCATAATCTTGCTACACAACCAAACAAGCCCTCTAGTGTTACCATATTTCAATTCAAATATTGCTTAACCATTATCATCATCTTTTCCAACTAAGCCCCGCCCCTTAAAAGACTGGACAAACTAAGAGTAAATATCTGATAATAAGTACTACTTATAGTAGTAAGGAGCTTACCAGAAGACAAACGCAAACAATGTTTGCAACTGCAATAAACAATTCAACCGTTAGTCGTTATAGTCTCTCTGAACAGAAAAACCAAATAATGCTGGACAGTTTAGTTTCCAATCTTTTCTTCAAGACACCTTTTTTTTTATCAATTATGCTGTGTTTCAACAAGATTTTTGTTCCGTCCAAGGCTTTTAATAACCCCCAGCTACATTAAATCCGGAGGTCTCAATTTCCAAGGGTGTTAGTGTGATTGTGTGTGCCTGAAACGTGCTGGGGATCTGTTCAGGGAATACGCTGTCCAATGCATGCTGTGATGAAGTGCAACCTTGAACAAGATAAGCAGGACAGAAAGAAGATGGATGGAGAGGGGGATAGGAACAAATCCATTGTAGCTGCTATTACTCTCAAGTCAGAGTAGAGCCAGCTACACAATTTTCCATTTTTTGCACTTAAATTGAGAGCAAATAAGAATCTTGAATCCTTGGGCCTGCATAAATTATATCAAAGGTAATTATCCACAAGAAACACCTGAGAGCAGTCTGAGAAGAAATCAGGGGAGTTGTGTGTTGCTAAACCTTGGATTCATCCAATCTTCAATATGCTACCTGCCCTGCTGGTGGTTGTGTGGTTTCACACTCAGTTTGGGTCCAGATCTATCGCTGCCACAATCAATAGACAAGGCCACCCAAACACGAGGTAATTATGAGAGCCAGCGGGGTTCTGGGAGTGCTGACAACACAGTTGTTGTGTTGAAGAACTGCTTCTCTTCCCGCCTACAAGTCTTGAGGGGAATGAAGGCCAGAGCTTCGTCCTGTTCACCAAGGTTACACATGTGATTACATTTCTTGATAGAAATTCATATTCCTTCTCTTATTGTGTCTCGGTTTGCAGGCTCCCAGATTTATTGTCGGGAAGCAAGAGTTAGTTTTCTCTCAAAGTGTTGCTCTCTCAAAATTTTGTGAAGAGCATTTCATTCCTCTTAAAACAGTTGTAAAGATGATTTTTAAGAAGAATCATAATCCATGTGTTCTTAAAACCCATGTAGGTGGTACCAGGGATGTTCCTAGCGACTCATTACCTCGTTGATTGAACAGCAATTTAAATTCAGACTAGTCGACAAGTCTAGTGGTAAGAAAACACTCAGAAAACATTCAAATTGTGCACAATGTATTTAAGTTAAGGGGAGGCAAAGGAGGGTAAAGGATGTCAGATTGGTTTGCCAAGTGTGGCTAACGTTAGCAGTGCTAGCACCACCAGCCTTCAATCCTCCTTGCGGACTAACTGAGGGAATGTTACTTTCAAAATGATGCTAGTTTTCGAAAAACTACCAACCCAGCCTTTGCAGCTATTAACACAATGGAATCAGTCCCAATGTTTCCCTTTTATTGCTCAATAACAGGTTTAAAACTACTCTTTCACTTGTCTTTCTGCAGCTCTGGTTGTTTTGTTGTCCTGTTTTGACCAAAATAAGTCTCATTGGACTTGAATGCTCAATAAACCAGAATATTGGATGTACAGTATTAGACAGCAATTTATTTAACTGACACTGGTGCTTAAAGCCAAGGACTTTTGGGTTATGTTAAGTTTTGGTGCCCCCTGTGGACAAAACAGGACACTCGATCTCTTTGTTGATCTTGTCCTGTACCTGTGTAAGTGTTTTCCAACAAAAAAATAATCCTACTGTATTTTAGGTTTCTAACATACAACAAAATGAATTTTTGTCATTAACAGTGTTTTAAAAGGCTGTTTCTGCTGCATGCTGCTAATCACCTTGTTCGACACCTACCACCCTGGCAGTGGTTTCAGGCATCATTATGAAAACATACAGTATGTATAGTCAGTCTTGTTTGCGTTCGTAGCTCACACAGATGCATCAAAATCAATTTCACACTGTTTTTTACGTCAAATTAAGTCATTACAGGAGCTTTAAGTTAGTCTTATTGTGTTTTTACAGCTGAATATAGTGGAAAAGTTATTCAATTGGAAACGGTTTATATAACCGCCTTGTGTTAATCTTCAAAAGGCAAACTAGGTTATGTGAACAGAAGTCCAAAAGACTCCCTTACAGCTTGTAATCGAATCTGTTGAGCCACAAGGTCAGAACATTTGACTGCAGAGGGACTCAAATCCTTTCATAAGTAATACTTGAATCTTAATCATGTGTGAATTGCGTGGTTTGAAATCTAGTCACACCTATAGTGTATAGATGAAATCTAACGGGTCCTGATCCTCTAAATGAACTTTTTAGATCAATGGTCGAACCCTGTCGTCAGTAGTACTGTAAAAATTAAAAAAAGCTCCTCTGCTGAAGAGAAACCGCTCTGTGCATGGATGAGTGAAACTGAGGAAAAAAAGGGGTCAGGGTTCGATCCCCAGCTCCTGCCCCGATATGTCCAATTGGTCCCTGGGCAAGACACTTAACCCGAAGTTGCTCCTGCTGCTTCGGCAGCACACTGATGGACACTTAACATTGCAGCCTCTGCCGTCAGTGTGTGAATGGGGAGGCGTGATCTGCGGTGTAAAGCGTTTTGAGTAGTCAGAAGACTAGAAAAGAACTATAAGTCCATTTGACCCTCCAAGTTGCTTGTAGATTATTTTCAGTGGACTTGATTTGATCAAACATTTTTTACTTACGTTTTCTGAATACCAGCTCAGCTAGTGGGTCCCCACTGCACAGACTCTGCCCCCAAATGTGCAATGTGTCAGCACCTTCTGTGGGAGGAGTTTTTTGGCTTCACTTTTGTACAAGAGGAGACGAGGAACACATTGTCCATATTTATGTAAAGTCAATAGATTAGAGACAACAATATCTGGGTTGTTTTTTCCTCATGTGTGTGATGCAGTGTGTTAGGATTTGAAAACTCTTGCAGTCGGGGCTCTGCCTTAGGCCGATGAGTCTTAAGCTACTCTATAGTTTTAAATGAAGGGGATTAAAGCATGTTTTGTTGTGCTCACGCTCTGTACATGACGGGTGTCGGAAGGATTCATGTAAATCTAAGTGTTGCTGACTCTTTTTTAAGAGTATTCTCTGCAGTTTGTTGGTGTGTATAGTTGAAACATGGTCCGGGTGCCTCGGGAAAGGGAGGCAGACAGTCACAATGAGACACACAGGGAGGGATGAAACTAATGAAATGAGAAGTGGAAAAGAAAGAGTCTGAAGAGTCTCAGCCTGACCCACATACAGTTGCTCTCATAGTTGCACGCCGTCTGATTAACTTGACAAATCTGAATTCCCAAGTACTCACTTGGAATAAAATGCTGATAATTTGTTTAGTCAACCTCCTCCTGACCTGGTTTGACTTCCATTAGTTCTGCCCCGTGTGAGCCAAGATTCTTTCATCTTCAGCTCCACCCCGCTGGCAGCTGAGAAGCGCCAAACAGGCAGGAAGGTGTTGGTTCTACTTAACCTGCACGCTTCATGCTCCTTCTCTGCCTGATCAGATGGTTCCTGCGCTCCCTGGGGAAACAAGATCCATCTCAGGCGAGTTTTAGAGCTGTATACCTGGGGAGCGCTGCTGAAAAAACAAATGTAGGTTATTCAGTGTAACCCTGGAACTCCTGAGTAATAAATGAGAACAAAACAGGTTTGTGTGGTTTCTCTTTACAAGCGTTTGTGTGTTTTTAAGCCAGCTCTGGGCTACCTGTAACATCATACACACAGGAGGGTGTAGACAAGCCAACAAGACACCTAGAGGCTTGGCTCACATCCCCTCATGATTTGGTTTCAGGGCCTGCAGCCCAGCTTATCGATTGGCACTACTATCATTACATTTCCTGCAGCTCGATGCTCTCAGCAGAACTTCAACTGTAACACCAGCGAGCAGCTAAATCTGTTTCAGAGGTGATGCTTCAGAGCAAAGATTCAGCAGGAGGAGGAAGGATGCGCTTGAGATTCTGGAAAATGAGCTTCTCTGATACTGTTTTCCAAAAGGTGGAGTCTGTTTGGTAAGCTGCCGAGTGATTTATTTTATATTAAGATCTGTAATAGTCTTTTTTCCACCTGCATAGTGTAATTCATGTGTGGGATAGCCCTGTGTATTAGTGCAAGGAGTGTGACACAGCTGAGTCACAGCAAAAGCATTCTAACTCTTGTATTTATCTGAAAGCACTGACTCATGTTATTAATATTCAACGGGACTCTGTCTCTCTGTGAGTTACTGCCATGTTCTCGCTACATCACAACGAAAACGTGATTTAAACTGTTATTTGTACACTGAAAAAAAAAACAGCTTAAAATGCTGGCTGAGCCCAAAAAAAGGGTGTAATCAATCACACATTTAACATTATTATATGTAAACATTTTATTTATATGATTGGACTAAATGCTAACTTTTCACATTCACATTCTCAGGGTCATGTGGCGTCACTTGTTCTGCTTTATCGCTCGAGGTTATCTTGGACAGTGAATCATTAAACAAAATCATGGTGATTTATTTTACTTCTGTAGAATTATTGATATTTGATGGCAGCTTTTTTTTTATAGAGAAATCCCTTATGTGTTGTAAAACATTTAAAACATTAATGATTCATTTTGATGTTGAGCACATTAACATTGCATCAAATGTGATAAACCATTGACGTACTCTCAGTGGCATCACCCATTGGTGTCTGAAGAGGTGTTATGGAGCCCAACGGTGGCAGTCGCCATATTTGAAATGCTATTTTCCACCTAACTTTCAATCAGTCTATAAACAGGTAACATGGTGGAGCTGAGGCAGGCACTCAGCTTCCCGGCAAATCGCTGTGAGTTAACTCGCCCACACCCCTAATTGTGCTAATTAATGCGTAATTTTTAGCCCTGATGTTTTCAGAATGGATGCGTTTTAAAATAATTCCTACCCCGTAAAGTTTTGCCAATAATAAAATGAGCTATAGAGACTAAAGCCGTTTTTTTTTTTTTACCGGGCTGTAAAAATGATTATTATTTCTGGTTCATTTCATTATGGGTCCTAATGGAGATTCCTCAGTTTTGGATGTTAGTGTTAATGGTTTTGAATAAAGCCAATGCTTTAGTGCCACAAAACCTGCATTCTCTCTTATTGCCAGCAGGAGGTGACTCCACTTGTTGCAAAAGAAGTCCAATTGCATAAAAAAAGACGCTACTTCCAGTTAATTTATCGCCTCACTGAATGTTTTCTTAATGACTTTTTACACTCAATCGCTTCCTGTCTCATCCAATACAGCATCGTGTTTACCGAGTAAAGTGTGGTCCCATTTAGAGTCAAATAAACAATAAATCAGTATTTGCTTAGGTTGTGACTACCCTGTGAATGACTAGTCATTACCACTGCCATCTGTCAACCAGGATAAAGTCGTCATGTGTATCCTCTTTGTCATCCAAATATAGTCTCTTCTGGATTCAGCGAACCAAGATGGCAACTGCCAAAACACTAAAAAAGGAGATTTCATAAATGTATGGGTTACCTCACCATAGCTTCATAGATTATTTTACATTCTCTTCTACTCTTATCGGTTATTCATTCTGTATTTAGTGTAACATGCATTACCATATAATCTCAGTTTAAAGTTCTTCCAAGTATCCAAAGAGGAAAAATGTGTTCAACTGTTAACATTCATGTAAAGTTTTGTTGCCTGAACCAACTAATTCATTCATTCAATACATTGAACACCAGCCTCTAACTTTTTGTTACTATAGGCTCAAAGAAGAATATGTGAGAGCGGGAAATGGTATTGAAATCCAGTGAAAGCATTTTTTGTTGCAGGACTTCCTTGCTGTGACTGAGTGTGAAATGTGTTGTGATGTCTTGTTCAGCTTTGTGCATGAGGATTAGAAGAAAGTGATTACTCAGTGATTTATTAGACAACACTGACCTGTGCTTATTCCCCTGTGGGCTGAGCAAGTGATTTTCTCCATTATGTGAGAGCATGTCTACAACATCTGCAGCACTGAGCGCTTTTCAGCTGCCACTAATGTGTCAAATGGACAATGGGATGGCTGGTTTAATTTCTGCAGGAGAGGTTTTATGATGTTGAAACAAGCTGTCAGAGCGGGGAGGCAGATAATTAGGATGGGGGAGATTTGATGTCGCCTTTCAAACGAGGTAATGTCCCCTTTTGTTTTGAGAACTTTGCTTTCAAGCCCACATCCGGCCATGGCGTTTTTGTCCGATTGAATGAGCAGAATCTCTTATTAACAGGCAGATTTGTTGGAGCAAACGCTGAGCAAAGCAACAACCACAGCTTGGACAGGCAGCTCTCTGTCATAGAGAGCGAACAAAAGGGAGACACATCGGCAGAGAGATCGAGAGGAGCGTTTGTACTTTGTCAGTTAACGCATGAATGTGAGAAAAGAGGAAGAGAGAGAGGAAAACAGAGGAAAGAGGGAGGGCTGCTCTCAGCATCATCTGACAGGAGAGAGGCTGATCTCCACCAGCAGGTGTTGGAGGATAGAGAGTCTGAGTCAGACACACAGAGGGAGCGTTACAGAGAGCACACGCAAGTTATTGAAGAGGAGAGACGGAGCTCTACAGCCAGGTAAGATCAGATAGAGATGACGGAGGAACATATGAAAGACAGATACATTTAGAAAAAAGGGGCTCAAGTCAGTACAAGACAGACAGATAGGACAGAAAGCCTGATAAATAGGATGCAACATTTAGCTTTTCCTTTACTTCAAGGAAATTTTCTAGACCCTGAACTTTCTCTCTGTATCCCTCTGTCTCTCTCTGTGTTTCTCTCAGGAAGTGGTGGATTGGCATCTCGACTAAATGTCTCTGCTTTCATTGTACATTAGCTGCTGTTCTTGATTAGATTTGCTCCTCTCTTCAAAGTGGACCTGCATAGCTCAGGGGTTCATCTGCACTTGTCTCCAGTCTAGTACTCTGTGTGTGTGTTGTATATGTGTGGTGAAGGATGCAGCCATGGAAGACATGCCTCTTGACAAAAAAAGCTATGATTCATTTTTTTTTTTTTGTTCTTTGGTATTTGGGAGTTTTAGCTGAACTCGAGCCCCGAGCAAGATTTTAATCTACAATGCAATTGAAAAGCAAAGCCTGGAGCTGCTCCAGTGAAGATGAATTGTGAAATATGATTCAAGTCTCACAGGGTGCTTTGAGCTTCACATTCAGTCAAGTTTCTTTTGACTGTTGCATGCAGGAGAGTATGGAGGGAAAAAACAAGTGCCATGCAGAATGACTGCAAAGTTTGTGATTGGCCAAATTCACTCTCTTTTCCATAGACAGTATAGAAGAAGGGGACAAAACCTATTGGTTTCTAAAGGTTGAAGCTAATACAAAAGTGCCTTAAACCTGCATTCTTGCATCAGCCAGTAGAGGGTGACTACACTGGTTGCATAAATACGTTTTATTGTATGCAAACAAATTGGAAAATGTAGTTGTAGCTGGAAAAAATCAGCAATCAATGTTTTTAACACCAATAACGTGTTTATCTTTTTCACTGGTGTCCAAAGGGTGCTCTGGATCTGCTGATAGTCAATCAAGGTATGGGAGTGGAAATCACGATGGGAAAAAATACTAATGGAGCAGTATTAACCAATGTATGCAATATGAAAGATGTTGGCATTCTGTAAAAAATGAATGGTTAATGGATTAGAGCTTGTAAAGCCCTTTTCTAGTCTTCAGACTATTCAAAGTGCTTTTTACACCACAGTGTAGGTCACACCGACCCATTCATACCACATTCACACACTGATGACAGAGGCTGCTATGTAAAGTGTCCATCAGCATTAACTAATCCATTCATTCACAATCTGATGCAGCAGATGGAGCAATTGTGGATTCAGTGTCTTGCCCAAGGACACTTTGACATGTGACTGCTGGGGGTCAAACCCCTGACCATCCGATTGAGAGACACCGACTTTATCAGTGACCCTAAACACAGACAACATTTGGAAGGATAACATTCCTCACCAAATCCCAAATCAATGTTTGTGTAAATGGTTGAGCTTGCAGGACAGGATAGAGCTTTTTGCACACTAACTGAAGTCATACATGGGTCAGCGATATGATGGCGTTGTTCAGTTTATAAAGCAGTAATGGCAGAGCTTCTTTATGGTGTTATTGGTGCATCTCTGTATAAAAACAGCTTCTCTCATTACCTGGGTTATTAGAAATTGGTAGCTGGATCATTATGGTGCACTGTTACCAGATATGTTTGTGATGCTTTGCATTAGTAATGTGCTTCTTGAACATTTTGGTAGTAACAGAGCCATGGATATCACTTCTGATCTCTCTATTAGCGACATACCCCCAGGTCTTCTTGCTAAGCAGCAGTTGTCTGATACAGCCTGTCCTAAAGCTTTAATGGACAAAGCGAGTCTTCCATTAATAGACAGAGTAATTCTACCATAGCAGCATTCAGTCCACTGATACTCGACTCTTCCTGCTGTGCCTGTGGCTTTCTTTTGTTTGCCAGTGCATCTGTTGAGCTGGCACACAGGCGGCCGTCATGTTCGGCCAGTATTTAGCCCCGGGTCAACAGTATTTACTAGAACAATTGTCGATTTTTGCTGAGCCTCTGAGGCAAGCCTTTGGATTAACCCCATTATACATTGTTTTTTCACCATTTGTATAATGTGGCTCTGTAATGTATCTATGTGTAAATGATGATGTATTTCAGTGGTGGATGCCATTGACACTGACACTCAGCTTATCTTTAAACCACCTACAGTATCAAACATAACAATTAATATTTGTGAAGCATTGGATGGTACACACCAGTTTACCAATGTCTTAAAATAAAAGTCTACATTTGTTTTGTCCTGTAGAATGCCAAGGATAATGACTAATCCTGAGTCATGGCGATATTCAGTACATACCACACGGCAGAATAAATCTGTTGCTGTTTTGTTTTTTTCTTGCATGCTGTGCAAAATTATCTTTCACTATTTATATGCCTCTGAGTTATGTTTTCTGGCTGTCAGTTCTTGTCTCCATCCCAGTCTTGTAAATGTAATATCTTAGGAATGCCTTGAGGGAAAGTCTTACAATTTGGCAAAAACATTTACTTAGACTCAGGAAAAAACGGATGTGAATTTGGTAGTCAAAGGACAAAGGTCAACATCACTTTGATCTCTCATTACACTTGACCATAACTTAAGATTGGATATGCTAATTAAGACACCATGTCATGATTTATCTTATTGAATTGAATAGCTGATGTTTTGAAGTGTGACATCACAACATAATGGAAAACACTTTTCTAGCTATTATTCCCATCACATTCATGGAGAAGCAACATCTCAGGAACACCTGGAGAGAATCTTTTAAAATTAAAGCAAATAAATGCATGGGTGCAACAATGAACTAATAGAGTGAGTGTGGTCAAACATTCAATGACAAGGTCCCTTTGCTCTCAAATCCATCTTTTTTATGAAAATACATCTCAGCTACATATTTACAAAATGTACTAGATCTTTTTTACATCCTAGAGAACAACAACATAGCACATCAATAGTTTAACCGTGCATTTTAAGCCATCTTACTGTATTTTTAGCATGTACTCGCTATTTTCAATTTACAAAAACATATACCACATCCCGGCAAAAATGATTGTTCTGTGCATGCATGGGCAATATATGAGGATGCTGGGTATGAAGTTCCACCACCTGATTAGTTGAAAACACTGATGAATTTTAATCGTACTTGAGGTTAGTGTTGGTTTACAAATCGAAAGCCTTTTTAAACGTTCCAGGCAGCCACTGAAATTGTCTTGTAAAAATGATAGGTGCAGAAATGGAGAACAAAGCAAGGAGCCTGATCATATGATGACATGGTGAAGCAGTTTCATTATGTGCACACAGATCGCACCGGTTGCCTGTGCTGATTTTTCCTCAATATTGCCCGGCTTGTTAACACATGTTACTCTGAGACAGGGAGGAAAAAATCCTGCTAAAGTGGCGTTGAAAGATGTGTCTGTTGTGTTCACACATTCAACTCACCCTTGAAAGTTTGGGACATTTTTTTAGGACTTTTGTGTATGTGTAAAATCACCATGAAGCTGTTATTGGTTTAACCCTTGCCAGAAAACAAAAGTTTGTGCAGTACTGTAGTTTCTGTCTTGATTGATTCTCAACATATAACTCAATAACTTATTTAACCATTACTCATACTGTGACTGACCAATACCACTCCCTGACTGCACCAAAACGGTATAAAACCATCCCACTCAGTTTTATATTTTAAATTCAGTTTGCAGAACATTCAGTAATGTGCAGCTCATTTGTATTTATAGGTACTCCCCAGCCTGAGCCATGATTGGACTACATAAAGCTGGAATCCTTATCAGAGCTCATGACCCATCATTCAGTGGGGGAACACATGGGATTAATTGGCTGTTTTTTTTTGTTTCAGAATGCTTTGTGTCAGATTTAGAAACTTTTTTTTCTGCCAGAAATAAACACGAGCATTCTTTTTTTTTTTATATAAATGGGAGAAGGCTTAAAGGTGAAGACCGGATATTTTGGAGTTTGGCTCACTGGTGCACTGACGTAGTTCACCATTTGTCCTTGGCAGATTGTTTGCTTTGGTGCTTCATGTTAGCATTTTGAAAGATGCTATTTTTGTTCTCTACAGGGGATTAGAAGTGGGATGAGAATCTGAAATATAATAGAAAGTATATGTAAGTCATTTTGCTAGTCAAGTAATGTACAAGTTATACAATGCATGATTGTAGAAGGCATGTTGGAATAACACTGGAGATTTATATTCACCTCGGCTGGCCTTGGTGGATGGTCTGATAATGTATTTCATCAGTAAAATGTGATGTATATGTATTATTCAGCAAAGAGTCAATGATATCCTTGGACACTTCAGAATCATCTTTAAAAAAAAAAACTGCTCTGTCTCTTGAAAAACTGCATATTACATTAAGATGACACATGACTTTGGTAGTATCATTTCATTTAATGCCAACATTCATCATTTAGTGTGGGGTGAGGGTTTGTTTTTAAGGTGTTACATTTTTCAGTGATTCAGGAGATATGTGATGTTGCTAGGTGACACACATTTATACGACTGCCGACAAATAATTCCACTTCGAAGTAGAGAGAGAAAAATAGGATAGCAGTTTGAGCACAGTCTGTCTGTCAGAAAGCAAGATGAATTTTAAGTTAGGAAAGAAACAAATGTTTGTGGCGAACGCACACTCAGCCCATAAAGGCAGATGATTAAACATCTTCGGTTTACATTGACATGAACAATTTGTTCCTCTTGGCGATGTGAAACACTAGGATTCACCACTTCCCTTTTTTTATTGGCTATTTTGCATTAATGAGACTCATAAAAGTTGATCGGCTGTGAGTGAAGAAAGAACCTTTCACCTGGGGTCAAATTAGGAACGCTCGGCAGTAAGCCCCCTCTGTCTTGTTAAAGCTGGATGGATAAGTGCTGCTGGTTATAAACCTCCAGTGTGCCAATCATCAGGTCCATATATGACACACTGACCCGGCCACCTGGCTGCTGCTCCCAGGTCGGACCTGTGACTGAGGTCCAAAGCTCATTAGAACATGCTGCAGTTCTTAGAGAGAGTAACTAAACCCCAGAACACTTTTTCTCAGCTGAAAACCTGCAAAAGTGTAGAGCGGCAAATTACAGTCTAAACAAATGGATTTACTCAAGTTGAAAGTGTGGATGAAAGCCGTCACACTGTTAGTTTATGAATATTTTCCAACCGAATCCTGATTGAAGTTCTTCTGTTACAAAAATCCGTTTTTACAGCATAAATGAACATGTTTACATCCTGGTACAAAAAACGAAATAGGTCTGATTAGTCATCGTCATCAGGAGCACTCACTGTATGGAGGGTGATTTCGTAATGTAGGTATCAAGTAGTGTTGTTGATCTATTCTGGTTTGAATCTCGACATTTGAGTACAAATTATGTCAATTCTACATATTGTGTTTGAAATATATGCATAGCGACTGACCTCTACAGGTTGAGACCCAGCTACTGCAATTGAATTTTTCTATTGGCTGATCTGAACCCTATTTTGAAGCCATAACATTCAAATCTTCCAGGGGGCAGCAACTACCACCAGAGAAGTCCCCCATCCTGTCCTGCCCCTCACACCTTCTGCATCGAATGCCTCAGCACTCGCTGCCTGGACTAACGGTTCAGACTGATACGGCTCTGGACCTCGACTAAAAAACACTTTTCTTTCCCAAAAGTGTCATTGCTGCTTCTCGAGTCAGCCGCCAAAAAACCTAGCTTAACTTGCAAATCTGAGTGTGTGCCTGTGCGTGTGTGTGTGTGTGCGTGCGTGCGTGCGTGTGTGTGTGTGTGTTGCATAGACATTATAATACTGTGGCTGATGGTGTCGGCATGAAGATGTGAGAGTGGGCATGCCCCTGCCCCCAGCCCTGTCCATGTTGATGCATTGACATTCTAAAGCATAGACTGTAAATATTAATGGACGAAGCCTGAGTGACGTCAGCCATCTGTTACTGCAGGGGGCTCCGGAGGCTCATCGGCAGCCGCCACCGTGCTGTAAATGCTGTCTCACCCTAACTTTCAGTCAACCTAATGACAGGCTGAGAGCTGGAGCTGAGGCGGGTTTTAAGCTTTATGACGAACCGTTACACCTCCCCTACCTGTCAATCATGTCAGCTACGCGTCTAACTATGGATAACACGTACCGTTTTCAAAATCAAAACAGAGCTGTTTAAAAAAGAAATCACCCTCCATACAGTGAGTGCTCCTGATGACAATGACTAATTAGACCTATTTCGTTTTTTGTACCAGGATGTAAACATGTTCATTTATGCTGTAAAAACGGATTTTTTGAAACACAAGAACTTGAATCAGGATTCGATTGGAAAATATTCCTCAACTAACAGTGTGACGGCTTTCATCCACACTTTCAACTTGAGTAAATCCATTTGTTTAGACTGTAATTTGCCGCTCTACACTTTTGCATGTTTATAATATATTTAGTGCACCAGATTTTCACAGTGTCTTCCCAGAATCACTGATTATTCCTCCTTTATATGAGACTTAATAAATCCATATCACATAGTATCATCATGTCATATGTCAGGATGCTGGTATTTGATAACGTGTACTCTCTGTGTTCATCACAATATGCCAGTCTGAAATCTCTCTCTGAGTCAAACTTAGCATTTACCCTGCACCAGATATATTTCTGTTATCTGTCTTGTAAATTAATTCAGAGACGGGATAAACACACACACACACACACACACACACACACACACACACACACACACACACACACACACACACACACACACACACACACACACACAGCACAGAAAATGTTTTCATCTTCTGTGATGAGAGCCACCAAGCATGCCAGCGGTAGTGAAAGTGGCAGGCTGTCAGGGAGTCGTCATCTTTCTGTCTGTGGAGTCTCCTAATCAAGATTGATTTGCACCTTTGTGCTTCTCCTTTCATTACGGATCACAAAGTCGCGCATGGGAGGTTTGGGTTCGCTGTCTGCATGCTAAAAAAATCCAGCAGGTGACTTATATTTACTGTACAGAGGGTAAAACATGATGAACCAAACATAGATTGAAAGGATAAGTGTCAGGGATATACACTCACTGTTCCCGCATGGGACATTTCACCCTTTGAATTAGCTAAAGAACTGTCCGCCACTGTCGTCGGGTTTACAAAGTGCTTTGACTTAAAGGTATAATATGTGGAATTTTAAAAGACATGATGTTTTTTGTTTGTTTTTTGCCTTCAATGGAAATACAGTGCTTTATCATCTATGCACTGTATTTCCACAAAGGTAATTTTTTTATGATTCCCAATGGCCAGATTGCTGCTGGCCCCCACCGTCTGAACACTGTGCCATGTTTTTTCTCCACAAATTACAACAAAATGAATTGACATCTGCAAGACACACAGAATGTAGTGATGCAATCTTTCTATTGCAAAATGAGGAAGGCTCCAGTTATTAAAGTTTTTAGTTAAGACAGAATTAAACAAGACCATATAAAGGGTCAAACATGGCGCCACTTCAGTCTACAGGGGGCAGATATATGATTGAACAAACCCACTAAGTCTGTTCCTTTGGGCTGTTTTTACAGACAGGAAACCAACTTTTACATCATATTTTCACCGTGCTCCTGTAGCTTTATATGAAAGACGTAACATGGTTCATTCAACAGAAGCATGCCGGTTCTGAGAAGCTGAGGAAGCAGTGCGAGAGATCACACAGCTTTATTCCGTCTTTTCTGGGATCAACAGGGATCAGAAGCAACAAAGAACATCGGTGTTTCTGTTATGTTACAAATAGATTTCCTGACTTCAACTTCAGGTCAGCAGGCTGTCGTCAGGGAAGTGCAGCTCTGTTTACTCAGACTTGTAGATTCCCTGCAGTTTTTGTACATACAAGGCATTTTCATCTGTAATGGACTGTGTGCAGAAGAAAGAGCTGCTGTAAATGATTGAATCTCTAAGCCTTCAATGCACTGAGCTGTTGGTAAGGATGTAAAATGGAGGGAATATGTGATTTTACCATCATGTTGTAATTCAAAATATGACAAATACAACAGATTGGGTTGTGGCACTTTGGGAAAAGTTTTCCAAGCGATTATAATTCATTCTATTGATGGGGTAAATCATTGTATCAAATTTAATCCCAATTCATCCACTGGTTTTCGGACACTTAATACCAAACATCCAAGTGAGAAGAGTCGAGGTAAACATTTTCTCAGACTTCTTTCTTTTGAAGACATTATTTTGCAACCAGTGGAGTATCCCCCTACTGGCCATGAGAAAGAATGCATGTTTAACACTGGTCGGTGGACGAGGTCACTGAAGCCTTGTCTATGTTTTGTGCGGTCTATGAGTTTAGCCCACGCCTGACCCTGCTGACAGGGAAATATGGATTCTAATGCACTCCTGCTGCACCTGTGGGCAGTTCAGTTTGAACACTGTGTTTAATCACTGAATGAAGTAGAGACCTTTCCTCCCCCTCAGCTGTGATGTCACTCTGATACACACTGAAGATCCTCTGAGACTGATTCAGGAAACAGGCAGGAGATAAGTGTGACAGTGGAGCTACATTTTCCTGAAGATATGGACACACTGTCCTGATTTAGGGCACACTCACACGATAATCTGTACCGTGCCCAAGCACACTTCGCCCCCAAATTCCAGTTTGTTTGACTAGTGTGATTGCTCCGATCCGTGCATGGTACACTTCACTTCAGGTGTGCTTCAGCGCGGTACAGTTCATGCACGAGCACAAGCACGGGTAAACAACATGAACAGCCTTCATTATCCAGAAATCCCTGAGTGTTCTGGCTGTATCTGACTAAAATGACTCAAAATAAGTCACAAAGTCAGTAAAGTAGCTGTCATGTTCTCTGTGCTGTTCTCTGATTTTTTATTTTCAAGTCTGTCTGTCTTGTAAACTAAACACGCTTCCTGATCACGTAACGCATGTGTTGTATTGTGACATCATGTACAAGAGGTAATCGTGCTCAGGCCCGGTTAGTCCTGGAGCAGTGTGAGTGCAGGCCAGCAGGGGAATGGGGAGGGGGGGCAACTTTGCCTTGTGTGAGTGCGACTTTAGAATATAAAAGTGGGAAGAAAATTCAAACTTCTTCTGAGTTTCTGTGTTTTTTAACAGATCAAAAGTAACCAAACTACAAAAAAGTGATGCTCAAAGGGATGACAGCACATTGAGATATCACCAAATCTGCTCTTTTGCAAATCAATCATGATCTGGTAATGAAAGCAGAACTATAAAGCGTCTACAGCCTACTATAATTAGTAATACAGCAAAGCATCTTAAAACAGTCCACAGTATGATGATTCAGTATGACTGGAGTGAATACATGAATATCTGTAGTTTTTTTTTATTGAAGCTTTTGAGCAGGCCGAAGGTTACTCAGCCTGAGTGAGAGAGGTAAAGAGACGAGACAGAAAAGTAATGAGTGGAGAGTTTTGTGGTTTAGGGACGAAAGAAGGAAAGAATCTGGCTGAATCTGACTGTCTGCTGGAGGAGTTCTACTGTACTTTGATGCAACAGCAACACAGCAGTCACATCCACAGAGGTTTGGTGACTTCCTCCCCCTTCTTGTTGTTACTCTTCTTCTTCTCCTCATCCTTTTAGAATAAAAAAAAACACAGAACTTCAGTTCAAGAGTCAAAGTTAAAGGGAGAAGAAATGTTATGAAAGGAAGCAGGACAGTCGAGTTCTCCGAGATGACAAAAACAAACAAGTAGTGTGTCTACCTTTAAACTTTGACCAACACAGTTTGTTATCCCTATGTTCCCTCAGGCCTACAGTCATCAGGGCTGTAGATGATCTAAAACCACGATTACAGCAGCATTAAGAGCCGAACATGAAATCACATGAAAAAATAAACAATATTTGTAACGCAGAAATGACATCAAGCACATCAATGGTGTATAGTTTTCTAATCTTCTGTCTCGCGGCGTATTTGAAACGGAGCGGAGCATAGTGGCGCTGGTGGCACACTCCGGAGACGGACTGTGGCGCTCGCTGTGGAAACACAATGATTGACTAGAGTGGCAGCGAACGGCGGCGGAGTGTACGGCACTGACGGGCCGCAGCGCGCACGGAGTATGTGGAAATTGGGGGTTAGGTTTTGTAAAGAGATCGTAGTTTGGGTTCTATACGTGGCTAATGTAGTAAGACAATGAGGTAACTTCCTCACAAATGTTACTTTGTGTGATTTTTAAAGAAGGTAACTTCTCTTTCACACAGGATTCAAACCCTGGTCTCACAAATGAAAGTTGTGTTTGCTTTACCTAACATCCTTATCCTCCACCCCAAATAGACTGTTACAAGTTTAGTGAGGGACGTCAACGCCACATCAAAACAAAAAGCTTGAGGACAGCCGACAAAAACTGTGTGCGAATGGTATAAAGCTTGATTTTAAGACACAGTAGGCCACTGTCCAATTTGCTTTGTTTGACGGCTTGGTATAGCGAAAATAGGCTGATTGTGCACTTCTCCACCAATTCTCACTCCATTCTCACCGATTAGTCAGCTGTGCCATTGTTCTGAGTCTGTCTTTTGCTCTACAGCAGCGTTAAGAAATGCCCTCTGCTGCAGGTTGGGGAACAGGTTGCATGCACAGACGGGCTGCCAGTTCTAGCAACTGAGCGTCATGTGAGACAAAGTGTGAAGTAATATGCTGTGAGCAGAATCCTGGTCAGACTGGTAATTCACTCCAATCACAGAGAGAGAGAGAGAGAGGAGGGGAGGGAGGGTGGTGAGGGGTACAGAAAGAGAGAGAGAGAGAGAGAGGCGGGGGCAGTGGGTTAAGAGATGAAAAGCTGAGAGTTCTTTTCTTCCTCTGCTCTGTATCAAGTGTCACTTTGTTCTACATTTCTACATGCCCCTCTTCCTCTGAGCAGATCTCTGCGCTTGACAATCTGGCCTCTGATCATCATTGGCCTTCAACCTCAGAATAAGAATCAGCTTTATTGGTCAGGTATGCTTACACACGAAGACAACCTTGATGGTGTTAAGCCAAAAGAATGCAGCTAAGATCTATACAAAGGGCACGAAGTTTGTAGGAAGTACTTCAGGACAGCAGAGCAATAATGGCAAGCCTTGCAATCTAGCAATAGTGTAATGATCCTCTTTTAATGGATGAGTCACTTGTGTTGCAGACATTTTCCTGTGGTCATGTTGCTTAAATAAGAAACTTAGCTCCAGGCCAGCCGTAACCTGTCTCTCTCCTCTCTCTCTGTCTCTCTCTCTCCCCCCTCCCCTCCCCTCCGTCCTCTCTGACTCACAGGAAACAAGATGGAAGGATTCCTCGCATCTCTGATGAAGTAGAGCCCTCACTAGAACACCCCCACCATCCGTTTCCTCTTCCCTCACTTTCAAAGGTAACACGAGTCTTTGACCTGCTGCCTTTCTCTTTTCCAGTCAGGTTTGCTCTCTGGTATCTGATACAGAGAGGGAGAGTGCTACAAATCTGATCTGACGAATGTGAAACTGAGAATTTTAACATGGCTTGAATCAAAAACTGATGAATGAATTTTCACACAGTCAGGCATTTTGAAGTGTAAAAAAAACATGTTCCCGAGTCCCTATTATAATTAAATCCTCTTACAAACACTGAAACAGGCTTTTCTTGCTGTGATAGATCCTCCTTAAGAAACTTATTTCTGATGTACTTTGACTGTAAATGATACGCAACAAAAGTCACTCTCCTCTTTATTTGCAAGAACATATTCATTTACCAAAAGTTCAAATGAAGATCCATTAGAGTGAGTACGACAAATTAAGCAGGCATAGGAAAGGCTGCAGCAAGCACAATCTGCACCATAATTAGATTGAACTGCTGGCCCTGATGAACAAGAGCCTATTTCAGCTTGGCAGTTTAATCTGTGCCTTAATGTATACTGTAAACTGCCTTTAAACTACTCATTCTTTATTCTAAATGAATTGCATGTTATGGGATCTTTTGGCGGGTTTACAAACTAAAAATGGCATTGGGGGAAAGGCTGGTACTTTTTTTGCTGCTTGGGTGAAATGCATCCTCGTGTAGTTACTGCTAGAAAGGCTCCAAAAGCAGGATTACCCATCACCACTTTGAACTAATGCACAAACTGTGATGAAAGTAAATGTTGACTGATAAACCGAAGGATATACTATGAAGAACAGCCAAAATGTCTGCTGTCAATGACACTTTTTCTAATTAGGGTCTATGTCCACTAACGCAGTTTCTTGCTCTGGCAGCTCTCACAACCTCAGTTTCAGAATGCTTCTCTTGGGCACTTATTCTTGCTAGGTTAGGAAAGTTAACCTTCACTTCCCTCTATAATGACCATAAGGTGTGTTTTTCTTGAATCGTGTCCTGGCATTAGCAGCAGCTCTAGACCTGGAAACTGTACCCTAAGACGACTCAGATTAGTTTCTTCTCCGCCATTGTTGTTGACAAAGCTAATATCAGAAGTCCCGCCCCTTCTTGATTTTAATTGGTCGGTGAGGGAGAAGTGACATTGACAAGGATGGCCCTGTTCCAAAGGTTGAACTGTTTTCAACTGAGAGCGCTGCGAGGGCAGAGACAATAAACAGCTGACACTGAGAACGTTTTTAAACTCAGGATGCTTGCAGGAGTTGGTTTTGTGTTCAAAGTGGGCGCTGCCAGCACATAAAAAGCCTAAGTGGACACAGGCCCTTACGAATAATGCAGACATGAATGTATATCAGTTATGCTTAGTGGCCCATATGCTGAGTTATCAAAAGGATTGGTCGATAGATATTCTATACTTTTGTTATAAACAATCCAAGACCAAAACCAACAATGAAGTTGACTTACAGATATTCCCTGGGCAGTAAAAGCCTAAGGACTCTATCTAAATACTCACTAAGACATCGAAACATGAAAAAGGGGTGCCTAAAAATGGCGCCCAACAAATGCTCTTCCCTTTTTCCCAATTTGAGCCCCACTGTTTTAACTGTAGGGAAAGAATTCAACTCGATATTATTAAAGGACATTTAAAAAAGTGTCTCTAAGTAAGAACTGGCCCACCTTAAAAGAATTAAGAAAGTGTGACAGACGATTGCATTGCTGGTTTTGGTCTTTCATGGGTTTACTTGACACATTTAAAGCAGTAAGTCCGATGAGTATTTGGCATCTGTGAGTCCAGGACACAGAGTTATTTTCAGAACTGAAATAGTGTGACGTCCACTCCCACCCTCGTTGCATCTGTTTATTTTAATTCCCTCCTGGTTTCCTCCCTCTTTTTAGCTCCTCATATCCATTTAGCTGTAACACCCAAGTGAAAGGTGCCTCAAAATTCCCCCCCCCCCACCCTGCAGGCAGGCTGCTGCTGAGCCTGACAGAAGGGTCTGTGCCCTCTGTCAGCGACATTCTGTGACAAATATAGATCTGCAGCAGTTGTTTCTCTCTGGTACATACATACCATAGGAGGCACATTGGTGTTATTTTTGTAACACATGCAGTGGAAATACAATTTGCAAGGGATTCATTATAAGCAGGTGTATGTGACACAGCACAGAATAGACTTGCAGGCTTGTGTTTGGTTTAGTTTTGTAAATGTTAGACTTCAGTATCGAATGTCGTAGGAGATTTATATCAAGTTTTATGTTGCAGGTGTTAGAATGGACTGTGTATGTCTGCAGGGAGACACTGCAAAGTATTATATTTTGCACACAATGGGTTTTTTAAAGTCAGGAGCCAAAACAAAACGGAAACAATTTACAGTTTTGTTGCTGGAGAAATTGCCAGTGGTTGAAGTTTAAAGCCCCTGCAGTAATTCAGCCAAAGAAAAGACCTGATTGAAGACTCAAGGTACATTTACATCGTAGAGCTGGAATCAGGGAAATGCAGAGAATACATCAGATGTACTATGTTATACTCATTACTGTCTTTGACATGTTGAAAGGTGCTGCTATGGTCTTTTCATTGGAAAGATACTTTCTACTAATGTTGGCTTTAAAGTTGAAGAGTAATTTTTGCACATTTTTGGACCTTAAGTCATCGAAGCGATCTCTTGAGTGTGAAGTATAGATGATATCAGAGCTGGTGGACTGAGAATTTTAAACATTGTGATCTCTCAGTTGAATTACAAAGTTACTGATTCATCCACACATGCTTTAAGGATCCATACATGTGACATATAACACAATTAGTCTTACATTCAGTGTGTCTAAAAAGGGAACTCGGCCAATTTGACACATCAAAGAGTGTTTAACGGTCCTTGGAAGAATCACAGCATGTGTGTAAAAAGTTGTATGAAGCTTTTTGTGGGTCAGGAAGTCATATATATATCACCTAAGGCAAGGGTCATCAACTACATTTGCACACTGTTCCAAGTGGCAACTTCCTTTTTTACGAGTCATCCATTTATATTTTATGAAGGATAACATATAACATATATATTGAGTATAAGGGGCGTGGCTGATCTGAGGCAGGCTCATTGAAGATGTTTGTCAGGAGGTTTAAGGCTCGCCTCAGCTCCAGCTCTTTGTCTGCTACTAGTTTGACCGAAAGTTCAAGACAGCAATTCCAATATGGCCACCAATGGGCTTCAACATTATTCTTCAGAAGCCAGCGAATGATGTCGCTGAGACTACGACTATGTGCTATACAGTCTATGGTTGGTACAAAAAAGTTGAAATAATCTCAGGGTGTGTCGTTAGGGTAGCGTAAGCTAATGGCTTGTAGCTACCTTATCCAAGATAATTATTTAACTCTCCTGAAACTTCAGATAAATTGTCAGTGCTCGGTTTTCAAAAGAAAGAAGAGCGCTTAAAGCAAAATAATTCTCTGATCCAGGAGCATCAATTTATATCATTTTGAGAATTAAAGGATTAACATACTTAATTGTTGGTGCACTTCTTCAGTAATCATTAAACCTGCTCACCTTGTCTTTTTCAGCTGCAATAGAGGGATAATTATGGATTGAGCTGCTTTGAGCTCAAAGTACAAGGTTTATACTTTCTTAAATCCTTGATAGGGGAATAATAGATAACAATAGTACACATAGTAATGCTTGGTCGATCTAATTCAAAATACAAGTAATATTCTTGTTTTATAGAGAAACAGCTGCTCGCTGCTCTTTTCTCAAAGGAGAGTCTTAGATGCAATTCAAAATCCAGAAAACTCAGCAGCAGGTTTGTAGACCTTAACCTCTCGAGCAATCAACCAGCTCATCTGAGACAGTAAAGAGGTGAAGGGAGCCATCTGCGTGAGCTCCATTTGTGCCCCCCAGCCCCCCGATGGCCACAGGAAGGTCAGGCTCCTCTCTCTGGAGCCAGACCTAATGAATGGAACCGGGCGGATTTTCTCTGGCTGAAATGATAGGCTTCTGTGCCCATTGATTGAGTCTCTTTGAAGATTAGTTTTCCATTTTACTGTATTGCCTTTGAGGATGCAGCTAACCCCAGAGAGCATAAATGGAGCAACAGGTAGTGAGTAGGCGTGTGGATATTGCTTTGGATGCAAATCATTGACAATTTGTACACGGAAATTCAAATGGAGCTCTGGTCGTGAGGAGTTAAGAAAGTGCTGAAGTCAAATATTTACCATTCAGCTCATCAGGATCTGCAGAGTAAAGCTCTATGTAAAGTTCTTTCTGTGGAGAAAGTTCTGGACTCTTCGGGCAATTGGTTTTAATTATTTTATACATATTCATTCACATGGTGTTTTTTAAAGTAAATCATTTGGTCATTCAGCCAAGAAAGTCCTTCAGTCCATGAATCAGTCGGCCACTCACAATCGTGCACTCTTACTGAGGCTCATAAGCAAACACACTAACACACAAACACACTTTAACTGCTGGTAATCAACTCAGTGAAAAAGAGATGTGTAGCTCACAGCCCCTCAGGCATTAAACAGTGGTAGTATATTCACTGCAGTGGCTCCATATTGTCTCAGAGGTCAGGAGACGAAACGTGAGCTGCTTAAAATTCTTAAGAACGCAAAGCCTTAAAATTGAGCAAAGACACTTCCAAGTGAATCCTATAAATAGGACTAAATGTTTGTATGTAAATGCAGAAGGTTTGAACGGGCTATGGATGCAAGCAGGAAAACAATCAGTCAAGAGAGCACAGGGGTGGGAGTGGGACGCAATCCTGGATACATCATCCATCATCGAAAGATTATGATGCTTTTTTAAACAAATGTCTGTATGAGATGGTGCATTCATGTGGTGTCGGATACATCGGAAAAACGAGTTTCCGAGTTGTAAAATGCACATGAACGCCTACTCAAGACGGAACAAAAACTCAGAAACTCAGAAAAGAATTAGGTGCCCGACTTGATGTCAGAATCGTCATCACATGAGGGGGCTAAATATGTTTTGTTAATGTTAACATACTTTTTATTAATTCACGTATTGCACATCAACTTTTTGCTCAAATATAACTTGTAAGATTGACATTCAACAGATCTACTTTGTGGCATCAACGCTGATTTGTGCTTTTGTTACAACATTCTGACTTTCCGAACTGAAATCACGTGAACACACTGAAGTTGTAAGAACCACTTCTGAACTCGGGAACTTGGACCAACCGAGCAGCACATGAATGCAGCATAAGTGTGTAATTCAGTCTAAGATGTTGCACGTATCAACCAATGACTGATGATTTCAAAGGAGAGGGGCCTGATAACTGAAGGCTCTACCACAAATATTACTCTTGGAGACATGAAGTACCCCGAGTGAGATGTTCTAGAGGCGTAGTACAGGACTATGAGCTCTGGTCCCTGAGCATTAAGAGCTTTGTCGGTGAGAAGAAGGATTTAAATAAAATTCTAGATTTTACTCGCAGGCAGATAAGCTAATATGGGAGAAAGTTGAAACCTTTTTTTCTGTCCCAACTCCATGTCTATGTCTCAAGTCTAAAGTCCTGACCAGCAAATGGGAACCATGATCAGCACATGAGAAAGCAACTTTTAACCTGGATATCCCTTTTTATAGCTAAAAGGATATGCCCCACAATAAAGGCCCAATGAGCTTAAACATTGTCAGACACTAGTCGATGGGTTCTGAGATCCCTTTCACTTGTTTTTAGCTTTTTCAGTGTATATTGTTCCATTAGATCTCACCACATACTTTAGTCACCCAAAGCCAAGATAGAAAATTTAACATCAGGTTGACTTTTCAGACAGATAGAGCTGAATGACCCTAACACAGCTTCACAATCAGTATGCTTTATTGCTAAAACAAATGTAGTTAAATATGGTTTATCAGGAAGGAGTGACATTAGTATTCAGCCCTCCTCTGTGATTGTTCTCAAATCCCAGTTTGGCATTCAGCTTAAGCCAGTCTAGACATGACTGAAGAGATCACTGATAATGAATAGTAACCTCACAATTAGACGGTGATTAAATGGCAGTCGTTCTCATTCCTGGTTCTTTGTCTCTATGCAGACACACACAGTCCATTTCTGGGTCTGCATGGGGAGCATTTGGCTTTCAACTCTGATTTTAAACCCCTCCGCGGCAACATTAGACACTCAAAGAAACTGCCATTAAAGACGTAGACTTAGGCAGAGGTTGATGCCGTTAAATTGGTCAAACAATACAGCACCTAGTCAAAGAAATCTGGGTCCTGTGTGAAACCAAAGCTACATTTTGTTTTTTAGTTTTCACCTTGTAAATTATGTTTTTGTGCCTGAACCTCAAAAACCAGACACGAACACCAACCAAACGTTAGATGTTAAAAAAAACAGACTTTGGGTGCATCCCTATTGGATAACCTCAGATGAGAATATGTCGTCCATTCTGATGCAGTATAACTCATACTATGTCATCCCAGGTGCTCAAATACAGATGCTTTTATGCACGCCTTTGACGCCTTATTCAGATGCACATGTTTTCTTTTTGTTTTTTTAACATTTGGCTGACAACACAGACAGTTTATAAAAGCTAAATGGGTAAGTAAACGGAAAATTGTCATCAGACGGGTTAAAAAAGAACTCAATGTTGTCTATTGGTTACACACAGGATCCAAACTATTGTCTCCTGTGCTTCTGTTGGCAGATATTTGGCAAAATGAGAAGTGGATGGCTGGTATGACTTGTGACGCCCCAACTTAAAATGACCTCCACTCCTCCCATGTTAAATCTTTTTTATTAAAAACTATTTAACCACTCAGCCTGCTGGGAACATCCCATCATTTTTTCTCTTGGGAAATCAATGCACACGGTTGGCTGACTTGAGTTTATCTTAAATTGTGAAGTGAAAAACGTTTAACATGTATGGGGAGAATCTGTCTCCCAGAAAGCTTTCAGTAGTGCATATTTTTTCTTTAAGAAGTAGGTCAGTGTTTGTTGATATCCGATGTTGGCCTGATGGAGAGAGAACGCAGAAAAGGCTGCTTTCACAGAATGACAGCTCCCTTTCCAGCCCACATCTCTTCATCTCCTCCTTCCCTCCTCTGTCTTCCTCTATCTATGTTATGTAAATTTTCTCATGTCATACCAGGGCTTAACCGTGCACAGATGATTTCGGAGGTGCGAAGGTTGGCTTGCATGCAGGGAACTGGGCTGCTTGCCTGTCGCACAAATCTCCCTTGGTGGAAGTGATAACACAAGGAGCCTTTCACATTGTTGCTTCCTCACCAAGGACATGCATGCTGTGAAAAGTGCCTGATGTATTACTATGCTGAGTTCCCAGAGTACTCCACTTGTTTCTTTACTGTTGACATTCAATTATGATGGCTACTCAAACCTGACTGTTGGAGTACTGTGAAGGAGGGGGAGGGGAATATAATTAGTAATTGCAGCACCATACAAATCTAGGCAAACAGTTGGAGAAAGAAAGACCAAGTAGTAAAAATGAAATTCTCATGTCGTATGGGCTAACTTACAAGTAGTAGCTACAGTCATAGATATGCATTCTCATAATTCCCACAATTTCCCAGTTTGGGATCAATAAAGTACATCTATCTATCTATCTATCTATCTATAAACCATTTACAACAAACACAATATGCCCAGTCCATACCAATGAAGCAATAGTTACTGGCCGTTTTTTCCTTTCTTAGCCTTCCTCTGTGACAAAATGTTTCACTTCATGCAACATAGAAAAACAGGAACATAATAAACCCTGCTACTTCACATAATATATTCTGTTTCATACTTTGCAAACCGCATGTCTATATCTAGCTCATCTAGCATGTTATAAATTACCCTCTCCAAGTCCAAGGCCATGGTTCTCTGACGGAAATCAGTGGATTGCTCTCTCCGGGTGGGGAGTGAGTCCTTGCCCCAAGTGAAGGAGTTTAAGTATCTCAGGGTCCTGTTCACGAGTAAGGGTAGGATGGATCGTGAGATTGACAGACGGATTGGCTCAGCATCAGCAGTAATGCAGGTGGGTGCCCAACACCAAATGTGACTTTTTAAACGCAATTAAATGCATGTATCTCTAAGGGTGAGGAGCTTGGACATTCGGGTGGAGCTCGGAGTAGAGTCGCTACTCCTTTGCATCGAAAGGAGCCAGTTGAGGTGGTTTGAGCATCTGATTAGGATTCCTCCTGGACGCCTCCCTTTGGAGGTTTGCCGGGCACGACCAATTGGGAGTAGACCCAGGGTTTGCTGGAGGGATTATATATCCCGTCTGGCCTGGGAACGCCTCGGAATCCCCCAGGAGGAGCTGGAAAATGTTGCTGGTGAGAGGGAAGTCTGGGTTGACTTACTGCGCCTGCTGCCACCGCGACCCGACCTCGGATAAGGAGAACAAATGGATGGATTAATGTTGCCATTTAGCCACGGACTGTAGACATAATGTCAACAGAGGAAAACAAATCCACATCCTGTACTCCACATGCATACAGTTTGCAAAGGAAAACGCAAAATCCAGTTATATTACTGTACCAAGTCAGTCAACATGTTTTTTTGGCTTCTCATAATGTCTTTGCTGGCTTGGCTGTCCTCTGTTTGTAAAGTAATGTACATGGTCTAAGAGGTGGAGGCGTAACAGCACTGTGTGCTTTACAACAGTGCAGTTGCTCTCCAAGACCTTCGGTGGGCGCCAAAGTGCACCAAACTGAATTTATACATAATGTTGCTTTAATTTCCAGCTAGTAGATTTAATCAGTATATCTGCTGAGTCACCTGACTCTCCAACCCGCTGGAGACTGTCAGACTTGGAGTAGTGGAGCTAAGTGACTAATCTTGCTGCAGATTTGTTTTTACATCGAAGCTAGTTAAAAGCCTGTTGTGTCTCATGCAGACACTAAAAGATAACATGTGCTTCTAAATAAGTCCCAGAGGAGTGTGACAAAGCGTCTCTAATTGAAGGCTGGGGAATGAAATCAGGCTGGAGGGGGTGCAGAGGTCATCCAGGGTAAGCCAGCGGCCCCTTAATTTCCTCCAATAGCAGCGGTTGTGTTACTCCTATTTGCTACTCAGTATTGATCTTGAACATACTCCAGCATGCAAAGTGTCGTTAATGTGTCTGAAAGCTTGCACAGAAATAGAAGCATGATAGCTCGTAACCATCTCTTTGAATCTATTAGAGCACTGCCAGGATTATAAACCTACTTTTCAACATGTAAAACACATGGAGCTGACTTTGACATAAACTGTAAAATATGTGGACACTGTTTTTCAGGATAAGGATTGGTGACTGTGTTGCTTATGTATAGAGAAGTGTTTAGTCTTTTTTTGCTGTTGCATATTTGATTGAGTAACATGAGATGTGGGAAAATAGGAAAAGTAGCGTCTGCAAATTGAACAAAAAAGAGAACTGTGCCAATTTCACATGCAGTGCGTGTGTGTGTGTGTGTGTGTGTGTGTGTGTGTGTGTGTGTGTGTGTGTGTGTGTGTGTGTGTGTGTGTGTGTGTGTGTGTGTGTGTGTGTGTGTGTGTGTGTGTGTGTGTGTGTGTGTGTGTGTGTGTGTGTGTGTGTGTGTGTGTGTGTGTGTGTGTGTGTGTGTGTGTGTGTGTGTGTGTGTGTGTGTGTGTGTGTGTGTGTGTGTGTGTGTGTGTGTGTGTGTGTGTGTGTGTGTTTGCATTAAAAAGAGAAGATAGAAGTTCCGAGCACACAGGGAGGGGATAAATATTGTTCCACCCCCTCCGACCACTTCCTTTTGAACAGCTGTGTGTGTGTGTGTGTGTGTGTGTGTGTGTGTGTGTGTGCTTGAATGTGTCACAGGGTGGGGGACATGAAAAAAAAAAGGGAAGGGGAAGGAAATGATATCCTCACATTACAGCACATGCTCACACTACACGCTGATGTATGGATTCTGATGGACAGCCATCAAGCTTCAGCCTCTCAGTTAAGCGCCTGAGCGACAGTGTCTGTCAGTCTCGCTGTCTCTCCTCGTGGCTTACAGTGAAATCAACACCCAGCGCTACCGTCAGCTTACCCGCATCAGTGCTAGTGGAAGAATGACTGAGATCAGGGTGGCCAAGAGCACCTTATTGGACGGACTCCTCAGCAGTCCCCACAGTAAGCCTTTTCTCAAGAGACGATGTCTCAGTGATGTGAGTATCTTTTCACTCGCTGGCAGTGAGAGCTTCTTCTCACTCCTGTTATTGTTGCTTGTTTAGTTCTAAAGGTGGCTTAGAGACAGATTTATACTTGTTTGGTGCTGCAGAAAAGGAGATATTGGATTTTTGTTCAATGTACAGAAGGATAGCAACATGCTTCATTGCCTGGGCTTTGGATTTGGATCCGCTCAGGGACAGAATCAGCTGTGTTTGTTTATCTTTTCTTTTTCCTTGATAACTTGACATGTATTGTTTTTAAGTACTTTTCATACACTGTATGTAAGTCATGTCAGTTTTCAAGAGAGCACATTTTAAAAGCACTGACCGCATGGTTTGTACAATAATCAATCACACATCATAGCAATATTCCAGGATTGAAAGGCAGTCGTGAAAAAGTCATTACACTAAAGCAAGGCTTCACCACGAACCAAATAACATAAGGACATGTTGATAAAAGCCTCGTCTTCATGATGATTAAATAACGTCTGAATTAATCTTAAGACTGCTTTCACTTCCGCTAGAAAACGAGGGAAGTTTCATGATGATTAAATAACGTCTGAATTAATCTTAAGACTGCTTTCACTTCCGCTAGAAAACGAGGGAAGTTTGATTGTATTCTCTGCATGATTAAAAATGTGGGATGCCGGGGACAGAAGTTTATAGAAAAGACGGGTACTTCAGAAAATCTAAAGATATATTTATGAATGGGGCTGATGTCATTTATTGGTTAATCTCTCACAATTCAGCGTAAACAACTGGAAATTCTCCATCACCTTCTGTGTTAAACTTAGAGGGAGGGATGAAGAGCAATGACAGCTTTGGTTCATGCACCTCCACAGCCCAGGTGTGTGGATCCCAACCTTTCTCAGGAGAGATTCAGTCTGCGTGGTTCACTGACAATCTGCTCAGCGTGAGACCATGTCTGTTGATGTTTGTTTTGCAGTCAGGAGAGCAGTCTCTCTCTGAATATCATATGGCACTGTTTGTTTAAGCCCTGCAGTAAATATAAGCTGTCATGCGGAAACATCAGCTTGGCACTTCAGTCCACTTGTGTTACATGGTGAGCAGAGGTCTCGCCCCCACAACAAGCAGTGCCGTCGGGGCGGCTGTGATCCTCTCCAGCTCAGTTTGGAGCTGATTCAAATCCTCTGCAGATGAGACATGCGTGTCTGATGCTGTTTTTTTCTACCTTCGCCTGTTCCGGTGCCTCGGTTAATTAGAAAACACACTTAATTGTGCTCTGTGGCAATGCATGGTCGAGGTGTAATTATAAAGCCAGTAACACGTTGAAGCGTCCTTGTCTAATTAGATGCACAGGTATCAGAACACCACTGCACACACGGTGAATAATAAAAAAGATGAAACCACAGATGACATGACTCTTAGTATCCAGAGGATCAATTTTAGCTTATTTATTATTCCTGCCATGCACAGACTCTTTACCAGGGGATTACCTGATGGGTTCAGCGTGTTTAATTCACTCATTAAACACATGGTATGTAAATTCCACCACCAGGGGGCTCTCAATCAAAACAATAACAAAAGATGACGTAGAGACTGGCAGGGAATCATGGGAGTGATTCTCTCTGCTACCCTTGACCGTAATGAAGACGAACAGGCGAAACAGACCTGAGGAAGAGAATGTGTTTACAGACGAGCTAATGTTGCCAAAATGGATGTATACATGACGTTTCTATCACAGCAGCACATACAGCAACAGTACGGCAACTTACAGTAGCAGCTCCCGCCTCCTCATGCAGCTGTCTTTGACTTAACATCCGGTGTTTCCATCGCAACGATAAACATGTCATGTCTGTCATGGAGGCTCTGACATGGAGCGTTACATCTTTGGGAACCACTGAGTTATGCTATTGCCCTGCAAGTAGGTTTTATGGTGTCAGAGACCTTCGGTGGGTGCCAAAGCGCACCAGGATAAATTCCTTTATTGTTGCTCTACTGTAAGTTATAATCAGTAAACAGTGTTTTACTTGTACCTGTAGTTGGCACTCAGCATGGCTCCTGTCTGGAGAAACTGTCCAGCATTACAAAACAAAGCCAACCATAAATTAATCATTTACACGGGACACAGAGGAAGTAAAAATGTTTGAATAGATGTTTGCTGAGGGCTTCGGTATGATATCCGATGCGGACAAAAATATGGAAGTTGGTCTGGTAGCTGGAGAGGTGCCAGACCACTTCTCGAGCACTGCCGAGGTGCCCTTGAGCAAGGCACCGAACCCCCACCAGCTCAGGGGGCGCCTCCCAAGGGGCTGCCACCGCACTCTGACATCTCTCCATTAATGCATGTCCACAGGTCTCGTTGTGCATGTGTGTGATTCAGGCCTGTGTGTGTGAGAAGCATGTCTAAAAATAACAGAGTGCGAACCACAATTTCCCCGTAGGGGATTAATAAAGTATATACAATTAAAAAATAAATAAATAAATAAATTAAATTAAAATATCGATTTCTAAAGGTGGGAGTTTTAAGTTTTCAAAGAAAAAATTTCTGCACATCTTCAGCTGTAAATAGCTTAGATTTGTGTCTTTACTTCGGCCGGCTTCTTCAAACCAGGGCCAAGCCAACCTCCATCTCCTGGTAATAAGTCCCCCTTTAAAACCCCAATTTAATAAAAATCCCTTTAATGTACCTGAGAGCTTCAGCCTTCAAAATCACAGCGTCTTCCAGTGTGATTTGGCCGTCACATGAGCAGTTGGCTGTAGCAACAGTGACGAGCACTGCTGAGCTCTGCGGCTCTTACTCCCTCCAGAGTTGCTTGTTTGTCTTCAAGTGCCGAGGAACAGTTCTCCTGGAGCACAAAAAGAGTCTCAGTGAGATTGTTGTCGAGTGGGTTGGGGGGTTCTTTAGGGATGGAATTAGAAATTAGACAGGTTGTCAGAGATTAAAGACAGGAGGATTCATGTCTTGAGATGAAGGTTGAGCAAAGACAGCAGGGAAACATGAACACAAAAATGAAACCTTTTTCCCTTATTGGATCTGTGTCGACTCTCTCCCTCAGAGCTCCGACCTGTTTGCCATGATCGAGAGGATGCAGGTACTGTCAATGCTCCCAGGGCTTTAACTTCTGTACTCTGCCTAAACTCTTTCTCACAAGCTTTAATCAAAGGCCGTCCTCAGATTCTCACTCTCTTTGGACACAAAAATTCCATTTGCTTCTATTTCTGGACTCCTGTTCTCTGCTCTTCCTGCTATTTTTGTATCCCAGATCACAACTCTGCACCTGCGACACTTTTTAAATGCTTGTCCGTGTATCCCTTTCTTTGCCATTAATGGGTTTTTTGTATTTGCAGTAGTGATAGCTCGAGCCTTTCTTTACAAACCTGAAGCTAGAGGATTTGCTGAACAGAGCTTCAGTGTTTTCTCTGCACAGCTGTGTAGTTTTTTTGTGCGTGTTCAGATGTGTGAATTGTTTCTGAATGTGCCAAGATGGATTTGTGGAGCTGCAGTTGTTTTTTGGCCCTGGATGTTCAATTTGTTACAAAAACCAGAAGCCGGAACAGTGGATTTTAGACCAGCCCCTAAAGGCATCCACATATAGTCTCTTTACACAGAATTATAGTTCAGTTTTTTCTTACTTAATGTTTGACTAAAGCACTGCAAACTGACAAAGGTATTTTTGTTTCTCCTAGGTAGGTAAAGCCGGCATGAAATCGACCTTTCAGCTTTGGCTTTGCTGCATCACGGTCAATTTCAAATGATCCTTAAACACTTAAAGCATCATTATATCTGAAACCATTTGAAGTGGTGAGCATCAAACAACATCTTTCTTTAGTTTTACTGCTGAAACCAATGAAAAACATGTGCGTTAAAGCGTGCTCTCTACCCGTGGAGATCCCTGTTAGCAATGCGCTCACTTAACAGTATTGTTTAGTGTGTTTTGGGGATCTTTTGGAGCTCTTTTGGGGGCAGAATTCAGACCTTTTTTTTTTTACATTGTTTACTTGAGGTTGTAAGCACAGGAGCAACTCACCCAAGCTGTATACAACAGTAGCATTAATATTAGTAACACACATTCTCTAACAAACAGTAGAGGGAATGAGGAAGAGAAACAGAAAGCTGCGGACTCATCTTCAAAGGTAATAAAAGTGCTTTCCAATCCCCCACCCCCTCCCTTAAAAAAAGTGCATCAGATTTGATATATTTCAAGTCATGCTGCAGGGTTTTGGACAATAAAGGGGGCCATTGATCAGGAATGCTGAGTTACTCATCTCTCTCTCTCAGTGCTTTGGGAACTGTCAGTGTTTATGAGTAAGCAGCAGAATAAGAATAGAGTGGATTGTAAGTCTTAGTTTGACAGTTTTGGCCATTAAATGAAACTGTGGTTGATGATACCTTTAAGTTCGGCTTGATAGAAAGACCTTCCCTGCTCTCATGGACCTCTGCTTATCTTTCCTAAAGGCCCCGTAGATATCACTTCCTATACTTTCTGTTTATGTGGCCCATCTGGTGATCGAGCTTGTGTTATGTCAACATGAATTATTGCAACTGAGCTGCTGCACAAATAATGTCAAGAAACCTCAAAATCAAAAACGCTCTGCAACGTGCTCCTTTGTCTATCTTCGCAGGTGTGAAGTGTTTGGTGGATATTTCACCTGCTCCCTCAGTATTGTTTTATTTCTCTCCCTCTCTCTCTCTCTCTCTCTCTCTCTCTGCAGGGTTGCAGAATGGATGAGCAAAGATGCCCCCTCCCTCCCCCGCTCAAAGTGAGTCACAAATCCTCCCTTCTCCCCACAGAGCACAGTGTGGTAAAGCATCAGAGTTAAAACCTTTCGTTATCAGCTGTCAGACAGGCTTTAGGACGCTCTCCGGGTGAGTTAGGTGCACAGCGAGGACTAGGAGTGCAAATCCTAAAATGTCCTGTTACCTGGAAAGGCTGATGTAGGTGGCATTGAGAAAACACTCAGCTGGAGATCTGAGGTCCAGTCAGAGAGGGCAATAGATGGTAATCATCTGAAAGAAGAAAATAAAGTGATTTATTGCAGGGGCCTGACAACAATCAGGAAGGGTTCCAGCCACTTCTTATATGTGTAAAGTGGTTTTGGAGTAAGAAAAAAGTTCTGTAAGGCTACAGCTTAGTGTTCAAATATAAAGGCAGGAATAGCTATAGAAGAAACGTCTGTGGAAATCTGAGTGTATGCACCCATCTCTGACTGCTGACCATCTTATTCCAAAACCATGAGATTTAATGTACTGCTGTAACAACCTACACGCTTGTGGACAGGCTTTACAAAAATCCTTAAATCGAGCTCCAGGGATTTATTTTCTATATAACTACGAGCTTTAAGTGGGTTCAGGCATTAATACAAGGTAACAATGCCTGGTTTACTGTCCACCCAAAAAGGGTTGGATGGAGTTAAGCCCTCCAGTAAACTGTCGCCCCCATAAGTATTACGCCCACTGTTGTCTTCATGAATAGTATTCTGTCACATAGCAGTGACATTTACCTTCCTTATTTTTAAAAGTCTTGGACAAAGTATTTGTTTAAAAGTATAATATGCGGGGTGGCGGAGTGGTTAGGTAATTTTTTTGCTAAATTGAGCAAAGGCTTCTGAGTAAATGCAGCATTTTTATGAAAGGCAATCTTGAGATACTAGATTGTTGGTTAGTTAAATAATTTTGCTCTGAACTGACAATGAAACATTTAAACAATTGCCCTTTTAATTGTGTTCACACTCACATGGTTCCAAAACGAGAACCCCTGAATCTTCCTCGATCAACAACGTAGGGTTTCGGGTTATTGGTTTCTAGTGAGAAGTCTTGGTAAAACTATCTTGATTTCCCTTCTTTCACACATGGTCTTTTACTTCTAATGGAACAAGTCCAGTCGTGCTCTGCAGGGATTGTTGAAAGGTTTTTTCTTGGGAATTGGAGAAAATCACGTCTGAAACTGAGGGAAATTGGGTTTTGCCAAAGATGGAAATCGTAGCATATTGTTCCAAAATGGTTTTAGTTGTACAACACAGCAGATAAATGCCACAGCACAACTACAGGGTAATAGGAGAGAGGACATGTTTGTTATGTGATGTCTTTTAAATAGCTCTGAGTGCATAAGCAACAAGTAAGTAAAAGTGAATTTCTCTCACTTGAATATCGAGTTAGAGGCAGAATTCAGTTTCTCTTTCAACGCAGAAGGTGATGTTCCCTTTTTATCTCTATACTTAATTGTTTTTGCACTGAGTCTTTGGAGGATATAAAACATGTCAGCTTCTACCAAACCTCTTTCAATATATTTCGAGTTCTGTGAATACAGACTGACACCTCAGACACTGTTTGTTGCTAACAAAATGTCTTCAGCAGGAAGGATTTCGTTTTGTCAGACAGCTAATGTGGTTTCTGTCGTGTTTGCAGGAAAAGAAATGTAACCGTGAAAAATGCAGAACTGGATGACAGTATGGTTAATGTTCTGTCACAGCTGGGTTTTTTATGTTCATTGTTATTTTCCTCAAAGAACCAAAACTGAAAGCACGACTAGAAGCTGCTGTTTGTCAGATTGACTCATTTTTGTTTCCCTGCCTGCAGACAGAAGAGGACTACATCCCTTACCCCAGCGTTCACGAGGTAAATAATGTCCTCTCTGCACAAATCCATCACACTCTGCACTTTATATTTTATAGACGTCAGAAACGGCAAGGCTAAGAAGAACAAGCAAAATAAAGCATACACTTTCTGCAAAGTAATGTTAAGCTTTGTACAACTCACCGACTTATAAGTGCTAAATTCAATTTGTTTTCATTATTATTACTTCCATTCAGGTTCTGGGGCGCAGGAGCCCTTTCCCGCTCATCCTGCTGCCACAGTTTGGAGGCTACTGGATCGAGGGGACAAACCATGAGCCTAAAGACACACCAGATGCAGAACAACCCCCCTGTCCTACCACCCAAGTCAAACTGGAGACAAACAGCATGGCCAAGATCTACAGGAAGCATTTCATGGGCAAAGTAAGGATGGGAACAGGGGGGTTGGTTTTATGCACTACTACAGAGAAAAAGTATGTATTTCTCTTTAAACCTTTGCAACCTAGCATTGAGTTGCCTCCAGATCTGTTTCAGTCGAGAAAAGCGACTCTTGAAATGTTCTGGTTCAAGAAATTGTCTACATTTTGTTCACAAATGAAAGGTTTGGGTAACTTAAAGGTCACATATTATGCAAAATACACTTTACAACGTTTTTGCTAACACTAATATATGTCCCTAGTCTGTCTATAAACCCCCCAATTATGAGAAAAGTCCATCCTCTCCGTCTTTTGCCTGCTCCACTTTTCAGAAAAATTTGTGTTCAAACAGGCTGTTTGGTGATTTTCCCTTCATGACATCACAAAGGGCAGTAACCCCTCCCCCAGATGGGTGACACTCAAACAGCTAGGTGTTTGGTCTGCCCTCTAAGTCTGCCTCTCACACATAAATTGGGCATGTAACAAGAAAGCCTGAGTCAATCTTGCCCTTCCAGAGAGGGGCATTGTTGCAATCAGCTCATTTGCATATTTAAAGCTACAGAAACAGCCTGATCTGAGCAGGGCTGAAATAGAGGGGTTTATAGGCATGATCAAATACAGGATCAGAGTGGATTTATAACAAGAAACTTCACAGACATGTTTTGGGGAGCTCTGAGACTTATTTTAACTGGTTGAAAAGGAGGAGAATATGTGACCTTTAAGGTGGAAACTGAGACAAAGAATCATCTTTCTCAGATTGTGTGCAACTTATGTATCCCTGTCACTTTTACAGATCGATACCACGACGGCTTTTCATGCACACGGAGCAAACCATAGGCCACGCAACATGATTGAGTCTTTATGTATTATCTCAAATGAAATTGATTAAATCACGTAATTTGACTTCGATTTCTGCCAAATTCTGAAGTTATTTCCATTCACTTTCCATTGAGTGAAAGCCTATGATTACAGTTCCTGTAATTCTGCTTAAACCTTGTGTGTCACTGCTGAAGTGTAAGAGTTGTACTGTGTGTAGTTCTCACATTAGAAACAAACAAGAAGCATTGATGGTTAATCTACAGTAAAACCGACTCATTAATAAATATATGAATGAATACAATAATTGTCTGCAGTGTCCCTCTCCGTCTGTGCAGCAGCAGAGCTGTTTCACCGCAATAACCCTATCACTTCTCATTATTTCAGTCAGACAGAAGCAGACAGCTGGTGATCATAAATTGTTGTGCGGAAGAAATGACGCACATTACGTCCCCTTTTATGTGAGCGCCCACACAGCTTGAAGCAGAAAGCCTGAATTAACAGAGAAAGTTCATAACCAGCTTCTTGGGACCCGATATCTCTTATTAGAGCTTTAGGCTTTGTCGAGCCAGCTCATTCAAAGAACGCCCCGGTATGTTGAGCTGGCTTCGTGATACACCCCTCTGCTGCAGAGTCTGATTGGTTGCTTGTTGCTTAATTATTCCAAACATTGCAGCTGTATGAAATCATCTGCTGCATGCATAATTCCTCTCCTGACTTATTCAATGTTTTCCTTTAATTTCTCACATTTTTTGTGCACAAGTAATCAAAACAACACTAGTGTCCCCATATGATGCTCTATGATTCTAAACTGAAGGACACATTGTCAGCCTGTAAAGGTAATACATCCTCTACATACAAGCAGATAAAAAAAGGGAGTTTTGAAATTCACTGACCCACAATTTCAAACATTTTCCTCAAGGGGAATTTGCATGCCTCACCTTAATTAAAAGACTGTCAGTGTCTCCACCACTGTACGTTTTTAATGTATTCCTCGCTGTTTTTAATTATTATTGTGTCAGCCATTGTCAGGAGCTGGATGAGGATTCATCCTTGCATTAAAGGTTCTTCTGCTTATCTGCCCTCAGGAACACTTTAATTATTACACCATGGATGCTGCTCTGGGACACTTGGTCTTTTCCATGAAGTACGATGTCATCGGGGATCAAGAGCATCTGCGCTTGATGCTTCGGTAACAATTTCCTACTTTCTTTGTCTCTGCTTTTTCTTGCATTTGTGCATTTTTGTCAGGCTACTGTCTTTCTGATCAGACTTCTCTCTTTTGCTTTATCTCTTGCACTTTTTCTTTCTATGTTCTCCATGTTCCTTTGTTTCTGTTTCCCCTGGCTGCAAAAAAATATATATTTAAGTTATTTTCCTCATATGTCTCCCTAATAACACTATTCCATACAAGCATTTTCACAGATGGTTGACGTTTCTGAATAGATAAAGATGGGGTTTGTTGCACTAGAATATTGTAAAGTGAAGCTTTGAATACTCAGAGGAAGAAGAGCATCACTTCTCACAGGTTGCCTTGGAGATTAATTCTAAACCGTATTTTCCACCTGAACTGCTGACAATAAGCAGACTAACCTCTGCAGTCAGAGAGCGTTCAGTACATTTTCTCATCAATTTCATTTTCAATTTAAAATGAATTCAGACGTCTGCTTCTTTTACATTGTCTCAGTGTCCAAGGACAACTTTTGTGACTGACTGACTTCTGTTCCATTGAAATTTTCAGCAACTCACAGAACTGTTTCTGATATGTGTGGGGGGGGACTACTTGTTCCAACTCTGAAAGATTTCTCACCTTGAATTAGGCTTTTCAACCACTGATGAGCTAATGGTAGCTCAGCTCACAGCCCCCAGACTAGTGTGCCAAAGTCAGATCTGCAGCTCTCTACTTTAGAAGTAAAAGTCTGATCTGTCCTCTCTGACATGATATAACCAGTGTTTTCACACAATGCTTATATTCAGATTTTTTTGCCAGGGAAGTTATGTTGTGAACTAAGTCGCTTGCAAAGCTCTCTAACTCTTTCCAGGACCGAAATCTAAAAGCCCAACCCCTGAAACATACCATCTTCAGAGGTAGTAACAAAGGCGAGACGCTATTAGCTGAGTCAGCCGGGGAGCAGTGTGTGTGTACGTGAAGCTCCCGCTGTGCCGTGCTTCTCCAAAATCTTTTGAAATTTCAGTAGAACTTTTGCTCCTTTTTATCTTATTTGTGTCATTCTTGTACTGAGTTGTGTTGTAATTTGTGGGGATGCACCGATGTATTGGTTTAACATCAGTGTGGCTGATATCAGCACTGTCAAAAAAACATCGGGCCATCTCTAAAAAATGTGGCACGCACCAATGTCAGTAGACGACCTGATTTGTTTTTATGGTCAAACGGGAAAGAAAAATGTCGGCAGTGTGGGAGTCTTAGACCGTCTCTGAAAAAGATCATCAACATGCAGTTTGTAAGACATGTTTGAGTGACATTTCAAGGGAAGGGCCTACTCAAAACTATTTAAATGCATCCAATCGCATAGAACATTTGAAAACAGACACCATAAATTACAAAGAAATCCTGAAAAAAACATCAGTGTCAGAAATCAGTATTTGGCAAAGTTATGTTAAACATCCGTATCCATATCAGCCCTGGTTTTCACCATCAGTGCATCTGTGCTAGTTTGAAAAGTTTTAACTATCTGTATGATTCAACATAAACACTCAAGCCTTTCTAATTTCCATTTTGACTTTGAAAAAATAGACAAACTGTGCCACGAAGTACTCCACAATCAGCGCTCTATTCATCCCTTGAGCTCGAGTGTAAAGCCTCCCACCCATTAGCGTCACACGCACTCTTGCTCACTCACTCAGATCCTCCTTCACTTTATTCTAAAGACAGATGAGGTGGAGAGAGAGAGAGGCGTTATGTAACCTGTGAATTAATTGTAGCATTGAGAGACTCCACTCCACGTTTTAATAGCTGCTCTCTCTCTTTGTTAATGGAGCTTTAAAGTGGATGAGTATATCAGGAGGTATCAGTCACTCGGCCCACATCAGTTTTCACACTGTGATGTTTTCCAGTGTGCGGACATAACCCACAGTCACCCCATCAAATTCAGCCACCTCAGCGTGTGTAGTCAAAGGCACTGACTCACTCAGTCTGTATTTTTAGCACCTGTAAGAGATCTACATGATTAGTCATATTCTCTTTTTAATCATACTGTAAAGGTTCTCTACAACCAATTAAATCTGAAACTGGTAGGAAATAGATGTTTGAATTTACTAACTCTCATTTCTCTCGTCACACACAAACTCCTCCTTGAACATTTTCTAGATAATACCATGACATATGGGACCTGATCTTTACAGTAAATTTTCCATTCACATATGCACCTCACATTGGGAGATGTTCTGTCTCAAATGAGCTGTCATGGCTCAAAATACTCTGGTTTAGTTGAGGGGGGTAACTGGGTAGTGAACGCAGAGCAAGGAGGAAGAGTCTTTTGTGATGGTGCCTGTGTCTGTGTTAATATCACTACAACATGGATAACAAGGTTTCCGAAACACAACAGTGAAAAACAAAATTAAGACAACCAAGGTGAGCAGAAAAGATTAAGCTAAAGACTAGCAGAAATCTTTGTTAACGTGAATGACATCATCAACCCGCCCACTCACTCGTGGAGAATGTTTCTGACTATTACCTGCTGCGTTCACATGCTCACCCTGACTTCACACAGACATTACCTGGGGGGCTGGCAGGACAAAAGTTCAGATCAAATTGGGGTGAAAAATACATCTGTTTGTGTCACATGCTGCCCACCCGGACTAGGTCAGATGTTTTCAGCATGTATTAGCCTCAGCAAAAGTGAAAGCAAAACAGTTTTTCTGTCTCAAAACAGGAAATGGAGATGGTTCTTATTTTAGCTAAAACCTATGATCTACATTACCCACACACCTGACCTTACTGTGAGTGTTTTCATGTAGTTTTGATGCCTAGAATTAACAGAACTGTGTCCATTTTCATGTAGAATTAGTGCCTATAGGGCTGCCAAAAGATTATTATCGATTTATTTTCATCTCGATTAATCGCTCTCTTTACATAGTTAACCTAAATTTATCGCATTTTTAATCACGTTTGAAATTTCATTATTTTGCATTTAAAAACAGTTTTGCTAGGTCTATTTGCTACTGCCTTAATCTAAGCATACTGAACTTTGTTTTTGGATACTAACTTGCTTTTATTTTGAAATAAAATAAATATAGGAACTTCTGTTAGATGAAGGGTTATGACATTAACTTAACCACGAAAAAGGAACTCGTTACAGATTGTGAATGAAAAAGAAACGCTTATTTGAACGTTAAAAAAGTGAAATGCTCAAGGTGGAAATTACTTTTGACTTGTCAACTGAGTTGCTAGGAGTTTTTTTAAGTAAAATGAGCCATGCACAATATTTACGCCCCTGTGAAGGTTCGCCTTCAATATGAATTTTGAGGAGGCATTATGGGGGGATGAAGTGATCCCCCTCTGTGCTGCCTTTGGAGGTAGTAACAGCAGGGTAACAGGCGCGATCAGCGGAGCCAGTGGGGGAGAACAGTGCTGTGTGTGTGCATGTCTGACTGTGTGTGTGTATGTGGAGCTCCAACTGTGCCGTGCTCTCTCATGCTTCCTAAGGCAAAAGTGAATTCACAGATTGGGACACCAAAACTTTCAGACTATCAGATAGGTTTAAAAAATGTTTAAAGGAGCCTGTTGGCTATTTTGATCACAAATTTGTTCCACAAGAGAAAAACATTTAAAATGAGGACTAACCGATGCATCTGGAAAAAACATTGGCAAGAGTTGCTTGAGTGTGAACTTCTCCTAACACATCAAAATGGACGGCAGAGCTAACGGTGACTCTGAAAGCATTCAAGATCAGCTTTCACACATAAAGACAACAGAGTGAATGAGGATGAAGGCCTTTAACCACGCACTTAATAATGTGTCACTTTGCCCTGGAAGTACAGCTAACTTTCTACTATATAATTGGCTGGAAATGCTTACTAAAGTAGCGTCATATTAAGGCTGGTAAACACACATTTCAAACCTCTGCTAACTCATATCCTCTTTTGCTTGTCCTGGGATGGCTAAAAACAGAAGCCATCCTCCAAACTCTTTAAATACAGAGTATCTTTTTTAAGTACAGCTCCAAACACAATCTGTGCAGAAATCTGAAGCTATAACAGGCTCACTGAGCCTACTTACGGCTGCAAAACAACCAAACACAAGTTCAGGGAAGGATGGGCTTGTCTCTGCATTGTGTGTGTGTTTTTTAGGTACCCACTTTTTACAGTGTAGTGGAGATCTGTGGCTATTGTTTTGTTTGATCATAGATGTGAGCAGCTTGGTGTGATATTGCAAAAACAATGAGCTGGTTAACTGTGCTCCCACATTTAGGAGTGTTGTGTTTGTCCCGATACGATTATTTTATCATTATTAAGTAATTACGAGCGGCTCAATAATGCGGCTATTGTCTACCCTGTTTTTCTTGATCTCTTTGAAACACTCAGTGGATGTATTGTTTGTATGGTGTTGTTTATTGTAACACTCAAATGGAGCAGTGACCCCTTGAAAAAGTAATCATGCCCATTTGACTCTCTCACAGGCAATCTTTGTTCAAACACATCAAGTGTAAAGACCATTATGCTCCCGCTCCCCAAACCAATCTATAGGATCCCCTTTGAACTTGAAATATACTCGCTTGAATGCTAAGCAGCACCACTGCTTTAAATTCAAAAGCTTTCTGACTTTTGAATCTGCTTTTCTTTCAGCACAAAGGTAAAAACCTACCATGATGTGATTCCCATTTCCTGCCTTACCGAGTTCCCTAACGTGGTTCAGATGGCCAAGGTAAACCACTTGATGTATACATCAAATAATGCACTTTCTCTTAGTATATATTAAAACCAATAGCTGAATATGCCTCTCTGCTTCCAGCTTGTTTTTGAAGAAGTAAATGTGGACAGGTTTTACCCCGTCCTCTACCCAAAGGTAAGCACTTACACTCATTGGCAACAATCGGCTAAAAATGATCTAAGAGTTAAGACTCCCTGTTTGGAATACAACTCCGGTGAGGAGGTTTTTTTTAGCAGGTTATGAAACGGGCTGAAAGTGATATTGAAGCCTCTATGTGAGCTATGAGGGGTCAGAAAAAAAGATATTTTCAGCATGTAGCAGAAACAGCCTTTGTTCACATTTTCCACAGCAGAGAGTCATGTCTGTTAAAAAGCAGAATGAGATCTATTATCAGAAAGCACGACTTACACATGTACTGAATAAGATCAGCAAAGAGATAAGAGATCCACTTTGTCCACCGGGGGGCGCCAAATATACACAAACCAGGTTCCTCAAATTAGCTCCAAGTAACAGTGTGCACGAACACCATGTGAGCATTAGATATCGTTGCACGTCGCGCATCATCCGACAATCGTGTAATCTTTTAAACATGTAATTCTTTGCTCTGTGAGTTTCTCTTTGTAAACATAATTATGTTAATGATGTGCGGCTTTTGTATTGAAGGTGAAAAAAAGGAAATGTGGTGCTTTTGTATTGAGGATTTATTGACTCAAATCACAACACTCAACTGATCAATAAACGACTCCGGGTGAGCCGAATTAAGTTTTTCTCCGGCGATGACACAAGGCAAAACATTTCAACACAGATATGGATATTATTTATGCACAGCTAGCTCTACTTTGTTAAACAAGCTAACAAGATCTGTTGAGTGAGAAAAGTGAAAGAAAATCAAAAGTTTTCTATTAGAATCTGAAATGCCTCCTTCCATGTTCCTCGTCCACGTCTTCGCAAGTGAAAGGAATGAAAATAGAACGCATGTCGGTGTTTAAACGGATGTGTCGGGCTGTTTTGCGCTGCGTCACTTGCTTGACACTTAAAAAGGAAACAATTGGAATAAAGCTGACTTTGTTGCTGTCGCTCACTTGCGTCGCATGACCCGGTGTAAGATGATTTTACCAATCCACTTGGAGTTTATTCTGTCCATTAACTGCTCCATGTGGTTGGATATTTATAAGCTTGAAGCTAATGTTAGCATCTGATTATGAGAAAAACTTAACCGTAGTGCAGTTAGCATACACTATGATGCTAGCTTGCTCAACAATTTCACTTGTACATGTTAAGATAACAAATAAATTGCAATTTCCTGATATTAAGTTTAGAAAAATCCACCTGTTCATCACCTCTGTCGTCGCTCTGCTAGCTTTTCCAGAAAAGTGGCTGATGTTTTGTGTGGCTTTTTGCTTGTATTCAAAAGGATAGCTATAGAGAGACAGTAAATGTGCTGAAAGGCAGTGGGGAGTAGACATACACCAAACAGCGTCAGGACTAGGACTCGATCCCACCACCAGTGTGACAAGTAAGGTAGCCTCTGTACATGGGGCGCCATCTCTACAAACTGAGCTAAACAAGCGCCCTGTGTTTTGACTCTTTTGAATATAACTATCCTTACCACATCTCCTCTCATCCTTAGGCATCAAGACTCATTGCCACCTTTGATGAGCATGTGATCAGCAACAACTTTAAGTTTGGTGTAATTTATCAAAGATTTGGCCAGGTGAGTGCGCTTCAGAGATAACACTCTTAATCTTTAGCTGTCGAAGTGTCGTTCCTCCTGAAGGTTTTATTTTCTTCCTCCGGCGCAGACGACTGAGGAGGAGCTGTTTGGGAACATGGAAGAAAGTCCTGCCTTTGTCGAGTTCTTGGAGTTTTTGGGCCACAAGATCGAGCTTCATGACTTTAAAGGGTTTGGAAACTTTTCACCTTCTTCTTCAGCAGTTTTGGTTCATTCAGAGTTTTCGTGCTCCACCTCGTGTGTGTCTAAAACATCATTCACTCTGCTATTGATCAGCGTTGGCTAAATATGAATCCCTGAATAGGCTATTTGGAGTGTCCTGATATTTATGGTATAGCTGACACTGTGATTGAGTGGGCAGGAGAAGTGCCCTTGGCATCCGCTCAATGATGGATGAGCGTGGATGGAGAGCATGCTCTTCTCCTAACACGCCTTTGTTCTGTTTTCCTCGTGGATTTTATTTTTCTTAAATCCTCTCTTTTAGCCTTTTCTCATCCTTCTTTATTCTTCTCTTCCCTTTATTATCTTGCTTCTACACTTAAATCCTCCCTCTCTTCTACTCTTTCTTTTCTTCTGTAGGTTTCGGGGCGGGCTGGATGTCGCTCACGGTCAAACAGGGACAGAATCCGTCTACACAAGTTTCCACAATAAGGAGATTATGTTTCATGTGTCCACCAAACTGCCTTACACAGAGGGAGACTCACAGCAGGTAAAGTGACATTCCAATGATTAATTATGTGGGTACCCAACACATGTTTTCAAGGCTCTCATACTGATAATTAATTGAATAGGCCTCTACCTGTCACCCCTCCATGTTTCAGACTATACCCACAGCAGCTAAACGGCCTGGGCTGTAAAATCAAAAGGTTTGAATGCTGATGACACAAGATGAATCATTTGAAAACATTTTGGTGAAGAAGATTTTTTTGCTTTCTTTTGGAGTTTTCAATATGAACAATGCAACTCTCTTGTTTTTTACAAGCTGTTTTCACACATGCACGGCTGAAACTTTTCAAAGAATGTCAATCTTGCTGAGTTGCTGATCAACATATGTCACTCAGAGCGCGTAGTTCTCCCTGTTTGACGGGAGGAGGGAGTTCTGAAGCATGACGTGAACAGATGCTGAATGAGTGGAAATTAGCAGAAAAACCTATTGAAGCAGCTTCATTACGTGCACGATGATCGCATTGGTCACTTTACCTGCTGCGTTCAAAAGTTTACTCTCTGACACGTTGGCTCACTTCCACTTTATGCTGAAATTCCATTGGGGGCTATCAGGACAAATGTCGCCATTTGCGTTCAAACACATCTGCAACCCAAAGTTTTGGGAAATTTTCATCAGTTTTGCGCATGTGTGAAATCACCAACACTAAATACGAAGCTAGAGCTAGCCTCACTCAGCATGACCTCAGTCTTCGAATTAGCGCTGGTTGCAGTTTACAGATGTGAAAGTGCAGGAGTTTTCTCCATACTACCACAAGTTGCCATTTTTATTCCTGATCCCTGCCTCACATCTGCCTTTTTCCTTCTAAACATAAACTTCTTGAAGGTCAACGCACTATCGCATGCAAAGAAACCAAGATAATTATTCTCTCCTCTAAGACATAGCGGAGTCATTTCTTGTAACGTTGACCTATTAACCAATTGTTTTGTTTTAAGGATAATGTATTATTTCAAGTATTTTCAATTTGCAAATATTTCCCCCACTCTGTCTACACTTACTCTGTCATTCAGTGGGAACCAGTGATTATACTTTCATGCACGAGGCAAACAATGAGGAGGCAGACATTTCTAACTGTGTAGACACAAAAGATAAATCTGTTTATACAGTAAGTTGGCTTAAGGGGTGTGTGCATAGGATTTTTTTTATTTCCTTTGGACTGATTTAGGCTAGCTGTTTCCAACTGATTGTATTCTTTGGGCAAAGCTAAGCTACAGAGCTGCTGACAGTACCTTCAGATTTACTGCACAGAGATGAGAGTGGTATTGATCTTTTTATGGAACTCTTAACAAAAAGCTAATACACTTAGCATACTGCCCAGAATGAACTACACCTGTGATAAATTAACCCAATTAGAAGTAACTGATAGTGATGTGCATTTTCAAAGCAGTCTATTTTCTTTTTTTTAAAGCTTTTAGAGGCATTATAGTTTTCAGTCCTGGCATTGAAGTGTCTCTGTTGAAGACTTCCTTTTTGATGTCACTTTGTTAGTTGTTCTCTGCTGCACGTGTCCTGCACAACCTCTCAGGTTAAACTTTGTTACCAGAGTAACCCTCCAAAGGCATGAAGGGACACAGAGGACATAAACAACATACCACATGGGATGTTTCATGGGGGAACTCAGGAAAAGGTGCAGCTGTTGGAGCATTGCTGTATTTCAGAGTGGAGAAAAAGCAGAATTGTTTCTGCCAGCCAGATCTGAGTATGACACCGTTTTCAAAAAGGTTCAAGGTGTCTCAATCAAGCCTCGCTGAGTTTGTATCAAATGTCTGCCTGTTGCTTAAGTTTGTTATATTTCAATCCTCATTCTCTCTTTTCCCAATTTCTGTATAAGTAAAAATATTTTTACTTATTTGAAACCTAAAGTTTGGGTTCTTACATTTTTTTTTCTTTTACGGGGGGTCCTTTAACGATCAAAAAACATTTTCCATTAACTAAATATTTTTGGATGCTTCCTTGAGATCTTGCCGGTTCCTGAAACCGACGGTAGATTGTTCTCATGTGAACAAACAGTCTTTAACGGGACTGTAAAATAATTAGACTGCTTACTGGAAAAAGAATCACCTACAAAACACAGAGCAAACATTTACTTTGCACACAATCAATCATCTCTTGAGACATTTTAGTGCTGCTCAAGCGGTCAGTTAAGCAGATAGCAACAGATGTGAAGTGGCTTGTTGAGGGGAAATTCTTTAGTGTCGAACAGCCTGATAACTGACGGAGGGTAACCAATGTTCTCGGCTATAGCACTGCTGTCATGATGTTGATGTTGTTGCTTCAAAGATAAAGCATGAGAGGTCTGTCTTTTATTCTCCTGTCTACCCTGAGAGTATTTTCGCCTCAGCATTTCTGTTCGGTTTATCACTAAAATATCCGTCTGCAAAATCTGATATAAGTGCTTCTATTCACATGCTGCTGTGGAAGGATTTTGGTTTGCAGAGTGTCATAATAAGTATCTATTTCAATGTTGAAGAGTTGGACAGAATATGTTGACATATCTACAAACATTTCAGAGTATTTTACTGTTGGATTGCCCGAGGAAAAACATTTCTGAAAGGATTTCGAACAGAAAAAAATGCACAAGTTAAAGTTGTAATTACACATCTTTGTTTTAGAGTTTTCCTTTGATACATTTCAACAAGAAGAGATAAAGGCGTGTTTCCGCTGGCTAAATTAGATTCCTAGCAAAAGGCAATAAAGTTACAACATTTATATTCTAGCAGGGGAAGCAGGTGGCCCTAAAAATGCTTTGCAACATCCAGCCTTTTAAAAGATATTGCCTGGCTCCAATGGTTTGGATTGCTGACAGTCAGCCAATAACAGAATCATAAACTTTGCATTGCTTGAACTTTCAGATTCAGATTCATTTATCTCTCATGCCAGCTTTGGAAGCATAGGCCTCAATTACTGCAGCCCAGTGATTGCTATAGTGAAAGTACAAATCTTATTTGCCTTAATGTGGGTATAAACTAAGATAAACAAAATGCACGCCTATAAGGGAAACAATTTTATGTGCATTTATTCATTTCTTTTTACTAATTTGATAGATGTCTTAGTGTATGAAGTCCATGGATAAAGAGACAGATAGAAATAGACATTTCATTTTTTTAGTGATAGTTGTGTCACCCTGAATGTCATATTTCTGAGAAAAAAGGTTCAATCTTTAGACTAAAGCTATGTCAGCCTCTCTCCAGGGACTAGACTCATTCCACGTCAATCTTTCAGTGCGAATGCTGGAAGTAATCCTGGGACTTTAGCCTGTGTTTTTGACCGTCTAAGTGATGATTTGAGATGTTTCCGCTCAGCTGTGTTTTTCTGTCCCATGCAGCTGCAGAGAAAGAGGCACATAGGCAACGACATTGTAGCCATCGTGTTTCAGGAGGAGAACACACCCTTTGTCCCAGACATGATCCAGTCCAACTTCCTGCATGCGTATGCAGTGGTGCAGGTGGAAAATGCATGTACGGACAATGTCACCTACAAGGTCAGTCTCCTCAGCCACCTTCACTTCACCTGATAAACCCATTTTAGATTCACTATTACATAATTCAGGAGCTTTTTAGTCCTCTGTGTGGCTTTAAAATGTGACATCAAGTATCACAGCTCATATTCACCGGGTTTTTTCCTCAAGGTGTCTGTGACAGCGCGGGATGACGTGCCTTTCTTTGGGCCCGCTCTGCCTGACCCTGCCATCTTCAAAAAGGTCAGCAATTGCATAAATCCACAAACTCACCCCTCCCCTTACCTACTTACATCATAATAAACCTTTATATACTCTGCCTTTCTGTCTCTCTATTTGCTTTCCTCAGGGCCCAGATTTCCGTGAGTTCCTCTTCACTAAGCTCATCAATGCAGAATACGCTTGTTACAAGGCTGAGAAGTTTGCCAAGCTTGAGGTGAGAGGATATTTATGATGCAAACTGTGCGATAGAAGTGTGAACGCCTGTGTTGTGTATAGTTTGTACGTGTGTTTTTAGATGTGTGCACACTTGAGTAAACACTGGTTCGCCACGGTGTGCATCCTGTTGGCTCTATTCTCTGTGAGATTTCATGTGAAAACAAAGATTCATTGTAACCTTGGATTCCTGTCTTTATAGCACTTTATACATACACACTCCCACACAAATGCACAATCCACTATGTCTTTACTAAGGCACTCCAAAATGGCAGTAATCCCTTACTCACAATACCCCCAGGCCCAGATACTGCTTGTAAGTAAGTTGCTAAAACAAACTCTAAAAGTATAAAGACTCATAAGCCAGACCAAAAAGGTAAAATAAACTAAATGCACAGATTTAAATGAAATGAATAAATACAACTTGTCCACTTTCTGTATCTTAGTGTCTAAGATCGTGTTAAAAAGGCAATTTATTGGGCCTCAATCATCTGTAGACTCTGAAATATAAAGCTGTGCGTCATCAGAATAGCGATATATTTTTTTAAGCCATGCCTTTGGATGATGTCTCCAAGTGGTAGCTTGTTGTGGTTGGAAGGTGAAAGGACCTAAACTTGAACCCTGAGGTACACCACAATCCATTTAATCAGTTTTAGAAAAAACATTAACGCATGCTTAGAAAAAGGAACGATACAATTTGAACACAGGATTCCTGCTGATCCTTAGAACGTTTTAAAGTAGATTTTTTAATGTATGGTTGTAAAATGTCTTTAAAAGTATTTTTCCACGTAAGAGGTCTTGAATTTTAGATGGCACTTTGAGTAAGATTTGCCTAAATAAACCTAATAATTCTACAGTGTTGTTAGCATTTTTTGATTCTCTGTTCACGTGACAAATCATGTAATTTATGGCAGCATTTGTTTACTGTAGTTTATTACTAACTAACTAACCAATGAATATCAGGCGACTTTAAAATATGCAAAAAAAAACGTTTGAATTTGGGATTATGGAAAACAAAGCCTTCTTTGTTTCTTTGTTTGAGTCTTTAAAAAAATCTTAAAGAGTAGATTTTAGAAAGTGTGCAGCAACCCTGGAACAAATTTCAAATGTTATCTGAGAATAAAACCACTCTTAAACAACAACTCTTAGGCAACTGAGCTTGAGTGTTATCATCCTGATGTGATGCTGTTTCCACAATTTTTATCAGTGACACCTCTATTTTACAATGATCAATGAATTTCAGATTTAACATACAGTTTCAGCACCTGTGCAAACTGACTTTGCTCTGGTTGATAGGAGCGCACACGTTCAGCCCTGCTGGAGACTCTGTATGAGGAGCTGCACATAAACAGCCAGTCCATGATGGGTCTTGGTGGAGACGAAGATAAGCTGGAGAACGGGGGCAGTGCAGGAGGAGGAGGAGGCTTCTTTGAATCCTTCAAGGTAAAGTCAAGTCCCTCATGTGACTTGGAGCACCTTTAATCTGCACCTGCACATGCATGCAATAGAACGGTTATTAATGAAGAATTTCTTTGGATTTACCCCCCTGCACTCCCCCCTGTTTTGGCCGGGATTCTGGGTATTCACACATAAAACAAAGCCTAGAAAATGTTGCTATATCTCAAAGGACCAGTCCTTGTGGCGTTTAATTTTCTCACTTGGCTGTGACTGCTGAACTCGGTGTGTTTTCACATAATGCTGTGGTTTTGAAGCTGGGGAGCGGCTTTTGTGTATGAAAGGCTCTGACTGAGTGTGCTCCATCAATGACCATTAGGGTGGTGGAGCATAGCCCAGCCGCTGAGCCATGGCACTAGGAGCAGTGATTGTGTGTGCCTGATGAACGATTTAATGACCCCTCATTAGGAAGCCGATGATGCGGTTTGCAGTTCTCCCCATAGGCAGCTCCCTCGCAGTTTTTCTCCTTTGTCTGTGACACCAACTAGTTCTCAGCCATCTATTCTGTATTTCCATGCAACTTCACAAAGATGTACCACCCTTTCTCTCAGCCTTTAATGTCTCTTTAGACTCATCTCTTTGTCAAACCTTCATTAACTGCATTTATATGAATAAACTCCTGCCTGCAAATCCTATCTCCTCTCAGTTGTCTTGCTGCCTCTCTTTCCCTCCCTAACAACTCTACAAATCACATCTGCAAAGATTTCCCACTCAGTCTTTCCTACTTTCTCACACTGCCTTCCTCATTCACACTGTATCTCATCTTCCCCTCCCCTGACACATACCCCACCACGGATTCTCCCCGTTTAATGACGACTTAGGAGATAAGAGATGCGGCTCTATTCTCCGCTCTTGCAAAGCCTATACAATCTCTTTGACCTTCTGTGAACCTGCATCTCTTTCACTCAGCCCTCTCTCCTCCCTGCCTGTTGACCTGCACTGCCTCTAAGTGTTCAAAACTAATCCTGCATACACACATGCACACGCACATGTGAGCACAAACCACTATGAATTGATTTGCACACACAAATAATCACACAGGTCCATTTATGCATGTTTGTGCCCTCATAGATTAGAGTTTATTCCGAAATATTCACACATATTTCATAACAGTGTCAGCATTTAGTCACATTGCGTAAAATGACATATTACTACAGAACTGTTGACACTCTGACAGACCTTTTTCACAGCAGATATTTTGACCAGCCGTAATAGAAAAGCACATAAAATCATAAATGATGGCTTCATTTTGTAGAAGATGGTCATATCCACTGTTTTATCATCAATTGCTTTGTTGATAGCTGTTTCAAAGCAAGCCTTAAGTTTGGCTTTATGGTCGTTGACATCCTACACTTGTTTGGGAGCCAGGAGTGACAATATTTTGACAGGAGGTTGTATACATATTGATACATCTCCCTATACATCTGTCCTAGTTGACAGGTATAGCTGTGATATTGAGCAATCACTGTTACTATCAATTTTATTCAAATACCATATTTTTAAAAAGACCTGTATTGAAGAACACTTCAAACTAGAACCTGATATGAGCATAAACTCATTTGTAAAATACCCAATGAGATTTAAAAAAATCAGGTGTCAGAGGGGCCATTTCCTGGTAGACCAAAGGAGATGCCCACTGCTGATGAATTGAAAATAATGCAGGTTAAGTGCACTTTTGCATTTGCTTTACCATGTCACTTCTATATCATACTTCTATCAAAAGCGCTGTCCCTCAAGTGTCAACTTCAGTCTGGCTGCAAAAGCTAAGGAATCCCTATTAGGTCCAATGTTAAAATACACATTATTTACAGCCAAAATGAGCATAGTTACAGCTTAGTACAAAAAACAATCTTGGTGTCTTTAGCCAATTGCTAATAGGAAAGGCAGGTAAAAGACCTTACTCATAGTTATATTATCTACAAAGACCCAACATTAATCCAGCACAGTCACAATAAATTACAGGTTCTGGGCAGCTACCACAAAAGCTCAATGGCCCCTGGTTTTGAGACTTGTTTTCGGCCCCCTCCAGGAGCTGCGGATTGGTAGACCTTAGTGCTCTGGCTGGAGCGTGAACATGGAGATGTTCACTTAAGCAAGGCGGTGCCAATCCGTATTACCTAACTACTTAGGCTTCATAATGCCTTTTCAGAAACCCAAGGGCGACTTCACTGAGACTACATCCATGTTTTATACAGTTTATGGTTGGAACCAAATTTGGGTTAAGCTGGGACAGTGAGTCAGCATGCACAGGACCAGGACCCTTAAAACTGAAACAGCTTCATAAAATTCAGCCATCTTTATGTGCTTTTCATATTGTGACAGTGATGAATCTACTGTGAAAAAGACCTTTTTTTGTATATTCAGTGCAAATAAAAACATAAACTTAATGTACAAAGCGTCTTTGGGTTTTAGAAAAGCGCTATATAAAACTAATGTATTATTATTATTATTATTATTATAAAATACCAGAAACCATTTGGGTATGAAGCAGAGTACTGTTTTAAAATACTGTATGTGTGCAGTTTTCAAAACCTACTTCCCTTGGATTCAGTTTGAGTATAGCATCACATACACATATGGTATCACAAAGTGGATCCCCTGACGGTATCTCCTCGTCTCTTTCTGTAGCGGGTCATCCGCAGCAGAAGCCAGTCTATGGACGCCATGGGCCTCAGTAACAAGAAGTCAAACACAGTCTCCACTAGTCTCAGTGGCAGCTTTACCCACAATCCCGCAGAGAGCCCCAAAACCCCAGGGATTGTAAGTAGCCCACTTTGGTTCACATGATGCCCACATAACACATACAGTACATTCAGGCTAATTTTTTTACCTCTTTCAGCACAGTGGACACACAGCCCTGCTCTTTTGTGTTAGCAGCACTTTAGCAAATTACTCCTGTTGGCACATTGTAGCACTTTAGTGTGCTTACTTCAAAGCATTCGCTTTCATTTTTCATGTTGAACCCCTTTTGCTGTCTAACAAAGCGGCTTTCATTGATTGCTTTCCCATTTACACATGGTGTTCCTATTAACTAGTTTTTTGTTGGACAAAATAGCATAAATCAGCATTCTAAGCGTTTCATTCATTATCATCTGTTGAAAGAATCCTCATCACCATGTAGGGTGGCAGCTAGATATGTAGGATGGTGTTCAAAAATAGAACAAATGTTGAGTAGAAATGATTTCTTTGTCAGTATAAGGTGACTCTGATGTATGTGAACCCCAGTGTAGTCTCTTTCCTGAGTTTCTGAGTGTAACCACCGTATGACTACCCAGACTCCCTCCCTCCTGAAGCTGCTTTTGTCACCACTCTTCCCTCCTGTTAAAACTTTTCTTTGCAGACTTGTTCATGTGCATGCGTGGCTGCAGAATATGCATGGCACATGACATAGATGCAAGAAGCAAACTGTGCTGTGTAAGAGTCTCTTTCAGAGATGGGGTTAATAAAAGCAGAACACCTTTTAAGAAATGAAGCCAAAGTGAAAGCGACAGAAACTTCAGATCCTCAAGTCGCCGCTTGAGGCTGCCTCCAAAAGCATCCACTTGATTCCACATATTAAAATGCCAATCTTTACAACAGATTTGAAGGAGCAAAATGTGACTCTGACCTGTAATGTTTAAAATGGGTACTGCAGTCCAAATTCAAAACATTGGAGAGAGCTGTCCCCCCCCCCACCCCCGCCCCCTCCTCCCTAGAGTTGATGCCCACGCGGGTTGCCATGTTTCGGACACAGAAGCTTCAGTGTTTGGCCAGCTCTGCATCGGTCTTGAAACCTTTCAGAAGAAGGTCGGGTGGAATCAGAAATATCTGAACCAGTTCGCTTGCCCGCTTCCATCGCTGCAACAGCTGTTGGTTTGCCTTGATTACTGGTCTCATATCTGTCAAACAGAGGAGCACCTGAAACGGCCGTTTGGGGGTGCCTTAAAACCACCTACCACTTGCTCTCCACTGCAGGTGTTACCAAGCAGCAAGTTCCCCAATTACTACAAGCACAAATAGACTTTCTTTCTGTGGTTAACCAGCAGATGATTTGATTACTGTATTTTCCAGTCAATGTAGACTGTTTAGTTTTGATAACTTTACGTTTTATAGCCCTCACTCCTCTCCAGCGCCACCCTCTCGAAATATTGGAACATCTTGCTCCGAAAAACAAACGTGGTCAGGGACAAATATCCGAACGCAAGGCTTCAAAAAGGCAGTAAACAAAGCAATGCGTGGTTTCATATTGGCCACTTCCATTATTTAAACAGTCATTGTGTTCATAACGAAGCCATGTGGGATTTGTTAACTGACAGTACTTTGAATTGGAACTAAAACAACCCCATTTCTGAAAAAGACCAAGTTTTCTTAAGCTATCCCTTTGGATTCTGTCAACCTTCTTTCCCCTCTTTTGTCCCTCTGAATGCATCACTAAACAGACCTGTATCCCTCAGGGTAGAAACTGCCGACATGCCTGCTTCTTCGGTGGTGCTCCCTCTCTCGCTGTGCCCTCCTGTGTCGGACTTTAGGCTGCTTTTGTTCTTAAAATCCTCTTACTTTATCCTTAATATCCTCTCTATTAACTCACGCTGCAGGCTTCCTTTCAGGCTCTTTTGCACCTTGCTGTTTCAAGTCTTTGTGCTGTGCGCATGATATCTTATGATGTGTTCTTTTCTTTTCTTCCCCCACTCTTGCTTTTTTTCAATCTGTCACCTCCTCTCTCTCTGTTTCTCTCTCTCTCTCTCTCTCTCTCTCTCTCTCTCTCTCTCTCTCTCTCTTTCTATTTCTCTCTCATTCTCTCTCTCTCTCTCTGTATTTCTCTCTAACTCTCTCTCTCTCTCTCTTTCTCTCTCTCTCTCTCTCTGTGCTTCCCTACGCCCCGTCTTGCGCGGCTCAGTCATTGCTTGTTCCAGGGAAAAGTCCCAGTAAATATGGACGCCGAGGCAGTGCCATAGGGATAGGAACAATAGAAGAGGTTCATGTATATTTCTATTTTTGTCTCTTGTGCTACCTTCACTATTGTCTTTTCATAATGTGTGTAGAAAATGAGTTATATAGTCTTAAGTGTTCCTTTTTTTAAGTTTCTATAGCTGGGCGAGACGTCAAGATATAAAGGTGTAATAAATCATAAAGACAGCTGTTTGTTTATTAATGGTTTTAATCATCATATCATTCATTCATACAGCAGCTTATACATCACAATATAACTGTTAGGATTGATTATCTCATTCATCTTAGTTCATACAAATCATTTTTAAAGGTAGATACTAGTGTTGTAGTACTCCAAGTCTCGAGAACATTTTTTAAAGTCTCGTCTCGGATTTTAAAGGATTTTTATTCGGTCTTCTCTCGGTCAGACTCAGGATTTTAAATCAGATCCGGTCAAGACCACCACTGATAGGCTATTTTCCACATCATTACTGTGATTAGAAGGAAAATGCCCCTTTCTAAATGAACAAATCACTTCAATTTATATGTAGTTTGATTGTTATCCCCCGGCTACGGCCGCAACCTTCCCGGTGTTACGGTGAGTGACACGCCCCCTGCACACAAGATGATGATTGTTCAGTGATATTTATGCTATTGTCTCGGTCTCGCCCTGCCTTGGTCTTGGTCTTGACTCGGTCTAGATCCTTAAATGTCTCGGTCTTGTCCCAGTTAGTGTGGTCTTGACTACAACACCACTACTTCTAAAAAATTGTTCTCTACCAACAGCGGACTACCTTACCTCCGTGTAGTAAGGGAGTAGTGTCTGAAGCGGTTACTGGCGTTTTCTACTCTTCTTGTTTAACCTCTACCACACAAGTGTGCCTGTAAACGCTTCAGAGACCACTAAAGGGTAAAGGGGTTTACCTACACTTTTTCTGTGTCAGAATTTAAAATAAAAACAAAAGAACATCCAACAGGAGGCTCCTAAAAATACTGATACGATTAAAACCTCATTTGGTCATCCAAAAAAACTGTTAAAAAAAAGAGAAAGAAAATTAAATTGAAAATAAATCAATTCCTTCCTGAAGCCCAGTGTGTCATTGATTTGTAGAACCATTTTCCAAATGTGTCATATCATTATCTCATGATTCATTCAGCCTTCAGTTCATCATTCCTTCACAGCATACAGTATGTCCTACAATAACATCCTACTGGTTCATGTACTGTACTGTGTATTGATTTCATGCTGTGGTTGTGAAATGGTTAAACTACTCCCACCGTGTGTGTCTGACGTTCTTCTCCCTGCTCACTGTCAGTCACTCATCATTCCTGGGAGAAGCCCAACCAGGAAAAAGTCTGGACCGTTCAGCTCGCGTCGCAGCAGCGCCATTGGCATCGAGAACATCCAGGAGGTCCAAGAGAGGAGGTGAGAGGACGGAGCGGGAGCCTATCGGCAGGGAGTGGGAAGTGAGGAGAGAATAGTGTTGCAACAGATGGAAGCTAGGACATTAAAATGTGGAAACCAGCCATTGGAAGAAACCCTTTTTAAAAATACATGCTACAAGTTGAAGGGTTTTCTTGAAATGGTGTGACATTTAAAATGCACAACTGAGATTCCACTTGATCATTACCTGCCTGTCAGTCTGTTGTTTCAACAACAATGGGAAAGTAAATACTTTGCAAATGTTCAGAAGAGACAGAAAAAAACTTTGATGCATTCAATGTTTGGACACCCTCCAAACAGTGATGCCTCAGAACAAGCATAAGGAAATTGAAGGATTATAAACTGAGATAAAGCAGGAACAACTGTAAATTAGTCTTAATTTTTTTTAAATAATAAATGACTAAAATCGGTTTTTAGTTCAATCTTTTGTACAAACAAGCCACCTTAAGTGCTTTACATGGTAACAATTAAAATACAAATAACAGAAAAAAAACAACTTTTACAACAATAAAAAATAAGAGGGGCGGCAGTAGCTCAGACCGTCGGGACTTGGCTTGGGTCGCCGGCCCCGATGCGGACTGTAAAATGGAAGTACTTCTTGTAGCTGGAGAGTGGCCAGGGCAATTCCCTAGTACTGCCGAGGTGCTCTTGAGCAAGGCACCGAACCCCCAGTCCCCCTGGCGCGCTCAGAGGCGCTGCTTGTCAACAGGCAAGGCAGGCAACTGCTTGGGGCCCCTGACCAGTATGGGGGCCTTTGAGTGATGACAAACTTAAACCAAAGCAGTGGCCCAAGATGTGCAAGGTTTTTTAATGATAGTAGGAAACCTCCCTAAGGTGGCCGCATCTGACAGCACTCCCTCTCGTTGCCCTGCTAAGCATTATTGCTGTGAAAACCAAAGATTGTCAATGAAAGTCAACATAGAAAAATTAAGTGGAATTATCTGTCTTTAACATCTTTTAAGAGAGAGGGCCCCCCAATAGATTTTTGCCTAGGGCCCCCCCATACTCGCCACTGGGCGGGCTCCCTGTGTAGCAGCCCCACTCTGACATCTCTCCAGTAATGCATGTCCACAGGTCCTGTTTGTGAATGTGTGAGAAGCATGTCTCAATAACAGAGTGTAAACCAGAATTTCCCTCAGGGATTAAAAAAAGTATATTAAAATTTAAAAAAAAATTGTGCAATTGTGCAACAAAAAAAAAATTAAAACTGCAAAAGATTGTTAGAAACCAAAAATAGTAAAAGGTGAAAAGACAGCAGGGATAGATAATACTGTAAGAAATGTACAAGATGCAATCAGGCTTCAACATTATTCTACATTTTAAATGCAGTTTTCCACTCTGATAATCAAAGTCAATGGGTTTCACATTTAAGTGCACATATGAGTTGTAATGAATGCAGCATCTGTTTTCCACAGAGGTTTTAATCTGTATTAAATCTTCCCCCTGCAGGTAATTAAATCTCTGCAGCCTTTGGAGGGCAGCAGGACACATATGTTGAATAATGTGCAGCCACTGATTAAAGTACTATAGAAGTGCAGTGGCCTTTAGCCCGGCCCTCGTTTGCACCCTGATTAAAACACATGCAAATTACAACAGCTGCTGCAAAATAACCACATATATCCCTGAATACATCAAACCAGACCGTTTCACTCAGTGTTCTGATGTTTATCTGAGAGACAGAAGTTTGTCAATGCTAAGTGTTATTCTCTCTGTTGCAATTGTTAATGCAAAAGTTGCTATAAATTTGTCACATGCTTATGTTTCTATTCAGCATTTCAATGGGCCCCCTTATCACATGTCATATTAGAGATGAAGCATTCTCATAGCCTAAATAAGGAAATATGTCACCGTTAGTTACAGCCGATGGTGTGACAGATAAAAGACCTCATCTGTAGCCGATGTGAAATATTTCTCAAGACCCTTTTAAAGTGTTACCATTTAGAATAACTAACACCATTTTCATGTGTCAATCTCCATCTCTGTCCTGAAGCCGTGAGGTGTCGCCCAGCACCCAGAGGATGTCGGACTGCTCCCACTTCTCACAGGAAAACAGATCAGACAACTCGTCCAGTCACAGCTCACCGGAATTTGCCGCGACTAAACACAGGTGACCCTTATCTAAGTGCATTATTAATTAGATTAGCATACTGTGTAATATCCCACACACATTTAAAAGTCATTAGTGATGAGTGATCTTTTGGGTTGGTGGGTTGAGAACTTATCAAGTTAGAGCAGTAACTCACTGGGCGTGACCTCAATGGTCGTACTCGTATACCATTGGAAGCAATTTTCAAGAATTTCTATGTTTGGTCATGTTAGTCGTACAGCATATGGCCCTGTTTCCATTAGTGCAGTTTTTTACTCTAGCAGAGCCAACGACTTCAGTTTCAGAGCGCTTTTCATAAGCACTTATTGTTGCTAGGTTACAAAAGTTTACCTCAACTTCTCTCGGTAATGACTGCTAGGTCTGTTTAAATAGCTCTGTAAAATTAATATTTGCTTTAATTAAAGAAAATATCCCACAGAAAACATGAAACGTAAAGTAATCATGTCCTGGCATTAGCAGCGGCTCCAGATGTGGAAATTGTTCCCTTGAAAAGACAAGTCAGACACATTTATTTTCCCCCATTGTTGTTTTTAGAGCTGATATCAGACGCCCCGCCACTTCTGCATTCTGATTGGTCGGTGAGGGAAAAGTGACATTGACAAGCGTGGCAGTATTCCAAAAGTTGAACTTTTTCGACTGCACAACGATAAAAAACAGCTGACACAGATGATGTTTTTGCGTTCTGGGAGCTGAGCGCTGAAAACGCTGAACTGCATTTGTTTTGTTTTAAAATGGGCGCTGCCAGTGCAAAAAAAAAACGGCGTTAAAGGACAAAGGCCCCAACTTGTAAATAAGATAAAACTCTGATTCTGCAGCAGACACCCAGGTTTGTGTACATTAGACAAACTGCAAGATGGCAGAGTTATTGCCAAGTCCTAAACTAAATCTCCTCTGTTATTTTGACGATAGACTGGGCACGATATATCTTAGGAATATGGATTATGTTTGTAGCTCAAAGGCAGCACATGACCTCATTTGTTTGTTGTTGTTTTGTCTGATAAAACACAATCTATTGTTAATTTTTGCCAAGAATCTCAAGCCCTAATTAAACCATGAGTGTTGCAGTGACTTAAAACAGCTTGAGAGATTTTCTACCTTGGCAAGAATACAAACACAACGCTTTCAGCTTTCAGCTTGATTGTAAGCGTCTGCGGGTGCTGTGATAAGAAGATGTTGGATTTATAAAGAGAAGTATAAACAATAAATACATAAAAGTAGAGAAAGAAACATTCAGTTCATGTTGCTGTGATAGAATCCGTCTGTTTGTGCGCTCAGAGTGACCTAGGTGTGTAGTATGGCCATGTGTTGCAGGGCGCCGTCCATCCCAGAGGCTCAGGACCTTTCCCGCTCCTCCTCCAACGCCAGCAGCTTTGCCAGCGTGGTGGAGGAGAATGAAGCAGAGGAGGAGTACGACACCGGGCTGGTGGGTGGAAAATGTTTGTTTCCTGAAATAATACCCCAACCCTTATCGCTTTATAAGACTCAGAAAGTCCAGGTGTGGCCGGGTCTCGTGCCACCCTCAAGGGGTTCTTCTGCTAAAACAACACGCTCACTCTACATTACCCGACTTATTACACAACTACTTACTGAAACAAATTAAACAGCTTGAGAAAAAAAAGAAGTATGGGGAGAGAGAGGGATGAGATGAAATACAACACACAGTCTGATTGTCCAACCTGCTACCAGGACAACAAGGACCGTAGCCTCTAAACATGAAGCGTCTGCTCTACAAACTGAGCTAAACCAGCCCCCAGAAATCAATCATTTGACCTAAAAAACAGATTTGGAAAGAATTGTATTGATTTAAAAATGATCTTTGTCTTCATCTAAACAAATTGGACTCTACAGTTACAGCTAGGTCCACAGTAAACTTTTCTGGAGAAATCAATGCAGCATCTTTTCATTTTTCACTTCCCCGTAGGAGTCTATTGACATTTTCTTTTCCTGTCATCAGTCTTTAAACACCGCCTGACCATGTTCCATTACCTGTTCACTTTATGTGTATAATTCTCTGTCATTGCTAAAGTTTTCTCTTTTTCTTTTTTTCACTGCTGCTTTATTTTCCATCCATCCATTATTTATACCGCTTTTCCCGTTCTGGAGCCGATCCCAGCTGCCATTGGGCGAGAGGCGGGGTACACCCTGGGCTGACATGTAGACTGAGACAACCAGCCACACTCACACTTAAGGGCAATTTAGATTCACCGAATAACCAAGCGAGCATGTCATTGGACTGTGTGAGGAAGCTGGAGTACCTGGAGAGAACCCACGCATGCACAGGGAGAACATACAAACCCCACACAGAGAGACTCCTGTCTGACGTGGATTCGAACCAGGAACTTCCTCGCTAAATCTGGGGAACAATAGTCTGTAAGGGGGGGGGGGGGGGGAGGAGGACAAGAAGGGGGGAAGGAAAAAAGGGGGAGAAAGAGAAAAGAAGAGGAAAAGGGAAGAAAGGGTTTTTTTATGAATCTGCCCTATACATCAGCAAAGTTTAGAAAGAATCATTTTGATAAAAAAACAAATTCTTGTATTTGTATCCACACTTGAAGGATAAAAGCTGTTTCTGAAGGTCGCAGGTTTCGAGTCTCACCTGTGGCAGGAATTGAGGTGCACTACACTGAGGAGTTGATTTATTTTATTCCTTGTAGTTTATTCCTCATGTTTGCATATTACACGTTTGTTTACACAAAAGTAATTATTCATGCTTTATAGAGGCTCATTTATCATCATGAAGTATGTACCACAATTCACCAGACGTTTTAATCGACAACACAAACAAAGAGAAAGAGGCTGATATTTTAGTTGTAACCACACTATTATTTATTTTTGGCTATTAAATAAGGTTGTACCCCTGATGTAAACAGTAATCAGTCCAATCAGGCAGAACCCCGCTTTCTTTTCCTTTCTCTTAAATTAACAGACTGACATTAAATGCACCGGACTTCTTCCCGTTGATTGATATGATTACAGTTAGTTCTCCAGAGTCTGTGATCAGGCGTGTCTCCAACCTGTCGCTTCATACGGCTGATGTGTTCCTGACTATAAAGTGCATTTTCTTTAGTTTAAATGTTAGTTCACAGAAGGCTCCTGTCGCTGTTCCCTTTGGAGTCGTGTAGATTTTTGTTGGGACCATATATCAACGGATCACTTTATTCAATTCAGACAAATAATAACACAAAATGAAAGTGCATTCAAAACCTACAGCAGCCGGCAGCGTCTCACAACTGATTCCATTAACATTTGTTCCACTTTTACTCGAGGGGTAAACTACTTGTTTTTATCTTTTGTGTTACCTAAACAATTACACCAGAAGCTGCGAGAATGTTTGATGGATTGCTCTCTTTCCCAGGAATGACAGGTGTGAAAATGTACTGCATAGTAATACATATTAATGACGTGTCTTTCACTTGCAGCATCTTGCCTCTAAAAAAAGAGATTTGAAAAATGTAATTACTGTCATGACGTCGAGCTGTGGTTATGTTTACTGCATGTCCTTGTCATTTATTGTACATAAAAAAAAAAGCCTCTTCTTTTCTTCCTCTCACAGGAGAGCGTGTCTTGTGTTACTCCAATCAAGAAAGACTCTTTTGTGTACAGCTCTGTGCTGGAGGACAATACGAGCAGCACCAGCCAGGAATGTTTTTCAGGTGAGTTCGGGAGAAAACAGCGGCTCATATTTCTGTGCAAGTCATCGCCTGAAGGTGTGAGAAACGTGTAAGTTATCAGAGGTCAGCTGTATCACATATCCACGGTATCTGAGGACAGTCTAGAAGAGGCAGATGTAAGAATGACACCCTTTGCTTCCTCTGCAATTAATATATAACACGGTCACCTGAGTGAGTCCGCTGAGTGTGGACTTCGACTCAAGTCTAACATCCCACTCTTAACCCTCTATGCCTTAGTAGCTTGGAGCAGCTGTTCAACATTTCACGATAGCACACAGGATAATTAAAGATGTCGACATTACCTAAACTGGAAACATACTTTTTTAACATAAAGAGATGACATTTTTTGCCAGGAGGTTTCTCCTCTAAGTCTAAGTATTCACCACATTCCCACAATGTTAATTTCCTCTGCGGTCACACTCCAGATGGGAAGCTCAAATGCTGTCATAATGTTGTACAGCTCTGTACAAGGTTTGCTAATTGACCCTTTGTCATGCCCCACCCTCCTTGGTTACTGTTACTAGGTGAGACAAAATGTTCTTGTCACCTGTCGTTCTGTCGTGGGCTACTTCCCATTTGGAACAATTTAAATTAGCTTGAGATTTGACAGACTTTTATTTGTATTTAAATGATTTCAGTCTTTTAGAAACAAGGCCTCAGTGAAGGAATAAGGACAGAGAAACAGTAGGGTAACAGCTAACGCTAGCTGTCATCCCGTGGCTGCTAGCCGTCACGCCTTTACTGTCATACCTCTTATCTAGACTCCGTCAATGACCATTCCTGTAGCCAGGGGTCTGAAATATCCTCTAAATGTCAGGAACAGGGCCTTCAATACACAGTTGAGAGTTGACATCAGAAGAACATGGCCAACTTGTGAATCTGGTGAATAGCTCCTCTAAAAAGCTAAGACTCTTTGTGATCTTATAGAAGCCTAAAATTTAGTTGGAAACGATATCCCAATCAATCAATCTTTATTTGTATACTCATTGTTATATTGTCTACAAAGACCCAACATTTCTCCGTCATGAGCACTAAACAACATTTAGCAAAGTTACAGCGGCAAGAAAAACAGACATCTGCCGAAACTGTGCTGGGCTTGGAAGGTAGGATAGTGCAATCTCCTATGCACGGTGTAAAGCATCATCATCATCATCATCAAGTGACTTTTTTTTTTGTCTAATAATATCATAACCTCTGTTGGTATACTGACACCCAGTCAGGTTTTACCTCCAAAGGCGAAAGTGTTTTGATTTTTGCAGTTTTAACAAGATTTAAAGTTTTATTTAGCCCATCAAATCTAACTAATGAGGGTTAAGTTCCTGAATTTAGTGAGGAAATCAGTTTGGTTTTGTGAAATACATATTCACAACAATTTTGTCTCTACTGTGTTTTTTTGAAGGTGGTAAATCCAGCATTTTATAAAAATACATATATGCCACGTAAATCAAGTCAAATGACAGAGGAGGATGTATTTTTTTTAAAGGACTACTTGTTATACTCAGCTTCCCTCTGTTTTCTCTGGAGTAGTATTTTTGGATTTCATTGGAAAAAGCTTATTTAAGTGAGTTCTCAGTGAACTGCAGCAACTTGCTACATCTGAACTGGGGTCAAGGGGGTTAAACTAATAAAGTTTACTATGCCTAGAAAGTCCCACGTAGCAAACTTATCTGTGATTCCCACACAACTTCTGTTATGCTGGAAATTGTGTGTTTTTCCCAATCTATAATGACTCACTCTGAACCATTAATCTTTTGCATGCTTATCCTTTTTTGGCAAGAACAGCTGGCAGCATGATATCTTTGAGTTTATTAACCGTGACAGCCTCACATCTGTCGCTTCCTTCTCAGCAGCTCCTCATCCTCAGCAGCAAAGTGACGCAGTGAAGACATCAGAGCCAAAGGGGACAGACAGCCAGACCAAGACAGAGCGCCCCTCGCAGGAGCACAAGTTCTCATCGGTGAGACAAACTGCTCCGTATTGATCATTAGGCGACACTTCCATGTGTTACAAAGTCACTGGGACAAATGTTCCCTCAGATTAATTTTTTAATTGATTAATGAGGCAGAACTGCCCCAAGCTCAGATCTGAATATCTCTGGCTCTGAGTTCTGGGAAATTAACACTTTGACTTTTGAATTGACTATTATTTGATAATATAGAGATTAAAGGGTACATCAACTAGGGTCATTGCTAGCAATGCTAGCAACTCTTGATTGCTGTACTCAGGCACAACAGTGCTTTGCGCTAATACAATACACTTTGTTCCCTTGGGGAAATTTGTCTTGGACTCAAAGTGCTGCCAAACATTCAGCTGCTTCTACTCGTCTGCTCATATCATCACACTAACATACAATGAAGATGAGATCAAATAAGGTATGATAAGAAGAGCCTTCATAGATCACATGGCCGGGACATTTTTACCATTAACGCCAGCAACAAAGCAAAGCAAAACACAGTGCACCCAAAATGAATTCTTAAAGCTAATGTCACCACATTAACATAGAGGCCGTTTTTTCTGGGAAGCCCACATGTTGTTATCAAGTTAATTTACTTTGTTTTAGGTTATAAATCATATAAATGATCACACTAATCTCATGTAAACAAAAGTGACAGTGTCGCTCATTGACGTTAAACCGAGGAGAAACCAGCGCACAGCGTGACGTTACAAGAACAAAACTCTGTTTTCCTCGTCTACACAGAAACACCTTACACAGAGTTTCTGAAAATCTTTACCCTGGAAAAAGTTTTCCAAAAGGTGCGTTTTCAGTGACCTAAAACGCTGTTTGCGTGTGTACGAAAGCCTAACCTAAATTTTCAAAAATGCACCTACGTGTGGACTAGGGCTTAGTATTTCAGTTTCTGCCTTTGTGTGTTTCCCTCCCCTGTTAATTTGTGCCATACCCTGATTGTCCTCACCTGTGTAATTAATCACACCTGTCTTGATTGCCCCAGTGTCTATTTAGTCTCTGGCTGTTTTCGTACACACCTACTAAACTAGAAGTACGACCTGATATGACCAAAATGTAGTTTGAAGTATTCAAACAAATAAGAGATCAGCAGTATGTCAAAAATAACCGGATGTCGTACTGATTCGGGAAAAAATCTACAGTATGCATCAGGTGGTCGTTAATCCTCACGTCAAACACTTTTTTTAAATCCCAGCTCATCACAGACTGAATGTTCAGAAACTGACAGATGTTTACATTCTGTTGAAATGTCCGGTGTGTGTTTAGAGTCTTTTCTCCATTATTAAACTCTGCTAATGTTGATAAAGTCCGATCCGCTGCAGCGTCCAACCAATGAGTGATGTTCAATAAGAGGGCGCTTTTCTGTCAGTAAAAAGTCTTCCGGGAATGCTGGTCTCATGTTTCCTCGGTCATAGCTCCTCAGTGTTGTTTCCTCGCTCCTCGGCGCCGAAGAGACTTTAGGCGTCCTTCAACATGGCGGCAAGGAACAACTTCCGGTTCAAGCGAGGGGCTAGGAAACGCAAAATAAGAGACATAAGAAGCACCCAAAGGCAGAAACCAGAACAATAGGGCAAGAACTAGAAAATAAAGCGGGAAACAATAAAGACACGACTGAGAATAGAAAAATGCACGAAAAGGTCAATTCAGAAACACAAGAAATGAAAGACAAAATAAAACAGGAAACACAAAGAATTATCAAATATTTTGAACTGATAATCAAACCAAGAACGTTCATGACATATTTAATGATTATTTTAGATATTTACCAATCTGCTTATAGTTTTTTATGATTGATTATTCTTTGAATTTTCTTTATAACTTCCCAGTGCCCAATGGGATGTTATCTCATTTCTCCTTTCCTCAAACGGACCGATCAAAACTCAAGACTGCTCATTTACAAAATAACAAAAATCAGAATATTCTTTAATAAGCCAGACATTTTTGTTCATAAACTCACCTGAGAAAAGTAATTGGTGATCAAAGTATTTGGACGTTAATTTTCCTTTCATTAATAATGGAATTAATTACTCTTTTCGGTTACACTATTGTTGTGGATCTCCTGTCGTTATATTTGTTGTTGATTGACCCTTCCTCTCTCTTTGTTTGTTTGCAGAACTGTTAGCCACACTTCTCAGATCACTACCATTGATTTCCATGTTCAGGTTGGTCATATTATTATTTTTTCTTTCCTTCATCTATATCCTATTTTCTTCTGCTCTCCTGCATCTTCTCTATATCCATCTATGTATGTCTCACATTTCTTCTCCTTTGTCCCAGCATTCCCATAAGAGGCATCTTTTTACCAAAAGTAAGCCACGGGCATCTGATCGCCACTGCTGACAATGAGGAGGTGTAGGGTTAGAGGCCAAATCAAGAGACTGACAGATCTTCCTCTATGTTTGGCATGGATCTGCCGTCTGTCAGGAAAAACAACCAGCTCCACGGAAAAGCACCTACCTATCGCCCTCATCCAGCTCCATGAGGAACCCTTCTTGAATGCTCAAAGCAAATCAAAGGAAACAGGACGTCCATGCCCATGCAGCATCGTGTCTCGCTGTCACATGTTAGCTGGAAGAAGTCTAGCAGTCTGCATATTCTTCAGGCTAGTAATCTCTGAAACCTGAGTCTCAATGTAAACACTTTAATATTGTGCGTCTTTCGTCAAAATTCAGGATTTGAACAAGGGGTTACTGTTGAAGTGAACGTAATAGAGACCGATCAAACAGCCAGGGTATGCTTAGTGGAAAAGTGGTTCCATAGAGAAGAGCATCAGTAGAGAGGAAAATGTTTTTTTAATGTCATCCTCACATCCTACTGTGATTTCGTACATGGTTTAAACTTTGTTGTCCATGCCGGGTGTGTGTGTGTGTGTGTGCGTGCCTGTCTCGCAGGCCACAATATGTGTTTTATTGATGGTCTATTCTTCTTCTGAGTATTCTGCAGTGAATATGTGTCCTGTTATACGGCAGTTTTGTTTTATTTGTAATGTTCTAATGAAGAAAAACTTTTGTAATGCTGTTGTTGGGGGCTGTTAAAGCAACAGTCACCTTCTTCCAGTTTGGGTGAAGGCTTGTGTCTGACTGTCTGTAAAAAAAAAAAAAAAAGAAGAAGAGTTTGAACAACTTTAGATTCTATTGATGCTGTAACATGACAGCTGAATTACTGCAGTGCCCAAACCTGCAACATGCTTTCAACCAATGGACTGTGTCTAAGAAGTGGGCATAGCCACCATGATGTCACCCATTTACCATATTCACCATTATTGCCAATTTCCCTCTATCAACACTCTGCGTGGGAAGCTCTATGTCCCACGTGTTTAAGATTTGAATATTGTTAATGACAGATTTCAGACGTTATTATAATTTAAAGATCAATTGTTCAGCAACTAAAAATTTGAGCCGTGAAAATCCTGATGGAATACAAGCTAACAGCTAGCTGTAATGTTGGCTAACAGAAATTTTAGCTAACTAGTCTTACTAACTATAATGTTACCTAACTACCTCTTATGTTAGCTAACAGCAGTAAAATCTGGGATATAAGTCGCACCAGTATACAAGACACCTATCCTCCCATGGTGATGTTGATAGTTCCACTGCCTGCAACCAATTCACCTACTGTAGAGTAGCTCAGCCCACAACCGCTGGTCACTTGTCTTTAACGGAGGAGTGTTTTCAATCAAACCAGCACTCCACAGGGTTTATTTTCTTATCAGTTTACCACCATTTGCTTTAAACGCATGATTACGACCTAATGACAGAGAAAAGTTCACAATGAAAGGGAGCAGATTTGAGTGGCGGCAGGTAGTGTGCACTCATGATGGTGGCGGCTGCATTTGTGCTCATGGTGTTGCATTTTATACTGGTATATTGGGCACACTGGTATAGGACATAGACCACTTTTTAGATAAAAAAATAACTACTAAAGTGCTTTTTATACACCAGATACAGTAACCCTGTTAACAAATGTTACTAGCTAACTCTCATGTTTGCTAGCTAACCCTGAAGTTAACTTACTCTAACTATTGCTAGCTAGCTAGCTATCTTGTATGTTAGCCACCTAATTCTAACTGTAATTCAAAGATTAGCTATTGCGATTTTACCTAAATTATCAAATTTGATGTTCAATTTACAGCCACATTTCCTTTTTTTGTTTTCACTATCCATTTTCATTTCTGTTGCTGTTTAATCAAAAATCTTTATTTTTATTTAAAAAATTTGGTGTGAAAGTACAAAAATGTTCTCATCTGCCTCCATACAATCTGACTGCCCTTTGCAACCAGTGGAGTCTCCCCCTGCTGGCTATGAGACAGAATGCAGGTTTTAAAGCTCTTCCCCATTGGCTTTACTTTTAAAACCACCAAGCTATGTCCACTTCTTATACAGTCTATAATTAAACCAATACTTTAAGGAGACGATTTTTGTTTCCAAATACTCCTGGGTCACACACCACTTGTTGATTTCTGATGTCTCTGTACGGTTGTGTGTTTAAACAGCGGAACTGTGCATGGTGTAACTCTGCTTGCCAAAAAACCTCTCCTCTGTAAACTGGTGCCATGCTTGACTTAGAGGTGTTGTCTCTGTAATTTGTGTTTTACTGAAAACCAGCCAATATCTCCAGGTGCGGTGCACATTGCTGTTAAGAGAGCCAAATGCCACAGTTTCTTATTTGATTTCTAATGTGTAATATGTGTACGTGAACTAAGCACTACATTTTCTGAGAGATATTTCGAAATGCAGACCTTTTGGAGAACCTGATTTGTTGCTAAGTAAGAATTACACTGTGATTCGTCTTGAAGTTGCCTTTCTAATGATTGTGTCGCGGGAGCTGCTTTAAAAGAGGGTCGTTTTTAAAGGCACTGCGTTGCTTGAATGTAAAACTAGGCAGGTATGTATTTTATTTGAACATATCTGCTCCACTGAATGGTGATCCTTGGAGGACTCCTGACCACAGTATGTTCTCCTGAGCAGAGAGCTTGTTCCTGTCTTCAGTTTGTGTTGAAGGAAAGAACTGATACATGCAATTATTTTATTTCACAGTGAAATGACTGAAGCGGACATGAGATTTTTTGCCTACATGAGTTACATTTGCTTTGCATTTACAGTTTGCGAAAGTACAAATGGTTTGAAGGCAGTGGATCAAATGCAAAACAAACACACTGTATTCTTCAAACTTTTTAGAGCTAGAAATGAAACAAAACTTTTTGCATTAGACTCTACAGAAAAATGTTATAGAAAATACTCTAGACATTTTTGGTAATAATACAGCCTCTTAAATGATTTGTGTAAAGACTTAATTTGAAATGATTTTCCTTGGGAATTTGCAAATACTTGAGTAGACGAAGTGCGCCCTCTTGTGGCTTTGTATTATTATAGCACATTATAATGTGATACCATTCATCTAACTGTGCTTGCACAACAGTTGGCCTCGAACCACAAGGACTGGGACTGAATCATCTATGTGCTCAATGAAAGTGATTGTATTTCTGTTCTCATCAACAGTCTGCTAAAGCCCTTGTTCAAAATATTTGTTTGTACATATTGCTTTTCATCCTTTTTGTAAATAAAGCTGACAAAAAATGTTTAATAAAGATGATGATGCAAAAAGTAGATCGAAGCTCTGGTTTGACTTTCCCTGCATTAAGGTTTCTAGTTACTGAGCAAGAATAAAAGTATAAAAAAAGATGCAAACATTTTGGGATTAATAGGGAAAATTAGATTTGTTGTGATTAAAGGCTGAAATAACAGAATGCTTTAACATGAAATAACCTTCCTAACAATATATGACTTAAGGTGCTTTGTTTTCTTAAACCATCAAGTATTTTTTTAAAGCCCCGCTTCCGTCCACAGTAAAGGTTCCTTTCACATTTCTATGTTCCACCACTTGTAGTCGAACGGCTTCCTGCGTGTGTTGGAGCCACAGTGCACCTCTCCCAGCTGTTTGTGGTAGGTGGCAAAATCGTCGATGAAGGTGCAGCTGAGTCCCAGGCCCTCCAGCAAGGAGCACGTCTCCGCCTCTAAGGCACAGCGCCCGTTCACCTTGGGGCCAAAAGGCTTTGGGATGCCAAGGTTTTTGCCCAAGACGATCATGTTTACCTGGAAATAGGTGTGGCGAATGATGAGCGCTTTAATGCCTCTTTAAACATAAACTGTCACAGCTTAGTAATATCGTGTGAACATACCATGTCAGGATAGTAAGCCAGTGCTTTGCGCTGGCTTTCTTTTTTTAGAGTCACCAGCTTGAAGAGGATCGGCAAGTCAATAATATCTGCATCCTCCAGGCCCAGCTCTCTCTTCAGAACATCTCTGTTCCAGTCGATGCAGCTCTGGGAGAGAGAAGGTGGTATAAAATAAAAAGATATGGCACAAACGGTGAAATACCCAAGCAGAAAAACAAAGTACCAGAATGTCATAAAATGGTTTGCAAGGTTAGAGACAGGCCGATACAATATTGATAGAAAATTGTATCAATAGTTGAAGTGTTTTAGGTGTTTTTATTTTCATTTGAATTACTCAATGTGTCATGTTGTCTGTGATCATCACAATCTACTGTTTCTTTGTACATTGTTTTATTTTGTTGTAACTTTGGTTAGCTCACGCTAACCAATTTTTTTTGCTAATGTGCTATACAAACACATTAGACTTGACTACATGTGCTACTGCAAGTGCTGACCGTATTGTAAACTGTGCGATTTCTGTTTTGTTCTGTAAAGTAAATAAGGGATGATGCCTGATGAGGTGTCTATCACCAGATTTTTAAGGACGATGTGAAGCCAGAAGCTTCAAGGCTAACAAATATAATCAAAATAACAAGAGACTTAGACATATTGGCATTTGTTTTCCAATATGTGTTGATATTAAAGGTTATAGCGTGGGTCAGGCAAACCTGTGATTCTAATTGGCTGATGGATGTAAATTAACTCAGTTGTGTTATCCTTCTACGCTCTGTTAACTTTTTATGCTAGGTTCAGCTGCTTCAGACTTTGCTGAAGGGTCTGTATATTCAAGCATTCAACCCTGCATGTTCTGTTGACAATAGCGTCTTCTCTTCTAAATCATATGTATGCCGTTTTAGATTTCCCCCAGACACATATAACTGTGTGGGTGCTTTAAGTTATAGGTGAAAAGAAAAAAATAACTCTTTGTGAAGCAGAGGGCTTCCCATGTTCCTAGAATTGCCCCACCAATATGGTGTGTAAATTTGGTGGGGATAAAAGTCAGGCAGCCCCTTGGTTGAGAAGGGGCCAGGAGGCAACGCCCATGTCAGCTCAAGCGGTAAAGAGCAGCAGAAAGTTTGCTTGAAGCCTGGAGAACATTGCTGTCTAAAAGCATGCTGCTGGCCGTACATTTTGGTTGGAGGGAGACTTGCAATCTGGAGCTGTTATTCATGATTTCACTTCTAAGTTCCAATTAAGGGTAAGTCCGATTGCCTCACGAATCACGACAATAACTTAACCCACATCCAAAGCCTTTGGGAAGAACTGAAATTTTGACAGTGAGCCAGGCCTTCTCTCATAACATCAGTGTCCGTTCCCTCTAAAACTCTTGAGGCTAAATGAAAGCAATCCTTACAGCCATGTCTCAAAATCCCTTGAGGAGAACTTTATAGATTGGAGGCTGTAATAGCAGCATATTAATGCCCATAGTGTTGAATATACTGAATGCTTTTACACATTTGGCAATTCTGTGCTGATACCAGTGTCAGGATGGGCCAAAGATAAGACTGGTCCAATCCAATTCCACTCACCTGCACGTAGTTATTTTCAGATTGGAGACTTTCGTTGTCAAGTATCTCATCCACTGTCGGCTGTTTTTCCTCTTCCAGACCTTTGTGGATGCAGAATGATGTTGTGGTTAAAAAAAAGAGCAGTTGACAGAATATTATTCACACATAATTTGGTTAAAGAAAGGCCTACCCTCAAACAGTTTGGCTTTTCCGTGTCCATCATTCTGTAATCTTTTGAATAGTTTGTAGCCGGCGTCGGGGCTGGCGAGCAGCAGCCTGAACCCCTGTGTACAAAAACACAAGAGGCAAAGATAACATTGGCTGTCCCATATCCTGACAGTTTATACAACCCCACAATGCAGACAGCAGCACTGGTAGCACGCTGACATTTCACTGGTTTCTCACTGAAGCCTCGAAAAACACTGAGGGGGCACAAATGCAGGAACATTTTTCACAAAACTACAATAATGTTAACACAGAGCAAACGTGTACCACTGTGTACAGTACAGCAGCCTTCAGATTTTTCTGCAATTGTTCAAATATTCTTCCAAAGACTGAGAGTATTCAGTTAACGAGACCTTTGGTAAACACTCAACAACTGCAGCTGTTTGCCAGCAAACAACGTTAACAATGGTGGTTTTAAGGTTGTGCATAAACGTTAATGATCGGCTGTTTTAAATAATAATAAAAATAATCTGATTTTAGAAGCATGTTGGGGGCAGCTGTGGCTCAGTTGGTAGAGTCGGTCGTCTTCTTACCAGAAGTTCAGGGCTCAATCCCCAGCTCCTGGGACTACATGTCCGATGTGTCCTTGGGCAAGACACTTAACCCCAAGTTGCTCCTTCTGCTTCGTTGGCGGTGTATGAATGTGTATGAATGGGATTAGTTACTTCTGATAATCACTTTACACAGCAGCCTCTGCAATCAGTGTGTGAATGTGTAGGTGTGACCTGCGGTGTAAAAGCACTCCAAAACACAACTTCAAAGGGCAATATTTACCTTTCGGTCGGGCGCAGGAACAAAACTCATGAACTCATCAACGTGTCCCACATAGAGCCAGTCTGAAAACAAGGCCAACGGCTCCTGAACCGTCTGAGCCCACAGGAAGTCTTGAACAACTTGGGTCATGTTCCGTCCAGTGATTGCCCTTTAAGAAAAAAAGACAGAGCTCTCAGAGGGCTGCTCCAACATAAATTATTCATATTACTCAAAAGTCCCGGACTCATCTGTGGATCTATTCTAAACTCACGTCGGAAAGGCCACTCCAATGATGATTCTTCCAAGGGGGTAGTGTTTTCCATTCACAGTGACGGGAGGACTCACCTCCAGATTACCAAAAGAGTCCAGACTGCTCACGTCGTCACAGTGGGCTGTTCTCGTAACATAGCCAAAGTCAGGGCCCTGAGGATGTGAAAGTGGTTAGAGATCCCTTCCAGACATAAAAACCTTTTTTTTGAACAATAAAGACAGTTTTCTACTTTCATAAAGAAAACACAAACAGATTGTTTAAAAGTTTAAAAATGATCTATCTCCAAAATCAACCAATCAAAAACAAGACGATGTTATTCTCTGGAGTCACTCAACACATTTTTGAGAGACGTAATTTAAAACTTCCAGTTTTTTTATAGTCTTTTATCTTGCATTTTGTTTTTTTATCCACCCTAAGTCATTGTACTCAATCATTTTGGAGTCTAAATAATAACATAAAGTCCTGCCTCCTGAGACACCCCCCCACCCGTCCAACTGTGAGATACATGTGTGAACAAGCATCTCAGGAAGATGTCAGGGGCAGCCTGCCAGAAATGTGTGGAAACAGCTTTAAAGATAAGATGAAATAATACAACAAAACAAAGTCTGCTGAAACATTTCCTTTCAAGACAAAGGTGAGTTAGCATCGCACCAGCAGCTGATCGAATGGGAAGTCGTCAAGTTCTCGATCTCGAGGTGAATCCAGAACGACAGGAAACCGTTGATGAGGTGAGTCGATGTAACCAAACTCCATCTCATCCTGAAAAAAAAGATGACATAGAATATATTTCTGATGGTTTTTATTTTCATTTGAATGAGACATTTTTAACTACTTTTCTTGTTTCTTTCTTTTCTTTTTCTTGATGCTGATGCTGTGAAATCCACATACTTTTTTCTGTCTGTTCCTTTTTAAAGAGGCCGACAAGAAGCTTACTCACTTCTGTTTTCTGTTTGGTTTCATGAAACATGAGCCACTGTGGCGTAGTTGTGGTATTCAATAGAATAAATTATCAGATCTGTCATGACTTGGCTTGTTCTCCAGAAGAAGAAAAAAGCACTGAATTTCTCAACCGAGCTAAATACAAAATTGTAATATCTTGGGCTCTCTTATTTCTGTGTCTTCTAAAAGTCGGTTCAAATCAAGTTAGACACACACACAAACTTTTTTTGTCTTTGAAAAACAACAAATTAAAAAGTCCAATGGATGACTTAAAAGTGCAGCAGGAAATGAAATAAAAACCTATTTCAACCTTGACCCATGTGGTTTCTAACCTGCATCCAGCGATCTCCTCTGTTCAAATACATCGGGCAAATCTTGATCTTGCACCCGCTCTTCACAACAAGGTTGGTCATTTCATCAAGGAAGTATTGGTTATCTTCAGTTCTGGAAAGACCACAGACACAGAAAAGTTGTCAGTGAACAATATTCTATATGTTTCTTGTAATTTTCAAATGCAAATATACATTAAAAAAAAACAATTAAAATGCTTTAAAGGAGCAATAGATAGCACAGAGCCGAGTAGGAGAGACGGCAAGCAGGAGGACGAGATTAGACGCTAGTGGGATCCAAAATTCAAACGTGTATGCCTGTAGTCAGCACTGCAGCAATGCATTTGGGAACGACACTTTTGTACGTTTAGTTGGATCATTCATCCAATCTTTTAAAACGTATCGGACAACAATTCCATCCTATTCTGTTCAGTTTATTAATATATTTTTCTTTGTCAATTGACAGTAGTGAATCAATATGGGACATGACAGCGTGTAAGCGCTAGCATCGGAGTTCAAAATCTGTGTGTTTGCATTATTGGTGGCTGGGGGAAAGGATTCTTTTCTCCAACGGGAGGCCCCGCCCCAAACTATTACGTGCTGCCGGCTGTATCTATATGTAACTCTGACACCTAGAGTTTCAAATCGGTACTGCAGTCCAAATTCAAAACATTGGAGAGAGCTGTCTCCCTGCGCCCCCTCCTCCAGGGGGGCCGAGGCTTTTTTGTCGGGTAGAACCAGTAATAACTGAACCAGTTCGCTTGCCCGCTTCCATTGATGCAACACCTGTTGGTCTGCCGTTTGCCTGGCAAACTGAGGGGCGTCCAAAACAAAGTGGGCGGTGCCTTGTCTCTGGTCCAAACAAAAACAAACCATTCCAAACTGGAATTGAATCTAAGAAGGAGCACATACTGTCTGCTGTGTTGTTGACAGAGAAGCCAGCACTTCAACATAGCATGGTCCCTTAATGTCTGATGATATAGTAAGGTCATTTTACGATTTAATTCAGTAGATATCTTATATATTGATCCTTTAATGAAACACCAACGAGAGAACTTATGTCTAGAGAAGTTGCATGAAAAATGAATAATGTGAATAATGATTTGTCTTTTAGAGGTTCAAATAAGGGAATAAAGCATGAATGTGTAACACTGTCATCGTGTTGGCATATCTATCGCCTCGACTCCTATATTATTCATCAGCGTGTGCTAACCTGCAGACAAACACCTCCTCAGGCTGGAGGGTGTTGGGTGTCATGATCCAAGGTGCCACTCTGAACACGACTCTGTCCGTGAATATAGGCGTCTCTGGGAGACCCTGTTGAAACATGAGATTATGTAAAGCAACTGAATAGTCTGCTTTTTGTGACGAAAAGAAATCTGACAAACAAAAAATGTAAACCAAGATAACTTTGAGAAAAACACAGTTTAGTCAATCAAGTTGAATTAAGTATTTAAGAGACAGTTTATAGTTAGAATGCAGACGATATCTGATCATATAATTTCAAGGTAAAACATATTGGAATAATCATTGAGCAAATTAGCAAATGCTAACTTTAGCATCAAACTTCTTCCTGATGAATGTTTTTATTTTTAACATTTGCTCTTCTTCACAGTGATTAATTTGTTAGTTTTATAACCGAATTGTAGAATAATTGAGGCCTTATATTTATTTGCATCATATAACGCTATCAGCTAACAATAAAGCTAAAAAGTGGTTGAATGCTAATGTTAGCAAAGCATTGTTGTTGAATGGAATCCATACATTGATCAAAGCTTTGACCATTTCAATGATTTGCAAACCATTGAAATATAAAGAAGACATCATGGCATCATTTGAGTTTCCCAACCTGAGAATGACTTAAGAGGAAACTGGCCACTGTATGAATATAATGAATTAAGTGGACTTGGAGTAACATTTTTCAAATAACGTTTAGAGTCATGTTAGGGCATGAAGAAAGGAAGTAAAAATGTTGATGTTGCAGATCTTACTTCTGAAATGGTATCCAGCAGGCTGAGGTTGATGGTGACGAGGCCATTGAAGTCTTTGTCGGGAAACTTGAGACCCTCCACGTACAACTTCAACTCTGCATCATCTCCTGGGTAAGGCACTTCCTTGGACAAGACCTTACTGTTCAGAACCAGTGGATAGGACTCCACAAAGGCGTTGTAGAAGATACTCCCTGTTGGAGATAGAACAAGAAAAAAAAAGCAGCCAGTTGAATTACATGCACATTTCATCATCTGCTCTGGAGCAATCTTTCTCTACATCTGTACTCACCCAGGGTGTTTGAAGTAGTTCCAGAGGATCTAGACCTGAAGACTCTGACACGCTCTCCGTCGCTTTGAGAGATGTGCAGGTTGAGTTTGTATCCCTCTGGGAGCTTGGCAGGGCCTCTGGTCCGCAACACCATGAGCGACATGTCCTTCAGATCTATTCGATCCCAAAAGAGTCGAGTTTATTGACTGTGAAAGGTTCTTCATGGTTATGAAATAGTCTAACTTTAATATCAGCTATAAAATATCAGCTTAAAGATGACTTCAGGTAGATATGCTTTAAATGCTTTCACTGGTTCTGATTCTGACAACCTGATTTTATACCATGAAAGCCAAATTGTCTTCATGTCGCCAAATTCACATTTCTGCAGCTTGCTTTCATAGCAACTATTTGTTACTGTTTTTCACAAGCCACATCCCCTTCCAGAGAGGGGCGTGGTCGTACACAGCTCATTTACATTTAAAGCTACAGACACAGAAACAGCCTGTTCTGAGCAGGGCTGAAATAAAGAGGTTTATAGGCATGCTAAAATGCAGGATCGGAGTGGATTTTTAGCAAGACACATGACATGTTTTGGGGAGCTCTGAGACTTTTTTATTGAAAAGGAGGATGATACGTTACCTTTAAGTTATTGTTAAAGATACATTAGATTGAGTTTGCAAAGAACAGAGAAATCTTCTGTCTCTATCATGATTTGAAGCTTCCCCGCAGGTTCTTTGTTCATGTTAGAAACTAAAGATGCAGTCCTACAAAATGAAAGTTGTGTATGACTCATTTTTTAAACAAAATAATTTGTTTCAGGGAAGTACACATACATTCATAGTGGATAACAATGGATTAGACTATTACATTTCAACCCAACTGGTTTGACTTCTGCCAACTAACAAAACACTCACACTCAGGCCTCTAGTTTTGTACTTTGACCAAACTGGTTTCACCTATCACCCCTGTAATCTTTGTACTTTGCAAAAGGAAATATGAGGAGCCTTTAGGTTTTGAGAAGAGTAATGAAGAAGCTGATGTTGTGAATGTAGAAATAGAAGACTTATCCTTAAACTAGAAGCTGGACGTATTTTACCTGACACTCTGGACACAGAGTCCTTCTCGTGGTCTAGTTGCTTCCAGTATGTTGTCTCAGAGTCACAGTTGACCAATAGGATGGCTCCATGCCCGTTAGGACCCCATTTCCACGAGCCCTGAAAAGTTTGGAAAGGAGGGGAAGGTTTTGTGAAACAGTTTAGACTTTGCCTGCAGTGTTGTTCACAAAAAATAGAGCAACATTTGAGAAAACTCACAAACACATTTCAGAGTTTGCAACAAGCTTGTGAATGTTTTTGTATTGTTGGGTTTTTCATTGTAGTATTTTGTGAAACGTTGTTGCCTTGTTGTATTGTGTGTTTTATTAAATGTCCTTTTCTTCTGAAATGTTGTGTATGGTGAAACGTCTTCTGGAAATGTTTTGTCTGAGATGTCTTGTTATGTGACATTTAGCTGTCTTTGAAATGTGTTTTCTGAAGAGGTGTTTGGTAAATGTTGTTGAGTTGCTCATTGAAATGTTTTGTGTTCTGTAAAAATGTTTTTTTTATTTTTAAAATGTATTGTTGTGTTCGGTGAACTGACGGATGGAGCTCACCTTATTAGGGTTGTCTCTTTCTACATCACCATCTCTGTCAGCATCCACATCCAGAGAGATCTCTGTATGACACACATTTTTTGTTTACCACAGAACTAAATAGTCCTGACAGTGATCAAGTCCCTGCAGTTATTTTTAAAAGTCAAAAGTTATTTTTTAACCTTTTCAGACTGCTTTTTTTCCTCCGCAAAAGTGATGTAACTAGGCTCAGCCGTCATCACGTCTTTGTACATTCATATTGATTCCACGACGGCGTAATATTGGTGTGCAGTCTGTGAATTCACGTTGAATTTCAGTGTTGCTGAAGCACGGCACAGCGGGAGCTCCACATACACAAACAGTCAGACATGCACACACACAGCGATGCGTCCCCCGCTGGCTCCGCTGAAACCGCCTCGCCTCTGTAACGCCTCTGTTACTACCTCAGAAGACGGTACAGAGGGGCGATCACTTTGTGCCCACATTTCACCTCTGCGACATTCAGATTGAAGGGGCGTAAATACTACAGCTTGAAGCAGCAGTCTGAATAGGACTTTTTAAAGAACTTCCTAATTAATACAAAAGTCAGTTACTATTTATCTGAAAGTGGCCAATGTGCAGTAACATAGCAAATGTAGGACGCCACCCATCGTGCATCGAGATATAATCTTAATCTTAGGCAGGATTAATCAAAATGGAATCGAATCTTGAGACCAGTGAAGATGCTCAGCTCTTTTAAATGAGTTAGCACAGTTTTTATAATGTTTTCAAACACATCACAAATGCTCTGCTAGCATTACTATTATTTACAAAAATGACATTTGTGTTGGGTTATTGTGCTTTAACTTACCAAAAGCAGTCAGGTGCAGGACTGCGTTCCCCAACACATCTTTCTTCTTCCCGTAGTACCTGACAGAGAGCTTCAACACAATGGCCCCAGTCATTAACAGTGTACACAAATCATGTGAGACAGTTTTGAAATCTTCAAGACGCATAAACGAGTTCTGCCTGATACACAGTATGTCTTATTTAAAAAACGGATGAATTATTAAAGCAAATGAAGAGTGAGTCACTTAACAAGAGTGAGTTTAACTTTACCATGATTCTAGTGAACTCTTCATCATAAAGCCCCTTCAATAATTTCATAAAAGTCAGTTAAGATATTCCAGATTTCAACAGAGCTGTTTCAGGAAAATTGCAGAACACTCAGTAATGATTTCATCTTAATACCGATAAACCATGATGTGTCTTTAACATGAACTTGCATCATGTCCTGGGTGTGAATTCTTGTTAATAAGCGGCTCATTTCCTGCAGCTGTCCATGCTGCTTACGCATTCTCAAATAAAGAAATATGACTGCCTGCCTGCTTTGGGACATGCACTTGTTTCCTCCTTTACCTTGCTGTCATTTTCATGTGCACTGGCACGTTTCATTCTGATGAGCAGCACTTGGTTGGCATTGATGGGGAGGGGGGACAGGTGGGCCGTGACCGAAGGCGGTGGGGTGATGGTGTACTCAACATTGGAGGTGCACTTCACAGAGAAGAAACTGGATCGTGGCGGGGCACTCCTGGGAACGAGATAGAAACAGAACATTTGAATGCATCTTATCACTGCCTTTACACCAAACAGACCTCCTCTATTAGAGCAGAGTGTCAAAGCAGTCATTTGTTTAGATCCAAAACAAAAAGGGTACGGGCGTGTGCTGACGAGCAACAAGCTTCACTTCCACAGATAGCCCGATAAGGTTAATCAGACCACTTTTTATTAATGCTTGTAACCACTTTGAGGAAGAAGTGAACAACAAAATACACAAGCAGATAAACTGCATGTTGCAGTAGCTACGTGGAAGTTTCATTTTTGGGTTTTACGATTTATTTTGGGTCTTTTACCTTTATTTAGAGAGAAGAGTGGATAAAGTAATCATGAGACAGAGTGGGGAATCACATCGAAGGTCGGACTTAATCCCAGGCCACCCGAGGACCATAGCCTCCTTACAAGGGGCACGACGCGACCACTAGGCCATCAGCCCCCTTTTTACATGAAACTACTGTCAGTTATCTTAATCTATATGTGCTTTGCGTCTGAAGCAAAGACATAACCATATGCTCTGCCAGCAACACCTGATACAACTGCTCACACTAAACTCCCACTGGATCTCAGGTTTTCAGCTATTTTGCAGTAATGTCATCACATCAGATTTAGACACAAGCACCAGACAGTCATGCCAGTATCTGAACGTGTAAATTAGTCATTGCCACACCAAAGACTGTCAGTGTTATGTATACAGTTTTGAGGGCTGTGTTAATAAACAATGCTCACATTCACATGCAAATGATATCAACCAATGTCCCCAATGACATGTGTCCTTTTCATGATGAGGCCACTCAGATAGGTGCACCCTTCAGACTCTTTACCCCTCAGAGCCCCTGAAGGTCCAGCAGATGGTAATCTAGCACGGCTCCGCTATGTCGTGTAGGCTGATTTTTGGCAAGGATTTATTGCCTTCGATTCTTTGGGACAACAAAATGTCTCTTGTTGGGCGGAAACAACAGACGACTGTTGATTCTTTGCACCATAGAGAAATAAAACAAAGAGCGTGACGTCTGCCATCACCAGGATCTGCATACTAATGGTATCCACCCTGCCAGTGTGGGTAAACAATAGAGCTCTTATACAGTCAGTAACCAGTTTATTAGGTACAAAGTACAACTGTTATGAATACAATACTGCAGTATTTTGTCTATCATTAAGTTATAGAGTTATTGATTTATTAGTTTGAACCGTCTTGGAAAGATGTGTGTTTCACTTGAGGAACTGTTTAAAAGTTTGCTGTTGAACTACATGACAATAAACTGGTTTGCCTTTCTAATACTGTGTCTGCTCTTGATTTATAAATATTTTAGGATTATGACTTGTTCAAAAGCGCTATAACTTTTGTTGCAACAATGACCATAAAACCTTCAAATAGTTTCAATTAAAACTGAAGGTGAAAACTTCATAAGGTTAACTATTCGTCTGCATGAAACTGTGATTGTTTTAGTTTCTCATAAACAGTGGCGACGGATTGTAGTGGAGCTTTTAATTTAAGTGAGCATCAAAAGTATTCAGGGCTTCAATTTTAGGTTTGATCTAAGTGTTTGTAATTAACCCCTTCATGTCACACAAATGAGTGAGAAGAGAAACAAGGTATGACACGTCAGCTGTCTTATGGTAACCGACTAAATAGAATAAAATTGAACAAATTATGACACAATCCAAGTGCAGATCATTGTTGGTGTGTGTGTGTGCGTGTGTGTGTGTGTGTGTGTGTGTGTGTGTGTGTGTGTGTGTGTGTGTGTGCGTGCGTGCGTGCGTGCGTGCGTGTGTTTGAACTTTTAGCTGACAAACTAAACACTATAGAATAGAAAACAGAAGATTTCAAATGTGACACTCTAAGTACAAAAGTGAAATTTGCTAAGACAACATTTGACAAAATGTTAAGTATGTGGATGTGTGTGTGTCAATATTTTCAGCTTCTGATGCTGTTTGACTTTTAGTCTATTGACCCCTTTTTATTATTATAATGACAATAGAACGAGGGGATCAGACTACAGCTGTGTAATTACAGCAGCAATGACAAACTAAGTAGCCTGTAGAATAGAAAAGGACAGAAAAGAATAGAGCATCTTCTGAAGAGAGTACAGTATGACACACTGTAAGCAAACAAATGAAATCACCTGACATATTGCAACAGATGACATGGATTAATGCTCATGACAAGAAGTTCAGGCCTAGGCTACAGACATAAAATCCCCCAAAACCTTGCAACAGGCCGTCGGTGTGTTTTTGATGAAGTGGTTTTGTTAACTGTTGCTCAAACTTGGTCTATAATCAAAATCAAATACGGAATTAAAATGAACCTTTGTAGCTAACAGAACACCACTAACCAAGGTAAAAGAATAGGATGAACAGAATAGAATAGAATAGAATAGAATAGAGCATAGCCTATTCTAAAGAGAATACAGTATGACACACTTTCAACAAACAAGAAATCCCCTAACACATTGCAACAGACGAAAGAGATGAATGATCATGAGTGTGCTTGTGTCTAAACTTTCAGCTCTTGATTCTAACTTTTTGTTATACTTTAAATAAGAAATAGCCTGAGGAATAAAACTTGAGCTGTTTTCAAATGGCAATTCATTCAAATAGAACAGAAGGCTATAGAGAAGAAGTAACCTATGACACAGGCCTTTACAGAAATAATAAATAAAAAAAAACCTCGCACACTGTTTCTTTTTTTTGTTTTTTGGTGTAGTGTTTTTGGTTGGCTGATGCTAAAATGTTGCCTATGAAAAATAAAGTAGGGAATAAAAGTAGGCTGAACTTTCTGGCTAACAGAATATCACTGGTAACCAAGGAAACAGAATAGAACACAAACGGGTTCAATAGAATGGAATAAACATCTTCAGAATCAAGTACCAGCAGACAAAGGCTTTTAGGATTAATATGTTTTTGTGTGTGCAAAAGACAGTCTTTCGAATCAGGTGATCAGTGGTGTATATGAGGAGGCTGTACCTGTTCAGGTGTACGTTAAGTTCCGAGCCGACAACGCAGACAACAGCGTTGGTTTTGCCACAATCTACTCTTAAAGTCCGCGTGTGAATCATGGTCGCTGTCCTCGCGCGGTGTGTCAAGTAGCAGGCAGAAAGACCGTTATGCACTGAGAGTCAAATGAACGACTCTTTTTCCTTTAAATGATGAAGAAAAGACGCGAACTCTTCTTTTATATTGTCTGCGCGGAGGACAACACAATGATTACAGGCTGCAGGTATTAAGAGGGGAGAGCCAGCGTGTCCAATGATTGGTCAGCCAAGTGTAAAGCCCCGCCCCTCACCCCTGTCATATCTCCTGTCTCTCTCTCTCTCTCTCTCTCTCTTTGTGTACACACAGTCTATGGTACACACATCTTAGTATTTACAGTCGGTGGTACACATGCCCTTTGTAAAACCGAAACTAAGCGGGTTTGCAGACTTAGAGAGACAAGGTTCAAATGCAGTGTATGATTAAGAAAGAGAAAGAAGCATATCAACTATCATTACAGCCCTCAGTAGCCACTATGTCTGTTTATTTGTCTTTCACCTCACCATACTACAGATTTAAGCTAATGACATGGTGTATTGTTTAGTTTAGTTTAGCTAAATTCAGTTTATTTGCACTATGTTGAAAGAAAAGTCAGACAGAGAAGGAAGTCTGTAACTTCCTGTTTTTGCTGCTGACTGTCTTGGCCATGTCTCCCGTGAAAAAAAAGGTTCTTATTGGACCGACCCGGGTAAATAAAGGTTCAATAATAAAAAGAACAAGTGAATACAAATAAATCACATGTGCAGGTGAGGGGAACCCGCTGTGGGCTTATCTCAAAACATCACCTAAAGAGATGAACAAAAAATAAATTAACAAAACTATACAAATTAAAATATCAAGTATACATTTATTTTACCCGATTGAAATTATATGCAAACATTGAAAAAATAAAATAATGCAAAACAGCACATACTGTTCAAGAATGTATTTTTAAACATCTCATTTTGGACCTTCCCAAGCCGCAGGCTCAAGTTGAAGACATGCTGAAGCGGCTCCCCCAGCTCAGCAGAACAGGCCTTAAGCATCCTAGGACACACCCTGTCCGGGCCCGCTGCCTTCCTGGGACGGAGTCTTCTCAGCTCTCTGCTCACCTGATCCCTGGTGATGGTGGAGGGGAGGGGGGTTGAATTGTCTGTGGAGATGGAAGGGGGTGGTGTTCTGGTTGTCCTGGTGGCAGTGGGGGTGTTGTTGTTGTTGTTGTTGGGGGGGATGAAGGTCAGGTTGGGGGTGTGAAGAGAGGTGCTGAGTGGTCTGAGTGATACATCGGTAGGTAGGATATCGTTTTGTCAAGATATATAAAAGTTAACTTGAGAATTACAAATCAAAGATGTTGTAAATAGGGCTGTCAAACGATTCAAATATTTAGTCACAATAAATCGCTGAATTTCAGAAGTTAATCGCGATTAATCACATTTTTAATTGATGTTTAAAATTCCAAATATTGCATTAAAAAACAGTTTTGTACTGTCTTAATCTGAGAGTGCTTCACGTCAACTCGCTATTTGAATTCAACCCTACTTTTATTTTATTTTTCTCACCACAAAAACAGTTTCTTCCCCTCTGCTGTCAGCCTCATGAACAATGTCCCTGCCCTCCCCCCCCTCTCCCCACATAACACAGACTCTCATCAGCCCCACAGTCAGAAAACATCACAGTGATGTGAAGGCTGGAACTGTTTTTACGCGTTACATTAACGCTCACTGGACTTTACATTATTTTTCTCACATGCACTCCATTGCAGCTTGTAGATTTAGTTATTTTTTAATTATTCTTTATATTTGACATTTTTTAAATTCTATTGTTTATATTGGTAAATATTTTATATTTTATTTTATTTAAGTTCTTACTTTTTTGGCTTTATTTCCCTTGTTAACTGTTCTTGCACCAATACACCAAGACAAAATTCCTTGTATGTGTAAATGTACTTGGCAATAAACCCGATTCTGATTCTGATTTTGAAATAAAGTAAGGACCTTCTGGTAGAGTGAAGGTTATGACATTAACTCAAGCACAGAAACAGGAAGTGGTTACAGATCACAAAGTCTAAAGTCAAACAGCTCAAAGGAACAGTGACAAAGGTAAATGTTTGACGTCATAAGGTGGATAGTCCTTTGGACTGAGAGTTTTTTTTAAAGTGAAATGAGACATTCAAAGATCCATCACTGTGACTACAGGGAGACACTTAGGTAGGCTTATCTACGGTGCAACTAAAGGGACAAAATAGCATGCGATTAATTGTGATTAAAAACAATTATTGCATTAATTTAAGACCTTAATTAATCACGGTTAACTAGTTAATGCTGACAGCTTTGAATCTTTCTGACAAGTCTTTACTAATGTATTTCACTTTAAGAAAATAAAGGTACATATTTAAGGAATATTTATATCAGAAATAGTCAAGATGATACACTTCAACATTCAAAGTGGAGAGGTTGCTTTCCAGGACCTGGAGAATGTGATATTGCAGTGCAGCTGACAATAGGTGGCGTCAGAGCTGCACTTCCTCACCTCCTGCCTATCAGGCTTCATGCAAGATGACAAATGGCACTCTGAGCTTTCACTGGATTTGTAGCCTTGATTATTTGAAACAATACATAGAATATTCTCAAACTAATAAATGTAAAAAAAAAGGGGAACTTTGTAATGAGCTGAACATATGATCAACAGAACATTAATACAGTTTGCTTGTCCCAACTATTCATCTATTAATCCTTTTCTATTTAATTCATCTATATATTTTTAGTGAAAGTCTATCATCATTTTCCTTATCTGTTTATGTTGATCACATGACTGCAATATCTGTAGATTGACTTAGTGTTTCATAAAAAAAAACAGACACACAGACACTAACACACACAGACACTCACACTCACTCACTCACTCTCTCTCACACACACACGCACACACACACACACACACACACACACACACACACACACACACACACACACACACACACAAACACAGACACTCTCTCTCTCTCACACACACACACACACACACACACACACACACACACACACACACACACACAAACACACACACTCTCTCACACACACACACACACACACACAAACACAGACACTCTCTCTCACACAACCACACACACACACACACACACACACATAGACACTCAAACACACACACACAGACACTCACACTCACTCACTCTCTCTCACACACACAAACACACACACACAGACAGACACACACACACACACACACACGCACACACGCAGACACTGTCAAACACACACACACACACACACACACACACACACACACGCACACTGACACACACACATGCTAACACACTCACCAACTGGAATACAAAAATTAGAAACAACGCACACACACTGTTACAAACTGATACACAACATCAAACACATTCGCTGCACACACAGACACACAAACACACATGATCCAACAAATAACTACATTATTTATCAGTATTTCTTGAACACATACAAAGAGTAAGAGATACAAGTTTTCTAAGTTCAACAACCTAACAGCCTTTTTGTTTTTTGTTTTTTTCTTTACATCCAAATATCACACCATTTCTACATTTACTGTATGACATTAAAGCATAGTAAACTGTACTGTGAGCATTATTCTGCTGCTATAATTGACCTGTGCATGAATAAGAGGAAAGACGGGGTACCATGTTGGAACAATAAAGGTAAATATCTAAACAGAGAAATCTTGCCCTCCTCAACATTATATTTAACATGCATAAATGCTGCTCATAATGATCGTGTTTCATTTTACCTGTTCAGGTTTGCCTTCAAACAGGCGCCCACAACATGGAGAACAGTCTGGGTTTTCTCTGTATCCAGACGACATGTTCGCTGATATTCTGGGATCCCTTTCTTTTTCTTGAGAAAGACTTCAGCTCCATCGCTTTTGGAAAGTTCTTCAGACATGGCTGGTTTGCAGGTGCTTTGCCTCGGACTTTTGGATCGGTGAAGCTAAATATACCCGAGTAACATGTTTGTTATTTGAATAAGGTGTGGCAATACCTTCAAACATGTCATGTCAGTTTTTTGGCAGCAAAATAAACTATGGTAATTGGGAAGGTCCCAACCCTCTTTGAAGGGTGTGACTGCTGGTTGATTATTTAACAGGTGAGGCTTCTCTTCTGCAGCACAGGACTTGGAAGGAAAATAATAAAAATAATAACTTTATTTGTATAGCACTTTTAAAAACAAAGGTTTACAAAGTCGTTGACATGTGCAGAAGCAAACACAACAACAAAGCATAAGAGTGGAAATAAAAAACAAAAGAAAACCACGACAACAACGCAACCCATGGAAGAGAAACCCAACCAAGAACAACAACACCCCGACAGTAAAAGGACCCAAACAAAAACCCAACCAACATCAGAACCCAAACATCACCAGAATTCAAGCAACATATTAACTCATAACTCTGAAAATAACAAGAAAAACTACAAGGTGACGTGAAAAGAAAATACTGATATTATTTTTTATTTCTTTATTTTTTCACTGTGCATTATACATTTTTTATTTTCTCTCATTTGAGTGTCGTTTGTAGCCGTAGATGCCTGTTTTTCTGAGTACTTTAAAGGGGAGCATTTCTAATTTTGTTATACAATTGTATAAAGACAATACATGCTTTCCATTTTTCTTTTTTGCTTTGTTTGCCTGCTTTTTATCTTGTTATTGTGCTGTTTACGCTTTTTTTTTAAACTTTTTTAAAAAGGTGTTGTACAAGTTAGTACATTTTTTCACTGAAACTTTTTCCCTTAAACATTTAAAGTCAATAACGTTGCCTTTCAGCACGTACAATGAATTTAAATGTGCAATATTGTCCTTACACTGTGAGATTAAGTAAGCATCCCATATTTATCATACTTTTAATTCAAAAGAATAGGAGATAACTGCCATGAGTATGCAGACCTAATAAATCTTAAAATCTATGTTTGAAATTTCCATTAACCACAAGGCTGATATATACAAGAGTAGTTCATAAAAAGTTTTCTGTTATGTACACAAGAGGCAACCCCAAAAACATATTAAACTGATATCCAATCACATCGCTGCAAATATTTGACAAGCGTACGCACGGACCAATAGAATAACTGTAAGTATGCTGGAAAGGGGCGGGACGTAAGATATCCTATGTCATCAACTCAAGGCGCTTTGTTGTTCTTTCGGGGGAGAAAACGGATAAAAAATATAGCCAGAACAGCCGAACTAGGCGAGGATAATTCTTCTTTTGGTTCAATATAGTGGAAATCCAACCCCGTGTGGAGTCAAGCCGATGTCGTCTGGTGAAAAGTGGAGTATTTGTAGGACTAAATCAGCTCAGCGGTGAGCTAGCATTAGCCTCTCCGGGAGGAAGGAGTTCCAGGCTACTGGGAAGACAGGAAGAAATCTCTGCTGGGATGCCTCTCGCAAGTTGGGAGAAAACTGTATTTTACAGTCCCGCCTTGAATCATGGCATATTACAACTAAAGTATGCATTCATATGACTTGTATCAAACTAAAGGAACAACTTAATTGCTATTTTGTAACTGTTAACGTGAGAGTTTAGCGAGTTAGCCACGTAGCTACGTAGCCCTTCAGTAGGAAGTCTTTTAAAATGGCGGAAGGTTGGCCCACTCCTTCGGCCCTGCTTGTCTTCATGCTGCTGAGTTTAAGTGCCTGGGCTGTTGGGTCTTGTCCTTCTCCATGCTCGTGTTACAAAGGACAGGATGAAGTCCAAATACTGGACTGTAATAGGAAGAGGCTGTCGACGGCCCCCATGGACCCACCTGATGGGATAACACAAGTGTAAGTACACAACTGGATAAACGCGAATGTGATGAAGTTTGTCCCACAGTGAATCCTTAGCACTGATTTGATGCTGCACCAAAACAAAACAAAAACCCACATCATGTAAATGCAAATAAGCCACTTGACCTTGAAAAAATGACCACGTATGTTTTCCCTTTGATTTGTTGGTAGATTATATTCTTCCTTTAATTATGTAAACGAGTGGACAAGTGAGGAGGAAAGGTCCACACATCAAAATGTAGATATCCAGTCTGTGTGTCAAAAGTTTAACTGTTTTATCTTCATGATGGTAAATCGCTGCCTGGTTATTACATGTAAATATCCTGTTACTTCCACAGGACATTATTTGTGAGTGTGTCTTTAATTGTTTTTCTCGTGTTGTTTTCATTTCAGCACCATGAATCACAACGAGCTGACTGTTGTTCCCTTTCTTGGAGACATTTCCCAAAATATCACCTCGCTGTCATTGTAAGTATAAAAAAAGAAGAATTTAATATTTTCATGCTTGTGATTCTTTCATTATTGGCTTTCTGTTATATCCTATTTACAGGGACAACCTATGCAAATGAGCTATTAGCTAACTCTGGTGCATTTACATTTAATCATGCGCTGCCCCTTTAAGAATAAACAATAAAATAAATACAACAGTCTGAAAACATTGTACAGGTTCTGTATAGTTTGCCTTTGTTAATGGTGCACATCAACTGGTATGAGTCTTTCCTGATGGTGATCATTGTCTTTATGTCTAAAGAAAATTAACACCATAATTCTGTTTATGATTTAGAGTTCACAATCGGATCTCGGAGCTGTCCATGCATCATCTGCTGCCGTACGTTTCCTTGGAGACGCTGGACCTGACATCAAACTCCATATCGGAGATCAAAGTTGGATCCTTCCCCTTTATGCAGCTGAAATACCTGTAAGCAAGCACTCCTTATTAAATCTTCTTCATTTGTTTGAGTTTTCTTAAAGGATGAATATGAAAGAAACGCTTTAAAATGAAACTTTTATGTGATGTAGAATAACATCAGAGATTACAAAGAGGGTGCATATAACTACCACACTGTGTAGTGTATTATAATGGCATATAGACGGGGGAAATATTTTCTATACAGTATATATAGTTTAAAAACAATGACTCACTTACTGTTTGATACATCAGTAAGATGAAAAGAGGTGGTTAGACGCACATCACGTAGGTGCAGGTCAGTTCAAAGAACAGCAGCAGGTGATAGAGATACGCCCACACACTTGCTCGTATGCCACAAAAAGAGTGTTTTTATTGAATCACAGTGTTTCAACCCGAGGTCTTGTTCAGGGGATCATTGTTTTTGTTATTTGTGTGTGTGTGTGTGTCCCTGACAAGCTGACACGTCATTTATTCAAGATGTTATAAAGGGAACATATTGAAATAAGGAGATTTGAAGCATCCTACCCAAGTCGAGCACTAGAAAATTTTTTGATCAATTTCTGGTTTTTATGAACGTTTTGACTTTCAAGAAGGCTTGCACATACGATGCATATGTCTTTGTGTTGTGGTGCAAATACAATGAACACAGAAGAAGAATAAACACAACAAATTACTCTGACTGAAAGGAAAAAAAATAGAATAATGCAATATAATGTATAATGTAATGTAATATTTACAAAAGGTGCAATGGGGAAGCTGTATAGTTGTGCAAGAAGGTGCCCAACGATCGCCAAGCAGAACGTTAAGATTGGATCTTTATACGACTCACCCTACCAGATAATCTGGACAGACAATTGGTAGAATCGGACCTCACATCAGCCTGATTGAAAACTGTTGTAGCGTAGCTCACTTTGTGATTTATCGTAATGTAGATAACCAACCACACATAACATGGAGTCTTCTTCCTGAGTTTCTACTAATGCTTCTCCTCTTTTCTGTCTCAGGAATTTAAGTAATAACAAGATCAGTGTCCTTGAGCCTGGTTGCTTTGAGAACATCTCCAGCTCCCTGCTGGTGCTGAAGCTCAACAGGAACAGATTAGTGGTGCTGCCGTCCAAAGTCTTCAAACTTCCACAGCTTCAGTTTCTGTAAGTGCGATGTGAAGAATGTTTGATGCAAAGCGGAGATTAATCAGACGTGTTAACTTGAATCTGTAAATATTTGTTGCTCTGTTATGAGTTTGTGTTTTTGTTGTCTTTACTCATACACACTTTCTTGGGTGTAACTGATGTGTACCGTCATGCAGTGAAATGAAGCGGAACAAGATTAAGATCGTTGACAGCCTGACATTCAAAGGGATGGAGTCTCTGAGGTCGCTGAAGATGCAGAGGAACGGAATCACCAAGCTCATGGACGGAGCTTTTTTCGGACTCAACAACATCGAAGAACTGTGAGCAAACTATACGGTTTGATAGAACTTCTAGAAACTTAGTACTGGGTCATTTTTTCCTGTTTTTCGTTTTTTTCAAATCACTAAAAAATCCTGCACACTGTCTCAATTTAAAAAATACCCTGGCAATGTTTCGGTACATGCTCTCTCTCTTTCATGCTGTCTGCAGCTTTTGGTCACAAATATGAATGAAGATATGGAGTGTTTTTAAAGCTTCAGTTGTTTTTGATACTATCGATCATTGAAATAATGGAGATTTTATTGTTTTAAAGCAGGTGGTATCAAAGTACTAACTTAGAGCAAACTGTTATGACATTTATTCAGCAATGGTGGACAGGAAAAGCAGGAAAAAAACTCACTTTTAAAACCTCATCCTGGTACAACTCCCTCACCACCAAACACAAAACCAAACTCTCTTCCATAGTTAATCAGGCCAGCAAAATGATTGGTTCATCCCAACCTACCCTCTCTGAACTGTATAACCGCTCTGTGATCAGGAGAGCCACCCAGGTCACAGAGGACCCCTCTCACCCCCTCCACCCCTCTTTCCAGTTACTGCCCACAGGCAAACATCTACTCAAAATCCTTCATTCCCTCTGCAATAACCACCCTGAAATAAAATCAAATAGACTTTTTTAATCAGCCGTTGTTTTTTAAAGTCCTCGTTTAGTGTCTGTACTTTGTGTGAGAATTTCTGCCACTGTTGGGACAGACAACACAGATGATCAAATCTAATCTAAAAACCTCCACATCTTAATTTGTGTTGATATTCGTTTATACTGCTCTTATCTCTGACCGCTTGAGTAGGCTTTAAAAAGAAGAATCAATTTATGTAATGAGATTTGTTTTTTCTTGACGCTCTTTTGTCTCTCCCATCTGTGTCTCAGAGAACTGGAGCACAACAACTTAACCGAGGTCGCCAAAGGTTGGCTGTATGGCCTGCGCATGCTGCGAGTGCTGCGGGTCAGCCAGAATGCTGTCGGCATCATCCGACCCGACGCCTGGGAGTTTTGCCAGAAGCTTGAAGAACTGTGAGTGTTTTTGCTTCATTTTGCTAAAATCCCAACACAGCTGAGAGTCCCCGCTTTCTTTTATCGGCCCCGGGCTGTGAAAATTCAAAGTGTGTGCTCAGAGATGTTTCAATTATCTTGCTACAGTTCTTTTGGCTCTCTGGAGCCGATTCACTGCTGCGTTGCCTCAGGTTAAAGTACATGATGTGTTTTTAACACATTTTTTTTACAATTCTCCCTTTTTTGAGTTTCATTCTTGAACGTGGAGTTACAGGAACATACTAGATGTTAGGGCGGCACAGTACATCGCAATGATATATCGTTACCACAATATGAGCATTCACGATAAACACAGTCTGAAATAATCGCACTAAAACAGAAGAATTCAAATATTTAAAGTAGAAGATATATCTCACTCAGCATGTGTACATTTGACCTGTTGGAAGGAGACGTGTGTACTAAACAATACTTTCACTTCACTTTGATTCAGTCAGATGAAGCTCAACTCGCTGTCAGCCACCCTCAGAGTAATTGTTGCCAATGTAGAAGTAAAAAAAAAAAAAAAAAAAGGTTTATTTGGCTTACAGGATGACATGTTGCAAACACAGGACAGTGTAAAACATTTCAGAAGATAAGAACAGAAACTATAAGTAGCAGCTCACATGCACACTTTAATATTTACTGCACTTATTGTACAGCAATCACATTTTTTCCCAACAAACGTGCAGCCCTTCTAGATGGCTCTTCCTGTGATGTGATCATTGTTTGAACACATTTTTAATCATTAAGGGCAGACCAAAGATTTCTGTCTGTCCAGAGATTCAGGTCTAAGCGTTATGGAGACCGGGCCTGTTCAATCTGTGCCCCAAAACTTTGGACGTCTCTTCCCTTCTTTCATTCGATTCCCCCCCACTATTGACATTTTTAAGAGTCATCTCAAAACACACTCCTTTAACTTTTAGCTGTCCATAACTAAACCGGCACAGCATTATTATAATCACTATTACTGTGTTAACTATTATTAGAATGATAACTCATATTTTCTATCTTTTCATCACTCCTTATTTTCTCTAAAGCACTTTGATGTGATTGATCATTTTTGCGGTTGTTCTTTGCAGAGACTTGTCCTTCAATCATCTTACCAGACTAGAGGAGACGGCGTTTGTTGGATTAGGTCTCCTTGAGAACCTGAACCTGGGAGAAAACGCCATCAGCCATTTGGGAGAGGGAGTGTTCGGTGGCCTTGCAAGTATGCGCACACTGTAAGTCAAGTCCTTCCCTCTTTAAACAAATCTTTCCCAAAGATATTTCTCACCTATTTGATCTGATAAAGACGTGTGATGAAGCTTACTGTGAGAAGTAACCAAGTCCTGACTTGTTCTTGGCTCTGTGCATCCTAATGAAGGCTGCTAACGACAGTAGGTCCTTTTGTTTCACTCTTCATGTGTAGATCTCGTCCTGTCTTAAATGTTTTCCCAAGTAATCCCTTATAGTTTAGTTACATGAGAAGTAGACGCTGCCAGTATTTAAAGTCTGAATCCTCTAATGCAGTCTTTGTCACACCTAATCCTGCTCGTCATTAGTCATCTCTTTAGTCTTAGATCTAACCACTCAAATGTGCCATTTCTAAAAAAAAAAATCATTTTCTCTTGGTTTGCGTCCTCTGAAACTGCCAGACTTTGCAGGAAATGCCACGTTTGGAGCGCCTCAAAATCACTTTTGAAGGCACAGTGCTTTTAGTGAAGACACTTTGGCAGCATCAGGTTTCTATGGTACAGAATAATATACCCCGAGGTAAAGAGGAAGGCATAAGGAAGGATATTAGTTCTGACGATTGCTGTGAATAAAGGCTGGAGCATGCAGGGAGACGGGACTGAAGTGCTGCACTGTGTTGGATAATGAGCGACCTGCAGAATTAATTTCTGCTTCAATATTTTTGAAACTATTCACATTGTTTTTTATACTTTGGTTATTTAACATCAAGTCATTTACTTAGTTGTTGTTGAGTTCAGACTTGATGCTTGATGAGTGTAGTTTATGAGGACAGGGAGGGAAGATTGGCAGGTACAGGGAAGGTGAATTTGGTTGAGCAGGAAGGATTGGACAAAGGAATGAACACAGGGACGCCACTGATCTTTGATTGTAAGCTGACAAAATGTTAAATAAAGAAATTATATTTGCCTAAGCACTGCAATTTGATCCTGCCCATGATCCGCTCTCACCAGAGTGGCTGGTTTGAGTTTATGTTTTATTGGTTGACAGTAATATTAATTACCATCCCTATTTTTTCTATTTACTATTTAATGATTGTTTTGGTCGGCACTTTGAAGTTAAATGTGAGGGGGTTTATTCCACCCTTCAAATTGATGGGTTTTTTTTAAACTCACTGCTTCAAACATTTACACCAGGCGTGCCGCGCCCGCTGCAGGACAGATGCTCAGTGCCTCGCAAGACACTCATATTTATAGCTGTGGGTAAAGACTCGGCACTCTCATTGTAAAGAACTGATACATTTTCCGACCTCGGGGTAAAGACTCGAGGGACACGGGGCGTAAAGCCTTGTTTTATTTTTTCATGTGCAAACACAACATGAGTCTACTGTTTTCTTGCTTTCTAAATGGTATACTTTTGAAAGGCAACATACCGGTACCGTTAAAGCAAAATCTATACCATGTAAACCACACATGGTATAGATAGTGGTGGTTGTGATATTGCATGGAGCAGACTAGACTGATTCCCTCTCTAAAGCTCAATGACACAATAAGAAAGAAAGACTGACTCTTTTGTCACAGTCGGCAGAACAAGACTAAATTTTGCTCTGTAAATATTTCATGAAGCAGACATAAACAGATAACATATTGTACACACAACATTTCACTGTCTTGTCAAAAATTAGAGCATCTCTAGCGTAGTCAGGGGGACGATATTAGACGTGCCTTCTCTGGTGTTAAAGGCTATTAAATGTTATGCATTGCTCTGTTTATGACCACAGGATTAACTCCAGATAATGTGAGTTATCTTTTACAGTAAAGCAATAAATGCACTCCGTATCAGTGCCACAAAAAAGAATTTACAATTGTGGTCTACAGCTGCTTCCCTCACCCCTTTTTCATTCACAGACTGTGTGTGCATGCAGAATAAAAGATGACAGTTCTGAACCTTATTAATGCCACTACGATAGTTGTGAAAATACTGTGCAGCTGTGCCTTAGGAAACAATCCTAAATGTGTCTGTTTACGACTCATTATTTGCTGCGCTGAGCTCTGCCTGAATCTCCGAGCTGCAGGAAGAAAGGGGTCATGTTTTGGAGCTTGGACATCCTGGGAGTTTTCATGGGAGAGGGGGAACCCGAGAGTGCCAGAGCTCTTTCAGAGGTGGCCAGGCATGAGGAAAGAGAAACAAAAGAGCCCCATGACCCATCCTGTAAACACAAGGCCCCTGTGGGTTTCCAGCAGACCCATGAACTGTCCCAGTGCTAAACAGAGCCAATTAATTTCCCCTCATCAGAGCAGCGGGGGCAGCGAACTGTGACACACTGTGGAAGTACGGTGTCTCAGATAGTTAGTCTCTGATCTGAGAGTCACTGCCACTGACAGCCACAGCGGAGATTTGAATGTGTCTTTGGTGAAGTTTGTTTTAAATAAACTTCTGCGATGAATCATTACACCGTCAGTCTCTGTGGAGAGTGTTAAATGGCTAAAATGTTTCTCCTTGTTTTTCCAGAGACATCCGTAATAATGAAATCTCCTGGGCCATTGAGGACTCCATCGGTCTGTTTGACGGGATGAAGAAGCTGAACACACTGTGAGGACAAGCATACACATTTTGTTTCCATATGTTTGTAAATCAGTGTTGCACTGACTGCCAATTTCCACATGCTCTGTGCACGCTCTGCGTTCTGTCAGCGCCACAGCTTTGCTCCGTCTAACAGCTCATGCCCCGCCCCACTGTGTCCGTTTCTGGAGCGTGAGCGCATGAGCAGCTGTACACTCATCACAGGAGAACTACAAGGTCACGCGGGAATAAAGAAAAACGTGCATGCAACCTGTTGCTTTGTCTTTCTGAGGTGGCTTAGTTTTTTCATTTGGTGCCTGTTTTGACGTAATGTTGATAAAGTGATCGACTATATCGTGAGTCTGTATATTGTGTTTTATTTTGAAATTGACTGGATACTGGATGTTCTTGTCTGACTTACTGTCTGACTTGATCTATTCTGTTTAGCTTGACGTGTGCTTGCAGCGGGCTCTGTCGTAAATAGACTTGAAACAGAGCAGACTGCAGAGGCGCTGCTCTTGCTGTGGTAACAGGAACATTGACTAGAGTGGCAGCGAACGGCGTTGACGTACCACGTAGCGCACGGACACAATGTGGAAAATGGCACTTAGACAGAAAAGGAAACTTCAGCTTAAATTTTGTATTGGAGTTGAAAAGGTTAAGCTGTCCTCTAAGGGTGGGCATGGGTTAGTCCTCAGACACTCAATGTAAAGAGCATTTTGATTTTATGTATGATGACTAGAAACCTAAATTGACACGGAACTAGGGATGTGCACAGTTAGTCAACTAAACGATTAACCATCATCACCCTTGTTTGTCAGCACCTGGATTACAAATCCATTAAACTTTTTCATACTTTGGTAGATTGTGCCTCTACCACAGTGAAGCTAATAAACCGTTGCTTGTCTCTCGATATGCGCGGCAGATAAAGCAGGTGCACGCACGTCACCTTGTTTGTCTACCGTGCCGGTTGTTCCAAAATTAATGTTCCGCCCCCTTTTTTGAGTGCCAGAACAGAAACGCCCGATGTAGAGGAGCCTTTTAAGATTAATTAACCTTGACATTTTAAACCACAGTTGATATAATAGACAGTAAACCGCAACATGCCCAGTCTTGTTAAACTAGATCGCAGCAAGGCGTAACCACACTGGCAGGCATGTGGCCATGAAGAGTGTGCCAAGCTTCGCTCTGTAAAAAACAGGCCGAAGGCTCGTAACGTCCGCAACACTCAGCTGACCAATTTACATCACCTGAGGATGCTGTGATCCACCTCGGTGTTAAATGATAACACACAGGACAGAGATAGACAAGATAGCCTTCCTCTCAACCTTTTAACATGACAAATCTTTTTTCATAATACATATATTTATTCCAGTAGGTGTGTTTGTGCTTTCACAATCACGTTTCTTCTAAGTTGCATTACAGGCTCATCTCGTCTTAATGAAGCTTAAACAAAAGCTGCTCAACAGTGTGCAACAAACTGTTGCCTTGTAGAAAGTTTTGTGGCATCACTCCTAACAGATCTTTTTATTTTCCAGAATCCTCCAGAGAAACAAAATCAAATCGATCACTAAGAAAGCGTTTGATGGGCTGGACGAGCTGGAGCACCTGTGAGTAAACACACTGACGCGCTGAGAAGGGATCTGCTGCTGAGCAGAGCGATTAAAGATATCGCTGTGAGGTTGTCTTATGCTTGTTACTGGATGACCTTTCATCAAGCCACATTTAAGGAGTGTCTTTGTATTTCTGTCCTCTGTGCAGGGATCTCAGCAAGAACGGCATCATGTCGATCCACCCCGAGGCGTTGTCCCACATGAAACTCAAAGTGTTGTGAGTAAATCCAAAAGGCAATCTAACAACTTTCATAAGCACATTGTGTGCTACATTTTTTTTTTCTAAGACTGATTCATCATTGCTGCAATCATGGGAAAAGAATTCTAATGTTAAAGTAAACACTGCAATTAAAAGAGAGGATCAGGATATTAAGTCATTATTATAGAACTGTGTGACCAAGCCTCTGAAGTGTAGTTGATGTCCTGTAGCTTTAGCAGTGGAGAAAAGGAGCAGTGTGAGTTTCCTTTGGGAAAGTTGATGAAGTTTGTGATGCTGTTCAAGAATATTTATTTCTGAGACATTTGAAAGCGTACATTTTTGCCCAAGCAGAGATGTATAATTCTGCTTTTAAGTGACAGGATCAACATCTGCCTTCAGGCGACTGTCTCTCAAGCCTGTGAGAAAAAACCAGCAGAAGCACGAAGTCTCTCTCCTTTTTGTGGTTTTCATCAGCCCACTTCTTTTTGGAGCACGTCTCAAGCAGCAGCCGATGAAATACCTCAGCCGCTGTCAAACATCTAAAATGTATAACACGGCGGTCATATCCCGTTATTAATTAGTCTGCTGCTGTCATAGAACGGAGCACCATTTGCACGGCCGACGGATGGATAATGTGGCTTTGCTCTCTTACTTAGCGAGAGGGATAAAATGGCAACAACCTTCTAATTAAGCTTTATTTCTGTCTGAAGTCTATTCAAAACATGCCTCTGGAGGCAGCGAATCAATTTTCCTGTCTTGATTAAGATCGTTTAAAGTCTTAATTCAGCGTGCATGCTCAGTTTCTGCTGGTTTGCAAATGCAGTGCAGAACTGAGATACTAGACATGCTTTAAAGATAATAAATGACCCCTTTTGATTAATTGAATATTAGTACTTACACCATTTAGTTGTATGGTGCTTAAGCATGATTGCCCTCCGCCCCCCGTTGGCCTGCACTCGCACTGCTCCAGGACTAACCGGGCCTGAGCACGGTTACCTCTTGTAGCCTACATAACGTTACCATAATACACATGCATTGCTTTACGTGGTCATCAAGCGTGCTTAGTTTACAACACAGGCGGACTCAAATAACAACAAAGGGACACACGGTCGCGCCCACGCATCAGAGAACAACACAGTGAATATGACAGCTACTTCCCATTTACAGCCATAAAACTGCAGGATTTCTCAATAGTGGCAGGCCGTCTAAATTTCTTGCCCGTGCTTGTGCTTGTGCTCATGCATGAACTGTACATGGATTGGAGCACTCACATTGGACTTCAGGGCTGTAGCGTGCTTGGTCATGGTGCAAAATTGCATAGTGTGAGTGCGCCCTTACTCTTGCTTGGAGGCTTCCTGTTTCTCAAGCTGCTGGATTGTAGCTACCATTATTCCTTCAAAGTATTTCATAAACGTAAACTATTTTCTAAAAGAGAAACTCGTAAATCACTGCCTATTTTGAAACAAACACTGGAAACTAATATAATTTGTAAAGAATATTACTGTCATCCTTATCTAGTTTGATGATGTAATGTAACACTGACTCATCTCACACCTCTTTGATCACCTGTCTGTTCTCAGCGTGCTGAACACGAGCAGCCTGCTGTGTGATTGCCACATGCAGTGGCTCGGGCCTTGGCTCACTGACAGCCCATTCCTGCAGTCTGTCTCCGCTATCTGTGCTCATCCTGCCAGCCTGCTCGGCCGCAACATCCTGTCCATCAGCCCGGAAGAGTTTGTTTGTGGTCAGTCCGAATCTGTTTGTTTTTTGTGTTTGTTTTGACTGTTGCAAGTCTGATCCAGTGTGGATACTGTGCTGTGGGCCCTGGGAAATGTTTGACAGTTCGAACAAAGCTATTATTTTATGGTTAGGTAAAAACAACAAGAGGTCTGCTATAAATATATAGACCTTTTCTAACTATTAGAATCACAGAGTAAAGATCGGGCTGAGAGTTTAAAGGAACTTTCTTTGTCTTCTTTTGAGCATGGACACTGAAAACGTCACTCATTCATGTCATAGCTGATATATCCGTGTGTCTTTCTTTGCTCCTCTTCAGATGATTTCCCTAAACCCCACATCACGACTCACCCAGAGACGTCTGTAGCGCTGCGAGGGAACAACGTGACCCTGAGCTGCATCGCGTCCAGCAGCAGCGATTCTCCGATGACCACGGCTTGGCGGAAAGACGGGGAGGTTCTGTACGATGCAGAAGTACAAAACTACGCCCAGTACCAGGAGGGCGAGCTGATCTATACCACTGTGCTCCACCTCCTCAACGTCAACTTCACCGACGAGGGGCGGTACCAGTGCGTGGTCTCTAATCACTTCGGCTCTAACTACTCCAACAGAGCCAGGCTGACGGTCAACGGTGAGGTTTGCTTTTTGTCAAAGAATGTTTCTCTTCTAACTCTTGCGTCATAAAGCTTCTTTTGCAGGTATCAGCGGTGTGATATTTTTGGTTTAATCGTTATTTCAAATGTGGTAACTCTTCATTTGGATCCACTTTGGGCTGATTCATAAATCATTGCAATTGTGATGTGCGCATGTGCAATAACTTTGCAGGATGTGCGATGCCAATCTGAGACCAGAGGCACTTACGCTGCCACTCCACTGTTGTTTGATGCAAACGAAAACCGCCTGTTTTCCATGACTAATTTACATTGAAAGTCTGACATCACCTTCAATGATCTTAGAACTGAGCGTAATGCATGCAGAGTCTGTGTGTCCCTGCATGTAAGATGTAGACATACACGAAACGCTGCTGCCGTCATATTCACCCACATGACACTCGAGGCTGATGCTCAGCCTATTTAAAATGAGAGTATTCCCACACCAGACACGGCTCGTTAATGCTGTGGTCACATTTACAGACCGTTAATGGATATGCCGCTAATATTTGACTTTTAGCGGCCCCACCTGCAGTGTACACGGTGAAGTGTTGTGTGAGTCACAAGCAGACGGTGAGCTGTCTTTGAATCAGAAGTGACTATGACTGATCTCATCATGCAAATGAAACACAACTTTGAAGAATGTTAAAAATAGTTGATGACATACAAGTAACACAATAACAAGCCATACGTTTATTTTTAAAGCTAATAAGGAAATGAATCGCTCCACCTGTTCTGTCTCCACCTTTCCTCCTCCTCCTTCTCTGTGTGTCAGAGTCGCTGTCAGAGGGCTGCACCCATGGTGTGATCAAAGTAGGAGGGGGTTTAGATCTGAATTCAGAGGATGACTTTAGGACCCAGATAATAGAAAGTATGATTGTCAGATTGAAATTTTAATTAGATGTCTTAAAAAGAAAACATTTTCTGTTTTGATTGTTTTATTGTGATAAATCGCAATATATATATCTAAAAAATAAAGCAATATCAATTTTTTGTAATATCGTTCAGACCTAGAGCCACGTCATTGAGGCACATTCATAAAAAAAGACATTTACAGGGGTAACGGTGGCCTAGTGTACAGAGGCTATAGTCCTGCAAGCGGGCGGCCCAGGTTCAAGTACTTTACCGCATGTCATTCCCCACTTTCGCTCACTCCAAGATTTCCAACTCTATCCACTGTCCTGTAACATTAATATGAGGGAGGGAGGTTTTGAGCTGTAAGGGTGAAATGTCGAGGTCTTTGCACATCTAACATAATTAATTTGAAAAGGAAAGCAGCTAGCCTTCTTGGTATTTTGTGTATATTTGTCTTGCTAACCATTAGCTGCAGGCTAACTACACAATGGTTTTGAAGGGGGAAAGTATGAGCAGGTTTTGATAGTGCCTTATAACTTATCGTCTTTGTTGCCATGGCTGTAGCCCGCTCTGGTCAGGACTTCAATTATTATTCTTCTATGAACAAAATTGACGCTGTAAAACTGTAAAGTCACAACATTGACATATAATAAAATGATAAAAATTAAGAAAACAAGTTTAACGTACATGAAGAATGTCAAATTTTTTGATTGACTGTTGGAAACCACCTGTTTTGAAATGATACTTTTCCCACGATTTCAATGCTCGTAAATCTTATCTTTAGTCATATAATTATAATTATGCTAAAGGCTGCCTCGAGCACAGAGAGAGATCACTGTCTAAGTTCATCAAGACGTTTGGCAACATTTTAATGCCAACATGCGGGAGTTGGCCTGCATTTTAGTTCATTAAAAACAAGAAATGACACGACATGGTGTGACTTGGTATTCTTGTTTTTGTTGCTATAGTATCAAAACAGGTGTTTATAATCATTACATTTATTAGTATCATATTTAACTTTAAAACTCAGGTAATCTATCGACCCTTCTGTACCATAGTTACAGTGTGTGTTTATCATGATTCAGTGCAGTGAAGTATAAACACGGTCCAACTCTGTGAGATTTGTTTCCACCTTGCTGTATTATCTCAGTCTGAAAGAGATGATGTATTCTCTACTTTGAAGCCCACCCCTGACGTTCTGTCCTCTTATCTTTCAGAGCTGCCCTCCTTTCTAAAGACTCCCATGGACCTGACAATCCGGACTGGGACGATGGCCAGGCTGGAGTGTGCTGCTGAGGGCCATCCATCACCCCAGATTGCTTGGCAGAAGGATGGAGGCACTGACTTCCCCGCTGCCAGGGAGCGCAGGATGCACGTAATGCCAGACGACGACATCTTCTTCATCGCCAATGTGAAGACAGAAGACATGGGAGTGTACAGCTGCACGGCTCAGAACACAGCTGGCAGCCTGTCTGCAAACGCTACTCTCACCGTCCTGGGTGAGTCACACACCCGATTAACAGAGCGTTTTGCTGATGTTTTACTACTGGGTCATCTCAGCTGAGTCACTGTGCTAAAATCAGCTGCTTGTTTATGTCCATCACTCATGACACATCCTTGTTTTTGTGATTCCTCCCTGGTACTATTTATTCCACAATAACGACTCACTTATGTTATTAATTACAAACAGTATGTTCATAAAACTTAACATCTTAAAAGTAAAAGAAATAAGCGTTAAACGTACAGTATTTAGAATTTTAAGACGATGTTTACATTAAAATATATAAAATGTAGTAGCAGAGAGAACTCCCGTGATTCCCCGCTATCCTCGATGTCATCTTCTGTTTTTGTAGTATTGATTGAGAGCCCCCTGGTGGCGGAAGCTACATATTGTATCTTTAACCAAAACTCAGAATATTGACTGATAAGTTGATTTGAATGTTTCTCATATTAAGTTTTTACCTTGGCAGCCCATGCTTTAATATTTATGCGGAAAATCAAGAAATTGATTCAGAAAATTATTGCAGCAATAAGCACATTAGAGCTTCTTGCATGTTTACTCCCAGAATGCACGGCACAATATTGACCAAGGCAGTGGTTGTTTAGTTGTCTGTAAGAGTTTAGTTCAGGCCATTGATGATGTGATTTCAGCAGAGACTGTTTATCTTTTTAGAGCAAAACTCTCTCTGGTAAATCTAAAACACGAGCTAGCACTATCAATTAGCGCTGCATTCATAGCTTTAAGAACCAATAAGCACATCTGAGGTAACTTTCTGTGTAAGCTAGCTGCTAGCTGTGATACTGATAGTTTATTATCTAGTAACTCACTGTTAGTGACCAGTTGAACAGGAGGGAGGTGTCAATCAAACGGATCTGCAACGCCCACACAGTCTTCAGAGATGGTCTCAACAGCATAAGCTGTGTTTTGATCGTAGTTTTCGTGGGTATTTACAGATTTTTGTTGATTTTTAACGAGAATCTTTACTTTGGTATCCCATGTTTCTACTTCAAGCTGAATACCTAACGGCTTTAAATCTGGATGGATGGAGCGTCTCTCACACAGCTGCTGGATCAGATTTCTGAGCAGTTGAGATTTTATTTAAGCCACAAGCTTTTATATAATCAATGACTCATTTAAAGTTTGTGATCAAGGCTTAAACTCTACAACCAAAGAAGAGTTCATGCTAGAAATAACAAACCTGACCTCTAACATATCCTTACTAAGAGCTTGGCGCTAATGCAACGGGGATAATCCTGTTTAAATGAAAAATCAATCATTACCTCCTCCAGAAACTCCATCCTTCATGAGACCGCTGGAGGACCGAACAGTGGCCCGGGGTGAGACTGCCGTGCTTCAGTGTATAGCCGGAGGCAGCCCAGCTCCTCGTCTCAACTGGACCAAAGATGACGGACCTCTGGTGCTCACCGAACGCCACTTCTTCGCTGCAGCCAACCAGCTCCTCATCATAGTCGACGCTGGTCCTTCCGATGCTGGGAAATACACCTGCATCATGTCTAACACTCTGGGAACCGAGCGAGGTCACATCTACCTGAGCGTGTCCCCGTCACCAAACTGTGACACCAGCACAGGATTCGACCCGGACGGCTGGACCACCGTGGGCATCGTGGTGATTGTGGTGGTGTGTTGTGTGGTTGGAACCTCGCTGGTCTGGGTCATAGTCATATATCACATGCGCAGGAAGAGCGAGGACTACAGTATCACCAACACAGGTCAGCAGATTACACACATCTAAATAACTGTTTTAAAAGCCTTTGCATAAAAAGTTTCAATGAGAAGACCTCTGTCTTAATAAATAAACATAGAACAGCTGATGTAAAAATGTCCTGCGACATGACTTTGTTAGTGCTGTGTTGAAATTGAAAAATACAGCAGGTGAAACAAGGTCATTTGCAATAGAGGCTACAAACCTAATAACATCATACTAAGCCCCCCCCCCCCAGTAGCTGAACTCTCACCCTGCAGTGAAAGTTGTTCAGCACAGACCCCCCTTGCTTGCGAGTCGCGCTGCCCGACTCCGCTGGTCACTCTTTAACTTTAATATAGAACTCCTTCAATCAAAATAGCACTAGACAAGGTTTATTTACAGAAAAATATACCCCCGTTTTCTGTAAATGCATGATTATGACCTCGTGAGGAAGAAAAGATATGAAAAAGTAGCGCTGCCAGACTGGTCTGTGTCGCTGTCTTTCCCAGCACAGCGTGCAATCAGCCGTCAATACACAATGAATGGGGATGCATTTTTAATCACTTCAGGTCTTGCGCAGTGTGTGATGTTGGCTGCTGCACCCGCGGTAATGACGGCGCGTGTGTCAGCTTTTTATACTGGTATTTTAGTCACACCGGTGTATAAGACGCAGCCAACTTTTAAGACGACAAAATAGGTATTAAAAGTGCGTCTTATACACAGGATTTTACGGTACTTGTCCATTAATGTATTTTTGCAAGTTAGACAGCCTAGAAGAGTTTGCATCCATTTTTTAAGTACTTAAAATTGTGACTTTACACATCTTTGTTTTTGAGTCCCTAAAGAATAAAGCTAAGACGATTCATATGTTTCCAAATTGTGTTACTTTCACATCATTACTGGGGATAGAAAGGGTAAAACTTTATAATTAATTTGTGTGTGTGTGCCCACAAACGTCAGGTCCGCCCTGCATAAGTCAGATCCCCAGGTGGGCCACCCCAGTTAAAAAAAAGTCTGGACACGCCCCTGCTTAAGACAAACATGATTTACTTCTAATTAAAGTCCTTTAATGAATCTCACCCCGATAGAGATATCTTTTTCTCTCTTCATTAAACGAATAATTCATAGAACGTAATACCGTGTAACAAAATCTGTCTCTGTCTGCTACAGACGAGATGAATCTGCCCGCAGACATCCCCAGCTACCTCTCGTCTCAGGGAACGCTGTCGGAGCCTCAGGAAGGCTACAGCAACTCTGAGGCCGGCAGCCACCAGCAGCTCATGCCTCCTCTCTCCAACGGATATGTGCACAAAGGAACAGATGGTGAGTAACCCTGGTGATTCCACCATATTTACTCTGTTAAACAAAGCCCTTTTTTTCCCCTAATTGCCATGGATACTGTTATTTCTACTCTTGGTTTCTTAGTGATCAGGAATATTGTTTCTGTAATGTCTATGTAGCAGAGTTTGTTTTAGCCACATGATATGATAACTTGTCTTCATTCTACAATTCTACAATTCACTTAGCAGACGCTTTTATCCAAAGCGACGTACATCAGAGAGTAAGAACAACACAAGCAAGGATCAAGGAAAAATAAAGGAACAATGTCAGTAAGGACGAACGATCAGCTTTGAGTCCGATTGGACACACAGGTGCTGAAAGGCATTGCCCAGAGGCAAGGCACAACATGAACTGCCAGTCTGAGACTCTAATCAGTATATAACCATCTTATACGTCGTCGTTTTCAAACAAAAAAACAAAAACCATCATCATTACCATCGTTACATCAATACTATCCAGATCATCATCATTAAGCTAAGTTAGTAGGTATTCCTGAAAGAGCTGGGTCTTTAGCTTATTCTTAAAGGTACAGAGGGACTCTGCAGATCGAATGGAGTTTGGAAGTTCATTCCACCACCGGGGGGCGACAGAGGAGAAGAGTCTAGTCCTCGTCTTTGGACCCTGTTGTGAAGGTTGGATCAAACGCCTTTCATTGGCAGAGCGTAGTGGACGGGAGGGAGTGTAGACCTGAAATAGAGAGTCAAAGTAAGGAGGAGCCGTTTTTGTTGCTGTTTTGTAGGCGAGCAGCAGAGTTTTAAATTTAATGCGAGCAGTGACTGGGAGCCAGTGTAAGGAGATGAACAGCGTAGTGACATGAGCTCTTTTTGGAAGGTAATTCATACTAGAACAGGTTTGGTTTTGTGGCATGACATAATCACACATGAGACTTTTAGTCACCATGACTTCACAGAATAGATCATGTCTGATGTGATTATTGCAAATATTCTCTTGTCCAATCGTGGAGGAGTTGTCTGTGGTTTGCAGTGTTTTGGCTTTAATTAGACAAAGAGTCATACAGTATCTGATCCAGGCTGACGGACGTCTGCTGGTTATAGATGATACATCCAAATCATCCTATGAGTTTGTGTCTCACGGTTTAGTTGGGGATACCATATACTGGAATACAAATCCAGATTATTGTGTGAGAACAAGAAATATAAAACAAATACCTTACAACATGTTGTGCGGTCTTTAAGGGATTGTTTCAAGCGTCACTTTGTGTTTGACACAAAGAAATTACGGTATTTCTTGTTTTCTTTACGTGTTCGGGAACACATCCTTGGTGATAAACTAATGGTCATATTTGTCAGGTGTGTGTTACGGAGACACGGGCAGCGAGTTGGAAACTGAGGGAAGCGGCCCGCTGCACTGCCGGGTCGGCTCTCTGTTCACCGGCCGCAGCAGCTTCCACCCTGGAGACAACCGAGAGGGACTCCACACAGGTCGGTGTCATCATCATAGACGTGGTCATGTGCATTTGATTTATCTTTACACTAATGCATTGTTTTTATTTTCTTTATTTTTAGTGTTTACTTATTGTTCTGAAATTGAAAAAACAATTATTAAACACGGCTTAACACGGGAAAACAGCGTCTGCTGGTAGACGATGTCATATTGGTTTACTAAATGTGGCTAACGTTAGCAGTGCTAGCACCACCAGCCTTCAATCGTGCTCGAAATTTGACGTCTAGCTGTCTCTTCTGGATACACGTTGTTCTGGTCAAGTGGTTGTGTGAGTTTAACCTGACACATATAACATCAACTTCATCTACATTTTAGCTGGCATTAGCATTTAGTGGAGCTATAGCCCCACTTGTGGAGGACAGCTGCGTCACTGTATTTTAACCAACTTGTAATTCTGGTGCCGACTAGCGAGTGTGTGTAATCAGTTTATCCAAACATCCCTAGTTCACATCACAAACTGTTCCACACAAAATGAACTCCAAATTATGTAAAGATCTTTACTGCCACTGGTTCAAAATAAAAGGTACTCAACAGTTACCAAGGAAACAGTGTCCCCTTGAGGTTGGGCTTCATATGACACACATGTTGGTATAAAAAAAACGGCCCTGCACAGGGGGAGAACAAATACTTACCAGCTTTACATTAGTACCTCCAGATATTTTAATTCACACATATTTATTTACATGCGTACATACATATGTCCCCATATAGATGTAATTATACATACACATATACTACACACACATGCATTGACGTACACATTTCTATCTGTGTACATAAAGCACCTTTTCACAGCCACACTGACAGACTTTAAAAAACGCCTTTGGACAAACAAACATGTGGAAAGAATCACTTATCAAATGTTTCTCTCCTTCCAGGTGGAGCAGGACCGCTGGTCATCTGCTCCGACTGCTACGACAACGCCAACATCTACTCTCGCACGCGTGAGTACTGCCCCTACGCCTACCTGGGGGAGGACGACCCGCTGGACAAGACTGTGAAGGAGAGCTTCAGCGGGCACGCTCAGCACCAGGACACGACCCTCGAGAGCCTCATTAGCAACCAGGACTCCTCCGTCTTCCTCACCTCTCACGAAAGAAGGCTGAGCAGCCACACTCCCCCGGAGCACTACACTAATGGTGAGACCCGGAGACATGATTTCTAATTTTAAATGTAGAGAAGGATGATTACACCATCCTTCGTCTGGGTGCAAACTGTCCTGTCCTACCTGCCCTGTTTTAAGGGGCTTAGTCATCTGCAAACATTTAGCTTTACTCCTTGTTTTTGGATCAAATCCGGCTTCTGCTCTCTGTTTGCCTCTGAAGTGTTTACAGGGAGGTCATGTATTCACTCAAGTCAACGTGTAACAGATGAGAGATTTCCCCATTGAGCAGTTCATCTAAAGCAGCAGTTTTTGTTTGAGATATCGATCCTCAAGTAAACGGTATGACTCTGTTGAGATAATATGAGAAACAGCTGTGCTAAAACCAGCTCCAATAACTTCATAGAAACAAACTAAATACCTACATGTAGTGATAAATAATCTAAATGTGTCATTTCTCACACGAGATGCTTCTGACGTTAAGCTCCGCCTCACCAAGCCGCTACACTGTGTGACTAGATGTTGTGGGACAGACACTGAAACCCAAAATTTGCTCCTGATGGCATAGCGTGTGAATGTGTATGAATGGGATTGTTTAATACTGATTAACGTAGCATCCTCTGCCATCAGTGTGTGAATGCATGTGTGTGTGGATGAATGTGACATGTAGGCCGATTGTAAAAGAGCTGTGAGTGGTCCAAGAACACTTGATATACCTTTTTTAGTTTCTCCTCACCAATCAGACACTCCAAAATGATATAAAGAATGAAAAGCAACAAGTTCTCACATATAAAAAGCTGGAACAGGAAGATTTTCTTGATCTATTGAACAGAAAAAAACAGTAATTGTTAAAGTACAAGGAGGTCAGGTGTAAAGTATGATCACTTTTTTGTGATAAAATGCACTGACGTCTCGTAATTGTTTCACTTGTTTTGCAGATGCTCTCAGCAGGTCCTTCTGGGGAGAAGGTGAAGATCGGTCCTCCAAACCCCACCCAGGAGCCTCCCAGCACCCAGTGACTGTCCACAGGACACCTCCTCTGACCTCCACAGCTGACGGAGCTGAGGAGCAGAGAGAAGCAGAGCTGGACTGTTTACCTAGCCGACACACACGGGAGCACAGAAGTGCCTCTAATAGGACTAACCCTCAGGACCATCCAGCTCCCACATAGGTCCTTAACACTTCGCCCACGCTCTGCCTCTGACTCCTCTTAACTGCATCCCCACCCACTACCTCCAAAGAGACTCCTCACACTCTGCCAAAGATGCTGTCTTGTATGTTTACATTCCCCTCTCACTCAAGAGGACATATAAACGGTCTCCACTGTGGAAAGACTGCTGTGTCTGGCAGAGGAAATGGCTCTGTAATTAAAGTGACCTCCTCCTTGACACCTCCACCTCTGCAGGACGCCTTTTCTCCTCCACTCCTCTTTGTTCTCTTAGAGGAGGAGGCGATGAATGTATCCTTTTAAAGAGCTGCGTCGGATGCTGCCATGAGAGAATGCCAAGACATGATTGAGTCTTTGCAAGCTCTCTACTCATTCCTCGGTGCTGCTGCGGGGATGATATTTTGTCTCTGCATTCTTGGTACGGACACGTGTCTGGGCTGCCTACAGAACCTAGCTTGTCCTGAAGTGGGAGAAACTGGTTATAAAGGGGACGGTTGTTCCCTGAGGTTATGTAGGAACATTGAAAACGTACGTCCAACATTCCTGCAGTGATCCCGACTGACTCTGAACTATGCTATCTGCTATCCTGTTATGCAAATCCCAGAGACACTGACACCAAACTGTGGTGTATATTATGAATATATATATATATGAATATATCCTATATCATCTTTATCTGGTCTTTTTTGTCGTACGTGAAGCGCAATAGTTAAAAGTAATTTTTTCTTGTTATGATGAGCAGTTATGGGAGGAAGCGTCCAACTTTTTTTGCACATGTGACAATCTCAGACTATTTTCTATTGGTTGTCCATCTGATGGCCTTTATAACAAGCATTCTCAGCAACGTCTGTCTGGTGGTCGTATGGTTGATATATTTACAGTATGCACTGATTTGTTTTCCTTTGATCACATCTTACAGGCACTTAATTTAATGGTGGCAGACCTTCTTTTATGCAGTCTGCATGCTGTTAAACGTCGTCTCAAAAAGCTCCTGATCCTTCCCTAGATAAAGATTAAGCCTTATAGTTTTCACTCGGGACTGTGAAAAACGAGAATGTAATGTATTGTTTTCTATATGTATGTATGTGTGTGTACATAATGTTAGGTATCTATGAATGTCCACGTCCTTCTTGTGTCTTCTTGCAGAAAGGTTCGAGACACGCTGCAGTCATTTTACATCTATTCATTTCATGTCTGTGCTCTCTGTTCCAGAGTTACTCAGAAGTTTTACCTGTTGATTCAGGTAACGAGATGAACACGTTAACTCTGGAAACGGATGCTTTTATATCTCCAGAACATAAAGAGAAAGATCTTAAAACAGCTGCTATCTTCAGTTGTCTGATCAGCTTTGAAGTGACTCGGAGGAATGGAAAAAGAAAAAGCCTGTCTTGTTGACAGGTTTAGTGTTTCTTCATTATTTTTGAGGTCACAAGTTGTCTTTGGCTAATTTTATGATTCCAAAAAACCTCAACATTTGCTCACTTAGTTGCCATTTTATTAGGTGCATCAATCTAAATCTAATGCAGTCTAATACAACAGTCCTGTGATCATTTCTACCTTCAAGAAGTTTAGAGTTCAGTTTTTGAGAGTTTGAATCGACTTCATGTTCAGTGCGAGGCTGCAGGTTTGAGTGCTACTGAACAGTGTATTTTAAGTTCTCCATAGAGTCATCTGAATGAATGTAGGATTGATTACCGTGCTGCTGCATCACTCTGCATTAGTGCTAGTGAGGTATAGCTCTTCATTAAATGGCATGTGAGTGTATCATCCCCTTTTTTTAAGATGTCATCAAGAAAGCGTTTTTTGTATTTTCCTTTATGCTATATTTACAGTCAGCACTGCTACATTCTGCTCTTTCTGTTTCTGATCATTCCTCCGTGTGTAGTGAGCGCTACACTGAGGGTTTAATGGTACTGAGTTCAGACACTACCAAACAATCATGCTGAAAAAGTGTATCTACAGTTAGGTTTTCTGTAATGTCATAAAGATCATGCAATCTATGTTCATTCATCAACATTAACGTGTGGAGCGGTTATCAGCACACCTCTTTTTGATCTGCTCAGTGGTACGTGCACTTCTTTGCATTCCTTATGTTTGAACTTGTCAATTATGCTTTCCTTTTTAATTACCTGATCTGCACATTCCGATCCCACCCCTCTGAATCTAGCATTACTTTGGGTGCCTGTAGCCTAACGGTTAGTGAGCGCGCCCCATGTATAGAGGCCCGAGTCCTCAAGAGCAGGCAGCCCGGTTTCGAATCCCACCTGTGGCTACCCTCCTGCATGTCAATCCCCCATTCTCTCTGACTATCCACCGTCGTATCTCTGAAATAAAGGCATAAAAAGCCCCCAAATAAATCTTTAAATCTGAATCTAACATAACTTGTACATTTTTATGACCCACCGGTGTAGTTTTGCAAGCCAAGACTAAATCAAATATGACCTTTTTGAGTTCCTCTGTATTCGAAGCATTGATAAGTCATTCTAAAAGGGCTGCATGTCGATTAAATGTTCAACGTTTTCCTCCATCACAGCAAAACAAAAAAGTGCATTAATATTGTGTTATTCTCTGAACGTCCTTTTTGACTTTATACCAAAGTTTAGCAGTAACTGCTCTGGCAATATTCCAATGCTGCTTTTTTTCTATTGTTGTATCTTTGCATCTTGTTTTCTTGAGTCTTTTTTTGGACCTTGTTTACTGTACATTCTGTAAAGCATGTCTAAAGAGCCTTTTTTTTGTTACGTAGCAATTATTCAAACATTAAAAATGAATTCTGGAAACAAGGTTTGGATCATGAGTGTCTTCTTTTATGTTGATAAAGGATTTCATTGTGTATTAGGTTAGCAAGTTATTTTTTGGAGTGCTTGTTTCGTTTGTGAAATGTCTCAATCGATCCTTCTTATCTGTGAAGAGACAGTTTATAAGACATCTCATCTTAAAACGCATTTCAAAAAGGAGTAGGTGGAGACCCAACATCAAGCCACCATGAGCAAAACACTTGGCAACATTTAGCAAGCAACGCTAGCAAAGAAAAACGACCTTTTTTACAGCCAGAAACGTATGTTGAACAGCCATGTGCTTAGACTGTCAGGCTTACAGAAGAAGATAAGGAGAGAGACAAACAAACAGGACAACAACATATAAAACAGATTAATGTTGATAATAAAGGTGAAAGTATGTTTGGGATTAACAGTAACAATAGGTATAATAATGGACTGGTCAACAACTATGACGATCAATCGGAGAGGACTGAAAATGTTAATTACAGCAGTTGAAGTGGAGCAGCTCTTCGTAAATGGTAAACGGACTTGAGCTTATATTTTTATTTTCTAGTCTTCTGACTACTCAAATGCTTTAAACCACAGGTCACACCTACCCATTCACACCCTGATGGCAGAGGCTGCTATGCAACATATTACCCAGAAGTAACTCATCCCATTCATGCACATTCATACGCCACTGGCTAAGCAGCGGCAGGACACGTCGGACCTATAGATGCAGGAGCTGGGGATCAAATCCCCAACCTTCTGGTTGAGGGACGACTGACTCTACCAACTGAGCCACAGCTGTCTACTTTGCATGCACACAGAAAGGGGGAGGTAGGGACAGGAGTTCAGTGTGCCAGGTCCCCCGACAGTCTAAGCCTATAGCAGCATAACAAGGAGCTGGTCCAAGCTTGAGCCAGCCCTATCTATAAGCTTTGTCAAAAAGGAAAGTTTTAATCTTACTCTTAAGAGTACCAAGTGTGTCTGCCTCCTGGACCCTGACTGGTAGATGATTCCAAAGAAGAGGGGCCTGATAATTGAAGGCTCTACCTCCCATACTACATATAGAGACTTTAGGTAGCACAAGCACAGACTCTGTTCCAGAGAGGTAATATGGCACTGTCTGATAATGGCTGAAAATAGTGAGAGTCAAAGATGACGTACATAAAGGCGTTTCTTTTGCTGCAAGATATCGAGCAGGAAATGTTTTTATTTCTGAAGCTGCGACTAATACCATATCTGGGATTTTTTTTCTTGTTAAAATGTAGGCCGTTTAGCAGAATTCTTTTATATTTTTGATGAGTAATCTCTTCAGATTTTACATGATGATGTCTGTGTTTACTGACAGAGAGGAGGACTTTAGGAAACATAAAAATAAATGTTCTTCCAGGATTGGATTTGGGACGCATGTAATTCCAGGCAACAGCAACAGATTTGTAGGCACACCACAGGGACGATTTAAAAGGCCAAGCCATCTGTAATCTGGATTTAGTCATGTCAAGCCAACACAAATCCAGCTAATATGGGCCTTAAAAAAACGGTTAGTCCATCATCACTCTTGATATTAAGAAAAAGACCTCGTTTTTTTAAAAGGTCCCTTCAACATAAATCCAAAAGAATCACAGAAACCATTGAACATCAACAGCATCTGACTGCTTCTGTTGTTTGTTGCTTTTAGGTTGTTTGGATTCTTACTCTCTTCTGCTCCTCATCAAACACATGATAGCGTTGTTAATCTCTCTCTACAAGGCGATAAATTATTCAGCACCATGTCCAGGGGTGATACTCTGTATTTATACACAGACTTCTACATCTTACACCCAGAGAACACAAACTGCTCCTGCTGCTGCTTCATAAATACTACAGAAGGTGTGTTCCTCACCTCCGGTTATAGAGTTAATCAACCCGACCACATGTTTGCTGACATATGACTGCTCTTGTGAGTCGTCACGCCCAAATTGTCAGAATCCATCACGCTTTATCAGAGAGGTTTTGGAAAAAGCAAAAGTGTGCATCACTCATCACATGCTGCACAACACGTCGGCCACTAATCTCCAGAGATGAGGTGACATTTATAGAGTTTAATTAACTTCCAAAGCTTCACTTGAACACCTCTTCAGTCCTGCGATGAATTTTTCATCAAGCGTCAGTGAGAAACCAGGGCCAAGCTATTGATATTGAAAATGGTTCCTGATGGTAAATCAGGTCATCCATGTTTTGCTTGGATTGGGATAAACCCTTGAATGTGTTGTTCTTAGACTTTAAAAATAATGTAAATGATTCTGATCAGAGCAGGAAGGTGGATTCAGGCAGGATTAGAGGAATCAAATGTTACAGAACGTTTTACATATTTCAATAAAAGTTACGTTTTTATCATGTAGTGTATCCTGTAGATGTTGTTGTTGTTTTTAAATATTATTTGTACAATTCAATTCAATTCAATTCAAAAAACTTTATTTATCCCCGGGGGGCAATTCAAGGTCACACAGAGCACTTGTACTTGAATTGCTTTACTGTTATGTTAACATAGTACATCAATTTCAAAGTTAGATCAGCAAGGGAGCACTGAGCTCATTTCTTCATAATTTAATGTGGCCCCGAATGATCTGGATGTTTGTTTTTATCTGTTTTCTGTCAATAAAGATTATCATGATGATGATGATGATGATGATGATGATGATGATGATGATGATGATGATGATCCGAATGTAAAATTCCAGTTTTTTGCCATCTTGGATCATCTATATATTTTAAGCACAATCAATATCTTATCTGCCTCTCACCTTTGTTATAAATAGATTGCAAAGGCATTTCCCTTCAGGAAAAGTAATCAAAACAAACTAGAATAAAGTATCACAACATATAATAAAAAGTAATTGGCTTAAGTTTAGAGTGGGAGTATACATTCAGTAAATTCAGAGGGCAGGCTCCAGATCAAAACTCAAACTGATTAAGTGATTTAATACAATTCCAGAATTTATTTTTCTTTTTTTTCATCCCATTTTTAAGATTTGAATCTCTTCAATTAGACCAGATGACTCTTCTTAACTGATCCCTGCATGTAAAGACAACAGAGCAGTTCATTTGTGTAGTAACATATTTAATACAAAGATGTGTATGAAAATGTATGAGCTTATGTAAAGACCTGTGTGCTCCGAGGCCATGAAATGTGACGCTTTTTGCATGTAGGTGGGAGCACAGCTTCTCCCATTTGGATTAAAGGTCAGATATTCAGCTGCAGACCTACTTGCATGCTGCTGATTTATGCATGAACACAGCACCGAGGCTACTGCATGTGCATATTCTGCATAAACAATGAGGAAATAAAGCTGTGGATAACAGTCAGTCAATGACAATTAACCATTAAGATCAGCTCAGGCATGGTCTTCGCAGGTCATGCATGGATGGATGCGGTTAGATGCAGTCAGGCGTGATGGTTGCTGTGTAGGTATGTGAGTGCAACTCAAACACCTCAGGGAGGGATGAACTGGAGCAGCAAATTGTTTGATTTCTCTCACTGTGTCAGCAGGGGGCGCTGTGGAGACACTGAATGTCCTCCGCTAAGAGTACTCACCTCACTGTATGCAAATGAGGAGTCTTAATTAGGTGTAATTTGCTCAGCATGCTTCAAATTAGGATTACATGCTTTGAGTATTTTTAGTTAGTCACTTATTCTGCCTTTTATTTAAGACAAGACACAGAAACCCAAATCTGACTACGTTCTTCCATTTTTTTGTATTTTTTCTTCAATATGTTGTCTTTTCCTATCCTTAAATCCAAATGTTTTTTGGGGTAAAACTTTAAATAAATAAATAAATAAAATAAATAAACTTTAAAGAAAAATGCAAGTCTCACATGAGGTTAATTTTGTATTTTTTATTATGCAATAAAATAAAATAAGACATTTTTTGTAAATTTTGATATTTGGTTTGGAAATTTTAAACTTTTGTTCTTGATTAGAAATAGTTATCTCCTACTTGTTGTTGAGCAGAAACGTGTGGGCGGGGCTTGTTAGTTGTAAGGCATGTTCCTATTGGCCGGTTTCAAAAAGGAAATGACACCATGGCAACGTTTTGGATTTAATGGTAAGGAAAATTATTTGAATTTGAAATCAAACCTGCGTCAGAAAGTAGGCTTAAAAGCAACCTCATAGTTATATACATGTTCATAACAATGCATATGCATATTTAGCACTTTAACATTTTAGATAGGGAAAAAATGACAGCAGTTGATCAAAGTTTTTATATATATATTTACATTTAGTACCACATCACACCGCAGGATGGAGCCAGCAACACTGCCGCCTGCTGAGCGTAAAAAGGGGCGTTCCGGAGCCTGGCAACATCTCTGTTGGCGGTGCCAGGTGTGCTCAAACCTGTAGCAGACAAACGCTCGCAGATGTCTGTCCGCTCAGTCATCATGGGTTGGATCATAACTGCATAAACCGCCTCCTGGAGATCGCTACCGCCCGTCTATTTTCAGCCTACACACAGGTATGAAGGATTTCTTTCTGACGCACCACATTTCAGCGACAGACACTCCACAATCGACCGCCGAGTGAGTGAAATACGCTCTGTTTACATTTTGTTTGGACTGCTTGACGTCGGGAGGTTCCTTAAGAGACGAGGAAAAGCGCGGGTAGGACTCCTCAGAGCAGACAACGTGAAGTGTTCGCCTTCTAAACCCATCTCGCCGCCTTCAACCCTCCTGTTTTACGCACAAGGAGCGCTTGGATTTATCGCAGCCAAGGCAACTGGGCGCACACCGGAGGAGCATATGACCGTGGGATGACAGCTCTCAGCGGCAGATTCGCGTGTAAAAAGCAGCCTCTTACATGTCAGGAAGATGAAATCCTTAGCAGGTCGGGAGAATAACTCAGGAGTGTTTATTAGGCCGCGTCACTCCGCGTTTATCTAACCACAGCAAAACCAAGAGGACTCTAACCGGTGAGATTGTGTAGCTTTTAGAAAAGGGAGTAACCATGTCCAGAACACTGAAGAAGAAGAAACACTGGTCCACTAAAGTGGTGGAGTGCGCGGTTTCATGGGGGAACCTGGGGGATTTTGGCTCGGTGGTGGAGGTCCTAGGGGGAGCAGAGCTGGGTCAGTTCCCCTACCTGGGCCAGATGAAGCTAGACGTGCTGGTGTGTCACGTCGGAAAGCTGCCCTACTACGGGGACGTTTTGCTGGAGGTGAACGGGACCCCCGTGAGTGGACTTACAAACCGGGACACCCTGGCTGTCATTCGCCACTTTCGGGAGCCGATTCGCTTGAAGACGGTGAAACCAGGTGCGTGCCAAGCTGTTCCCACAGCACACTGCTGCTGCTGTGACACCTGAGCTCTGTTTGTCAGATAAGCGTTTAGATATGAATTAACCCTCATGATTGTACACAGTCATGTAGGCGTCCATAGAAACATTGTTACCTAGACACACAGCCTTAATTAACATTCAGTGGCATCCATTTATTGATTTAACCTCACAAACTCCCCTTAATACAACCCACAATGGCCCTGTAGTCTCCATGAGGAATACAAATGTATGAAAAGGAGTAAAAACACATTTTTACAAGGAATCTTTTGGTAGATTATGTTAAGTGCAAAATGAATGAGTTGTTGTTGGCTTTAAACAATTGAAGATATATCAGCTTTGGAGTTTGTTTACTGACAACAAAAATCAAAAAATCTTGAATTATTGTGATATATATTCTCAAGGGATGACTTTGTGTGTTCAGTCAGGAGAAAAGTTGTGTCTTTGTGACACCTTCTAACTTTTGTGTGACTTAAAAAACGTTGTGTCATGGATGGATTAGGGTGTGCAGCTCACAGAAGAAACCTCAGACTTAACATCCAATAGTTCCCTTCTCTCCCCACTTTCTCAGGGAGATCAAATAGTGATAATGGTAATGATGGCATGTAGCCCGGTTGGATCTTTCTAGACTAAGTGCACTTACATGCATAAAAAAAGGCCTAATTACATCCTCCATTATTCAGTCTACTTTGCTGCACATTGGCCACAGAGGCTGGAGTGGTTCGCCGTGTTTTATCCGGCTGTTTGTCCCATCATTTTGCATCCAGCTCTCCAAGGGATGCTGGCTGCAGCATCCGAACGCTTTGATAATGAGGGCTAATGGCTGTGAAGGCTTTGTTGATGCTTAGGGGTCGACTGATTATCGGTCGTGCCGATTATTGGGGCCGATATTCAGCATTTGGCCGAATATCTGAAACTGCGTTTTATTTTACCGATTGCAAATTCAATTAATTAATCAAAGACTGCTACTTTGGCTCGGCTACAGGTGTGTTTTCCCCTCTGGTTCTGTTTTCACTCACCACTCTGTCTCACCTAATGTACCGCCCACAACACTGTCTGATTTGCTAGACGTCCCATGAGTAATAGTCAACACTGAAGCCTGGGTGGCACTGACAGAGATGAGAGCAAACTGGAGCAAGAGGAGAGTCTCCTGGTCAGCATTTAAACAAAGTCTTGTGTTTGAGTTTAAAATTCTGAATTCTACATTTTGACAGAAAGATTTTAAATTTTACTGTAAATGCACAAGTGTTTCAAATATCCGCTATCGGTCTCATGAACTTATAATCAATATCGGTCGACCCCTACTGTCACTGTGTGCTGTTCTGACTCTGACCCAAGCTGAGGTCCCAAGGTGAAGAGTTTCTTGTGATATTTGTGTGTTTGTAACTAAGGGATTGTCCTCACTATGCTTATTTAAAGTTCTTCAGATACCACTGACAGTCAAAAATGTACGGCGCTGGTTTAGATCAGCTGGTAAAGCAGACGCCCATGTACAGAGGCTACAGTCCTTGTTGCTCCGGTCGCAGGTTTGACTCTCGATCCTGATGTCTGGTGCATGTCACCCTCCACTCTCTCTTCCCACATTTCCTGTCACTCTTCAGCTGTCCTGTCAAAAAAAGGCAAACCATTAAAAAGAGTATAAAACGTCTTTGACTCTACCTAAAATGTTGTATAAGGTACATTTATGAAAATGTCAACCAGTATTGATTGGACCCCAAAAAACAAAAATCTTCTTGTTGACTACTCCTACATTCCTCAAAGAAAGGACATCATGAGAAGCTGCTAATGTTAGCTTAGCTTTTTTAAAGTTTGTTTGTAGACCTTGATTCCTTCAGTGTACAGACATTGTTCATAAAGTAAAGATGACTGAACATGTAATAACACACAGAACAGTTTTATGGGAAAAACTTCCATCTGTGTTTCTGTACACTTAAATGGTCACAGGACGTCTGGAGAAGCTGCTAACATTAGCTTAGCTTGTTTCTAAATGCCCAGCTTGTTTTTAAATTCAGACAGAGTGTACTGATCCAGGTCATAAAGTAAAGATAATTAAAACCTTTATAATCACTACAAAAATAAATAAATAAAGGTTGCAACCTTTGGTGGACAGGAGAGGCTGCGAGCTAAGCTGCTGCTAAGGTTAGCTCACTTTGTTTCTAGGTGCTGAGCTTGTTTTTAGGTCAAGGATTCCCTGCCGGGCCATAAAACAACAATCGCATCTTGTCACATAAATACAGGGTTAGTAGTGTACGACTGTTATGTCGGCCTATTGGAGGGATATAACAGACCTACCCAAGTTACGGTCTCAGAATCGGTTTCTGGAATAAAATAATGGTATGTGTACTTCTCTAGCTTGAGCTGGAGCTGTAATGTCTAAACAACAACTGAGACTGTACAAAAGGTTACATCAGCAGCAGCAGCAGCAGCAGCAGCAGCTGAGTCCCAGGTCCTCAGGCCAGGATCCCTGAAGATCAGCTGTATGCGTGCATTACCTACTAATGGTACGTATGTGACCATTTCTAAGGGATTTCCTCCATTTTATTTTTAACAATATTTTATTGATTTTTGTATTTCTTTTGCAAACAAGTGCTCTATATAAATGTTTATACCATATAAATAAATATTTGCCAAGATTTACGAGTTGAGGTGCACATTAGTGTGCAGGCACATGAAGGTGTGTGTGTGTGTGTGTGTGTGTGTGTGTGTGTGTGTGTGTGTGTGTGTGTGTGTGTGTGTGTGTGTGTGTGTGTGTGTGTGTGTGTGTGTGTGTGTGTGTGTGTGTGTGTGTGTGTGTGTGTGTGTGTGTGTGTGTGTGTGTGTGTGTGTGTGTGTGTGTGTGTGTGTGTGTGTGTGTGTGTGTGTGTGTGTGTGTGTGTGTGTGTGTGTGTGTGTGTGTGTGTGTGTGTGTGTGTGTGTGTGTGTGTGTGTGTGTGTGTGCGTGCATGCATGCGCGCGTTTCATGGCTCTACACTCCCAAGAGCTCCAAACACCAAGCTCTCTGCCCCACTAACCAAGGATGATTAATAAAGGGCAGAGAGGAACGGGAGACTAAAGGGGAGAGAGAGAGAGAGAGGGACACAAAGAAACACAGGGGAGAGAGAGAGCCAGGGGAGAGAAAAATAAAGAGAGATAGGGGAGAAAATCGGCTCTGCCTTATGCTGCAGGCTTAACTCCCACGCAAGGCTGTTTTTGCTCTTTAAAGCTCACTGGGAAGTAATAGGTGGCAGAGATGGCAAAATTCCTCAGCACCTTTTTCCTCACTGTCATCCTCACCAGTCTGGCCTAGATGTCTCCTTTTTAGTCATATCTAAGCTTGCAACAGGAGTTGTTCGGAGAAAGATTCCAGTATCAGGAATTGCGCAAAATGTCCTTAAATGCGTGATACGATATCCTTTAGTACGCTGGTCAGTTCACCAGTTTTATACCATCATTTTTAGCGAGCTCCCAACCGACCCCACAGAAATGAATATAGCTATAGCCTACGCAGCAATAAAATATGTTATGCCTGCAATTAGCATCTACCGTTTCACAGAATACAAACTGTATTCACACACAGATTGTAGATGAAGCTGGACATTGCAGTAGCCACCTGGGAGTGAAACCACCTGCTGTCTGGCTGCAGTATAGGTCATGAACTCTGCCTCCGGGGGCGCAAGCCGAGCTGCCAGTAAAATTAGTTTAACTTGTGTCTTGTTGCTCAGCTCTTTCTGAGGTATGGATTTCTTCAGAGTAGTGATCCAGGCTAAACAGCCATCACATCCAGACATGGTTGTTAGCATAGAGCTGTACAAAATGAATAATATGTGTTTTATTTATGCATTGGTTTCAGAGAGGTACTCGCTGTCGGTCAATAGCCAGGTCTATATGTACTGGGGCATGGAAGGTTGAAAAGGCATAAGAAGATCACAAGCTGTCTGTTACGTGGCAAAAAAGCCTCACAAAGTCCTTCCAGGCATCAGCATACAGATAGGATTGTGATGATGTATGATTACATATTGTGCATGTGTGCACGTCTGCACAGTGTGTATACATTCCTGTGTGGTAGCCTCATGTATAATTCACACCTCTTGCATAATTGACTTAGCAAGTGAATTTTCTCCACTCTGATGGATGCTGTAGGCCTTGAGGATCAGCTGTTAAGCAGGAAGCTGTGATGGCCTGACGGCAGCCAGCAGGGACGGATGGGCTCTCTGGGTCAACCCCAGATCGTCTCCTGTGCTTTTCCCATGATCCCCCTGGCCGCCTTTCCCTCTGGAGCTGGTGGGCTTCCTGTGCTGCTGCTCCTTCTGACAGCCTGGGCAGAGAAAGGAGGGGAAACTTAGACTGCATCCCAATTCCCTCACTTGGCACTACAACTGGACCCTACCCCTCCATGCATAGGCTCTAAGAGGAGAGGAAATCCTTTTCCTCATGGAGATTCAGGGTTAGTGGATCTCTAGCCCTCAAAACTGTCCTTTAAATGGAGTGTTTTCAGATGCAGATCACAGACTGAATATGAAAAAGGGCAAGGTGTCTTGGTTTCAAAGTTAGTGGCTTTGCTATATTGCCTGAAATTTGCATGATTTCTGATGGCCAATAGGGGCGACTGCACTGATTAGAAAGCGTAGTCTTATTGTGTGGAACCAGACTAGAAAATTAGCCTACTTCTCAGTAGATTATTTTCCCCCTTCCCTAATGAGTTTATGGTCTCAGTCGCTATAGTTTCAAGTCTTCTTCATAGGTGATATGATGTTAATATGTAAATTATGGTATGGTAATATATGCTTCAGGATATGGCGACCATATTGCTAACAGGGAGACCTGGAGGCCAAGATAGAGACGTGTCCACCCTGTTGTCTAAATAAGGACACCTCTGGTTTGAAAATACCAAAATGGCGACGGTCAAAACGCCAAACTATAAGCCTCAAGACAGTGGTCCAAAAAAAAACAATGGTTGACGTCATGGTCGCTAAGTCCACTTCTATTATACAGTGTGTAGCTCTATTCAGACTGCCTGTTCATGGTGCAATATTTACGCCCCTGGGACGTCTCACCTTCACTTTGATGAATGTCACCTACATGTAATGGGGGGAAGAAGTGATCCCATCTCTGTTCCGCCATCATAGAGTAGCAGAGGCGTTTCAGGAGCTAGATGGGATCGGAGGAGCAAGCGGGGAAGAAGAGTACTCTGTGTGTGTATATGTGTGGAGCTCTTGCTGTTTCTCTACATGCTTACGCAACGCCATAACACACTGTGAATTCACAGGCTGGGATATCAATATTGAGCCGTTGCGGAATAGACGTAATGATGCCACAGTGCTGTTGTGGAATCTCACTCTGAAAAGGGTTTGTCTCTTAATTTCAATGAATGCTTGGCAAACAGAGGTACCTGGAAAATAGATATGTGTGGAGAGAAACGCCAATATCTTTGCAAAAACCACTGTAATGTTTTAGTTCAGCGTAGATGCAAAAGAGCGTCTAATCTGTTACGAATTTCAGAAAAGTCAGTCGGCACGCTGTTAACAGAACTCTGTGTAAATGATGAGCAACAACAGAGAGTTACCTCTGTTTCAGGAAGCTTGAATAAAATAGAGTAAGTCGTGGTGTCCTCTTGTCCATGTTAAGATTTCAACCTTATCCCCCCTGTGGCTTCATTCTTAAAGTTAAGGCGACTACTAAGTTGAGCGGACTCCAAAACTCGGGGTAAGGCCAAGGGGTTTGGAAGAGTATGGGTCAAAGAGAGTTAAGATGCAAACAGCAGAAATTGGGATTTGAAGCAAGGGTGAAGCAGAGAGAGACAGAATGCAAGATGCAAGTCTCCATGGAGGCTATTATCTATCTCAGCCATTGATCGGGAGAAATGTGAGCTGAAAGAGTCGCACACAGCACTTCACTTACTTTCCTACCGCTGCTTCTGGTGCATCATATGTTCTCCAGGGACTGCTGAGAGTATTCTCTCACATGCAGACATCCTCACACACACACACACACACACACACACACACACACACACACACACACACACACACACACACATGCTTTGAAATGAAGTTCACACTGAGCCTACGCCAAGCCTTCACGACACACCGCAAGCTAGCTGTGCTCATTTCTCGGTATCTTTGATTAAGAGGAGATGCCTCTATTAAAAGCTGCGTGCTCGGTACACGAATCTATTTCTGCCGGTTACCCCCAGCTAAGTAACGGAAAGGATGCCTGATGAAAAGACTCATGACTGGCATCCCAGAATTCCTCTTTATCCGCTCGCTGCTCTGTTATTCTCTGCTTTGCCTCGTATATGTTTGCAACTTCAATCACTTTGCAATCAAAACATACAACCTGTTGCCATTTATATGCAGTTGAATAGATGAAGCCTCTGACTTAAAATGAACAACTTCTCAGTGCGGTACACGTCAGATCTCGTGCAGAAATCTCTCTTTTGCCTTTGAGATGATTAGTATTGGCCCTGTGAGTCTTTTGATGCACTCTGCTGCTTTGTGCCTCGCTCAGAAAGATGGGTTTGTTTTTTTATTAAATGTAACAGATTGCTTGTATGTCTGAATTAAATGCTAATTAAACAAGATACATAAACACCTTTTGGGTGTGTGGATTACAACATTTTTACCAGCAGATTATTTAAATGGTTGTTAATTTGAGTTGTTATAATGAGAACATATCAAGTCTGCTGAATGGCATTTTCACCTGTGTCTGTAAGCTACTCGGTTTCAGGAGCTAATTTTCCTCTTAATCATCTTTGAAATTTGAAGCCAAATTGTGTAATTGAGTTTGCACAAAGCAGACTTCTAAAGCTACTCCAGATTACATTCTGAGTCGCTGGCTCCTGCTCACGCACACATTAGCGTATTTTCCATTACCTGCTGATCGTGCCAATAGAGAAGAATACAGAGTGACATGAGCCCCTAAGCCCCTGTATCAAACGGCAATAGTGAGTGTGGGTTAATCACATTAATGCACCTCTCATATCAGGAAGTGCCTCTCAATGGATTCATCCTCTTGACAGGCAATGCTTTGTCACTGCGAAGAGATTTGCAGTCGGCTGCAAAAAAAAAAAAAAAAAAAGATGGGGATTGAGAGTGAGAGTGGGAATACAGCAGCACAGAGAGCCCGGTCAAATAAATAGAGACATCTGTTCTCGCCTTCGAGATGTTCCCGACAATCAGCAGAGAGGAGCAGGAGAGCCTTCACGTACACCGCTACTCTGTGCAGAGAACTCATCACAAAGTCATTTAAGGGCTCTTTCTGGTATTCTTATGCAGATTCAATAAGGTTTCAGCCATTTTTTTTCCTCTGCTAAGATCTCTTTAGGCTTGGGCATCCGTCCAGCTGTTCTGCAATTGGATTATCGACTTCTGGGTGCTCATGTAGCTACTTTGTGATTTTAATTGCGCTGTTGTGTAGTTTGCATGCTATCATATGTCGTCTACAATTGTCTTAATACTGCTTTCTAGGCCAGGAGTCCCTTAGAAAAAAAAACAATCTTAATCTTATTTGTGCCAACTGGCTGGGTAAAGTCTGAAAGAACAAATAAACACGAGGATAAAATGATGACTGTACACACAATGAACTGTAGGTGGGACTGAATTCTCTTATGCCTCATTAATAATTTAAAATGTTGGCAACTCAGAAAATAAAAATAAAAATTGGCAGACCTCTAGAGGAAACATAAGCAGAGTGTTGCATCAGACACTTCTCTGCTGCTGTGTTTATGAAACAGCTCTGATGTGCTCCTACAAGAGCGTAAAGTACCACACCAGGGTTTTTCATGTTTCAGCCCATTAACTGCAAATATGTATGCACTGTATTACTGCTGACCATTTTCTAAAGCATGCTGAAGAGTTTTAGAAAGCACAATGGTTTTTCTTTCCTTCCAGGCTATCATTGTTTGGACTTCATTTCACTACAATACAAAAGTCAAGCAGCAGAAAACTTCAATTAGGGAATTATAACTGGAAACCATGTCTGCTTTTATAGTGGTCATCATTGTGTGGCAATAAAGCCCAGATTGTGGGCTTGCTGCTGCACTTCCACGCAGTGAAATGAAACTTTGACAATATTGCAGATGGTTAGGGGAGATGGTGTGACAAACACATCAAATCAAAAGCTTAAAGTGGCTGCAGGATGAGGCTAAGGGTTAGCTGTGATTTTAAGTCTGTGAAAACTTGTTAGCACGTGAGCAGAGAAGTTTTTTATGTTTCTTAAGATTGTAAAAGCTCCACTCTCGCTTCTGCTGCACGAATTGGTAATTGTACTATACATTTAAACTTTATCAAGTCATCCAAAAAACAGAATCTGTATAAACATGGACGTAGTTTCAGTGACATCACACACTGGTTTCTGAATAACAATTTTGAAGTCCATTGTTGGCGGTCACCATATTGGAAATGCTATCTCAATTTAAGTTTCAAACACCTAACCGCCTTTTAGTCGACTCATCCTGCCTTTAATTATGCAAATGTGAGTATGCTTAACTCTTAGCCTTAATATAAAACAATTCAGCCCCCATACAGTTTTAACCGGCAAAGAAATGATTGGTCTCTAGACCAAAGCAGGTTTGTATCAGGCTCTAAACATGATTTATCCATTCAAAATGGGCATTTTAAAATGGGCCCTAAAGAGGGTTCCTGGGCTTTTGGAACCAGCCTCAAGTGGACACTTGATGAAGAGCATTTTCTTGCACTTCCACATTGCCTTTATTTTTAACACCAGAAGTTGCGTTACTTGGAAAAAACAACAGATGATAAGTCTTTGATCAATAAATCTTGCGCTAAATGCTCATATCATGCTTATATTTGTGCAATTATAGTGCTCACATGCTGTTTTGTACCAAGTTCACCATCTTACTTTAGTTTTCTTGCATGCTTACATTCCCTATAGTTACCAAAAAACAGCTTCCAGCTCAAGGTGTTTATGTCATTAGGTTTGTATGTCATTTGGTCATAAATCAGAATCAGAATCGTGTTTATTGCCAAGTACATTTACACATACAAGGAATTTGTCTTGGTGTATTGGTGCAAAAAAAAAAAATACCACTACACCACTAGAGAAAATATGTGCAACATGTGCAGATGAAGGGAGAAATGTTGAAATATTTTGGTGAATAATTAGAGGGAAGAGATCACCAAAGTGAGAAAACGATGGCTCTTTATTCAGAATTTAACATGGTGGAAGAATTGGTCGGACTATACTGCCAATAAAAACTCTAGAGCCACACTTTAACCTGCAAAACAGACATTCCCTATTCTGTAATGATGAATACTAGACAACATTAACTTTAAAATATGTGCACAAAACACTTTCAAGTCATACCTCAATCTTGGATTCAATAAAGGTGCATGGAGCTTATCTCATGGAGCTCTGGAGGTGCATCAAACACAAAAGTACTGAGAGCCAACACTTTAAAGCTCATTCCAAGCAGATGTTGATGATATGACAGTAGTGATACTTAACCCCCTACCTGTGATTGAGATGAGAGGCACAGCAAACCCTTATCTACCAGGCCATCGACGTGTCGACACACTCATTACCCAGCCTGGGTTTGTGCATGCTGAACAGGGACAGTTGAACGAGAAGTCCATGTGTTAATGCACGATGGGTACCAAAGCATCAGAACATGACGATTAGCAGGAGTGATATATTCTTCACCTTCTGACCTCACCTCATTAACAGCTTACTAACGTCCATTGCTGTCTTTTTTCACGCTCCCTCTCCTTTTAATACTAAATCACAAAGATATAATGTGACAAGGATAATTTATGTTTGTATTAAATGGTTGTCAATGTCATGACTATGATTCCTTTTAACAACCTTTCCAATGTTCTAAGGATGTTCTATTTTTGTCTTTTACTTCCTCTTTCTTTTTCTTTTCTTTCTTCGTAAGCACTCCGTGCCTTTATTCTTATCTCTTTGGCCTTCCACTATATCATCCTGCAAAGCATTTTGTTGATATACAGCATGTTTGTCCTCTGTGACTCTCATCAAGCATCTCCCATATGTGCCGGAGGCAGCTGTCAGACTTGTAGTGAAGTGCTTTACGCCCCCCATCCCTATCCCCACACACACACACACACACACACACACACACACACACACACACACACACAAACTCAAACACAGTCTGGCATACACACACGTTAAGGAAGAACCGACTCTGATGTATAGATTCCCAGGAAATTTGGGGATTAGATTCCAACAGGGTTTTCACGATACTAGAATATTAAACTTCGATGAGTTTGTAAAAATCAAAAGACATTGATATCTATTTCTAAACCACGAAAAGAAAAACAAAAGTCCTAGGCACCTTATTGTGTTTCACGTCTTGTTTTTAATTAGTTAAGATTGCAAGTGAACTCCTGCACACTGCACTTTGTTTGAATTACTCAGAAACAATTTTTGTTCAATTACGACATTGTCTTCAGTTGTCCCCAACAAAAGGGTATGGACCCATTTTAAAATATTACATCCTAATTATCACTCAAAATCTAATAGAAATCACCTGTGAATTTGAATTAGCATTTTATGTTGATCTGCATCAGAAACATCTCTTACTTTTTTTTTTTTGCAAAGTAAGATATCAACTGGCAAACGTGCAAGAGTTACAGACTTGTTGTAAGGTGTATTTCTGCCAGGCTACATTGCACCAGTTCCTCAAAAGCGCAACACAAAAGTAAAGCTGCCATCATCCCATAGCATCCTACTTGGGAGCCCCCCTCCCTCAGACCTTGCAGTGTGTTTGTGGGTGCAGATGAGGGAGAGAGAGAGAGAGTCAGTGGGAGGAGGAGGGGGGGGAGTCAGTGGGAGGAGGCATAAATACAACTACAAAACAAACAAGCGTAAAGTTGCTCCCAACCCTACTCCAGGTCCTCAATAATTCATCCACACAAGTGCCGGATACTCCACTGATGTGCGTGTGTCTCTGTGTGTGTGTGTGTGTGTGTGTGTGCCTGATAACTGGTGATATGAGAGTAAAACGGTCGGCTACAGTCAAAAAGCATAGCATGACTCCCTGTCCCCAGCATGCGCTCATTATTCCTACTTTAATCAAATTGCTGCTGCTCTTCTCACACACTCCAGGAGCACCTGCAGTGATTACAACCTAAACAGCATGTTTGATGAGGTGGTTTGGAGCCGGATCTGTACATTTTAAATTGATGATGAGTGCTATCATGATGATTGGCTTGTAGAATAAAATGTATTGACGTTTCTCCGCCTTGCGGGTCTGTTTGGTTCATTTCCAGTCACGTAGAGTTTGGTAGACAAGCTGGAAAATCCTGATTTCTAGTTGTTTTTACCACTTAAAAAAAATCTTGCCTGCATTGAACTGGATTTTCTGTCAAGCATTAGCATGTTTTAATCATTCACCATATCTGCTTATAACAAGAGTGATCTATACACTTCAAACAAAGTATAGAAACTGACAGAAGAGTTGACCTGGTGTCTTGGATTTAAAAGTGAGGCCTGTGCAGAATTGTTAAAACATGCAGCCTTTCTAATGGCCAGCGGGGAGTGATTACAAGGATAGAGGCATCATAATAAGTATCCACCCTCTCCTCTACATATGGCAACTTCTGGTTCCAATAAATAAATAAATGGTAACACTAAAATGTTGAACTTGAGGCTTCAAAATGGGGGGGGACACAAACCAATGGGTGATGTCTCACAGGCTACATCCACTTCTTTTATGGGGAAGATAAAAAAGGTTATGTGTACCGGTGTTGTTAATGCATTTATCCTCCACTTACTCATTTATTTTTTGCTCAACTTGAAGGAAATACTTCAAGCCGTCAGTCTGAAGGTCATGGAACTAGAAGTGCTTTTAGCGTAATGAAAAAGAAAAAGGAAATCGTGGCTCTTTAACAGCATGATAACTGACTGGAGGCCCTTGATTTTTGGCCTCACATCATAAATTATTGTATCAAGTGAAGGCGTCTGGTCAAGAAGACCAGGGGCAAATTACAGTGTGATCAGATCACATACCAAGGGATCTGAGGGTGGTGGACAGAGGTCATGGTGGCTGGGTGTAATGAGTAATGGCTGTATGTTTAGGGGATCGAGGGTCATGCCAGCAAAAGCAAACAACATGATCTCACCGACGCAAATCTATGCTACATGGGAAAAGCCCCTCTATATGAGAATTAACCTTCTAATTGCATTGTCAACAGTGGCTTACATATCAGTGGTCTCAAGCAGCAGAGGATTTGGCTGTTAACAGTATGATGAATCTCCTCTGGTACTTTTATTATCAATGGGGGAGATTCTAAGGGATTTCAGTTCCTCAATGCCTTCAGTCCTTGTTCCAATTAAAGACCTCTTTGTCGTCTTAAATGGCTGTTAGCGCTCATACTGTGCTATAATGACTAGTTCTAATCCTAGCCCAGTAAATTTATATTTATTAGGGTTTTGAAAATCATTTGTTACAATTTACTTGTATAGGGCTCCAACAGTGGAAGCCAATTTGCAGTTAAGAGACGGTTTCACTGCTGACTGAACAGACGAGGAGTAATGGGTATGAGAGTGGTTATTTTTGTTTTGATCTGCATCCTGTTTGCCCTCATTACCCAGTGTTCATTCCGCCTGCTTTGTGGAGAGCTTTTCTCTGCTCCCATCTGCCCCTCGCTGCAGCTGGGAGACTACAGCCTGGCTCAGACTATAGGGGCCACCAACTGGTCTAAACTAAGACTGGTCTTAACTCCTAAGTCGGTCAGTCTTAAGAAAGGATTCTAAGTCAGTTGCCCTGGCATTAATACGCCCAGTCTTGGCGAGTTGTGTTCATGTGAACGGCCACTTATGGCCGTCCCCTAGCAGCGTGGGTTGCTCGGCTCTGTCAGACATGTTTGATATAAATCGGGTCCCAATGCTCTCTGAGCAGATCGTGGAGGTAGAGTTTGGAAAGTTATAGTCTGAGCCAGGTGTTACAGTGACACAAACACTAACAATTAATCTCTCGTTTCTAAACGTATTTCATATTTAGTACACTCCATGTGTTCCAATACCAATGCTAGTTTTGGAAAATAGACAAGTATGCCAGTCAATGTGCCAATCCAATACCATAACTCCAAAGCCCCTCAAAAAACAATGTTTTTGAGGTTGTGGTGATGTTCTCTTGTGGCCAAAATATATCAACAAACACTTTGAAACATTACCATTACCATACACGACAAAGCCTATGGACAAAATGAGTCCAACACAACATGCGACACAGTAATCGTTTAATCTTGATTTTCTTATGTTTATGATCATGAGAAACGAAAATTGTAATTGAACCTCGATTATTTGCCTAGGCCTAACACCACTATAAGTGTTTGTCTCATAAAAAATGTATTTTGTTTGGCAATTCATCCACCTGAAACTTCAGAAAGCCCTAAATATTTAATCATCAAAATAGTATCTGAACAGGATTCCAGAAATCCCTGACAGATGTTTCTATGTGATACAGCTCCATCTGAATTCTGTTTATCCCCAGTGTGAGTCTTGTTTGCTTTAGTCTCGCTGTCTTGCTCTTTAGAGGTCAAAAGTTCCTGTATATGTGGATCTAAACTGGGGAGGGCACCGGAAGGGTTAGCGGTTGCTCGGACAGGGTCCTCTTTGGGTTGAGCATCATCACTGTCAGCATCTGGGAGCAGATTGGAGGGGACGTCTGGTGAGGAGTTTCTCCTCAGTCAGTACGCCGCGTTTGTTTTTCCGGAGGCACAACAGACATACGGCAGCTGACTGACCCTGCGCTGTCATGAAGGACGTTATCTTTATGCAACACTGATTGCTACACAGCATTGTCCCTCCGCCCCCCTTTCAGCTGCGTTCAGTGATTGCACACTTCAATTGCCCGGCATATCACAAGCCACTTTCCTATTATCCAGATGTGCATTATCCTCCAACTGGTGTTTATCACTGGGAGATAGGGGCTCAGGTCACCTCTAGACAGCTCACAGGTAATGGGCCCTGACATCTGAATTAGTCTGCTCTTTCAAAGGGTGATTAGCAAGCAGCTTAGGATTCTGTGGGGATGATGATAGGCACACATAAACAGGCAGGGGCGATGGGCCGCTGGGGCTCTGCCTCTCTGTGGTTCATGATGGGAGGCTTGCCAGTAATACGGCTCATCATGAAGCGGTCACGCTGTGGTTTTGCAGATGACAGAGGGTGGGATGGAGGGGGTGTCTGGGGCCAGTGCAATTATGTGTTTGTACTGATGATTGAGCCACTTTAAGAAACACTTTTATTTTCATGAGCTCATACCACAGTGTTAACAGCCAACCAAGCTGCTGCTGCCATAAACTTAACAAATAGAATCGCTTTTAAATTTTACACCAAAATCTTTTCCCTGTCTCTGTTTCTTGGCTGTGTGAGTGGCTGCTCCAGCTGTTAGCCTCATCCTTTCTCCAGCTCCTTTATTATTCCTTAGCTGTGTGATTCGCTGTGTGCTTGTGGCGGCAGGGGAACGGCTGGCTTTGTAGAATCCTAATAGCGGCAGGCGGGCGAGCGAGCGCCAAGCTTCTCCCTTCGCCGCTTGCAGCAGGCGTGTGACTGAATGCCAATGAGAAATTAGGGTTGAGGCAGGGTGGATCAGGCCAGGCGGTGGCAGGCAGGATCCGAGGGTCTGTAGGGCCCTTTACCAGGTGAGGAGTGCACATGTCCGCTTTTAGAGGGCTGCACAGCAAGATGCGCTCTGTGGCTCACGGTTATCTCAGCACACCTAATCAGCAGGATGCGCCCTCTCCTGTGCATCTCTGTCAAGAGGGAGATAATCTAAGAGCATCCTGTTCGACTTTGACATTCACACTGCTTCTTCTGTAACATACTGCCCCAGAAAGTGAGGCTGCTATATTAAACCTGCTTCAAATCTGCTTCACGGAGGACACAATGACAAATGACACGGAAAAAAAGGAGACAGTGTAAAGTCTCGACTTTATCAATGGAGGTAAAGTCACATACTTCCCTCTACAGCCTGACCAATATATCCGATGTTATTGAGGCGATATTGAACTATCTCACATATATCGTGTTTATATCTTCTGATATGTGGAGATACACATTTTACGGAAATTTGCAAACAAATATTTTAGATGACTCAGATAAGGTGTCATTATGTGGTCTGCCAAGCAGAGGGTTCAATGAACTAAAACTTTATGATTATGTTAAATATTCATTAAGTTATTTGTGGCTGAGTATGGTGGTTAGTCATCTTGTTTTTATACCGGAGCATGTCCGCCATAGATAAGGTCTATTTTCACTTAAGCTCAAAACTGAATCAGCCGCTATATATTCGTAATGACTGAATCTTATGTTCTAAAATCTCTGCCATTTTGGTCTTGCAACACATTTTAGTCTTCCTCCCTCCTCTTCTCTCTTTCCTCTCTGTGATTATGTAATCTGCACTCTTCCCTCAGGGTCATGCTGGGTAAAAGAATTTGATGATGTTTTTCTTAATTTCCAGTGTATAGCAGCATCTGATGTTTCTTTTTTTTTTCTCTTTTCTGTTGCAAATGCATAAATGTGATGTCTTATTCAAGCCTCCTTTGTAATGATTTATTTATGCAGCGAGTACTGCGGCTTTTATTTCAAATCGGATCCTCTCTCAGTCATGACAACAAAACATCGCTGAAGACGATATAAAAACCCAATTAACAATGATGCCGTGGTTCAGACAACATCAGAGAAGGCGTGTGTAATAAATCAATAAAAGAGGAGGGCTAAATGAAGAGAACATGGCTAAAACAAGCTAAATGTAATATTTTAAGTAATGGTTCAAGAATTTAAAACTAGACCGGTAAAATACTTAATATTACAATTAAAAAGATCATTTTTATTTCGTCTTTGCTGCTTTGTTTCCTGTTGCAGCACAGTACACACATTACGCTGTAACACGTGCATCAGAAGTATACCTGTTTGTGTGTGCATGTCACGTCGTTAACATGGAGTCTCTTTAATTCTGAAGGTGACATCGACAACACAAGGCTGTTAACACCAACACAGGACCTTTTAGTGTGATATAAATGCAGAGCTGTGATACTCACAACCTCTTGTGCAAGCAAACAGACTTACAGACATGCACACACAGACAACAGCACGTTAATCTGTCTCTTTCGCAGCGTGCACATGGTTCTCCACATGACGCAGATGTTGCTAACAGTGGGATGGAGTGATGGGTGGATGCAGAAACCCCAGTCACCCAGTATCTGCCTAATCTGATTACAGACGGCTTCACACGGTCATCCCGGCTGCTGGAGAGAGAGAGAGAGAAGGAGAGAGTGAGAGAGGGACAGAGAGAGAGAGAGAGAGAGGGCATGCAGGACTGGACAGATGGACGAGCCACGGCTGTCAACAGCTGTGGTTAACTCTGTTGTGTAATATGTAGATGTGGCGTTCAGGAAGAGAAAGGCATGTGATGGCGTTGGACTGCATTATATTCTATACTGTCAAAGATGATCCATTTCAATATGATGCATGACAAGCCACAACATTTGTATGATATAGTGTAAAGTGGAAGTGGCCTGGTTTTTATTTAAAGCTAAAACTGACGGTAACTGTTTCCAGCGTGAAGACAAAGATTGTAACACCTTATTCATGGTTTCAACTTAAAGTCCCTTGTATTTTCTCTTTTACTTGGCTGGGAAGAGACCTTGGCAGCACTTACAGTTTCAGCACCAACACAGAAGAGATGTTTGTTGCCAGATTTTACATGGGAAGTGAAATCTATGATGCCAGAGCTTGCAAGAGTGAGTCCGTGAATAAGAGACGGAGAAAAAAAGTTAATTTGTCTGTTTAAAAAAAAAAAAAGAGGCCGTTATAAGGTCAGAGAGGAAAGTAAAATATGTGGGATGTAAAAAGAAAAAAAAGTCAACCTTTTTTAAGACCATGGAGCGAATATTTGGTTGTAATCTGTTTAAATTCCTGTCTCTTCCATTTTAATAAACTGTGTCAACTGTCAGTATGACGTATATTTGGTTTGAGGCCTCAGGCGTAGATGTGGTTGCCATCTTGTTCTTTTGGACATAGAAGCGACTATTTTTGGATGACAGGCTGGCGTAGCCCCTCAAAAAGTACCCTACTTTATGATCTATTTCACTTTGAACTGGACTTCTGAAATATTTACTAAATGATTATCATGTAACGAAGAAGATGTGATTGAGACCGTAAAATGTTTAGTTCAAACACTGGAGTCTCCCCCTGCTGGCCATATAAAAACGATTTCACATTGACTTCATAAACACAGTCTTTGGTTTGGAAAATAGACTGTAAATATAAATGGACGAAGCCTGAGTGATGTCACCCATCTGTTACTGCAGGGGGCTTTAGAGTCCCATCATAGGCAGTCTCCATGCTGTATAAGCTGTCTCAACTTTACTTTCAGTAAACCTAACAACAGGCTGAGAACTGGAGCTGAGGCGGGTTTTAAAGGGGACATATTATGAAAAATCCACTTTTACAGTGTTTTTGAACATATATTTGGTTAACCTGAGTGTCTATCGACCCACAAAATGTGAAATAAACCCATCCACTCCTTTGTTTGTGGTCTGCATAAGTCTTACCACACAGAGAAAAATGCTCCGTTTCAGATTTTCTCAACTTGTGACATCACAAGTTGGATTGTGGTAAAAAAAAATACCCTCCCCTCCCCTGTTTTCTCCACACATCGACTCCACCCCCAGCCAAACCTCCTCTGGTACTTGATTCATGTTATATTTTGACCAAAGCACAGCACAGATGTTTCATTTAGACCACAGAGGACTGTTTGAAAAGGAGAAAAGTGGGGTATAATATGTCCTCTCTAAGCCCCTTGACAAACCGTTACACCGCGACCGGCTGTTAATCAGGTCATCTACGCACCTTATTATGAATAAACCTTATCCTTAATAAAATTATAACAGATGAGTTATCAAAAAATGTGTGTGCCGATCGGGACATGAACTAATCAGACCTATTTTGTTTTTTGAACCAGGCTGTAAAGATGTTATTTTCTGCTGTAAAAAAATGGCTTTTTTGAATGGGTGTGTACGTGACTTCTGGGGCTTCTGCAGCCAGCCTCAATTGACACTCGACGTACTGGAGAATCTTGCACTTATGCATTAGCTTTATTTTTCAACACCAGAGGTTGCAGCTTGGTTAGGAGCTACAGTTACTGTAGTCTTTAAAATGGCGGTGTAGGGGCAAACCCACTTGGTATGAAGGATAAAGGAAACAACCCCTTTTTCCAACTCTTTTCTGAACTCTCTCTGCTACTTGATCAGCAAAGCTGTCGTAAGTCCTTAAAAGCTGCTACACAATACAAAGAAATCATGTAAAAGTTTATCGTTGTTGCCATCCTCCCTCAAACTGTGAGAGTAAAGCAGAAAGTGGAGGTTTTTATTTCAGATTGCATATAGCACATTTCACCACTGATGAATTAAACTAAACTAAATCAAGACGCTGAGTGGCCCTGATGATTAAATCACACTCATTATGTTCTTTTTCTTAGCATCCCCCGCCACCCCCCACCCAAAATTAGATCAAAATTACACTTCACAGCAGTTTGTGAGAGTAGCAACCGGAGCTGAGTGCAGCAGCTGGTGCTGGAGGAGCTCAGGGGACCAACGTACAGAAAAAGTTCTCTTATGTGTAAATGTAAAGTAGATATTCAGGAAATTATAAAGTAATTACGGCAGCACACTGATTGAGATTTCTAATCAAGTAATAAACACATTTTTACCCCTGTTAAAATGGATTTTGGGAAGCTAAATGTTGTTGTAATGTTTCTGTATTGCTGGTTTTCAAATCAAATAAATGGAAATTATCTGACATTATTTTCATTTAACCACTTCTTGATTTATCCACAACCGTTAACATCGAGCTATATTAAAAGCTATGACATCACATTTGGTAAGTCTTTAGCTATCCACAGCTTAGTCAACAGCTAACGTTGGTAGTCAGTGAAATCCTATTGCTGTTAGCTAGCTACCAGTACAAGAGCTAACATAGCCATTACAGCCCTTGTGCCCCTTAATTGCGCATTTTCGCTATGGGGTGCAAGACCATAGGGTGTCCCTATTCTCTCTAGTGTTGTTCTTCAGGGGTGTCCTCCTGCACCCTTAATGCACCCCATTCCACAAGTGGTCAGACGTGACGCGATAAGGGATGTGTACAGAACTGTCTTAATTCTGCTCTTAACAGCTCTAGCCCCTTGCTCACTTACTGTACGCCATGAGCGACCTTAGGGCAGATACAGAGAGACAGGGCCAACACTGGTGTTAACTAACATGCTGTTGGCTAGACAACATAACCCATAACCCGCTTGTTAGCTAGGTAGTTCTTGAATGCTAAAACTAGCTGTTTATAACATAACAAGTTTCCAAATATGTTGACCTGGAACATGGCTGGGTTTCCTTTGTTTTTGCCTGTCGTTTATCTTTACAGATGTTGATCAATCAAGAAACTGTGAAATGATAACATTTTTGTAAGATTCCCTTGCATAACTAGCAGTCTGAAACGAAGCAGAATGACATTTTCCTTTTGACAACATTTTAGCGTTCCACCCTGAGCCTTCATGGAGGAAAATATCCACCTCGTAAATTTGTTGAAAAGCCAATTTGAATCTTTAATTTTATGCTTATCGTACCACAAAATATACCCAGTGGCCTCTTTTTTGCAATCTATTTCAAAGCTAATCATGTTTTGCAGACTGTGATCTGCTCACTTGCTGATGTAATATTACAGCACCTGCAGATGCTCATGTTTCATCAGCGACTCATCCACCAACAGCAGATCATATCTTCAGGATTTTTGGGGGGTAAATAAACATGTTTAGACCTAAAACTAATCAGTGTGCAGGTTTTTTTCCTTCAGTCCTGCTGTTGGCAGCTCGGCACCACTGCGTCTCTTCCCAGAGGACTCATTCCCCTGAGGGTGCAGATGCCGAGAATTACAGCTACACTTCATCAAATTAAAAAGATATGCTACGTGCGCTAATATGCATAATGTGAGTGGATGTCTTGGCTTTGTTCATGCAGTGTTTGTGCACTTGGCAGTATCAGTCAGTTAATGTAACAAGGTTGATATGAGGATGTTTTATTCCTCTCTCTCATATGATTTGGACCATGTCATTGCTGTCTGTTAATTTCCGGTCTTACGCTGCAGTTAGCGATGTGCAATTAATTTGCATCAATATTAATTCTGATTTAATTTCTTGTAGTGGATTATCTTATTTGTCTGTTGTTATGTAATGTGCATTATCATGCTTTCGTGCGGTTAAATTAGGTCGTGATGAAATAGAAATGAGTGAGTGTTAAGGAGCTGAACTGATTTCAAGACATATTTTTACACAGATGTTTTTCTTGTTTTGAGCTTTTGAGCTTTTGTCTGACTATGAAACCCACCAGTATTGTCCTTGAAAAGAGTGAACTTATACAACCCTGCTGGGATGAAACAGAGTTCCTCCTCTCTGACGGCAGCTTTTAAGGTTGAGGTCAATTCCCTGCAGTCTATTTAAAATGCAATGTTAAACTGCGCATTCATTTCTTATGTATAAAGCATTCATTCTTTATTAGTTCATTAAGATGACGAGCTTTATTGAAGCAGAATTTTGGCCCAGTTTGGTGATATAAAAAGAAATAATACTTATTAGCTGGTGGCAGCATATACAAATGAACAAGTTGCAGCATATAGAAAGTAATGAGTGCATTTAATGGTCAGAGAGAGAGTTACAGATGTGATATAAGTGCTTTAATAGCAAACAACCCACTCAGTCAGTTTCTCAAGTTGAGGACCATAAAAGCTTTCTTACCGTGTTTAAGGTTTAAAGACAGTCTGCAACAATAAAGTCTGAGACTCTGGCTATCTCCAGCTCCACATTTCTTACTAATTCAGACTCATAAATATGAGGGAAGCTTTCCCAAAGTGGCCTGTATAAATAATGATATTGAGGTGACTAAGCCTCTGCATGTCCAGAGAAGCAGGACCAGCCTTAGCATGTGAGGTACAACGATGAGTCAGGTATTTGTCTTTTTTTTTTTTTTTAAATTGTCTCTCGAAGCACCAAAATCAACGAAGGCTGACATCATCCACGCTGATGCAAACCAATTCCCATAAAGAAGGAAAGCAGGGTTGTTTTTTTTAAAGCCCCGGTATTTATTTGTTCCTCGACTCAACCTTAAAGCAAAGAAACACAAAAGTTTGTCTCTGGAGGTAAAAAACCCCACAATAAGCCTTTGAAAAAGTTTTCATAGTGTGGATTAAAAAAGAGGCAGTCTTCAGTTAAAATCCAGTCTGACAGCAGGCTGCAGCTGCTTCCCTTTTGTGTGCTCACAATCTGTGAGCGCTTTGAAGATTTGTTTCTCACACTGGATACAACTTCTGATTCATCTGCATTTTTAAGCCAACATCAGAAAGGTGCAATAGCTCTAAATATAAAAATGTTGCATGTATGCATTCGGTGTAGGCGGAGACACATCAGCATCACCAGTCTCTGAATGAAAACATGTCTGCGTGCTCATAAAGGTCTGTATTGCTGACAGGCTTTCATCCTGTCTGAGCTGCAAAGTGGCCAGTTAAATTTAACAATCCAGCACTCTCCTCTTCTCCCATTGTTCAAGGACTTGCTAGTCTCTGCTATGCATGCACTTTGGTCAGTGTCTGCAATTTCCTCCATGACTCCAGTGATGCGTTCACAAACGGTGGTTTTGCCTCTGAAATTTTGATACAGATATTTTGACTCTGTCTGTGCTTCTTTTCTTCTGTCTGACTTCATGTCTGCTGTGCAAGCCGGGGCCTGTTGTGATGCAGAGGAATAGAGTGCCACAGGAATGAGTCCTAAAACCCGGAAGTGAGTTAGCATTTTAGCGCCATGGGTTCTATCCTCTAAAAGTCAATGGGGATTTTGAATGGGTTTGTGGTTAGACGCCTGAAATAAGGTCTGTGGTTAACACAAGCTTAAGAGATGTTGGGCGTTTTGTTAGACGAGATAAACTACGTTGGATAAGACCCCAACTTGTGAATTTTAAAGTTTTTACGCGTACTAAAAACGGCAGTTGCTAACAAGTGGCTAAATGAGACGACAATGGTTGTCGGGGACATTAAACGTCATCACGCCGGGAATTCTCTCATTAGTCCGCCTTACAGCATCTAGTCGTGTTTTTCAGTGCTCTTGCAAATATTAGGTTAATAAACAACTTATTAAGCTACGGTTTCGCTAGCTTGTCAAAACCGCTGATTAGATCGATGAAGAATAATGGTAGTGACGTCAAAATCAACCGACCGTGGTGTAGTTCGCTTGTAGCATAACGTTAGCTTTTTACTTCTCTCGGCTGCATTAACGCTTCAAACTTCATAAAAGTGGTGTTCATTTGTAAAGATTATCCTGCTGAACAAAACGCCTGCGCATCAGAAACGTGTGTTTGTCACCGAGCTTATTTTCTGCAATGATCCAAAATCCAATGCAAAAATCCCATAGGCGAATTCTCGTTAGAACCCATGGCGATGCTACTTCTGGGTTGGCCTACAAAAATACGTCATCACTTTTGTTCTCTATGAAGTGAGGAGTTAAATTGTCTTGCAGAGCTAGTATGCTTAGTTGGATAGTATTTTGGTATTTTAAGACCATACAAAGAATCTTGTTGTATGTCAGTGCATGCCAGAGGGTCACGCTCCTGAAAGTGAGGCGTTTCAGGGCTGCAGCCAACTGTTATTTCTCGACACAAGAGAAACTGCAGCTTTTTGCACTTCAGCATTGGCTTCATTTTTCAACACCGTAGGTTACTGCTTGATTCTTATACATTAACTCAGCTGTATAACCTCAATTGTTGTGTTGATTTCGGCGCCCCCTCTGGACAGAAGCAGAGCGCCGAATGATGTTAAGATCCTAAACTGGCTGGCACATGGGTGTGTTTTGGATGCGAGTAAAAAAAAATAGGATAAAACAGCTTTCCAATAAATAAAGATCAGAACAGTTGTAAAACAAGATGCATGGGGACGTGGTTATGTGACTGTGTAAAGATTAGTACTTGTAATTTGACTACATTAAACTTTACGAGTAGCCCTACTGTTCAAACACCCTGTTTAGTGCACTGATAAATGCTCTAACTTTGTTAAAGCTGAAGTTAATATTCCCATATGTTTTCTATCTCCATCATGTTGGCCTTGCTTTAAGACGTTTCTGCAGTAATATCCACCATGACCTGTATTTTTACTGTACACAGACGTGTGTCAGAGTGTTGAAATAGAAATATTACACACCTGTCTGAGAGGAAGAGGGATAAAACAGGAATCCAGAGTATCATAGCATCCATTTCTTTCATCAGTTCTCATCTTTTGATCTTCTTGCTGATCCTTCCCTGTATGTGAGGAGGCTGAATTCTCGAAGAAAAATCTCCTCCTGTTTCCTTTCAACTTTCTAACGATTCACTCACTGTGAAACTTTTCCACAAGAATCTAAATGAAGGCTCTCTGTCAGGATCAAACCTGATTACGGCAGCAAATTAAAAAACACTTCATATAAATAGTCAGTCTTTGGATGATGGTCTGGTTTTCTTTTTCAGGTCATACAGAGGCTTCATATTAAATTAAAACTCTTTCATAACCACTCCTCCTACGCTTCACAGCAAGTTAAAGTTTTTGCATAAATTCTATTACATTAAAATCTCAACACACATTTATGTTTTGTCTGGTGTTATTTCTGAAACCTCGAACACAGTTAGCATCTCCACAGATTTGTTAGTTTTCATGCCAGGTGTTGAGGCTCTGCTCCGGCGCTTCAGGCCAGATGATGCAGCGTGGCATCATGATCTCTCCTCTGATTCATTACAGCCAGTTTGTATATTTTGACGAGGCTGACTCTGACCCCTGAAGCCCCCGCCTGTCTGCATGGCTGTTTTATACCTGACCGAGCAGCTCTACCATTGGCATTCAACCCACACATGAGCATACCTCCAAACAAATCCAAAAAGACACACAAATAAGAGCACACAGACGCACGCACATAGAGCTGCCGGGTTGGACCAGGTGAAGGTGGAAGTCAGAAGAAAGCTTGTCCGTCACTCTGAGGTTTATTTCCGGGTAATTTGTGTGGGATGATGTGTGCATTTTCATCAAAGTCTGACATTAGCAGTATTAATTGTATGCGACTGTAGCGAGCTACAGGTTTGACATTTGAACAGTTAATAAAACAGAAACGGCTTTCAATGCGTGGACCAACACGGAGGCCGGCTTCTGAAAGTTAATTTGAAAATATGGAATGAAAAGAGGATGGAAATGACATTTTTAGCTCCGTCTGATATCGTGAAACGCATATTCACCACCACAGTTTCCTATGTTTAGTCCTGTCACTTTCAATAATGCATGGAATCACTTATGAGGACACATTTTTGCACATTATTAAATTAAGGGGGAATTGCATCTTGCATGACAGCAAATTAAGAACTCTCCTCCTTATTGTGTTTTACACTTCACATGATATCCAATTAACAAGAAAAAGAACGAGTTGGAAAGCTTATATTGTTTCACAGCAGCAGGCTTACTTTAGGAATCCCGCTGTCTGTTGTCTCGCTGCGATGTTCTTATGAATATACTTAAAATTACATCATTGTCGTCTGCGACTCTGCAGACAAAATTAATTATAAAAAGCTCAAACTCACTCAAACACAATCTCTCTGTTGGAAGTGTCAGCCGTGCGAATATCTCCTCAGAATGAGATTATTTTTCAAGCACATTTTTCATTTATTTTTCATTTTTTAAACCTCCTCCACAAAACAAAACATTTTACTTGTGGAGAGATTTGTGAGGTTGGAGGCGGGGGGGGGAATCCAATTTTGTATTGATAAAAATCCCATTTGTGGTCCGGCTCTGCAGATATAAAACTCTGTGTGTTTGTGAGTCAGATGCCCTTGAAAGACCTCAGCAGTTTGAATTTTTGGGTTTGTATTAAAGGTAAAAGGAAAAGGAAAATTGAAAGGACAATGCATCTGCAGAACAGTCAGTCTGTAAGCTCTTTCATACAATGTCTCAGACTGAAAGCTACAAACCAAACCAATTTTGTTTCTCTGCACAAAGAACATAAAAATTGATCTGTGTAAATATGCTGGATTCTGTTCCTCTGGAGGGGAATACAGACAAATATATCCACTGACCCATCCATCTGCCCATCCAGCCATCCATCCAGGCAGACATGGGTTTCCCTGACAGGGATGTTTCTCTCTGTGACAGGCTTATTGACAGGCCGGAGAGGAGCGCGGGATTATGGGACTTGAGGACAACATGAGTGGTTGTCAGGCTAAGGCTTACACTCCGTCAATAGGCTGCTCACACCTCTGTGTCATTCATGGAATCCATGCGGCTCCTCCTTGACACACACTTTATTTTTTGATGAAAACCAGTTGGACCAGTGGCGTATTTGGACATGCACAGTCTCTACCCGCTGTATTTATCTGTCTCGCTCGGGACAGGAGTAGATGTATGTGAGGTGGTTTAATTGCGTTGCTGACCTTTTAAAAGGGAAAAAAAAAACCTACTATTTAATTAATTCATTTCATGGTTGAGCTGGTAAGCCTGTGAGGAAATAAAACTCCTCTGTACAGGAAGTGTCTGTTGTAAATTAAACTACAAAGCGTTGCAGGTACAGCGCTGCTTTAAATAGCACAAAAGTGTTGAGTTCTCCATTGAGGTTGTAGTTTTTAAATACGCAGTGAGAGAAATCCACAGCCTTGAAGAGTGGGCATGAAAACCACTTTATATTCTTCATCTTTTAAAGTCTTCGTCTTGTTGGTCTCAAAGCAGGTCTTTGTATTGACGCTGTATCAGTGGAGGTGCTCTTGAATACAACAACATGCAACATGGGTGTTTTTTCTCCCCATCCATGTAAATTGGACTGATTTTGAGATGTACCTTGCCTGTCACTCAAGGTTTTATAAATTCCTTTTAAAGTCTGTCGGATTTGACAAACATGCCCTCTTATGTATTCAGACATTTTCTGCATGATGTTGACCAGGACATGGATGAGTGATCACATTACCTTTCATCTCCCTGCAGGGCCTGGATCCAACCTGACACTACGTATGACTTGCAACATTGTGGACATGAGCCCGGGGCTATTTGTCAATTCTAATGTTGTATTTGTGAGAGGAGACTTCTGCATATATGTAGGTTGCAGCCAACACAAATAACTGTCATCTGCGCTGTCAGTGTTTTCACTGGATTTACGCCTTTATTCGTGTCTCTAATTGGCGTCATTCTTGACTAAGCACCTTGTTAAACGGGCTATATGGAGACGCAGGTGTGTATCAACGGATTTGTTTTCTGACCGTTTATCCTGAAAGTTGAATTCCTCGACGTGTCTGAACCACAGGTGTGGCGAGGAACGCTCTGCAGCTACAAAGCTCTGCCTGCCTTTGTCGACAGAATGAGTTGAATCATACTGTTTTGTAAAGCCTGTGATTAAGCCATTGGCATTCAGATCCACCCAGACACATCAATGATGTTCCCAAGCTTCATATTTGAACTGCACCCGCCTCATACAACAGATTTAAATCCCTGCAGAATCATCCTCCTCACAAACATGTTAAAAGCCCCCCAAACAATATAGCATCCAAATAGAACATCATTTTTAATACATTTGGGGGCCATTCAGCAGGGGGTGAATTTGTAAAGCTAATACTAAAGTCATATTGTGCTGGTGGATTTCACACTGTGAGGCTTCCAGTTTGTGTCTGTGAAGCAATTGTAGCTGCGATAGAGCTGGATTTCATTTTCCAGCGGCAGCCGTCGCCCTCTTATCGCTCCTTTCACTTTGACGTCTGTTATAATAGCTTTACACAGACACGGGAAGAATCCTAGCAGCCTGTTACCCCTACCTGCAGTCGATTTACGTCAGCTCTGCCTGAGACGCTCAACCGACCATACTCCACAGGCACGATCTCTTTTTTCTATATGTAAGCATAAAAAGGGGAAAAATCCAACAAATGAGGGAGAGGGGTCAAAACACGTGAATAATTCCTACATAGACTCTATTTGGATAAATTAGATCATAAATTGTGCACATGGCATTTTTTGGAATGTAAATGAAACATTTTAATATCAAAAGTGAAAGTATACTACTTGAAAGTATAAAGGATGATGAAATAAGTGTCACGGTGAGAATGAGGAGGACCCAATTGCAGATAACAAAAAAGATTTATTTAAACTAAAAAAGGCAAGGCCAAACAAAACTTACTACACAAGAAAAATCCAAAAAGGTAGCCACGAGGAATCACTGGGAGACAAATACGACGACATTCTACAAACAACAAACGACAATGAACCGACACAGAGGGGAAGAAACACAGAGACTAAATAGACACAGGGGTAATCAACACAGGTGAGACTAGTTAGACAGGTGAAACAAACAAAACACAGGTGAGTACAATCAGGGCAATCAGAACAGGGGAAACACAGAGACAGGAATTAAGACAACACTGAAGACAACAAAGTAAATCATAGAACACTGAAAGCACACAGAATGTAACAAAACACAGAGAGACACAAGGAGAAGAAAACACAAAATAAAACAGGAAACACTAAAGACAACACTAGGAAACATTAACACACAGGGAAACAAGCAACACTAGGGAAAAAGAGAAATAAAACCTAAAACTAAACTAAACTCCAAAATACAAACTAAACAAAGACCCAATCATGACATAACCCCCCCCTCAAGGGACGGATCCCAGACGTTCCAAAACGTCAATAAACCAAAACAGGGTGGGTGGAGGGGGTCCGGAGGAGGGACTCCGGGCTCTCAGGCGGACGGCCTGGAGGCAGGGCACATAGCCCGGACAGTTCGGGAGGGCGGCCAGGAGGCCGGCCCAACAATGAGAACAGTTCAGGTGGACGGCCCGAAGGCAGACCAGACATGGTGCACCGTTCAGGGGGGCGGCCGGGAGGCCGATCAAACACGGGGAACAGTTCAGGGGGACGGCCAGGAGGCCGACCAAACACAGTGAGCTGGTCAGGTGGGCGGCCAGGAAGCCGACCAAACACAGGAAACAGTTCAGGTGAGCGGCCAGGAGGCCGACCAAACACAGAGACCAGCTCAGGGGGAGTCCGAAGGCCTTCTGACGATGGCGCAGGAGTCTGCAGGACCCCAGACGAGTGCTCAGGAAGCTGCGGAGTCGGCAGGACCTCTGACGGAGACACGAGAGTGGGCAGATCCTCCAACTTGGAAACGGGTGTTGGCAGGGCCTCGCACAGAGACATAGGAGTGGGCAGATCCGCCAACTTGGAAACAGGTGTTGGCAGGACCTCCCACAGAGACATAGGAGTGGGCAGATCCTCCAACGGAGAAACAGGAGCGGGCACAACCTCCAACCTGGAAACGGGTGTTGGCAGGGCCTCCCACCGAGACATAGGAGTGGGCAGATCCTCCAACGGAGAAACAGGAGTGGACAGGACCTCCAACTTGGAATCAGGTGTTGGCAGGGCCTCCCACAGAGACACAGAAGTCGGCCGGACCGCCGAGTGTACATCAGGAGTCGGCCGGACCGACGAGGGTACGTCAGGAGTCGGCCGGACCGACGAGGGTACGTCAGGAGTCGGCCGGACCGACGAGGGTACGTCAGGAGTCGGCCGGACCGCCGAGGGGACGTCAGGAATCGGCCGGACCGCCGAGGGGACGTCAGGAATCGGCCGGACCGCCGAGGGGACGTCAGGAGTCGGCCGGACCGCCGAGGGTACATCAGGGGTGACGTCAGGAATCGGCCGGACCGCCGAGGGTACGTCAGGAATCGGCCGGACCGCCGAGGTGACGTCAGGGGTGATGTCAGGAATCGGCCGGACCGCCGAGGTGACGTCAGGAGTCGGCCGGACCGCCGAGGCGACGTCAGGAGGCGGCCGGACCGCCGAGGTGACGTCAGGAGTCGGCCGGACCGCCGACAGGGAATCCGCAGGAATCGGCCGGACCGCCGACAGGAAATCCGCAGAAATCCCCCTCTCTTCAACAGGGGGACTACGGAGCTCAGCAGTCACAGGCAGCAGAGGGCGCTCTGCAGGGACGCAGTGAGGCTGAGGCCCTGGGGCGCAGAGGGGCAAAGTCACTGGGGAGCACAGGGGCAAAGTCACTGGAGCTCTGGGCAGTGAAGACTCGGGTGAGCTGGGCAGCGTAGGCTCGGGTGAGCTGGGCAGCGTAGGCTCGGGTGAGCTGGGCAGCGTAGGCTCGGGTGAGCTGGGCAGCGTAGGCTCGGGTGAGCTGGGCAGCGTAGGCTCGGGTGAGCTGGGCAGCCTAGGCTCGGGTGAGCTAGGCAGCGTAGGCTCGGGTGAGCTGGGAAGCGAAGACTCGGGTGCGCTGGGATGCGAAGACTCGGGTTCGCTGGGAAGCGAAGACTCGGGTGCGCTGGGAAGCAACATGGGCTGAGGCCTGAGTTGAGGTTCTTGCTGAGGCTTCGGTTGAGGCCTGGGCTGAGGCCTGGACTGAGGCTGTGGCTTGGGCTGGTAGACAGACTGCTGAGGTTGAGGCTTGAGCTGAGGCTTGAGCTGAGGCTTGAGTTGAGGCTCATGCAGAGGCCTGGACTGAGGCTGTGGCTTGGGCTGGTAGACAGGCTGCTGAGGTTGAGGCTTGAGCTGAGGCTTTAGCTGGCATGGCTGGGAAGAAGAGGAGAAAAAGTCTCTTGTCCACTCAGGGAGAAGGTGCCTGAGCCATGGCCTTGAGAGGATCTCCTCTTGTGCCTCGGAAATGGTTGCCTCCCTTTCCTCATCACAACAAGCCATTTTTAAATCATTCTTTAAACATGTGAGGTTATAAGTAACCTCACGTATTTCTAACAAAAAACATCCATCCGCTGGGCCCGGGTCTGGTCGGTTCATTCTGTCACGGTGAGAATGAGGAGGACCCAATTGCAGATAACAAAAAAGATTTATTTAAACTAAAAAAGGCAAGGCCAAACAAAACTTACTACACAAGAAAAATCCAAAAAGGTAGCCACGAGGAATCACTGGGAGACAAATACGACGACATTCTACAAACAACAAACGACAATGAACCGACACAGAGGGGAAGAAACACAGAGACTAAATAGACACAGGGGTAATCAACACAGGTGAGACTAGTTAGACAGGTGAAACAAACAAAACACAGGTGAGTACAATCAGGGCAATCAGAACAGGGGAAACACAGAGACAGGAATTAAGACAACACTGAAGACAACAAAGTAAATCATAGAACACTGAAAGCACACAGAATGTAACAAAACACAGAGAGACACAAGGAGAAGAAAACACAAAATAAAACAGGAAACACTAAAGACAACACTAGGAAACATTAACACACAGGGAAACAAGCAACACTAGGGAAAAAGAGAAATAAAACCTAAAACTAAACTAAACTCCAAAATACAAACTAAACAAAGACCCAATCATGACAATAAGAAGAATAAAAAGCCTTGTTGCTTGCAGTACTTTTGCATTCCGACATTTTTTCAGGGAAACCGTAACTGTACTTTTCTGCCATGTGTTAAAAACTCAGTTAACTCTAAACTTATTCTTCTTTTTGTTTTTGCTGGAGATGAAGAGAGGCTGACCAAACCTTACTGCTTAAACATTCTCTTCACAGTGAATACTAAAAACAATATAAAGCAAAAAAATATTATCAGATATTTTTTACAGTATGTAAAAGTAGAGCCCGACCGATTAATCGTCCAGCCGATAATATCTTTAGCCGATGTTAGCTTATCCAGTGACTATCGGTACTGACTGATTTAATCGCAGATATGTGCTGATACTTCTAGATTTGTTCACCAGTCAAACAGCATTTCATTTGAGTTTCATTGTTTTACACTAGCAGTTCTCTTTCACCAGCAGAGGGCGCTATATGGATTACAACAAGCATTATCATTCTCCAGAGTGTCAAACATTGGTGCACGTATACTTGCGCAGTTACTTTCCAGTGGAGTGACCATCTTGTTTTCATTATATATCTTTTCCACAAGTGTTTGATAACTGCATTTGAGGGATCAGCTCAAGAAATGTATACATTTATATCTATCTACCTCTACAGATTTGATAGATCTAAGAAAGATATCTGTTTATATATCGGTATCGTATTTTTGTTTCTCCCCAATATTGACATCGGTATCGCCCCCAAAAATCCCATATCGGTCGGGCCTCATATATAAGACTATTTACGGTTGATACATAGTTTACTAATGTCATGCTGAAAGATGTGCAGCAATGTGATGACAAAGACAGTGTAGAAGAAGACTTGTGAACAAGGTGCAGATGTTTAAAAGTCAGCTAAGCAAATGTTTTATGAGGGAGGAAGCATGTTTGCTTGACCTTAAGGATACCCACAATGCACTTTGGTGAGTAACACTGACTGACTGGCTGTACATAAAACTTTAGTTTATTTACAACCAGACTCCACAGGGCGGCTTTGAACAGCAGAGCTATCTACTGCATAACAGATTTAAAAAACATTAAAAGTGTAAATGTATAATCAGGCTTTCTGCCTAATTATACACGCTTCAGCTGCATTATGTAGGACTTTATTTTTCAGTCTGCACTCTGCACTGTAGTCCTGGATGGATGTTTATATTAAACTTACAGAAAGTGTTTTAGGGGGTAAAGTTTGTTTGTACAGCCTGTGAAAGAAGTCAGAGTTCTCTGTTTGCCTGACAAATATTTAATCACTGCAGCATTCAAGTGTCTGGAATGAAAAATGCAGGATGGGCAGGCTGTATTGGACTGCACATGTAACAATACCTTGTGCTGCAATTTAAAAAAAACAAGGGACAGTTCAAATCGATGAGGAGAAAAATATATCTTCGTATTTGTTTTTAACCAGCAGAGACCAGCCGAGGGGAAGATTTTAAAGTTGAGAATGCGTGTTGGTTCAAAACAAGGTTGAAGAAGCGCGATGAGCAGCGAGACAAAAACAGTGTGCAAATATTGCAAGAGACTGATGAACAATGCAGATAGCACAACCAACATGATGCAGCATGTAAAACAGACGGCTACATCGAGAAGCTCAAGATACCATAAACATGTCAATACCCCCCCCCCCCCCCCCCCCCAACACACACACACACACACACACACACACACACACAAGTGAGTCAGTTGTAATGACCCAACGTTTCCGTAAAAGTGAACTCAAACTTATATTAGGTGACACAACTTCAGTGATCTCTGATGTTTTCGTCACTCTGGATAAAAGCGTCTGGGCTGCACCTCGATGTATTGAAAGAGATCTTCTGTACTGATACTTGTGGTTAATTGATTTCTGCTTTGTTTTAAAAGAAAGAAAAGGTCTGTTTGTCGGATATTATCAGTGTCACTTAAAATAAAAAATACGCGTTGTTTTATTTATAACTATAGAAACCTCAATATGTAAAGGTATTACTTATATTTTAAAAGAAAAATAAGAAAGAGAACATTTGTATTGTCAAAGAACATTACTATACATTACTATATCTATCCATAAATTTACTTCAAATTTACAGTATTTATTATTAAAAGAACCAGAAATCCCAGAAGATTGTCCCTAAATCGCTTCATGACACCCGTCCCGTTATACGTACGGAACGGAGTGGAGTAGGATGAGATATTGTCAGTACATGATACACGATATTATGAGATACTCAGCATGACATGACGTGTTTTGTAGCTAAAGTCCTCAGGCTGTTTGGCTGTAGAGGAATGTCAGTATTTAGGGTCATTTGGGGCGCCAGTTTAGGTCAGCCATTAGAGCAGACGCCTCACAAACTGAGGCTACAGTCCTCGACGTATCGGCCACAGGTTTGACTTCAAGCCTCGACCCTTTGAAGTCTACCCCACTCCTCCCCATGTTTCCTGTCTCTTTTCAGCTCTCCTATCAATATTGGCAAAACGGCCCAAATTAGTTATTTAAAAGAGGTCAACAGGGTGACTCAAGACCCTGTTGACCCCCATTCTTAGAGATTACAATATCTCTAAACATCAGTCAATAACAAAAGGTTTTCTTGTCATTTTTTGACAATAAAAACATGCAGCATGATCTCCAGTCTCCTTTCGAAGTTCTTGGAACGTCAAAGTCATCTTGCTAATGTGGCCTTGTCAACATCCCTCACATCAGATGTCTTTATCTTGGACAACACTTTGTTTACCACCCTCGGCAGACACATAAGCAACACTTTTATAGAAACAAAGCAGAAAGAAAGAAAAGGAAACGAGGTAAATAAGTAAAATTAGCTTTTGTTAATAATGAGTCTGGACTCAAGGTAGAGGTTTCCATGGTAACAGCAGCACTGAGGCGTGCTCAGTGAAACCAAAGAGTGAGATAAATCAAACTTCACACGGGTTTCTACTCAGCGCTCCGTGTTTTGCGTCAGTCCGCCGAGACGGTTAGCTCCCGTCGAGACAGCTGACCCCTGGCTAAACCTCCTCGCCATACTTACGCATCAGCACGCACGTAGGAGCTCTCCCCCCCCCTTTATCCGGACGTTTATGCCCAAGCATTTCTATTATTGGGCTCTCCTGCTTTCATCTGTCAGCGGATGCTCTGTGATATGAGGTGGCAGGCCGCAGAGGCACTGAAGCTTTTCCGCTCCAAGTGCCCTCTCTCCCCATTTCCCCTCCTCTTCTTCTTCTTCTTCTTCTTCTTCTTCTTCTTCTTCTTCTTCTTCTTCTCTCTGCTATCATCCTCTTCTGTTCTGCTTTGTTTTTGTTCTCTTTTTCCCCATCTGCCCCCTCCTGCATACAGGCACACGTACTGCACACACATGTATCCTACTATTTGTCTAACACACACACACACACACACACACTTTTATTACCATGGGGAACTGTGTTAAGGTTTGTTCCTGTTTGGAACCACTTGCCCTGCAGTCAAGGAGCGGATCACTCAAGCATTGCCCGTAAAGAGGAAAACACTATTTCCTTTTTTACTCTCAGCTCTTAATGCATGCTTACATTGTGCTTACAAAGATGGAATCAAGAGCTGCGTGGGTGCATGTGTGTATTTGTGTGTGTAGGTGGGTGAATGAACATGCCCACGTGTCCCGGGAGCTGACAGGAAGAGAGGGTTAGCAATAAATAGTCCATTGTCTGTGGCCGAGCTGGACCGGAGTGCTCTGCTCTTGTGAGAGGAGCAGAAAGCAGAGGTGGATAACTGCATGAGCCTGACGTGCTGTTGATTTAAAGGGAGGCTGAAGGAAACACCTCAGGCTACTTTCTGCTCCTCCGTGAGCCGGTATTTCCAGATTCAAGGCGTGCCGTTAACAGTTCATGTGAGCAACCATGTGTGCTCTTGTATTTGTGTACTTACGAGAACAGCTGGAAAAAGTATTCAGATACTTTGGTCAAAGAGAAGAAGTTTGTGTTCAGTGTAAAGTGCTTGATTCTGATGATTCAGAATCTGAAGTTTGTAAAGGTAAAGATCAATTGTAGATCAATTGACTCAGATAAAAGTTTTCAAGTATTAAATGTTGATTACAAAATGAGAATCTCTACAGATTGAAGATAGATGTAATAAAGATATCGGCCAATATATCGGTATCAGATTTGATCTGTCCCTAATATCGGCATCAGCCCTTAAAAGTCCTGTATCGGCCGGGCCCTACTTTTTATATAGAGTATGTTCTGTGCAGTTTTATTATTTCTAGTTTGGAGTTTAAGACATCTTTAAGAATCTTAAAATGAAGCATATAATCAAAACAGTAAATGAAATTGAGATAAATGCAGGATCATAACAATGAGCAGTAAAATAATCGGACAGCAGCAGGAACCACTAATCAGTATTTAAAGCAGGAGGACAAAACTAAAGGGACAACACATCGCCTCAGAGAGCACGCACTTTATAATCTCGACAACTAGGGCTGGACATTCAGAACCTCTAATCGATGTAATCTTGCCCATGTTGATTATTTTGATTATTTTCAGGGCAGAGTCATGTGACGACACGTCCAATCCATGACATGGAAGCAATGTCCGTTGTTTGAACACATTTTGTCTTTAGGGAAGACGACACTGAACAAAAGAAGTCAAACGTAAACACTGCGGAAAAACTGTTTGCAAGAAATGCAAGTTCTTTATTTTCTACTGTTTGAGAGAAGTTAATTTCTACTTTAAAACTAAAATGTGTCATTTTCATTTCAAGCGATGCTTTGATTTCAGTTCGAAATATTCATTAAATCACCACAAAATAGTTCATCAGATATTCACTCTGTCATTAGAAACAATATCCCAGCTTTAATAGTTGAGCATATTTACAGTAGAAACCATGTCAGTGAATTATGAGGGCAAAAAACAAAAACGAAATAATCGCTCATTAATCGTAATCGAGGTCAAATGTTCAATGAATCGTGATATTGATTTGAGGTCATATCGCCCAGGCCACAGGTACAGATCTCTCACCTTCAGGACTAAGAGAGCCAGGTCAAGCTTTGTGCCCACATCCATCAGGCTCGTGAATGGCTGATCTATTCATTTATTCATTTTTAACACCACTCTTTTAACCTCTCACATGTTATTTAGCACCTACAGTATGTGTCATGCTTTTAATACGGCCACTTGTACGTGTGTGTTTTGCGTGTTTCTTGTGCTGAGCTGTGTGTGCACTGATGCTCTTTTACACAACTGAAGTTCCTAACAGATAAATAAAGTTATTTGAAGTTGAAATGCAGTGAAATGTGATATTTTTGTGCAGTAGTAGCGTAATGTAAAAAAGAAAGAAGTATTCAATAAATGTAAAATTCCTCGATGTTTTTCAGTCAGGTGTTTTGACCTTCATCAGATTGAGGACGAGTTTCTGGTCGGCTTTTCTTCCAGCTGTGGTTGCATTCAGGTTTGAGGTCAAAAATAGAATCGGGTTACAATGAGGGATCTTGAGTGAACATACTCAATGAATATAGTGAGTTATATAATGCTGTGTGTGTATACATTATAGAGATGTTTATGTGTGTTGTTGCCGCTGGCAGGTTGAGATCTGAAAGCTTTATGTTGATGTTTGACAGAGATGGATGTGAATCCTTCACGTTCATGTTCAGGTCAACAGTCCAGAGTATGACTGTGTAGCTACTCTGAGCTTTACATTCAAAAATCAAACACAGCTCTGTTGTTCAGGAGCCAGGTTACGTAACAACGAGGGATGTGTGTGTTTTGTCGGTTAAAAGGTTTAATGTCATCCTCTTCACTGGTTGGCACCAGAATTACTAGTCCGTTGAACAAAACACGTGATAAAAAAAGGATTGCATTAGTTTCAGACCTTAATTAATCACGATTAACTAGTTAAAGCTGACAGCCCTAGAAGACATAAAACATTTTTGGGCGATTTTTTGCGTTTATTGGATAGGACTGCTGAAGAGAGATAGGAAATGTTGGGGGTAGAGAGTGGGGGATGACGTGCAGCAAAGGGCTGAGGTCAGATTCAAACCCACAGCTGCTGCGATGAGGACTATAGCCTCCATACATGGAGTGCGCGTCACAACGGCTAGGCTATCGGTGCCCAGACATAAAACATTTAATAGATCAGGGCATTTTATTAACTTCAAAGTGGATCTTAAATTGAACCCACCATTTCATCCTCATCCTGAAGACTATCTTGCTTTGCAGGAATTCACAGAGGCTGTTAGCTTGATGCTTCTTTTAAAATTAAAGTTGTTTTATTTTAAGGTAACCGCATCCTTCTTGTAGGCTACTCCAGAGAAAACAGGTTAGAAACATGAACTATACAACATGAAAACATTATCAAATGAACCCTCATATGGCAGCCTCAGCAGAGTTTCTTCCAGTTAGATCTTCCTCACAAAGTTATCAGATATATCCCTCAATGATGAAAAATCTCATTTCCATCTGCTCCGACAGGCTGCTAAGATCCTGCTGCAGATTTCCCGTCACGTACAATCAGCACGCTTTGAGCCACCGGCTCACATTCACTCTTTGAAGTCGTCTGCTTCTCACTCTTCCCTGGTCCTGTCTCCCATGCCAATACTCCACCTCCCCCAAAGCTGCCTTCCCATCAGCCCCTGCTCAGAACTGGGCCACAGCTGCATTGTTGTGCAGCATTTTCCTACAGAGTAGTGCTGAGTTTCGTGATAAATGCATATATCAGGGTTTCCTCTGCACGCAGTCTATGCCCTTTATGGTGTTTATCGTGTCTGTGTAGACATGCAGATCACACAAACACACCGTTTACTGCTGCAGAGATGTGAAATGTCGATTTGAATAACTTTGCTCTGTGTGAGACAGACTCTCAGGGAGCATGAGAGATGGATCCTGGTTTTTGGTTGGGCTCTTGAGAGGGGTTTCTCTCTGTGAAGTGCTAAAGCGAAGAATTGATCTGTTTACTTGGCCCTCCAACATAGAACGGGTTCAATCGGAGCTCGAGCTGACGGCTGATCCCGGAGTCAATCACAACCGAGCTGAAAATCACTAACCTGTTACGTCTCACTCTCCTCGAATGACTTCCTTCTACAACCTTCAATATCAAATCATTTAGAATGATAGCTAATTTATTTGTTATATTTTGAAAGCAAGAGCTCCTGCATAAAACAAATCAAATCAAACAGTTTCATAAATCCCACCAGGGACTCATTGGGTTTGAGCAGCTTGGATAAAAAAACATCCAAAACACTTCATCGTACCAACAACAAATAAATGATACAAAAGAGCCAAAACATGGAGAAGCATGATACATCTCAAATTCAGCTTTTATCAGGAACAACAGAGAATATTTGATCAGCATATCAGTCTAAGACAGCAACAATCAGTCTTTTTTCTAGTTGAGGTTTATTTTTGGACTTTTTTGCCTTTATTTAGAGACAGGACTGTGGACAGAGTCAGAAACCGTGGAGAGAGAGAGAGAGGGGAATGACATGCGGGAAAGAAGCCACAGGTCGGATACGAACGCTGGGTCATCCGCAAGTTCCCAAACTTTTCCCCCCCCGCGACCCCCAATATAACGATGCTAGAGACTGGGGACCCCCATTGTCCCTGGAGGTGCTTAAAACATTTGACATTGCACACAGCCACGTACACTATTGGGTCTCTCCAAACACTGGCATTAGAACACCACACAATAGCCCAAACACCATCATATTTTTGTATATATTTTCAAATTAATGGGTGAAATACGCAATTTTAAACCATTTTCCATTTTTAAATGTTTTTGGAAGGAATCTCGCGACCAACCTAAAAGTGTCTCGCGACCCCCCAGGGGGTCCCGACCCTCACTTTGGGAACCACTGGCTTAAAGGACTACGGCCTCCATACATCGGCCGTACGCACACTAGCCACTAGTCTACCGGCGCCCCTTGTTGATATAAATATCAATAGTTATAACACATATCAAGGGTTACAGCAAACTGAACAAACAAGGTTTAGTTTGCTTAAACTTTAAGCTAGCAGTAATCATTATGTATATATGTTTGTGACAGTTCAATGTAACAGGTTGCAACAGACATCAGTGTCTACTTGTGAGAAATAAAACAATACAACATAAGGGGACGTATTGGGATAATGATGAGAGGTCTTCACAGTAAAAAATAAACTTTTAAAGGTACACTTGTGTTTATACCAGCAGGACGATGAGAGAGAGAGAGAGAGAGAGAGAGAGAGAGAGAGAGAGAGAGAGAGAGAGAGAGAGAGAGAGAGAGAGAGAGAGAGAGAGAGAGAGAGAGAGAGAGAGAGAGAGAGAGAGAGAGAGAGAGAGAGAGAGAGAGAGAGAGAGAGAGAGAGAGAGAGAGAGAGAGAGAGAGAGAGAGAGAGAGAGAGAGAGAGAGAGAGAGAGAGAGAGAGAGACGTGACATGCAGATGAACTTAAAAAGCCTTCAGTCTATTGATCAGGTCAGCCATAGGTCTAAATTCATTTTGAAATAATTATATCAACTCAGTTCGGTCACACACAGGAGTCCAGCTTTAATCAGAGCAGATTTAACAATTTCCCGCTGTGGTTTAAATCACCGGCCTGTTAGCGCCGCTCATCAGTCCTGCTGGACTCTCGGCTTATTGACTCGTGAGGCTCTGAACATGACTGGCATTGCATACGTGTCTAATAGATTTGCAGGGAATCATTTCCGGCTCCGGCTGAAATAATTAAGTTGACATTCTCTCCCCAATGCAATTAACAATGAGCGCTGTCCAATCTGTGACCTGCTGGATGTTTGATTTCATGGACTGCGTTGAACATTACAGACCGGGGCCGCGGAGCGCTCGCTAACAGGAGGCAGCATGTGAGAGTCATCGGGGGGAAACGTGGTGTTAAGAGGACGCTGCCTGTGAGGCCTGTTTGCTTCACTTTGTTAATTTTCTCGAGGTGTTGTGAGCTGTGCTTGCTTGTGTACAAACGAACGTCAGGTTGTTGTGTGGATGGCGTAAATTAGCAGGATTGTGCATTTGACTTGGCGCATGAACTGTTTTAATTCATGCCTGTAATTTACTGAAAATGTATGAGTGTGCTCTCTTTGTTGCTTTGATTAAATGCATCTGTGATTATTCAGTATGTGTGTGAGTGTGTGTGCATGATTTACCTTGATGTACAGTAGATCAAGCAGCCCCTCACTTCACATGGAGCGGCATAGAGCAGGATGCTGTGAAATTCAGATGCACCATGTGCTGGAAGTGAGGCAGCCTCTGATGTATTTTTAGACGGGCTAAATAATGAATGCCTGAAAAGACTGTGAGGACCCCAGCTGCCAAACCTTTCCCCTCCCCCCCACTCCTCAGAACTCACCTGTTCTTCATGTACGCGACTTGAGAAGAAGAAGGAGGGCGTCTCCACCTCCACCACCAAAGTAACCTGCTGCTTCTGTCGGTGGCTGCAACAACAACAAAAAAAAGCACTTACACGTCTCATCTGGATTCAGTGTCAGATTTTTAAAGTCCCATCACAGCTAGGCTTTCTGGATGTCAGTTAATGTTCTTTCTGAAAAACTGATTACCATGGCAACCAGATTTCTGTTTCTATAGCATGAAGTCAGTTTAACATTAATTAAGGTTGAGGATAATTAATGGAACTAAAAGCCTACTTTATATTTGTGAATACAACTTGTCTTTATTCAGGACATGAGTCTATATGAGACAGGCTTTAAGCTATTTTGAGTATAAAATAAACTCACATAGCAAAGATTGGAAAACAAGGGTAATCTTTCATATTACTTATCAATGACAAATCTTTAATTGTACCCTGACCTGCTGCACTGAGAGAGAGAGAGAGAGAATGAGAGAGAGCGAGAGAGAGAGAGACAGACCACGGTTAATATGGTCACGTACCAGTGATGTGCAGACATTTGGCTGATGGAGCCTCATCTGAATAACCTCTGGCTACAATGACGCCAGTTGTCCAGTGCTCCTACTCCAACTCATTTAAGTTTGAATGGTTATAGGTGAAGTCATTTCACACAGTTATTTTCTCTTTTGCATTCAAGAGCCTTTAAAGGTCACATATTATTCTCCTTTTCAACAAGTTTAAAAGAGTCTCGGAGCTCCCCAAAACATGTCTGTGAAGTTTCTTTCCAAAAATCCACTCTGATCCTGTATTTGATCATGCCTTTAACCCCTCTATTTCAGCCCTGCTCAGAACAGGCTGTTTCTGTGTCTGTAGCTTTAAATGCAAATGAGCTGTGTCTGACCACGCCCCTCTCTGGAAGGGCTTGGGTGGGCTTGACTTTCTTGCACCATGCCCTATAGTTTACAGTGAGAAGGCAGACTCATAGGGCAGAACAAACCTAGCTGTGGGAGTGTCACCCACCTGGGGGAGGAGTTACTTCCCTTTGTGATGTCACAAAGGGAAAATCTCGTTTGAACACAATTATATATACAGAATCAACTCTCCTGGTATACAGGAACATGTTTTTTTTATTGGTGCTGAAATAGAAGATGTTTTTTATAAGCCAATTAGTGAAGAACTACAGAGGATTTGAGCCTCTTTGAGTTTTTATCACTGTAATCTCAAAGCCGTTAATTTTGACAATAGCTGGATATGATTTATATGATTGTCCACTGAATAAACATTGGCCAACAATAACTGTAACAGTGTGTCCTTACACCCCTGGAGGCTGCGTGATGAAACGAGCCATTTTTACCCCTACGCCCCATTTCTATTTTCTTTTCTGTCGCTCTAGTAGACATGGAGAAGGAATGGGAGAGCTGGTCAAGGCGCTGGGAGTGTCCTACAAGAACATTTACATGATTTCCTTTTTGCATTTCTCACTCAACAGAGCTTGGTAGCTTGTTTTATTAAAGTTGAGACGGTTGTGCATGAATAATATCCACATCCCTGACTGAAATGTTGTGCTTTGACTTGTTACATCATTGAGGCAAAACTTATTTTGGCTCATTTCAGTCAACTGTGAGAGAGTTGAAGGCACCACTTGTCCGTTTCTCCACCTTTAAACTAAAAGCACCAGATGTTAAAACTGTTTGCAAGGGGAAACTGCAAGTCACAGAGCAGAGAAGTAAATATTTAACAGATGCAGTGTGGATGGCGAGCGTCTGATGCGAAGTGATATCTAACGCTCGCTTTCTGTTTGGATACGGTGTATGTTGAAATGCTCAATAAACATTATTACAGATGTTTTCTGCCACCCTCCACTTCCCTCACACTCCAACAACCCTGGGAGAGAGAAAACGATTATTTACTGACTAAATTAGATGTGTTGTTTTTTTTCCCTCCCTGGAAGGATATCAGTATTTTCTCTTTATCAGCAGAGCTATTTTTAAATTAAAAAGGTGTCAAGTGATTCCAATCAATCAAACTTAAACAGCCTGCTCACCCTCAGAGCAGCCAGAGTGATGGAGGATCAGATTATAAAGATGCTGTACGCCTGTGGGCTCAGAGAGGGAAGATCCAGGAAGAGAGATGATTAAGGAACAATGGTTTGGAAGAATGAGAGATACAGTATAGAGTCTGTGTGTGTGTTTGAGTGTGTGTGTGTCGGCTTGGAAAAACGGTGCCCACAGAGGAGGAGCCCGCTGAGCTTCTTCACAATCTAAATGTCTTAAATTCCTCTCTATTAAAGCTGTAGTGCAGATTAAAGTGAAGATAACACAGGCAGCAGAGCTCTCATTAAAATACACCACAGATAACAATAGCACTGTCACTATCTATGTCACAAATGCTGGATCTCCCCCTCCATTTACAGAAATAGTAAGTGTGAACATGTTGGCTTGTTAATGTATTCTTCTTCATCCATTAAACTTTTTCTTGTGACATCACTAGAAGATTTACTTTTTTTCTTCTTCTTCCTTCTTTCCTTTTTGGCTTTCTCAGGATGAAACATTTGGATCTGATCTCTCGAGCTGCGATCTCTCATCATGAGCTCATTAGTCAGTGATGGGGAAGAGAATCAGAGATGGTACCGGTTCTAAGGGAACACAAGTTGTGTGTGTTTGGGTGGCTGGGTGCTCCGGCAACAACAACTTTTCCTGTGATATCTTGGCTATGATTTTGTCTCCAGCTTCCTTTCAAAGTGAACGTTTTGTGGTTTAAATGGATTTGTCACATTCGGCGCTTTGGGAAGTGACCTATTGAGGTCAGTGAGGCAGGTTGAGTACCTGCACACCTTCATCCTCTACCTGTGCTGTTTGCTGCACCTGACAAACGTATTCCCTACAAAGACGTTCCTAAAAGTTACTTTTTCAAGGTGTTTTTAAGGCAGAGCTGGAATTTGCTAGAATTACCATCAGCTATCGATTAGTGTTGGTTTGCACCTGAAGGATAGTTGCTTTTATAATTCAGTCCTTTTTCAGTAATTTTCTTTGCCAAATTCCTCGTGAACACTCGCTTGTATTTCTGCTACATTGCTTTGAAAACGCCACTATAGGAATATTACAGTAAAAGATACTCGGGTACACAGATGGCCGAGAAAACGTCACACTTTCTCTCTGAATCAATAAGTAAGGCCATGATCGTGTTTTTCCTCGTCAGCTCTTCTAGCAAAAGAAATCATCAGCTGCTGTTTCCTCGTTTCACTTTATCAACGTGACTCTTTTGATCTTTGTTTTTTTTTTGGGAAGCGTATCCCCGAGGTCAGCTTTTCTTCCTCATTATCTCTGTGTCAGCACTTCTCTGGATGTATTCAAGGAGGCCGTGTTCGTGTACGTGTCCTGAGGGCTCTGTCCAACTTTGGAGCCTCACTAGTTGGAGCTAAACACCTGTCACTTCCACACTCCACTTCCGCCTCCGTGTCACCCACAGCACACGGGGCTCTCTGATGAGCCTTGTCCCAGCTGTTTAAGATCAAAGCATATGAAGCAGAAAATACTTTTCCTTTTCCTGTTCCCTTTCATGAAAGAAGACACAATAAAGAGAGTGATCTGGGATTTTTTTTCTAACTGTGTGGAGTCGTGTCAAGCTAAAGTTAGGATCCGGTCCGTTTGGATGTCGCTGCACTTAATGCCTTTTAAGATATTTATTTGTTTCTCGATTCTTTAAGCTGGGAAGTCTCTAATTGTGCAACAAATCTTTTTCTCGTTATTGTAATTCTGTGTTGCTTTTCAACGGCTCTATACATAGAAAGCACATTTTAGTTTCTAGGGTTCAGGAGCACGTGAAGGCAGACTCCACAGGGCTGCCCTAGGAAGCAAGTTCAACATAGCTAAGGTATCTTTGTGAAATCTTCACTATTCCTTATAAAGTAGCTCCCCTCTAGAACAAATACACACCTGTGTTAGCAGGCTAATGTTAGCACACTTCAGTTAGCTCATAGCTTCACATTGCACATAAATTGACACGCAATGACCGTGATCTAAAGACACTGACGTGACATCCAAATAAGCAGTGAGTAGACTATGTTATTTTTTTCTCTAGACCTTGACTAAAACAGCTTTTATACGCAAGGCCGTCCCGTCCATGTAAACATGATGTAATCTGTCATTGTAGACAGTCGTGACTCAGAGAGACATTTACAGAGGGTGTACTCGATTTCTGCTATATTTGTGTAAAATGTCACACATTCTTCCTTTAAACACATAACCATATACACAAAAGAGAAAACGTCATAATTGTTACAAAAGTGAGCATTAATAATTTCTGAACTCCTGTGCTGCAGTGATTTGTGTGAAGCCTTCAACAGCTGTAAGAAATTCCATCATGGAAATAACCACCTTGTGCACTGCATGCTTTAATGCACACAAGGATATTTGGGGCTTTAATCTGCTTATCCCATGATAACATCCCATAGTAGCTGGCTGCTAAGTTAACTTCTTAATACCATAAGAGGCGATTTGCTCGGCTTGGTTACAGCGACCAGCTTTGAGCTCCAAAACCTCTTTACTCTGGCTGCGGTATCTAAGGAGCGAGGAGGCAACACATTTTTGTTTGTGCTAAATATTCCAGCGTCTGTCCCGAGTTTTTGACCTGCTGCCAAAATATTTGACTTTGAGTGAAAACCAAACAACAGAAGCATGAAATTGGAAATCATGCGAGACAGAATAATTAATATCCAACAGCAAGCACATGTTTGTAAACAAACAACACAATGCACTCAAGAATGAAGAAAGAGTGTCAGACTTTTATGTCATGATAACACATGTCATCACACAGAGAAAATGAGGGACAGGCAGGTGTAATTGTTTCTTATTATTCAGGGCTCAAATTGTGTCATTAAATTTAGCCAATAAAAGCTGTCTCCTTGTCCTTGCTGCAGTTGCCATAGTTACCAAACGTGCCCTACAGGACGGAGACGTTACAAGCCGACATGTTGAGACAGCAGACTGGTTCTGTGAAAGAACAAAACCACTCCACAGAACATTAACCAAAGGAGTGTTGAAGGATGGAGAGAGCTTTACCTAACTGGAGAGGCTCTTAACCATCCCTCACATTTAAAAAAAAATCCAGAGCAGCACAAAAAAATGTTGAAAACTAAGCAAGTCTTCAAAGCTGATGATATGAGGCAATAATAAGACAGAGCGGCAACTTCTGGTGTTGAAAAGTTAAGTCAATGTGGAAGTGCAAAAAACTGCAGTTCCTCAAGTGTCCACTTGAGGCTGGCTCCAAAAGACCCATTCCTAATACAACTTCATAATAGATATGAGTACTGCAACAGAGTTATATATTTTGTTGCAGGCTGGGCTAATGTTAAGTTGTGTCAAAAGAGCGACAGAGAAGTGAGAAACCCAGATTTTTAAGCTTTAAAACGGCTTAATTTTTACCCTTTTTCCCTTTATTTTCTTAACTATGAATTAAAAAAACAGCCTTAAAATGTGTAATGGAAAACTCTGAGAGCTACATCTTTCCACCTTTGCCTAATGTTACACACTTATTCGACAGCTCACCCACAGAAGAGTGTCCGAGAAGATTATTTACCATTACACAACTTCGTTTTTAATTTTTTTGTCATCTTAAACGTATAGTATGTAAAATCTGCTGCTAGGGGGCTCTCAGAATCAAAACAATAACAAAAGATGACGTTGAGATTCGCAGGGTATTATGGGAGAAGACGAACGAACTCTGTGTTGAATCAATACGAACGGGCAAAACCGACCTGTGAAAAACAATATGTGTACTGACGATGTATCCAAGTATAATTTACATGACGTTTTATATCACAGCAGCACATACAGCAAGCATGACAAGTTACAAAAGCAGTTCTTCTTAGCTAGTTCTAGCAACAGTGTGCATCATTGCTTCATGTGCTACTGTTTTGATGAAGAAAAAAACAGTAAACATTTTAAGTAGGTAAATAATGGTATAAAATCGATGATTTGACTGCAGACTCACTGCAAGCTCTGACTGCATGTAAGGCTGTATTGAGGCTTTTCAGATACTGCTAGTAAAAACAGCACTATTTTACCCTCTAAGTCTCTGAGTGGGAAGGCGGGAGACAATGTTTGATTGACAGCTGAGCTTGTACGCTTATCAGGACCCACTATAAACAAACTCACTGCTAATATTTACAGCTTACAAGCTGAGAAAAGAAAGTGTTGTGTCTGCAGCTGCTCGCTAAAGAAACTAATTCTCAGTACTTAATCAATACCTAAATATGGCGATTACATATGCAAGCTTTTGTTTTTTAGATATTGCAAACAAAAGGTACGAATTGAACAAACATGTGTTTGTCTCTCAGGTTAGGCTCTGGGCGCAGGAATATCCTCTTTGTATTCTCACTCCGGCTCCTCTGCTGCTGTTTGCAGCGTTTACCTCATTAGTCAAATGAGATCCTACAACAAACATTTGTTATTTACAATTTAAGACTGTTGTGTTTGAGCATGAATGTGTGTGTGTGTGTGTGTTGGGGGGGGGGGGTAATGGACAGAAAACTTGTGAACAAACACATTGGGATGTTTGCTGATTTTTAAGCTGTTTAAAGTGCCGACATGTTCATAACGCTATCTGGCCTGCCAGTGTACACCTTTAATCACAGATGATTCCCTGGTGGATGATTGTATTGTAGCTCATCTGCTCATTCAGTGAGCCGTGGTGCAGGACGGGACATGCTTCTTTATAGGAAGAGGGAGTGGCTGATTGTAAATTTCATCCTAAAAACATATCACTTTGTACACTTCTACCTAGAATATACATGTGAACTTTTTTCAGGTAAATACCTGTGTCAGCTAATCCTAAAACACTGAATGATATGACAGGTAAAGAATGATTATGTGTTCTAAAAAATAAGAACGTCTCTCTTATTGGACCTGTCTTTTTATTCAGTAAGATTTTATGTAATGATATGAAATCAAGATGTGTGGACGTAGTGGTGTGTATGAAAACAAAACTTGAGTGGTACACAGAGAACTTTGCCATTATTCATGTCAGTCTCACTTTCTGTCAGTCTGGGATATATTCAGCAGACGATGACTTTATTCATAACTCCAGCCACTCTCTCCTCGTGTACGTCACAGAGGCAGCAGCGGTAGCAGCGACGGCGGTGTTGTGTCAGGCTATCTGTCTCCTCCAGACGGACTAGCCTTGCATGTGGCTCAGAATAGAGCAGCTGGGCAGCCGGCTCTTAGACTGAGGCGGTGAGTGCTGTCTGTGGTCAAAGAAGAGCAGGCAGAGATATGGCCTGTTAAGCTGAAGGCAGACACGGCCCTGCTGAGAGCCCGTATCAGCTATTCAGCCAAGCCAGCTCCTGTGAGCAGAGGAGAGGCAGCGGAGGAAGAAGAGACGGATAGAGACAGCTACCAGATAGACAAACTGGATGAAGAAAAGAACTGACACCCTTATGGATGCATCCCGGTAGTTTTGATTCTCCTATAGGGCTTTCACACTTGCAGAAAAAACTCATGAAAATCTCCTGATATGTCCAGGAGGAGCTGTATGTGTGAACGCCAACAGCCACATTTTTTCACTCTGACTTTACCCAGAGTTTCTCCTGCCAGCTCCCTAGTATTTGTTTCGAATTAAGTCTGAGTGAGCTGATGTGAGAACGCAGCAGGATATCATCCGGAGAATAACCTCGAGCCAGTGGGAGGGGGTGGTGATTTATATCCTGTGACTGGAGTCAGTGCATAGACTGTGTGCAGAATAGGGCCCGAAATATGGGATTTTTGGGGCTGATATCGATATTGATATTGGGGAGACAAAAAATTCGATACCATTGTATCGGTCGATATCTTTCTTTGATCTATATTCGACTTGTAGAGATGGATAAATATAGATCCATACATGTATTGAATTGATCCCTTAAATGCAGCTTTCAAACACTTGAAAACGTGGAAAAGACAGATAATGAAGAAAAGATGGTCACTCAACTGGAAAGCAACTGCACATGTACGTGCGTCACCGCTTGACACTCTGCAGAGTGATAATGCTGCTTGTAATCTATATAGCACACTCTGCTGTTGACAGCCAGAAAGAGTACTGCTAGTGTAATACAATGAAACTCAAATTAAATGCTATTTGACTGGTGAATAAATCTAGTAATATAGGCGCATATACGATAAAATTAGCCAATACCGATAGTCACTGGATATGCTAATATCGGCCGATATTATTGGTGTGTGTGGTACAAGATGAATCTCTTGTACACTTGTGAGTTTTGTGTGGCGTTAAACTCTTAAAAAATAAAAGTACTCAAAGTTTCATATCGAACAGCCAGTTATGATTCAGCATAGTCGGATGCAGCTCTAATAAACATTCTCACCACATACTTGGAAGCATCAAAAATACATGTTCTCTTCTGCCAATACTCATTCAGCACCCCGTGTGCTTCTGAGATTCAGCATCCACGCAGAGCTTCTTTCTGGAGCCACAGGTTTTGAGTTTGAATCTCTGCTGGAGTCTGGACAAGCTTGCAGCACCAAGTGCCGGGCCACAGGTGTCCTCACAACCACACAGGCGGATCGATCAATTAGGAGAATAAATAATCCTCCACAAGTTCTGTTCAGCGTGTTCACTCTGTGATTGATTCTCCACATGCTACCAATACTTCCAAGCTGCTTCTTTTAAGGGGGACAAACTTGTTTTCTACAAATCTTCTCAAAGCCAGCTCCTTATCTAAAAGAACACAGAGGAGAACTGGGGTTATTGATCACTCGGCTGTAATTCAGCTTGACAGAGTTAATAAAGGCTAGTTGAGTTATGATTGAGCTGCCTATAAACGCAGGAGTCGGCCACCAATAATGTGTTTCAGCCCTGCTTTCAGATCTGGAGGATCTTCATTGTTATTGTGTCTCTCTTCCAATGGCATCCTGATGGGACCCCCCCCCCCCCCCCCCCCCCCCCCCCCCCCCACCCACACACACACACACACACACACACACATACATACATCTGTCACATCTGTTTCTGTTTCTAATGACCCCCAACATAAATGGAATTCAAAAGGCTTTGAGATATTTCTCCCAAAACATTGAAGCTTATCTCTGTAAAAGAGCCTCGAGAATCCGTCTTCGTCCCAGAGAAGGAGACAGAGGACTTTGAAAACTTTTTCAATTACAGAATTGATTTGTGCCACTTATTGGACTCAAAAGCTCAATGATTTGCTAATTGCCTCCAAACTGATTTGGCTTTGTTTGTCCAATCTTTATGTATGAGGCATTGTTCTGGATAAAAGTCGAGCCAAATTATTCTGGAGAGAGATGTGAAGAGGGGGGGCAGCATTTGTTGCGGTGAAATGTGTATTGAAAAAGCTTCTAAAAACAAATGAAAGAATTTATTTTGTGTAGCATCTGTGCAAAGTTGTGCACGCCTGAGAAGATGTTTTTGGCTCTGGCTGGTAGGGACAATGTGAGGCTGTATTTCTATTAAACCATTCAAGTGTATCTGTGCAGTTGAATCCAAACTTAAAAACAAAATCGATTTTTATATTCCTGCAGTTTATCATCCAACAACTAAAAAAATGGTCAATGCTGAAGGAAAGAGTATATCTGTGGTTAATAATCAAGACAGGATTTGGTTTTTCCCTGCCCATATTTTCCAAACTTTCTGGGTGTCCTGGTCAGAAAAGTGGAATTTAATCTTTTGAAATGTATATGATTTTACTAGCTATGATGATACCTCTCCAATGGAAGGACTTTTGCTAAGAAGAATGGTTAGAAAATACATCGACCCACTTACATATATAAGGACAGGATGCAGTTTGTATAGCTCTGCAGAAAGGCTAAAAGCACGGGGATGCAGTAAGCCTGGCTTTGCCAATGGTTAATTGGCAAAGCCAAATAGTTTATTTGTTTATTTGTTAGGATCAACACTAGCTGTACCCGAGAGCTCAGCTATTCTTCCTGGGGTCTTCCTGGGGTCCAGTCAATAGTACCTCTACCCATGAATCAATTGTCTTGCACTTGTCTGTAGCCAGGTTGCACTGGAAGGAGGCTAAGCCAAGTTAGTCCAGAAGTCCCAGGAAAGTAATCCAGCTCCTCCTGAGGGGTATCTTGAGGAATTCCCAGACCAAATGAGATATGCCATACCTCCTGATAGTTTTTAGTCTACCCTGGGGCAGGCGTGGTGCTAGGATTCCAATTTTAGATGGGCCCAGGTAATTTTGGCTTGGCCTGTTAATATCAGGAGTTCAAACAGGGCCCCCTTCGTATAGCCTACTATTTTCTAAACTTTTAAAGTACTTGCTTGTGGTGTTTCTGTGAAACATTTATGATACAGGGACAGCCTTTTGGTCACCTGCTGACTACTCGTATATTAATTAGACACGGGTAAAACACGCCGGCCTTATTTCCCAATGCAAAAATAACTATCAATCAAAGTACAGTAAAAGCCTTATCCTCTTACTTACTGTATGTGACCAATACATTGTTTTTTGTGTGTGTGTTTTTTTATCCGTCTTTTTGATGACCTTAATGGATTAATATCATTTTACGTTGATATCAGGGAGAGAGCATGTCAAATATGAATCTAGGAAGGAAAGGAGATGCTATCTTCTCCCGCTCATTCGGTTTGGCCAGTAGCACAAGTGGGTGGGCCCAGGCTCTTCAGGCCCTACCGTAATGCAGTGCCTGACCTGGGGTGAATGTTTGACCAGCTTGGAAAACCTATATCCCAAAAGACAGATTTGTTAATTGTTTTGCATCAATACACCAAGACAAATTCCTTGTATGTGTAAATGCCTTCTTTAGCATCCATTAAGCCCATTCATTAACATAGCCCTGATTTTAACTTGTGAATCAGTTATGAGCTTGTCAACATTTTCGATACTTCAGTGCTTTCCGATGTTTTAAAGCATCACGTTCTCCACTATTATTTTAGATAGTATTGAAAAGTACGGAAGCTTTAAAAAAACAAAGCGGCCGCGAGCCAAAGATGGAGATCACTGGCCATGTTTTACAAACGCATTGGCAACGCACCAAAATGTTACCTACAGACCAAATAGGGTCTGCCACTGTCGATTCCTCCTGAGAGGAGTCTTTGTATAAAACCTTTCATTACATAAACAGAAACGGCACCGCACCCTCTCCGGTAACCTTGACCACGCTGACCAATCAAATTGTTAACAAGCTCTCTGTCCTTTTCCTCAGCATGTTTGTTATTACTTCAGAGGCCGACACACTCGAGTAATAACATCAGAGCTATGGTGATTGTCTCTCTTTGGGGCAGACAGCAGACTAATTGGTCCCATCTCCACTTGAGTAGATGTTCCAGGAGCTGGGCGTAATCTCATTACAGGCAGAGGCGAGCAGCCACCACTGGGCTGTGTTGGGAGTTAAAGGAAGTCCCATCGTCCATGTTGAGTTGGTCAGAGGCAAAAAAAAGTCTTCCTATGGAAACTGTGTCAGCGAGGACTTGTCAGGCTGACAGCTCCTTGTGTGTGAATGTAAAACCAGAGCCAGGTTGTTATTTCTTTCTTGGCAAATGATTCTCCTTATGAATAGCACAGGTACAGCTCAGGGCCGCTGTTGTGACAGCGGCCAGTATTGCTATCAGCTAAAAGTGTTTCCCTATTCAGTAAAAGTGCAGGCGCCAAGAGGCTGAGTAATGTCTGAGAAATTATTTGTGAATAAACCATCTAAAGGTTAGGCTCACAGCTTGGCTAGATTTCTCTGTCCCATAATTGTACTTGAAAAACAACCTGCTAAAAGGCCCATTTTACTTGGCAATATTTTAGCTGGATCATTATGTTTAAAAGTGGGAGTCGATTTTGGTCAGCAGGTTTATTTAAGGGGAATAGTTTTTCAGAGGGGGATGTTAAAGCAAAAGTTGAACTTCTGGTAAAGGACAATAGATTTGTTTTGGCACTTAGCGAAAACGTCTGAATTAAGTATAAGGCTTTGAAAAATAAGCCACAATATGAATTAAGAAAGATCACAGTCTGTGCTGACAACCAACATGAACTTCAGTTGACACAGCTCATTTCTTGTTCATGTTTAACTCACCCTGCAAATCAACAGCAAGTTGAACATGCATTTACATTTTCTGACTATTTATTCAATGTTTCTATAGTCCAGATCATATTGGGGTTGATTGTAATGTACGTCTTTTTTTTAAATGTTGCTTTTTCACAACATGAATTACAGAACTGAATAAACAGGTCATCATTGGTGGTGCATATAAAGCCCATATATTGTTTGTAGTTGAATTTCAGTTCAGGGTTACCATCTCAATAGTCCAGAGTATAAAGAGAGGGTAGAGATAAAACCTTGAGACTTTATCGGATTACCTCAGGCACATGTCCGTCTCAGTCCATCTCCTTTTCATAGAGGATTCAAGATGATTGTCATATATGTAAATTGCCTTGAGCTTATATAGCGCTTTTCTAGTCTTCTGACTACTCAAATGCTTCCACACCACATGTCACACCTACACGTTCACACACTGATGGCAGAGGTTTCTATGTAATGAGACCATCTGGAGTAACTAATCCCATTCATACACATTCATACGCCGCAGGCGAAGCAGCGGGAACAATTCGGGGTTATGAGTCTTGCCCAAGGACACATCGGACATGTTGCTGCAGGAGCTGGGGATCGAACCCCCAACCTTCCGTTTGAGAGACGACCGACTCTACCAACTGAGCCAAAGCCGCCCATGTGGCATTAACAGAGTACATTTACATACAATCCAATATAAATACCTTGATAAGAGAAGAAGCAAGGTGTAAAGTGAGAATTGCTCATTGTGTTCCAAGTTTTGTACGTCTTTGCTGTCACTCGTACATGTTGAGGACAGGAGAAAAAGATTTCTCTCTTTCAGCTAATCAAACATAGCAGCTTGGTCAGTGGCTGATTACTTTAACAAGAAATAGTATACCCCTCTAGAGTCTATTTTGAATGTCCAGTACTCCTTGGGCATTGAAGGAACAAATATTATGCTTCATCTCATGAGACTTTCAGATAAAGAGGTCAAGTAAGCAAAAATATACAAGCAACATCTGGTTAGACTTCAGAAATAGACTTGCTGCTAAACATTTTGAATTTTATGAGTATCAGAAATGTATCATTAATAGTTAATATTGAGGTAAGCCACCAAAACTTCCCAATGGTGTTCAGAAAAAGATCATGGCTTTAATTAGGTATTGATGTATGTACAAAATGGCGTAGTCACTCAACGAGGGTAGGTGTGTTACCGAACAAGAAGGCTGGTACGTCCAACAACAATCACAAGTTAGACGACCAAGTTATGTAGGAAAGTTGGAACTGTAGGCTACACAACTTGCAAAGGAGTCAACATCTCAAACACTGACCTTTGGTTTTACATGGGCATCAAACAGCAGTCTCTTAAAGACAAGTTGTTTGACCCATTTGTTGCTGTTGACCACCACCGTCACTAAAGTGTTGACTCTTAATACTACGACTTTTAATAGTACATCAAGTGTGTTTGATTGCACACCTAAAGAATAAACCAGAGTATTTCGTCTACCGTACATATGAAGGTAGAGAGGTACAGCAGCATCATATTTTGACTAGTTAGACCACTTTCCAAGCTGTGGTATTTGGCGCTTGGAATAAGAACTGGAAAGAGACGATACTGACATGACTGAATACAGACATTTCCTCAATTGTACAGTGTTGGAGACAGGGAAGCAACTGCTCAGGAACTGCTTTGCACAAATCTCTTTCCTTAGTACTATATTTTCCTCTAAAATGTATGATGTCACAGTTGGTTCTACCTCTGTAAACACGCTCTTGGTTTTTCCATCAATTATTAATAAATGTGTTTTGCAGAGAGCATACTCCTCAATTTTCAGCCCCGAGCCCTGTCGCCTCCAATCACTTAGAGATATGGTGTGATTCCCTGTTCTTATTTCCAATAAAGCTCCTCTGCATTCCCTACCCTAACAGCGAGAGTTATTGCCATGTCAAGCAGCAAACCATCATCATCACTAATCATTCTCTCGGCCAGCAGGTCTGACTAAGTACTCAGTTGAAGCTATTAAGGTACTTGTCAACAGCACTTTGCAGAGTGTGCTGCCTTTGGCTTTCAATCTAATCAGCCTGGATAAGAGCCTGCCGACAACACCCGAGATGTCTCCTCTTCACCTCCAGCTCATCATACGACAACTTTAACTGTCTGTTTATCCTCACCTATACCTGCAAAATGAGCCATGAATTCAGTGTTCTTCTTCGACTACTTTTTAAAATTGATTGGGCTCTTAAAGGAGGACGAGAAGGCGTTAATTACCTCGTACCTGTGTCGCTCAGGCGCTGAATAGCTCCAGATCTTTGGCATCATTACGACAAGTGAAGGACTCCACTAGTGAGATATCTCCCTCATTAGACTTCAGCCCATCTGACAAAAAAAGATGGACTGCTCTGCTCCATTTTTCAGCTGAGATGAAAAGGCAGCTCGTATCAGATTACAAACACGATTTCCTGCAGTCCTTCTCTCCTGGCCTTCCCTCAGAACTCCTGCCAAAGTGATGGCACCTTGATGCCTTTTATCAATCTTATAGCAAACGAAAGTCAGGTTCACGCTCGGGCTACTCTTATGTTACCTCTTTTTACCTCCCAGGATCCTTGAGTCCTTGGCTTTCTTTTAAAGCCTCTAGAGATTTGGTTTGAAATAGTAAAAATGCATTATGATATTAAAGTTGAGAGGCTCAAAAATCTGCAAAAAACATTCATTACTTTCAGTAAACCCCAGATCAAAAACTGCTCATTTAGCTGTTTAGACTGTGAGATGAAGTTTTGCTTGACAGCTGCATGGCTCCGCACACTCAAACATAACATGTGACAATAAGCACCATGCAACTTTTTACATCATGTGTATCAGCTGCTGAATGAGACTCAGAGAGGAAGCAGAAGCTACACCATCTGATCTTATTTTAATTTCCATTAGTCACTAAATGGGTAGAAATATGGAAATATTATCAGACTGTTTATGCGAAAAAAGATCAGCAAATGCATGCACAGATGCTCAAAAGTGTGAAAAGATGAGCAAATGCGTAGACATGTCTGCAAATATATTGACCGAAATTTTAAGAGCTCCCCCTGCTGACCGGCTGCTGTATAGGTCATAAACCCCGTCTCCTCAATCATTTCAAATGTCAAATGTGTGTCACTTTATTTAGAAAACTTGCATATTCCAAAACCTGCAGGGAAGAAATTGTACAGCCTGCACCAAACTCTTCATCCAAAAACAGACAACTAAGGTGAACAAATCACCTGTAAATGACACTAATGCAAGATGTAAGAGGCCAAATAACTTCCATGTGACAGTTGTGACTATTTTACCGAATCCATTTTGTAATCTTTGTAATACATATCTGAGCTTCACCATGCCAGATTGGATTAAAACCAAAATCGATGAAGTTCAGAAACTCAAATGACAATAATTGGACTGTGGATTTAAAATGACTGTATTTAAAAACAGAACACCCTTTATTACATACGTAGAAAGCTATCAGGGATTTTGGTTTCCAGTGATTTAATCCTTCCAAACATGGCATCATAAAGACGTTCAAGCAGCTTTAATGATTCAAGTAAATATAAATCCCTAGATGAAGACTTCGGAGTTCCCCTCGTCCTTGTGTTAATTTAGAGAAGGACAAGTAAGACCGTTTATTTCAGTCCTATCAGTTTCCGTCTGTTATTTTTACTGCCAGAAATTCATGTCAGAGCCAATTTGTGGAATAGAATTTTTTGTTGACTTAATCTGGCAATTGGTATGGTTTGGAAATGGATGGATGGGTGCCATTATGTTGAAAAAAAGAAAAGGAATATTCATTTTAAAGAGCACAGCATAAGACTGTGTTGCCCATGGTAACAGGCACCACTCAGCCTATTAGGACAGCACATTAATATGTCAGAACTCCTTGTTACAGTCCAGAGCTTCAAACAATACATGAATCCTGCATGCTCCAATGTTCTTGTATTTTATTTTTATTTTTCAAATACACCTTTGACTGATACCAGTGGTTCCCAACCTTTTTCCAACAGGCCCCTTTCACTTTGCACATCAACACAAACATATATCTATTTACACTAAACACATCGTCCATCACGTCTTTTACTAACACATTCTTGTATTTTTTTTAAATTTATCTTAAACATTGTCTGCAAAAAGTAGAGAGTAGCAGCTCAAACGGTGTGTGACGGCAAACTGGAAAAAAAATTAACTAGTGGCTTTAGCAGAAGAAATAATCAAAAGTCATACTGCACCATGAACCTTCCAAGTGTTTCCAGTGTAATAACAGACATGCTTCGACCTCATTTCTTTTTAAACTGACTTCATAAAAATGTAAAAAGTCTTTGAAAATGAAAAATTCTTTGGACTTCCACTTGTAAGCTTTATTCTTCCAATCCTGCAATACTTTTAATAAAGATGAAACAGGCTGCTTTGTGTAGTATTTGATGTCTCCAAGTGGCTTCCTAACTTGTTTTGTCTTCATGCTGTCATTCACTAACACTCTGAGTCCAGACACTCAGGTTTAACCTAAGGTCTTGTAAAATGAAGCCAAGAAGTGCAAAATCCTGCAGTTCATCGAGTGTCCTCTTGAGGCTGGCTCCAGGAATACCGGAAGTCACAAACACACACAACAGGCAAAAAAGCTGATTTTACAGCATAAATTAACATGTTTACAGCCTGGTACAAAATACGAAATAGCTCTGATTAGTTATTGTCATCACTGGCACACACTGTACGGGGGGTGAATTTTTTTAAAACGATTTTGAATTTTGATTTTGAAAATGGTGTTATCCATAGTTAGGGGCGTAGCTGACATGATTGACAGGTGGGGGAGATGTAACGGTTCGCCAAGAGGCTTAAAACCCGCCTCAGCTCCAGCTCTCAGCCTGTCGTTAGGTTGACTGAAAGTTAGGCTGAGACAGGATTTCCAGCATGGTGGCTGCTGCCGATGAGCCTCCGGAGCCCCCTGTAGTAACAGATGGCTGACGTCACTCAGGCTTCGTCCATTAATATTTACAGTCTATGGATACGATACCATAAGATACAATCAATACAATACACAATACTGTCCCCAATTGAGGAAATTTGACACAACACAAACATGACACAAAAGACCCAGACAATCTTGATTTTTCTGTCTCACAGTTGTGGTTACTGTGTCAGCTTTTTGTGTCCCGTGTTATCAACACATCAGCTTTATGAATCCTCTATATACATTTATTTAAGCTGCTCTTCTTGAACCATAGAAGGTGTCTCTCACACAGTGCCACGTTCCTCTCTCCTTTCTTTCCACATCCACGAGAGGTGTGTTGTTGCCATGGTAACCGCAACCCTTATCACACTTACATGGGCATAATTTAGGCTGCGATGGTTTATTAGAAAAAAAAAAAAAAAGCAGAGTTCAGAAGATTAAGTGCAAGTCAAAGGGAACTTTATACGTTTCTTGAACTGTTAATTAGATGCCTGCGTGACTTAGTCTGTTTGGTAATGAGCAGGAATCCGTTATGTGTGGCATTGCATGATGTCATTTATACAGTAAAGATGGTATTGTTATGAAATGAATTTGAGGCGTCTTCAGTTATATGAAATAATTTGAATATTATGTAATTATGGGAATTTCAATTAGCGCTGCAAAGATTAAAATGTTATTGGAAAGGAATAATGCTAAGCCTCAACATTTATGCAAAATGAGACAATATGCAGCCTAAAGATCTGCAGAGGCATATCGTGAACATACAGTGAGTGTAGGCTGAGAGATCCTACACACATTTTAAATACATTTAAAACCATGTAAGGAATATGCATTTTTGACATAATCAAATATTAAGTGATAACATACTGCAGAGAATATTAACAGAGTGTGTTTATTCTATTAGGTCATTACTGTCAGAACATATGTGCTATGTAATAAGGTTTAACTGATGGTGAGACATGTTGATACCATCGTCAAAGACTGGAAGATTATTAAAGATGACACAGATTCCATAAGGCTGCACAATCCTGCTAAATCTGGGACAGATAAAGTGAAATACTGAGCAGTCTGACAATACTGGTTTAAATAATGCAGTAAAGGTTTGCCTGCAGTAGTTATAACACCAGGTTTTTTTTTCAAGGGTTTGCGTAGCACTTAAAAACCTTGAAAGCAACTTCTTTGTAGTGGTTGTAAAAACGTCTTTCGATGTTTTATGTGCATGCTTTGGAGAATACTGCGATTCAAATGCTTACATTATTTGAAGGGGAAATCATGAATAATTATAATACATAACTCAACTATGAAAGTATTCATCCTGCGAGGTGATTCCTCTGAGACCAATTGTATAATAATCAAAAACGTCTCTTCATGCTGCCGAGCTGAGAGAGATTAATTGTTATGATTTCCTGTCATTGTTAGGTTTAATAATCCTAATTATCTTGAGCAGGAACAGGTCTCTTCCAGTTTGGTGATTTAATTTCCTTTGCATGAGAAAACAGTTCAATTTGACTGCCTTTATTTACAACCAATGCACAAGACACACAGCAGTACGCACTCTGGGGAATAGCAGAGCTTAACTACACCTGGTAAATCAATAGAAGGCAGAGGTTATGGATTTGAGAGTTAATATGAACTGTTGACAGATGGACTGAACTCCACCTGCGCAGCATTGAGTCCAATCACCCAACAATGACTGGAGGATTAATTGCCAATTTAGGCTACAAGTTACTGAAAGCTTTAGTGGCAGAAAAGTTATTGGCAGAAAAGGTTTAATGCTTGCACCCAGGAGAGCTTTGTGGTTGGACTTTGATTTGCAGCCAGTGGCAATCCCAGAGTCTAGAGGGGCCCTAGGCAAAAAAAATTGCAAGGGGGCCCCTCTAACCAGTGTTCATCCAAATTATAAGTATTCTAACACAGTGGATGACACTGTCAAAATGGCATGGGTAGAGACCATGTTTATTTCAGTTACTCCCAGAGAGATTGCTCCTCTTCGTTTTTTCTTCAGTGACTTTCATAGACAAACTAAGGGGGCCCCCTTAGGGAGTCATTGCAAACTTTGCACATTTTGAGCCTCTGCAGTGGTTTAAAGTATTTCAGCCCTTGGGGGCCCCCCTACTTGCACACCAAGCAGTTGCAGGCCTTGCCTGTTGACAAGCAGCGCCTCTGTTAGCAGCTGGCGGTTCAGTGGGAGCCTTGGTCTTGACAGATTTGTCTGGTAGAGAGATCTTGGCGATGACATGCGAGCGCTTGTGAGTGGAGTCAACTTTTTTTCCTTTCTCAGCTGAGGACTTTTTGAAATGATTTGGCCTTGAGTGCTCCAGGTGAGCATTGCATTCAATCATGTGGATGGAGATCTTCTTAAAGGCTGAGTCATCCCCACACCGTGTTTGTTTTTTACATCTTATGAAAGGTGGCAGAAATACACACATCCTTTATTCAAGGACGAGAACAGATCGTTGTGTAAAAATTACTGGGTAAAGAAGAAGTAATTAGTCAGCCATTTCATCGTCTTTACAGTTGCTAATGTTAATATTAGACTGATCAGTGTATTATCACAGTTAGCTAATACTGCTATCTTATTCATTGTTGTTGCTCTGTTTGTCTCTATCCTACTTACTCCTGCATCTCCCTCTATGCCACTTTTCAAGCCCAACACAGTTTCAGCAAATGACTGTTCAACATGAGTCTGGTTCTGCTCGAGGGACGTTTTTCCTTGCCACTGTAACTTTGCTAAATGTTGCTTAGAGCTCATGATGGATTCATGTTTGGTCTTTGTAGATACTATAACAAAGAGTGGATCTTTTACCTGCTCTTTTTTAAAGTTTCTTGGGATAACATTTGTTATGAATTGGTGCGATACACATACAGATTTATTGGTCTTTGCTAGAGTTGTTTTATTTTTCCATTTGTCCTGAACTGTCTCACTGCTTTGTCCTCAATGATGCATCAAGGTAAAGAATGGGGTTTATATATTGGGAAGGCAGGGAAATGATGTTACATAAAACAACATTAACACCGTGCATACAAGCTAAAGTCAGTACTTTATTTCACATAAAAGGAGCAGAATGTATTTGTGTTAGAATACAGGGGTAAGAGACCAAACTTGTCAGATAATTAAATACACATGATGAAGTATTTATCCCTTGTTATTACCATTCTCTACATTTGGGAGCACATGTCCTACTTGTTGAGGGACAAAATAGCTAGAAAACACAGAATGTTTAATTAGCATCACTGAAATCTCTGAATAATTCTGAGCACTTTTTGTGTTTGGGGCCAAACTGCATGTTGATCTCATTTTATTGAACTGTTGTTCCTTGCTCACTGAGGCATCACTCTGTTGTGTTGTTTAAGTCTGGATGCTGTTTTTTTCCTGACTAATTGTTGAGATGCTGCTTTCTCGCGGCCCGGCTCTGACTTGTTCATGCCCACGCTGCTGATGCTTGTTAGTGTGATGATCCACGTCAGCTCTGGCCCACTGTTTGCATTCCACTGAAACACAATTAAATTTATGTTTGAAATTTGGCAACCAGCTGCTTTGTGTGCTCAGCTTGTTGTGAGGTGGTGGGGAAAGCAAATGTGGAGCTGCAGGGGCTACAGGAGCCTGATTAGGTCAAAAAGAAAAAAGGTGAATTGAGTTGTTTAGAGTTCTAGCTGATCACAGGCGGAGGTTTGTGCATCAAAGATGGATCCACTCAGTTTGACCGCTGAGAACAGATCAATAGACTGATCAATAATGAACTTAACTGTCAGTTGCAGCTGCAGTTGTGTCTTATTATACTTTCTTCATCATATTAATGTTTATGGTTCTAACACAAATGAGTAGCTTTAGTTTTTGATTTATACATTTTAAGAGTTAAAATATGTTTTATATTTGCTTAAATTCTCATCATACAATGACAAAAAACAATCAAATAATTGAATAATCACGTTTATGTGATTTTTGCACGGTAGCAATGAGCCATTTTGAACGCCCCTCCGTTTGCCAGGCAAACAGCAAACAAACAGGTGTTGCAGAGATGGAAGCAGGCAAGCGAACTGGTTCAGATAGAACTGATTCTACTCGACCTAAAAAACCTCTGCAATTTTTTAATAAGCTCCACGAGCAGAAACATGGTGAAACTAGGATAAATATTAGAGATGCTTTTGAAAAATGTTGAGAGGTTAGGACGCAGATAGGTTTCAAGCCCGATGCAGAGCTGGCTGAACAGTGAAGCTTCAGTGTCCACCACATGGCAACCTGCGGGCAGATCGACTATAGGGAGGAGGGGCGGGGGGGAGACAGTTCCCTCCAATGTTTTGAATTTGGACTGCAGTACCCATTTTTAACGCTATGTGTCAGAGTTACGGATTGCTCCTTTAAGTTAAATAAGCCAAGCCCTTATCACCGGTATTCTTTCTGTTCTAAATTTAACTTGTTTTCCTGCACAGCTCCAGCTGTATCTTCAGCTTCCTAAAACTCCGTTTTTGGAGTGGACATCTCCGAGTCTGTTCCTTAATATGCTATCTCTCTTTATATTATCATCAAGAGCCTCTGGTCCCCCCTGTTGGGCAGTACGAGAGCCTCGTCAGGCTTCTGTTTTAGCTGCTTGTTGGACCAATTTGTGGCCAGCATTAGGCTTTCATTACAGGTCTCCCCGTGCACGCACACCTTGTAAGATGGGACTTAATTAAGTTTATGCTTTCCCTGGCAGACCCGGGGGCTGGCTGCCTGTTTCTGCTGCCGATTGTTGATTTATGTCGAGTCCTCAAGGACAATCTGCTCCCTCTTCCACAGAGCAGGGCCTGAAAACAAATTCTAGTTCATTGCCAGCTGTTTGGGGACGGTATCTTCCAAATAAGGTCTTTAAATTTCATTCCTCATCTTGTCTTGTTCTTCTTTTGCCCCCATTTCAAGAGAGTTTACAGCATTGTGTTAACACTTTATTCCAGGGACAATGTCAAGCCTTCTTTGCCTTTTTTCTTTGTTTTTAAGGGAAATATTCTCCTGTTTGTAGTGATGCTAATTCTGTATTCCAGTTAGTAGGTAGTGTGCAAATACAATTTAAGCATCTTAAGTTGAAGTTTTTGTGAGTTACGTTCTGTGAACTATCCTTACATAAATTGTTTTCAGCTTGTTTTAAAAGCCTGGAGGCCATTAAACTTTTGAGACAAAAAAAGCCCTGATCTCAGCCTGAGTTTATTTTTCAGAGTATTTCTTTGTTGTCAATATCTGGCAAATATGAAAGCAACGCTCTAAGAAGGTATTTTGATTGACAGGAAGACAACATCAAGAGTCAAGGTGCAGAAGGTTTCGGTTTCTGTGCAGCAGTTTGTTACTTTTTTTTCCACATTTCTTCGAAAATTAATTAGTAAAATTGCTTTTAATGAGAGTTTGTTGTTGTGAATGTGCTGCCCTTTGACCTTAGAGTTTCCACAAGTGGTTCTGCTTCTGGCTCATTATAAAGAAAAGACATTTGCCTGTGCCAGGTTCAGCATTGATGTGCTCTTCCCACTCTTGTCAGCCACAATAAATGAGATTCATCTGAGAAGCCGATACAAATAAATCCAATAAGGTTTTGTCACTCACCGTGTGACCTTTAGTGACACCGCTCCACCTGTTCTTCTTCTGCGCTTTCTCTCTCTTTGTGTCTCAATCTTTCTCCTTCCCATTTGGCTTCATTTCTGGTCCTTTTTCAATAAACCCCTTGCTACTCCCAAGTGAAGCGAAGCAATTGTTTACCGTTTCAGATGGAAAACGGGTGCTCAGCTAAAAAAATGTAGCCCTTAACCACCCAAGGACTCTTAAATAGAGTCTTACTTCTTAGCATTTTTGTCTGTGATGTGATGGTGCTAATGCTTGTGCAGCACAGAGCCCCCCAAAAAGATTGACAGGGTAGCAGGATAAGGTCTGCCAGATGCCACACGGCTGAAACAACAGCTCATCCATCAGCCGCCTCTCTGACACGTCTGCCGTGCCGAGGTTCCTGCTCTGAAGCCTGGCAGACTCCACGCAGGTTGTTGATGTTGCCTCATGGTGCTGGGCGCGGGGACAAAAGAAAAAGATTCTGGCTTCAAACGTGTACCTGCATCGGATTTAACTGCGACATTCCTGGGTTCAAACACAACCTTGGAACTTGCTCAAAAGAACAGGACCAAACCTGTAGATTCACTAGGGACACACAGCAATAAGGAGAGAGTTGGGTCCATGCCCAGAAGAGTCTTTGTTTCTGTCACAGGGTCACTTGAGCAACATGTTCTTACACGCAAAAAAGGAAGAGAGAGGGTGACAAGTAAAAGCAAAAGTTAGCAAACTTTGAGCTAACTTTTTGAAGCCGTTTATTTAATAGGGCTACCCTGACCTGTTAGCTTAAGCCAACAATCGATTAGTTGTAAGTGTTTATTTAATAACCTAACTATATAAAAGCTATATATATTTTTAAATTATATTTAATTGTACATACAATATAATCCCAATTCTGGTTTTAAATTCTGTTATTGAGAGACATGCTTCTCACACACACAGGCTTGAATTACATGCATGCACACAAACGACCTAAGGACATGCATCAATAGAGGGATGTCAGAGCAGGGCTGCTACACAGGAAGCGGGCCATATAGCTGTTTGGGGTTCGGTGCCTTGCTCAAGGGCACCTCAGCAGTACTTGTTACGTGACCTGGCACCTCTCCAGCAACCAGACCAACTTCCATACTTTGGTCCACTCTGGGACTTGAACCAGCGACCCTCAAATTCCCAACCCAAGTCCCTGCAGGCTGAGCTGCTGCGGCCTCATGAATATTTAGAGGTTTGGAAATATTGGTACATCCTCAACAAAATGTTACACTTAAGGGAAAATTATAAAAATAAGACTTTAAATGTGAATTAAATGCGCACATACAGAGCAACCGCTGTAAAAGCTGTAGCATGGATTACTCTAAATAGATTTGTATCCTGATCCATTTGGCTTTTGCCTAGCAAAAAGGTTGTGCATCAAACATATACATTATTTACTCAGTTTAGCAAAAACAAATACTCAGCCCTTTTTTTTACAACATCTATTTTAACCTGAACATATCTGGAAACATGATACTGGCTACTCTTTCTTTAGAAAACATTCTTGTTACGTTCTTCACGGTTCATTCTGTTCATTTTTGTACGAATCAACGAAAGAGAATTACTACCCTTTATAAACTGGGCCATATACACCACATGCAGACATTACTTATTTGGATTGGATTTTTAATTTTTCATAGACTGAGAACAAATTACAATTTGGACAACTAAGACTCTTTTACACAGCTTGTGTTTGGTTGACTATCAGGGGCCAGCAGCTATTATCCACACCATTTGGACTCGCATGCAGCGCAGCTTTAACAAGACTTGAAGTGGGGGAGCTCATGAGAGGTGAACCGAGAGGAGCCTGTTGTGTCTCACAGTGTATCATCAAACATATCTGTAGGAGTCTGGCTGGCCTTTGTGCTCTCCCAGAAAATACATTTTCATCTTATTAATTGTCTTTGATGCTCATGCTCAGTGTATGTCTCTTCTAAACTGTTTAAAAGCGCTGCTGTCTGATTTTAACTTGCTTGTTGTCGCTGTGGCTGGAAGTGGGCCACAATACAAAGACATTTCACACATTATTGTTCTGAAAAATGCTTGTTTTTCTGGCTCACTCTTCTGTGACTAACTGGTCTCATTTGTGAGTCGGGAATCACAAAGAAAGTATTGCAACATCGGCACATAGTTGTTGCTGGAGTGCTTGATGCTGAAGACTAGTTTGATGGGGTGTAATTAAACATATCACAAATTTGTCCTCACATTTCACAGTGTAATAGGGGGGCTGTTAAACATCATTTCACAGCACTTAAGCTTAAGAATCCGTTAATCATTTTCCCACCATTTCAGCACCAGCCTCTAAGTCAAATTGCCAAAATGTTTTCCACAAAAAATCATGGGCAATAATCCAAACTACTCAAAAAGAAATATTGTGTGTGAGGCGTTTAAATGGATAAAAGTGTTGCGTGATCGCTGGGAGCTTAGTAACTTAGTGTAATGAGCCTGAGAAGTTTTTCTTTGAGGTGAAATCACTGCAGGCTGTAATGATATTAGAATAATAAACAATCTCAAGTGGATTTGCAGAAAGTTCTTCAAGCGTGCATGCACAGAAAAACTACATTGATTTTGTGATTAGCTGCGAGTGGAACATTTGGAATATGCTTCCCTCCGCCAGCTCGTTGGACGAACCAGATTCACATCCTTGCGTATCAGTACACTAGTAGAGTCTCTGAACATAACAAGAGACAAGACACCCACAGAATCTGGGTCCATTAATCAGACTGAATGAATATGCAGCAGGGGCGGCTGGTATGCAGCCTGCTGTCTGTCTGGCTAACAAGGCTGGCATCCTGCAGCTTCCCTCTGAGAGGAACATGTATCTTTTTCAATGGACTGAGCTCTGAGCAGCAGGCGTGTGTGCTGCCACTCTCTTTTAGCTGTCTTACTCACTTCCTTCTGCCTGCTTCTCTCATTCCTCGTCTTTTATTCAAAGCTGCTGCTCGCTAACTCTCGCTCTCTCATTCGCTGACTCTTCTCCAATGACTGTCAATATAGAACCATTCTTTGGTGTTAAAAGACAGGGATTATGTTGTGTTTGCTGTGGTGGATGAGCACAATGAAAACCCTTGTCTTTAATGAAAAGAGAAAACGATCATATCAGTGGTTTAGCCTGCACACTAGAAACCTAAAACAGTGTACATGCAAGGAAACCATCCGGTTAGTTCAATATTGCGTGAAAGGATTTACTGTTTTCTGTCTTTTTATGGATTGAAAATGTAATCGCTTTACATCTTACAGCTTGTCAGAAAGACTAAACAGTGTGAAGGCGTCATCTCAGCTGCTGGATCTTTAATATTAAACATTTTTAGACTAAACTGACTGGAATTGACAGATAAATCTGAAAAAATGAAACCTTCCCTGTGTGCTTTCAGCTGCTTGCGTTTGAATGCGCTAAACTGTGGCGGGAAGAACTAATTCTCTTAGTGTTATGCATTGTCAGGAATTAAAAGACACCCTACAGCCAATCAGAAACAAGTATTCATTCACATCGTGGTATATCAGGATTAAAGAAAACCCTAAATCCAATCAGAATCAAGTATTTAACAGCCTCCCTGTAGCCAATCAGAATCACAGAGAGATAACTCATTGTAACACTCTCTCTTTAAGTCAAAGGATGTGACCCACTTCATATGCACTACATCTAACCTCAGCTAGATCAAACAGATCGAAAAGAGCCTCAGTACAGGAATAATCAGCCAGTTCATACCAGGCTCTGTTGCAGCCCTTCCTTCGGGGTACGGAGTGCCGATGATGCCTCTGCAGATGTTGATGACCTCTCTGCCCTTAATGTGTGAGATGTCCAGACGGATAACAGTCATTCTACATCAGTTACATCTGGCAAATCACAGAGGGGACATGGGGAGGGCTGAGTAGAGGTCTCTGCTGTGTAATAATAAATGTTAGATATGGCTTTAATTGCAGACATCAGTCAAGCAGCAGTATTAACCTGGTTAGAGGGAACAGTCATAAAACTGATTGTGGGCTTTTTCCATACACCAGCCAATAAGGACTTGGTCCCCCGGGGTCGCTCTGAAGAATGCTCTTTCTCAGCCGCAGGGCTTTTCCGCGTTAAGGACTCCAAAACCCCTGTTATTGAAAAACGCTATCATCCTCCCTCTGCCTCTGGAGCCGGAGTCACATGAAAACACATAAGCCTGGCTTTCCATGTAAATCACTAAGGATTACATCCAAAGTGACACAGAGGGATCATCAATATGCCTCTGTTGCTCTCCTCCCGACTATCTCACAACATGGCTCCTGTAACTTCATCACTTCACATTCGTCAGAAAATAAACTGACCTACTTAAAGTATTCTCCCGCTCGGTCTGTGAGGAGGAAAGGGAGCACGCCTCTCACATGCAGTTGTGTTTCATGTGCAGTCTCACATTTTTAAGTGGCACACTTTTTTTATGTGCTCGCTCCAGGATGTGTGCATGCCTCCAAATGAGATGATTCATGATTTAACCAGCTGGTACTTTTTATCGCCATATTTCACCTTCTTACTTTTAGTAAATATCCGCTTATTTACTTCACACAGTTTTCATCTTTGACTGTGCTCACTTTGAAAATGAGCCTAAAGAACTTGTTTTTAATAGATGTGTTTCTCTTTGTGGTAAACAGGAGCTAGAAGATTTTGATCTATGTCTTCTTTGTTTCATCACAGTTGCCATATGGGCAGCTGCTGAGTACAAACAGCAGCAGGCACGTGACAGGAGCACATAGGCTCCAGTCTTCCTGGTAGACTATGGTTCGCCACTTCACGAGGGACGATGCTGCCATTGGGGAGCAAGATTCAGGTTATAGTGCAGAGCCTTTTAACTTAATAACTATTGCACAGCCTGACATTTAGATGCAGGTTTAAGATGTTGTCGATCAGCTAATTTTTACATCCAAGTCCTCATATATGGCAGCATTATACATGGCCAAACCTTTCAAAATATGATGTACTAGGTAGCGCTCTAGTGTCATTTTTTAACAGCATCTTCCTCTTCTTGTGTTGTGAAATTGAAGTCAGGTTACATTCAATTAAGTCGACTTGAGGTGGGAATCAGGGTTGATGGATGGCTTACACAAACAAGAGATATTCACCTATGGCTAGGATTTGTTTCCCATACTAATACTCTTGACTTTTTTTTAAAATCAACCTCCTTTTACGCTATGTAGAAAACGTGAGTTACAACATAACTTAGTTATGTAATATTTTTAGTTATATGACTTGTTTAGTAACATAGTACCTTATTCGATCCAAGCTGCCACCTGCCAGTGTGGGAGTGTAACAAGCTGCAGTTCATCGAGTGTCCACTTGAGGCTGGCTGCAGAGGCTCGGAAGTCACATACACACGCATTGAAAAAAGCCTGTTTTTAAAGCAGAAATGAACATGTTTACAGCCTGGTTCGAAGCACACGTTTGGTCTGAATAGCTCATGTCTTTATCGGCGCAGACTGTACAGGGGGTGGATTTTGAAATAACTTATCTGCTTTGATTTTATAAAAGGTACGAGTATTTAATAATATGGCATGTAGCAGACCATGAATGACAGTTGGGAGAGGTGTAGCTGTTTGTCAGGAGGCTTAAGGCCTGCCTCAGGTCCCGCTCTTTACCTGGCGTTAGCTTGACTATTGAGAAAGCATTTCCAACGCCATAGACTGGGGCTTAAGCCGCCTTCAGTAACCAATGGGACGACACTCAGGCTTCATCCATGTTTAAGTACAGTCCATGATTCAACCCTAAACCATGATCTTTCCCTAAATTATACAAAGTAGTTTTGGTGTCCTAACCTAAGCTAACATTTTGAGACAAGTATAAAAGGTTTGAACTTTGAAACTGTAATTGAATATTTAATTTGTTTGCCTAACGTGCCTGCTTCATTTAGAAAGCCTTACTAGATTTTTCAAATGTATAAATGCTATTTTGACGGCAAGGTCCTGCATACACCAACCTGATGCTATAGAGTAGGACCTACATTGTTTTTTTTAAAGTCTATAGTGACAGTCTAGTCTAGGGTTTCTGAAAAGTTGGGAGAGAATATCTGTTCCATCCATTATGGTGCTTCAGGTTAAACTTTTACAGAAACAGATTACTTTTAAACATTATATAATAAAGCTCATAAGGTGGCGTACACATTCAATCCATTAAGTTGTTTAAGATCAAATAGACTGTAATGAAACCTGAACTGTATGCGATGTGTGAAATCCAATCGTCCTCTGGCTGTGATGAATCAGACGATGAAGAATGTGTTCGTCACTTCAGACACAACAGGTTTTAACCCTGCCCGGCATCATAACCACCACAGGGACACTGAGCCATCCATCTGCATTAGATTACAAACACAGCACATAAATGCCTGAAGCTGCAGGTCCTCTGATGATTGGCTCCAAGAAAAATGACTGCTGTTGTATGCCAGAGTTAATGTCACATATATTTGTATTCATCCTTTGAGGATAAGAGCAATTTTAATGGTTAACTTCTGAAAACATGATTTGCCTGTTCATTTTGCTATTAAAATATCTAAATATGAAAAGTTGGTTTAGGATATAAGATACGGTTTAAAAGCATCTTTGCTTGACTGTTACAGACCCCTGATGTGTTGCTCCGCACCTTTCATCTTGTTTCTTCACGATTATTGAAAACATTTGTAGTTCCCTGACTATGACAACGTAAAATCCAAGTCACAGGTTTCTAAATATTCATAAAATTCATGCTTTAAAACTGCAACAGCTTCCACTGGTCTGATTCGACCCACCACACCTCATATCAGGTTCAGACAGCCTCACAGCCAGGAGACAACATCATTCCACTGCTGTGAAGGTCGAGTTTGGAGCTCGTCCCGGGCCTAGTCAACAGGAATGACCTCTTGCCAGATGTCAGCTGACCGTAACCTCTTTCTGCAGCCATATTTTCTCCCTGCGGTGATGCTGCCAGAACATCAAAAGTGCACAAAGGCCTGCAAGTGTTTGGCAGCAAATTTGTGGATTTGCAGGGTTCATTGCTTGTTAGTTATGAGGTGAGCACAAGAGGTTCTGTTTCAGTTAAGTCAGCCATGACAGTTCTCCTTCTTCCACTTTTCTTTTTTTTTGGCTTAGTGCAAATAGACACCATACATTTGGTTCTTGTCATTTCTCTATTTGAAGGAGACATTCAGCTAAAAAGTAATAGAGTCCCTGCGGAGACAGGCAGCCGATATGGCTCTCCTGTGGGGAGAGTTGTACTGGATGGATAATGTCACGGGCCGCTGCTTGGAGAGAGGAAGGAGGAGGAGGGGGGGGTGCTTTGGAGGTGGAGGAGTGAAAGAAAGATAGAGATAGAAGGAAATGAGAGGGTGCAGGAGTGTGGGACTGCAGGTAGCAATCACAAAAAAAGAAGAGTGCCACACACACACACACACACAAACTCTACATTCATACACACCTCTTCTTTCTCTTTTACCTGTCAAGAGTATCAGGGCTGGAGCAAGAATTAAATTAAGCAGAAATGTCAGAGTCATATGCTGCCCCACGCACAGAGTGAGCTTATTAACCTTAATCGCCTCTCAAAATAATTTTCTGTCCAAATCAGTGAGAGACTGTTTTGCCCACAGACTGAAAAATGTTCTATTAGATTATCGTCAACCCCAAATAAGAGAGCAGCGTCATGGTTGATTCAACAAAGTCCCAACTTGCCAAACAAAGGCTGCTTGGGCTGTTTCTGTACTGATCAAAATATGAAGATCAAGGTAGCACTTTCGAGTTAATGCAATGTCCTCATAGAAATTAAACAAAAAGCTGTTAAGTTAGCGGTTTTAAGTGTGCAATGTGTGGTTAGACTTTGAACCTTTTCTGGGTGACATTTGCCGGTTCTCCCCATGCATGGGTTCTCCACGTGTTCCTCCAACAGTCCAAAACATGCTTGTTAAGTTAAATCGCCACTCTTAATTGGTGGGAATGTGAGCATGAGCGGTTGTCTGTCCCCGCGTGTCAGCCCTGTGATTAACTCCTGACCAGTCCAGAAAGTACCCTCTATCTCATCAAATGACAGCTGGAATTGGCTCCTGCCCCCCACCTGACACAGTCCGAGATAAGCAGTAATGGATGGATGGATGTGTCACAAAAATTAACATGTGGTTAGTGCTGCAAAGAGATCGCTTATTGTCGCATTCATACACCAAAAAGACTGTTGTGTTCAGGCACCAAAACCAGGTTTTAGGTAATGTTAGAAAAAAAGGTAATTGTTTGGGTTTAGATCAGAACTGGCCTACGTGACTTAACTATCACATTACTTAACTAATAGATGCTACATAACCAATGTAGTTACCGTACCTTCAGTATATTAGGAGACTCAAGCACATCCCTTAAAGCCATTATAAGGGATGTGTCCACTTCGACAGCTCCTGGGGACAATCCATCAGTTTAACTGTCTAACGTTTCCCTCACAGTGAAACTTTGCTCAGGAAAATATTGACTTAGAATCTATTTTTTTGTAACTTTGTCAGAATCCAAGGTTTTTTTGCTAATGGTCCTGTTTGCCTCTGTCGGTCATTTAGGGGCGGCTGTGGCTCAGTTGGTGGAGTCATCATCTCTCAACCAGGCAAAACAATTCTTCATTGTATGTTTAAATTGAGCCACCAAAACCATTTGGTTATGTAAATGTGAAATATGAAAAATATTTATCCGAGAGTTTTTCCGAATTTCCCCCCCGGGGATAATAAAGTATTACTGATTCTGATTCTGAGGTATGAAGTTAACGGATGGATGTAAAATAAACCACTAAACAAAGGAGTGAGTGTGAAACCTTTTTTAATAAACCATGTTAGTAAAATCAACCTATTTAAAGAAGTCAATCACTTGGTTTAACGTACTGTATTCTCCTGGATGAGCATCCTGACTGGTTGACTCATCACCTTTGACCTCCTTCCAGCAGACTTTACTCTCTCCATGATAAGTTTCCTGACTTCAATGGCACATCAAAACAATGAGCTACTGAACATCATCCCAAGATGACACAGTAGAGGTAACTACAGTATTATGTAACACATTACTAATTTCATATTTCATCATATTTTTACTCATGCACTACAAACACTGCTCTATCGTATTATCCCTCTGAAATCTGAAGTAAAATACTTCTTTCACTTTGGATTTGAATAATTTTTTCCTCTCAACTCTTCTCTTTATTCTGTTCACTGTCAGTCATATTGAAGCCCTGAAATCATCACAAAGATTGTTAGTGAGTGAAGAAAAACGAGGATGACAGGCAAGCAAGAAACCTTTGATGACAATATTCTTTGGTCCTTCTTGAACCTTCATATGTGCATGTGTGTGTGTTGTGGGGGTGTGTCGCTATGTATGTGTGCATGCGTATTAGTCCCAGGAGAGGTCTTGTAGCAGCTGCACACCTCCCAGGGAGCTCAGAGAAACGGGGGCGACATGCATGTACTTGTTCTCTCTTTTCACAGATGGGAAAACATCACTCCACAGGTGACGCACACACAGCAACGCCGCGCCTTAGTGCAAGTTAGGAGTGTAATGCTATCCTTGTTTGTGTGTGAGTGTGAAGAAGTAGGTCATGCATCCCAGAGTGAGGAAATAATAGATTTGCATTTTAACTGAAGTCACAGAAAATGAGTTGGGATTCTTTCCCCATTACGAGAAATGTTTTTCAATCACAACAACGAGCGAGCTGTGCGGCTCACTCGATGGGGGCTTCTGTGAGGGCAGATGCTGCCGCTGTTTGTGTGTCTATTTCCATGTAAATGTGGTGATATCGTTGTCATGGTTGTTTCGGTAAACGAGTCTATCTGCAGACCAGTGGTCAGCTTGTTTTCTGGATTTTCAGGCACAGATCCTCCAGGCGGGGGAAGGAGGGAGGGGGGGGGGGGGGGGGGGAGGAGGGAGGAGAGGGGATGCAGCTCTGATTTGACAGGCTCCATTTTCACATAAAATGAGACGCTGGAAATCACAGACATGCAGGCCTGAGTAGAGGAGACATCATCGAGTAGGTTTTACCTTTTACTGCACAGCTTCACAGTCACAGTGTTTTTTATTCGTGTGTGTGCAAAAGAGAAATAATGCGACAAACAGAAGAAGACAGAAATAAAGAAATAAAACCAAATAGATCAATCAGCTTCTATTGATGGATGCGGGTTCAGACAAATAATTTATTTTGCAGCATGCTATGATATGGTCTCTCATAATGTGCTATTGATATGCTGGCTCTTCATTCCTGAATGTTCTCTTGTTATATTATAGGCCAGAAAAGACTCTTTCTTTGAGGACTCTGATCTGTTCTGTGTTCTGGCCGTGAAGCTCATTTCTGTGTTAATACTATTTGACATTTGACTCAGTCTGAGAAACTTTAGCGATTTGTTTCATCTCAGTGTCCTCTCATACTTTAAAAACGGCAAAGCTCTCCATAATGCAGTAAATGTCAGCGTCTGTGACAGTTTTTACATTTTTATTTCAACACATTAAATGTAAGAGCCAAAGCTTGAGACAGTTAAAGAACTTATTTCTAATGTTATAATGGAGTTCAGCTAGCTAGCTAGTGGTCACAGTCCTTTGCATAGCTTTGCTGACATGTTGTGGCTAACATAGAAAATGTGTGAAGTCCTGAAAAGAGCTTACTGTGTTTAAAGTTTAACCTAGGATCATTTTATTTTAAGTAGGAGCTGAAGCGATGATGAGAGCTTAATAAGTAAGCTGCAGTTTAATAATGGAGCTTTGCCGGCTAGTGTTTAAAGTTATTTGACTAACATGGACACAAGGAATAAGGAGTAATTGTCCAATAAGGGATTTACATATCAAAATCAACAAGTATCGTAAAATTCTGAATATAAGTTGCACCCACCTGTTTGGGTGGGTCAAAAAGGTCGTCCTCTGCAATGACCATTTCATTTACAAAGTAGTCCATTCTGGCGTCTCTGCTCGTCAACATAGTGAGAGAGTAACTGTGTGTAAGCATGTAAAAAGTCCAGTTAGCAACGTTAAGACCAGCACTAGGTGGTTAGGTCTGCTTTCGCACTAATCTCATGTAAACAAAAGTGACAGCGTCGCACAATGACGCCAAACGGAGGAGAAACCGGCGCACAGCGTGACGTTACAAGCCCAAAACTCAGTTTTCCCCGTCTACACATAAACACCTTAAACAGAGTTTCTTAAAATCTTCACCTTGGAAGGAGTTTTCGAAAAGGTGCGTTTTCAGTGACCTAAAACGCTGTTTCCATGTGTACGAAAGGCCAAAACGCACAGAAAAACCTCAGTTTTAACAAATACCCGTCTACGTGTGGACATGGCCTAAGGGTCAGGACAGGGCATGTCTCAGCTTGTCATAGGCTACTGGTATACTGGTTGCACCTATTAGACGCAGCCCACTTTCTAGATGGAAAAACGAGATTATAAAAGAGCATCTTATAATGTCCTGTCTCTCTCTCTCTTTCTCTCTCTCTCTCTCTCTCCAGCTGTCCAAATGTTTTTTTAAAAACTTGAAGCTTGGGAGTCTTTCTTGAGCTCTCATCGATGTTCATCGTTTTGTATAGTGGACACCTAAAGGTGCACACACACTGGGCTGAAGTCTCTCTTTCTCCCTCACAACACCGACTTTTCACCTTACATCTCAGAGTCTGGAGTTTCTCTATGAGAGCAATTTGTCTGGACTGCCCACACTGATCCTCCACAGCACCGTCAAGCTGCTTTCAGAGAGAGATACAGACTCCTAAGAGTCTAAAGCTGTGGAGGAGCCCGACATACCTGATGTTCTGTGATGGGCAGGACGAGCCATCATCTTAGTACGAGGATAAAAATATTGTAAAACTGACAAGAAACAAGTGTGAAAGAACAAGAATCACTGGACTGAGGTCTTCACTTTAGTTTTTATGTCAACGGTAAAGATTTTTATGTTCCCAAGTAGAGAGAAAGCTGCCCTGCTTCATGTAAGAATACAGTTTGAAAAGAAGAAATGTCCCCTGTTAAAGGAAGTCAGATAAAAATTGTTAAATCTCACCTGGTGACAATCCACGGTTAAATGACTTTTCTCTGTCGTTTATCTGTGTAGGATTGTAAGAAAAAGCCTGTAGGCCCTGCTGAACATGTTCAGTGAAATTGTCTTCAGTTATTTGTTCACCCAGCAGCTATTTAACCGAAAAAGACCCTGTTATCATTGACACCACTTCTGTTGTAGCAACGTGTCCTCACCTTTTATTAAAATGCAAGAGATGCAAAGGCGTTTTTTTTCCCAGCAATGGAGAGGGTTTCAATTAAAATGCATGTCATCATTGCATAGCATTAGAGGCAAATCAAAGGACAGAAAAAGAAAGTGTGTGGGAGAGTGTTAAAACATCTCCTATAGTAGGATTTGAAAGCTAGGCTCCCTCAGCGATGCTCCAGGATTTAAAAAAAAATAAAAACATTGCAGGAGGGTAAAGTTGAACAGCGACATTAATAATCCCTCTGCTGCTGCAGCTGCTGGTTTATGTTTAGAAAATGTTTCTCATATTTTGTCTTTAGAGGAGGTTTTAGGTGCTTTAAAGCTGTTTTTCAGCTGCAGGTTGGATTGCATATTCCAATATTATAGCAAAAGCAAAAACTTATTTCTAGCCTGGAAAATTTGCAAATCTTTCAAATGAGATTCTGCTCATCTTTGGCATTTTGTTATCTCCATATTATTGACCACGTTAGGTTGGATATTTGAGCTGCAACCAAAGATTCTTTCATATTGTATTGCACGATTAATCGACAGGTCTTCTGCATGTAAAAAAGTGTACAAAAAAACAAGGAGATTGTCTAAATTACCAAGAGCCCAAATTAGCACAGAAAATGTGTGCTCAAACAGGCTGTTTGGAGATTTTCCCTTTATGACATCACAAAGGACAGTAACCCCTCCACCCGGTGGGTGACACTCCCACAGCTAGGTGTTTGTTCTGCCCTCTGAGTCTGCCTTCACACTGTAAACAATTGGGAACGGTGCAAGAAAGCCCGAGCCACCCAAGCCCTTCCAGAGAGGGGCGTGGTCAGACACAGGCCACTACATTTAAAGCTACAGACACAGAAACAGCCTCCTCTGAGCAGGGCTGAAATAGAGAGGTTTATAGGCATTATCAAATACAGGATCAGAGCGGATTTATAACCAGAAATTTCATAGACATGTTTTGGGGAGCTCTGAGACTTTTTAAAACTGGTTGAAAAGGAGAATAATATGTGACCTTTAAGACAATAGAACCATAGTATATGTAAAACATGGTTCATTGTCTTATGGATGTTGTGGCATCACTTTTTTTTTTAAAGATGTTTTTGAAGCCATTGGATGGTGCATGGTCACCATATTGATCATGTTATCTCACCCTACCTTTTGATCCACCAAGCAGCAGGTGGTGGTGAGCCGGATGTATCTAATTATGCAAATGTATGAATAACTCTAAGCCTAGAAATAATTACAACTGATGAGTAATAAAAACGTCATACCTCACGGTGTATACAAATACAGAAGTGAGTTGTTCAGACCAGTACTATTTTTTGCACCATGTAGGTTATAAACATGTTTATTTCTGCTGTAAAAAAATAATCATTTTACTATTGAACCTCATGAGGGTTCCTTGGCTTTTGCAGCCAGCCTCAAGTGGACACTCAAGGAACTGCAGTTTCTTGCACTTTTCGTTTTTTTAAAACCAGTGGTTGCATCTTCGCTAGAACCAGTAATTATCCAATTTTCCAAATACTTAATTTATATTCCTTTGATTGAATAATGGATTAATTGCTAAACTGTTGCAGCTCTATTTGTTCTGAAGCTAAGTAAGGAAAAAAACTTTAGTTAGTACAAATGTTTTTGTCTCCATTCTGCAACTTTTTATTGGCTCTATCCTCTGAAACAAGTTTACTTTCTTCAGGGGGATCAGGGCTGTTATTGAGGATACATCACCAGCATTGCTTTATGTCTCCCGGTGCGCATTTAATTAGACAGAAAATCACACAGTGTTATTGCCTCCTTTTGTTAAAGTTTGATTCTCCAGTTATGATAAATGTTGTTTTTAGCGAGTCGATGCCTCTGCTGCGAGGCAGCTCGGCTCGTTCTGCTGGAGATGTGTTTTTTTTTTTTTAGGGTGGGGAGGAAAGATTTTCTCTCGGCTTTTATCTTTTACTGCTCTCTGTGTTCTTCGGCAGACAGGTGAAATTGATTGAGAGCTCTGTGTGCTCCACGGAAACCGCAAGAACAGTACTCTTAAGACTTTCAAAGTTTTAGTCACTTCACGCTAACCTTATAAATTGTCTAGACAGACCAATGTTGCCGTTTAGTTTTTAGATAACCACAATAATAACATCATACCTTTTCAAAATACTTGTATTGGCAGATTACCACAAACCACAGATAACTTTCTTTGTCCTGGTTTGAACAACTTCAATTTCGTCCAGTTGGACCCACACTATTGAAGCCAGTTGACACCTTTGTTCGACTTAAAGGTCACCTCCCTTACAAATCTTCTCATACATATTCATTCCTGCTCCTCTTTGCTGAGCGAGAGCTTAAGCGTTTCTTTTATCCCTTCTTTCCTTCCTCTTAGCTGGAGGAAACCAGCCTCTAGTTCACATCCTCCGTCTACAGCCCCCTCCTACTCTCCCTCCTCGGCCAGCAGACCCCTTTTGAGGAGGCTGAGTTAGCACCCTTGGATAGTAAAATGTCTATTTGGCCTTCAGGAAGAGTGAAGTGAGGAAGAACGGGGCTGGAAGTGCGCTGCTGAGCTAGCTGGCAAAACTCTTAAGTCGTCTCTCTCTGCCCTCAACATTTCTTTAGCACCAGAAAACCAGCCCCTAATTAGCAAGCAATCTATTATGGATGAACCTCTAATGCATCTGTAGATAACTACAGAGCTGTCTGTGCCTGTGTGAGTGTTTGTGTGCATATTCTCCATCATGCTGTATCAACCATTCATGCTCTGCTACTTGTGCATTACTCACATCCAATGTTCGTGTGCGTTATCATGTTTGCACGCATGTGGTTACAAGCTGCTGGAAATCGCTGCCAGTGTTGGTATCTGGTGCTGCCCGGCTCATTAAAAGCACCCTGCACTCAAACTACAGGCGAGAAACAGAACAGTAGTGGATAATCTCATGAAAAATGTAGGGAGGCAGCAGCCGTATCTCTCGGGCCCTGCGCTGGGCTGGTTTGTGTGCAGCTCCAGCCCTTTGATGTAGTCCATTGATCTCCCCTCGCTGACATGTTCTCCCAGGCCCGTGGCTGCAGCAGCCGGAGGGGTGATTAGCCTTATTAGTGTAATGGAGGGGAGTAAAGGGCTTTAGAGGTGGAAAGGATGGAGAGGAGTGAAGGAGGAGGGGAGCGAGGAAAAGAGAGAAGGAGGGATGTTTGGCTGTTGTAGAAGATGATGATCAGGCTTTAGATCATAACTTTCTCACCCTGTGATTGCTATAACCCTGACAAATGAGGATAAATAATTAGCAGCATGATAGGGTGATGTTTTCCAGCAGCTACTGTTGTCAAATATGATTTAACAAACATCAAGTATCACACATCAATACATGAACACGAATGTAAAAAGCACAAAGGTTGTCCATACTTTGACACTTTTCAATATCACGTTTGAAAACTCTAATTATTCAATTATGGACAGTATTGAAAGGTACTGTTCATCACTGAATTAGGTTAATCACAGACTTTGTTCCATGATTACAGACCATGGATTAAGTTTGATTTCGAGACAGGGAGAGGGAGGTCGGCTGCAGCAGTGCGAGCGTGTTTGCCGTGTCGGGTTAAAGTGCAGCACTGCAGTCTTTTGTTGTGCTGCATGCTTCTCTCCGCTGTGATTTATCGTCCGTCTCAGAGGATGAGCGCTATACTGTAGAATGCAGAATTGGTTTTGACTTTCAATGAGGGGTCGAAAGGATTTGGCTACAATTATGCTGAAATGTATGATAAACACTGGAGCACTGTGGGCTTTTTTGGCTTAGCTGCCAGCTGCTGCTGCGGTCGCTACTGTTGCCGCTGAGGGTAGCGTGCTACAGCAGACATCATTTAATATGAGAAGATAGGTCAGCAGCAGGAAACCATGATGAGTGACAGCGGAACACCATGGGGGTTTGCTGGTGGACTCATGGTGACGTCAGGGTTGCGTGGGCGAGCTGAGGATTTTGGCGAGGAGTAAATGTCAGAGAGCACTCTTTACACCAGACCTATCTGACCTTTTTAATTGCAGCAAAAAAAATGTGAAAAGAAAAATATTTAAAAAAATTGAATTCTAATGAGAGACATACCTCCTTCACTCAGGTGCATGATAGCGCTAATATTAGTTTATTGATAAGTACTTTGGGGTGGTAATGCTAGCGTAACTCACCATACAATACAATATGTCAAATGACAATATGATACGATACAATATGACACATGACTAGGGATGGGAATCTTTGGTCGTGTCACGATTCGATTCTTGGGGTCACGATTCGATTCAGAGTCGATTTTCGATTCAAAACGATTCTGGATTCATTAATCCATGGATTCAAAGTCTATTTTTGAATTAGTACATACTTCAGGATCTACTCCAGTCATCTGTGAGACTGGCTGAATTTCTTGCTGCTCTATTTGGCATTCTACTGAGTTAAAGAGCTAGCTTTAGCACTTAGCAGGGAGTGACTCATTAGCCCAAAAAAATGATTTTTGGAAGTTATGAATTGATTTAAAATCTTAGAGGAGAAGAATCTCGATTTTTACATAAATCGATTCTTTCCCCCACCTCGACACATGACGATATGATAAGTGATATGTGGCTCGAGATAAAAATCACAATAGGATTCAGTGATTCTGTGATAATGGTCTTAATATAACAACAACCTTTTCTCTTTATTTCGAGCTCTAACTGTAATTTCCAGTCCCTCAGTACTTTCTTAAATCTGGCCCTTCTATAAAAGAAACGGAATAGTCCTATTTTACACTGTTGCATGGCACCTGATAACAGTGTTTTATATTTCAGAGATAAGCGATAAACCACCAATTAAAGAAGATGATTTTCGATAAAAGACTGTGACGGTGTCCTTTTCTCTGTCCAGTGAGGGCTCAGTTTGAACCTGATCGTTTCCTCCGGGCCACGACAGGCTGACCACTCCTTCCCTATGACTTTCCCATCATTCACTGCACAAGTACACCGGCAGTGAATGTGATTTACTGCCATGCATTACACCGGCAATCCAGCCAGAGTAGCTGGGCTTATAGAGAATTCCATTAAAAGCGCTTTGGTTACAGCGAGGAAGCCGGGCGGTTCAATATCTCCGCTTTCAGGAAGATGCTCTATCACATGGAGGCGCAGTGAAAGTTTACATCTGCAGAGCTGTGGAGGAGGCGGCTTTATAGAGAAGGTCACGGTGGAGGGGAGGAGCTGGAGCTTTAAGGGAAGGAGGGGAGGAGGGCGCTGTTTGTGTGTTTGTGGTTGTTGTGAGAGTAAACAGCCTGGAGAAGGAGACGGTGCCAAAGTTTGACTGCATGGATTTAGAAATAAGGCCAGTTATAGACCATGGCTAATGGTTCTGCTTTAAAGTGAGTTGACAAAGTTGAACGTTAACACAGGGTCAGATATCATGAGCTCACCCCTAAATGCCACCCAATCTATAATCCAGTCCCCCAGTGCTCCCCGGTGTGTGTCCTTGTACTAAAACACAATAATATCTGCAACATTTTTCATATTTTCTAATCCTGGTCTGCTCCTTTTACAGTTCCATAATTGAAAGTTTTCTGCTCCATCTTATACAAATATAGATATACAACCTCTTCATTGTCTAAACTAGTATCATTAACTGACCGACTGCTTTAAGGAAACACTTTTTCATGTTTTTGAGATTGTATAGAGGCAAAGGTATTTGAGGCCTTTCCAGAAATCCCTGTAGTGCGTTAATGTTCCCAAACACTTGTGGAGCTGCTCTCATTTGATGCTTTAAGGTGCAGTAACAAACAGCAGTATGGTGATAATGTTTCACTCACAAAACGTATTAACAGCTGCCTCCAGGTGTTGATGTTAGCAGTAGTGAAAGCTTTGTTCACACTGGTGCATTGATTCAAATGTTTGGACAGAGGTGCCAGGTTTGTGCTGAGCAGGACGGTCAGGCCGATCGAGCTTGAGGGCGAGGTTGGTGAGGAAGCTGAAGGTGTGAGCGACAGGAAGCTTCACTCTTACAGACATGAGCCCCACTGACCCCACCAACCCCTCCTCCCCAACCCCCTCCTTTTCTGCACTGTGGCTCCATCTTGTATGTTCACTGGACATGGTACAAACAAAAGCCTCTAGCCCCCAAGCTGTTATCAAAAAAACATGGCTCTGAATAAAAGGGGAGCCACAACAAAAACAAGTCAAATATGGACGCTATATGACTCGGGCCAAGAAACAACTTCAAGCAAACAAAGGTGAGAGCCCGGGAAGCTCAGATGTTCAAACAAAGGGTTATGAAGATTCTCTTTGGTGGGGAACACAAATTCAAAAAAATGGAAAAACAACAAGGCTGTTTTTAGGACTTTTTACGATGAAATATCCAGTTGAATGAAGGCTTTTGACTTTGTCCTTTCCCCTGAGGAGTGTCTTGGTTGTTCTTTCTTTTTGAGTTTGAGTAGTGGCCAGCTGATGATATCGGCCGATATTAGTATATCCAGTGACTATCATTATCTGCTTATTTTATTGCAGATTTGCACCGATACTACGAGATTTATACACCAGTCAAATAGCATTTCAATTGAGTTTCATTGTTTTACACCAGTAGTTCTCTTTCACCAGCAGAGGGCGCTATATGGATTACAACAAGCATTATCACTCTCCAGAGTGTCAAGCGGTAAAGCACGTTCATGCAGAGTTACTTTTCAGTTGAGTGACCATCTGGTCGGTTATACTGTAGATCGTTTCCACAAGTGTTTGATAAATGTGTACATTTATATCTATCTATCTCTACAGAGTTCATAGATCTAAGAAATATATCGGCCGATATATCTGGGGGTTTTCTCCCCCATACTGATATCAGTATCGGCCACAAAAATCTCATATCGGTCGGGCCCTAGTCCAAAGCACCACACATCCCTTTCCTATATATGAGACGACCTCTGGCATCCTGTGTAAAACAGGTGGTGTAGTCATACTGTTTGCAAGGGGAAACTGAAATTCACAAAGCAAAGAATTTAATATTTAATGATATCCAACGCTCGCATGCTGTTAAGACGCGGTGTCAGCAAAATTCTGTATTTCAGGTTCAGTTAAACTACAAACAATTAGACTGTTATTACTTTTTAAATTGTGGTCATCTTGTGCTTATTACATAAATAAAGTAAACATGGTCAACTTTCTGACACTTCTCTAAAACTTTACCACATCAAAGAGAATCAGATCTGGGTCGTGATTGAGCTGTTTTGAATCCTTTACAAGGTGGGTTAAGGTCCCAGGGATGATTTTGTTTAATTAGAGGACGTGAATATCTTCAACAGACAATTTTAGAATATATTCTGGCATCTCAACTTGTTTTACGTCCATTAAAAAAACGACTCCCAGGCTCAATTAATCTGTAAAACAAGAGAGAGCTCGAAGAGAACATCTGCTGTCGTTTGGTCATTAACTGCAATATGATCACCGGCTTCTCCAAACCAAATGTCTCTTAAAAAAACACTTATTTAATTGAAAACACTCTCGTCAAGCTCTTCTGACTGCTTCATGATCAAAACCTCTTTTTGTACTGTCAGCCTCAGTTTGTGTGTCAGCCTCTTTCACACAACCACACATTCACAGATGACGCCACAGTGTGAGAATAAACAAGTCCTCATCTCTCGGCTGTTTTTCGCTCGTCTTGTCTGCCCCGTCATGCCCCTCACACACGACACACAGTCACAAAATCACACACTCATCCTGCTGCCCGTGTTGCTTCATCACCAATAGACCGTGAATAGAGACCTTTTTTTTTTTAATGAACACAGTAAACACTAACGGGATTTCAATCTGTCTCGGCTGGGGACCTTTTCTTTCTCCAGCAGGCTGTCTGCCCTCTCGTCGTATCACACTTCAGTAATCTCAGGTCAATTGCTTTGACCAAAGCACCTGCTAGCTGCAGGATTGTCTGCTATCATTTTAATGGATCGCCACGCTAGATACACTTTAATTATGCCTCAGTCTTGACATATTGTCCAGAATGTCAGTCACTTTAAATTGTGAAGGTGAAAGTTAAAAAAGGAAAAGGCCTCTTTCTTCTTGCTCGTCTTTTAATGTGTGTCTGACCGATAGCGCGGGAAGCACATATTTAGTAAGCCATGACATCTTGTTTCTCCTCCCGCAGCTATTTTCTCAGAGCGGCCGGCCTCTTGCTGTGACAAGATGACAAGCCATGTCACGGCCCTGTAGCGGGACATGATTTACACACACAGTCATGAGGACGTGCAAAGGCCACATGATCAAAAGCCACACACACACACACACACACACACACACACACACACACACACACACACACACACACTCTACAGGAGAACACAGTTGCGATAATAGAATATAAATGCAAACTGAAACATACACATGAGTACTGACCCAAATCTTTGTGTGTCCGTGACTCTTCAGCCCCCAAGCTGCAGACCAGCAGCACTACCAGCTTCCAATACCAAACACTGGCAAGTGTGGGTGACACACGTCGGGCACCGTGGCAACCTACTGTGTCTGTCAGCATCAGCACCACAGTGGGCGAAACACTGGTGGTCTTGAGATCTGAAGTCTCAACTTCCTCAGCAGCAGGAGACACTTCAGTCCAACAGTTGACTGTCTACTCTCAGGAGCACTGACTCATTTGGTTCCTTGTAGGGGTGTAACCATATGATATGTATGTATATATATTCATACGAAGATTTTCTTCGTATCTTTTACTTTTGATGTTCTACAGGTGACCAGAACCTTTATGATCTACCATGGTGTCGACGTGTTTTTTTTTCTGCTGTAGAATTAGACTCTTTAACATGGTCCTCTAAAGGGATTGATTTAGTCTTGGAGGCAGCCTCAAGTGGCCACAGGTGGAACTGCAGTTTTTGTCACATCAGCCCTGGGAAATGCTGTTTGGATTAAGTGCCAATAATCTGTTTTTATATGTAACCCCAACAGACAGAGAGAGAGGGTCTGAATGTCTGCTTCTGTTGCGCTCAATCTTTACTGCCACTTTCTCCTTTTATTTTACGTTTATAAGCCGGTTTACTGGATGTTTTTAAAGCTGCACCATCAATGCTAAGTCAACTGTAAAAAAAAAAAGAAAGGCAGAGGTCGGGTTTATGAGACGTGTTGTGCTAATGAATCCTGAAGCCATTAACATGCTGTCAGGTGGCAGAGAAGAAGAGCTGCCGAGTGTCTCAGAGGAAATTTACTGGTATAACATGGAGGACAAACAGTGGAGGAGCAGGAGGACTTGATAACAGCAGATTATCACTTCACACTGATTTAAAATCAGTCAACCATAGCCCAGCCACGGACTTATGTCCATGTATGTTGGAATAAAGACTGAATAATTCTCTGGTCTCCTTGTGCAGAGAGGAATGGTTGACATATGAAGAATCTGCGTTCTGGTGATTTGCTCTCACGACATATTCTGCCGGCACACACTGCTGTCACCTGAGACAGATCGGGACGACTAATTCAAAAGGCTTAGCAGCATTCTGGTTGGTTTTAACAGTTTATTTACACACTGAGCATAAAACTCCTATTTTTAAACGGCCTTCTGATTGTAACTGAGAAATGTTATTAAATCAGAGTAAATGTTTCTCTTGGCTTATTTAGATTGCTTTCATAACTTGTATTTCAAGGAGATCTATAATACTCACTTCTACCTTTGATAATGTCAATCTGGGACACCTTTCGAGTAGCGTTGCGAGGTGTGTAGCTCAAAAACCTCTTTATTTATCTTATACTGGCGTCAGTAAAAACCTTCGTCTTAGCCTCTGCCTGAAACTGTTCATTTCAGCTACTGTCTCTTTAAGGCACCCCTCCCCACGTGCCCGCTTTCCTCTGATTGGCCCGCTCTGTGGGCATGTCCTACAACTCTGCTCCATGCTTTGCTCTAATATGTCGGCGGAACCTGACGCCAGGTTCTCGCCAAGTCTCGAAAAGTTCACGTAGTGTCTTTAGCCCACTTCCGGAGATTACGCCAACAACTGTGTATCTTGTGTTTTAAAAATACTTTGCCGAGGTTTAGTATGGATATTCAAGAACGCAACATTATAATGTATGTACTGTATATATTTAAATATAAATCAATGTAATAGATCTCCTTAAACTCAAAATTAGATTGAGAAAGGATACTTTCTGTCTTGAAACACTTTTCTGTCTTAAAAGATGCACCAGGCTGAAGTAGGCCTTCATACACTCAGAACTGCAGTTTCTGTTCTGTAGGCATGTGCACACTCTTGCTATGTCTTTGTGCCTGTCTGTCTCTGAATATCATGTTCACGTGCAATAGAAAAGTTCTGACAAGCTGCAAGTGGCATTGTTTTGCACTATATATACAGTACGTATACATATTGATAAAGACAGTAAAGCCTCTCTGATGCCATTTATTTCTCACTGAGGCAGACAAACAGGTAAGAGTTGATAAGCAAGAGACACGTTTCCAGCAGTCAGTCTCAGACAGTATAAAATACAAAATCAAAGCACAGCACTGTTTTGAAATGCAAAGTGATTACACATTTCAAACATGATTAAAAATGGGATTAATTGCAACTAACTATTGAAATTAAACGTTTAATCACGATTTAAAAAATGAATCCTTTGATGGCCCTTTTTTATTTATTTCAGTCTAACAACAAGCAGTGATGTAAAAAAGTCACCTAATTGTAGTTAATTGTTGTGTTATTTATTATTCCTTTAGATAACGGGAGGATTCAGCCCAAGCAGTAAACTTCTTCCCTTCTGTCATTTGATTTATGCCGATGTGTTTCATGAAAGCACTCATGGATGAAATTGCAGAGAGCAGTTTGAATCCTGCACAAATGTAAACTTTGTGAAGAAAGTACCAGTCAATGACACGTACATTTTGTGTTTCTTTACATGGATGATGACATCTCAACCTCACACCCACCCCCTCGTCCTCCCTGTGTTCACACAAAATATACACTATTGTTCCCTGCAGAATATTGTCGATACAGCAGCTATAGAACTTCACCAAAGTTGTAAAGTTGAACATTATTGCAAATGAAGAGCAAATGAAGAGCAAATGAAGAGCATACTGAGCAGCATTTAGCCTCTTTTGGCTTTTTCACACAACATGCAGCCTCCTCAAAATCCGAACGAGATGCAAATCACACACTCCTCCAACCTCTGGGTGCCAGATCTGTGTGTGCAGCACTCCATAAGTTTAAAGAAATCAGCCGAAAAGAAGAGAGTTCTGCTTTACTTTTTAACTTCATCCTATACTTCGGTATTCAGCAGAGGCATGCAAGCAAACCTCGAGATGACTTTTAGCTGGGGAGTGAGCCCCGACTGCGTGGAGTTCTGCCTAGCGTTGCCATCCTCCCTCGTCTGCACTCTGATAAGTGTTCACATAAATTAACCAGCTAAATTTAACAGCGGATTTTAAAATTTGATTAGTCATATCAGTAGTGAAAATGTTGTTTTCCTGCAGCCCACACACCAAAAAATACCAACATGGAGGCTGAATTTGACACACATGAGAACTCTTCTTCCTGACTCTGTAACCTTGAATATTTTTAGCCATCCCAGTGAGTTTGATTAATCCTGAAGGTGTGAATTAGACTTTTAAAGAGATGCTACACCAGGGAGTGCTAAATGGACGTGTATGACATGCAACACCCAGGGACAATCAGATTTTTAATTGCAGAGAGAAAAGTCGTGTTAAAACCAGAGCGGTGTTGATTTCCCAAATTGAAGGAAGCGATCATGTTACACAGAGATCATCATTATCTATGTGTATCACACTTTACTACAAAAAGCATTTTGTAGACGTATGTTTAGTAGATAATAATGGTTTGAAAGGGACGTGACTCTCTGGGACAAAAAAGGTTGTGTCCAGAGGGCCATGGCCCCCCTTGCCACCCCTGTTGAACCACCCAAATCCTAAACTTATACAGTATGAAATGAAACTATTCGTCTGTTCGGAGGCAGATTTATGTAAAACCAATATTGTGGCTGTGCTGTTCTTTACATTAAAATGTGGTACATTTCATTTTGATAGTACTTTAAAGTTTGACCTGGACATTCATCTTTTTGAATCCGTAAAGAATTAAGGAGAGAAGATATTTGGACACTGGAGCGTAACATGAAATGTTGGGAGAAGAGGGCGACATGCAGGAAATGTCAAGGGTCAGACTGAAACTTTGGACAACTGCGAGGATTGTAGCCTCCGTATATACTGCAGGGCGCAGACTCAAACCACAGTTCAGTTTGATACTTTAATCTTCATTTGATCATTTTACCTTGTTGTATAATTACCTTGGTCTGTGATCACACAGGGACATTTACAGGCAGACCAAATTGTGTGATGCACGAGGAAAATGACCTCTAAAAGACGAGTTGACTCCTGCCTGGCAAAGACACTTTCTCATTTCAAAGTGGACTAAAAACTACACGGGTTGATGTTGGCTCTGGTCACCAGTTTTTATTTTGTTTGCATTTATCACTGTAGGCTAACGATACCTTTTGAAAATGAGGGCACTGTGGCTCGAAAATAATATGTTGATGAACTGGAGTCGCCAAATGTATTCAATAGATATTATTTATCTCTCTATAGATCCTGTTGTAAGACTTAAAGATTAAATTACATGTTTTCTCTCCGCAGTGGAAATGTATGATTCATTTGTTTAGGGTCAAAGGACCTACATACCGGAGTTCTTACATACTGGAGTTTGCTCCATGCTACATTTTGAATGTTTGCCACAAGTCCCTCTATCCTGTATCCCCAAAAACAATTAAAATCAAAAGTAGAAAAAGAGTTAATTAAAATATAACCTGCAAAATTCCTCACTGTCCTTGCTTCAGGTGGCTCAATAACTCAAATCTAAAATCCTGGGCGTAATCTCCTCCTAAGCTGTATTCACTCCTCTGCGACCCTTGTTGACTTTCTAATTCTTTGCACAGTGATGTCCTCCACTTGTCATTTCCCTTGAAAAGAAGCTGTGCTAGCGCTCTGCAGGATGGAGAGACGGAGAGCTGTTACAAGGGGAGGGGTTGTGGCCGGAGAGCGAGCGCCGTGGCATGGCAGGACGAAGATTTGGCATCATCGTCGTTGAGCTGCATCCTTCTGATCCCCTCTCCCTAATTCTGTCCTCCCACGTCAGAAAGCGCCCAGCCCCGCTCACCCATCCATTATGCATGGATGAGCTTTATTGCATTATGTTTTTTTAGGCTAACACACTTAGCAAGCTTGTAGCATGCACAACCCCTCTCTACCAACGCGGTGAATAATTCAAGGCCGGGGCATTAGGCTCTGAATAGAGGAGCTTAATCAAAGGCTACAGCTTTCAGCGCGGCTCAGCGACGCCCCATTGGCAGCTGTAACCTCTAGCTCGGCACTACATAGACTTTAAACAGGGAGTCGTATTTTTGGGGCCAGAGGCGGCCTTCTGAGAGCTGTGTGAGATCTGAGGGACTCTTGAGATCACTGTGCAATTCAGAAGTCTTGCATTCAGCCTTCATCGTGAACAGTAAGGACGCCTCATGCCTCACGAGTGGCTGCTGGAGCTGTTGCAGAAACTTCTTAGCTTAGCTCCAACCTCTTTCTTTCAACTTTCATCCACTAATTTATGCTGCATTTTCTGTAGGTTTTCTTTTTGTGAGGATCATTTGCCTATGAGCACTCTCTGGGAATATTTGCCTACTTTGTGGATTTTTAAATGTTATTTAATAATATGGCTTCATTGAATCTCTTCTCACACAGCTTCTGGGCTTTGGAACATAATGTTGCTGAGAAATGAAGAACACAAGTTTTCCAAATGTCAGCTGTTCAGGAATTTTAAAAAGAAATGCCTCAAACTCAACTCAACTTTTTAAAATAGTTTGTACAAGCTTTTGAGAGCTGGGGACATAAAAATGGACACATGGAGAACTTTCAGGTCAAGATATATTAACACATAAACCTGCAGTCAGACAGCAGCCTCATAAGCCCTTCCTGTCTGCTGTGTGTCTGACCCTGTTTGACCCACCAGCTGACCTTTTCCTGCACCGAGAATCAGTTGGTCCAGCGAAGACTGAAGTTACATTAAGGAGGAAATAGTGGAACTTTTCCACCAAACAATAATGACCTCAGTCTGACACCACAACTTTTAAAGCCAATAGAAAACAAAATCCACAACAGCCTCCCAACATTGTCAATTTTAGCCACAAAAGTAAGAATCTACAAAGTACTGGGAAATAGTTTCAATTCAAATTTTAGATAATGTCCTTTACATTTCTTTAAATATTGCTGATATTCAATGTGGGGGTGTTTTTATGTTTTGGGTATCTTTTAAGAAAATTACTGTATTTTACTGTGAACCAATTATTGGGAAAATTACACAGCAGCAATGAAGTCATGGCTGCAGCTGTTAAGTGGCAACCGCAGCTGTGTATTTTTGGCTGCGCCAGTTTAGGTCGTGATCAGTTTTTTGCTAAGTCAAGCAATATAATGAAAATAGCTAACGCCACTGAGCCATCATTTAGCTTTGCATTCATAGCTTTCAGAAGTTATAGCATCCCTGCTCATGTCATGTCATGTGTATCTAACTAGGTGTTCAAAAACATTGCAACAGCAACATATTGTCGTCCGGACTCGCGTAATAGAAGTATCGCATGGCGGGTGCCAAATATCAACATTTTATGAAGCGTGATAAGAGGTGAAACTAACACCAAATTGCAGTAAATATTAATTTACTCCAACACGGGCATCACTTAATCAGATATTCTAGTTCTTTTTTACACTCAGATTTGAGTAAATGCTTAATGAGACTTAACTTTGATATCATGTCTGCTTTCTTACAATTTCAAGTCTAATTTGTAGATGCTTCAAGGAATTCTTGTTTTCTGTCAATGTCCATCCATCCATCCTCCTCTTTCATCTCCTTTACTTAAACTCTCCTCTGATCTTTTATAAACTGAAACTTATGCATCTCGATATTTATATGTTTTGATTTATTCCCCAACCACGTCTTTCTCTCCCCCTCTCTCTGTATCTTATCTCTCACCCTTTCCCTCTCTTCTGGCCCCGTCTTCTTCTTATTCATCTCTTTATCTTGCAGTCTTTTATCTCTGTCTTCTGTCTGCTTTATTTCCCCTGTTTATATCTCTTGCTCTCTCGCTCTCTCTCTCTCTCTCTCTCTCCCCCTCTCTCCTCTCTCCCTCTTTCTCTCCCCTGGAAAACACATCCAGGCTTCCCTCGGGGGCTAATCCTGTTGGAAACGTTTCAGGGAAAAGCGGATTATCTGTCGGAGCGGCATGATTTTTTGGAGAAAGTTCACTCACACTTGATTAAATTAATCATTGTCCTCCAAAACCTCCTTATGGTCTTTCCTTGTGGATATTGGTAGAGATAAATAACCGCGTTTAAACAGAGACATTCAGCTGTAATTGATTACGGGCGGTGTGCATCTTTAGGCTGCAGAAGTGGTGATTCTGGAGCACATGGAGTGGGTGGCAGAGCTGTCTGGAGACTTAATGTTGAAGCTTTTGTAGGCTTGGAGACCGTTTTAAATCTGGCAGGTTGCGGGTCGATGCAAAAATCTTTGACAGCTTGATTTATCCTCGCTTTTTAATTCGCCATTGGACGGCTTGAAGGTGGCCCCAGCGTGCTTTTGTTAGCGCGAGACAGAGAGTAATGCCTGATTTGGACTCTGCTTTCATAATTTATATCGAGGTGTCAGCATGCGTCACGCTGCCACCGCGGAGATTTGCAGCAGAACACATTACAGAGACGAATTAGTGTGTGAATACAGGTGTGTGTGTGTGAGTGTCAGCAGGTGATTGTTAGCGTGTTGTTTATAGCCCATGAAGAGCAGTGTGGTCAATGAAGCTTCACAGGTGGATGGGATACAACACAACCTTGAAATGGCGATAAACTTTCCACTTCTTTGCCTGCAGCCTTCTCCTCCCACCCTCCCCTGTAATCTCCCCCCCTCCCTCCCTCCCACTCTCTCTTTCACTTTCTCTTTCAAACCAGTAGCAACCTCTCAAAGGAAAGCCCGCCGAGGCTCTATTTAACAAGAATATCCCCTCATTACACAACGGCACAACCTTAAAAGTTACCATCCGCTAAGTGGTTTAATTTAAGGCAATGAAAAATTCCCTTTCAAAGGAAATAATTACAGCTGGTTCTTCAGGGGGGCATGTAGCAACAGTGTTTATGCAGGATAATTACTATGCAGAGCAATTACTCGGCCGCAACAATTGGTAGCTTTACCCCACATGAGCACAAGGATTAGAGCTGTGATCATCCCGGGTGTCGAGCTCTCGTCTGGGTGTGATTATTGGAGAGGTCCAAGGTTTGGAGCGAGGTTACTCTGTCTGCCCTCTGTGTACCACAGCCATGCGGAAGGTGTGTGTGTGTGTGTGTGTAGCCTTGTGCGATGAATGGAGCTGTAAATTGACTATTGACCTCTCAGAAAGATAAGCTTGAAAAGGTAGTAGAATATCACAATTATTTTTTCTAATCAATATTTGTCCAGTTATGGTTTTAAATCTGAAAAATCTGAAAATTGAAAATGATTGGATATCAAATTCTAAAATTTGTATTCCATTTTATTTATTTTGAAGTTCTTTTTAGATTGATACTTTATGGCATGTCAAAGTACCCATAATAACATAGGCTCCAAATGTTATGTAACTTAAAGCTCCTGTGAGGAGTTTTTAGCAGGTTATGAAACAGACTGAATTTTATACTGATGCCTCTATATGACCTAAAAAAAGCAAACAAGACCATCAGAGCCGGGATGAATAATTTCTTTAATGTATTATTACTGCCCTTAAACGCTGCCGCAGGGTAGGTGCCAGACAAAATGATTAACAGCATGCTGCAGAGACAGCCTTAAGAAATATCTTTTACAGCAAGGATTCTCATTGAGTGATGCCTTTGACTGTTAAAGAAAAGAGGATTTTTTTCTGAAACTTATGCGCCTGCAGGACAAAATTTAGCAAAAAAGATAAAAGGTATCGGTTTGTCCACAGGGCTGCGCAAAACTTAACATAAACCAGAAGTGCTTCAATTATGAGCTTTAAAAAGTCGCAAATTCTATGAAACATCATCATTAACTGTGTCATGTGGAAATCTAACTTGGGTCTCTTAGGCTAAAAGTTCTGTGTTTTTTACCAGGTGCCACTGATCGCCACCCAAGGCGGGCTTCAGTACTTTTTGTAATTAAATCTCATGACTTCAACACCATGTCAAAACTACAAGCTAAAAGATAGCATCCAGAAATAACTCCAGAGTCAACTTTAGTGTCATATTTAATGACATTTGTTAATACAATGTTATGGTGTGCACTTCTGCTTGGATTCAACCTGAAATGCACATGAGTGATAACCAACAGAGGTTTAAAAATGCCCTTAACAGCCTTTTGAAACAATACATTTGTGCATTCATAACATTCTGATTTGGTCTTATATGCAACCATGAATGCATCAATCTGCCATATTTGTCAGCAGGTTCCTGTCTAAAAAAAAACAAAACGGCCCCTAATATCTGTACTCCGCGTGTCCCTGGAGATTCATCACATTACATCATGATTCACTTGCTCAGCAGACATCCTGCCTGAAACGCCTTTCAGGTTTGACTTCTCGGGACTGAAAACCATCGTCTGTCTGTTGCACAATTTGTCTGCAGGAAAAAAAAATGATGGTCTCTCATTTTTTTCTTCCCTGCGCGCATACCTGAGGATGCCTGTCTTCCAGCATCAATGTATCTGTTGTAGATTTATCTCCGGAGAAAGAATTTAAACTGCAGAGGATTTGCATGCTGTTTGAACTGAGCCAATGTGCAAACGGGGAGAAAAATAGATCCCGGTGTCTTATTTGCACGGCTGCTGGTTTAGAGAGGTTATGAAAACACATCATTTTTACTTCTCTGAGCGCTGCTGCAAGCTGCATATCTGTATTGCATGGGGAGTTTGACTAAATGTGTATGGGCAGATGTTGAAATATGTATATACTGTACACAGGCTTACATACTGTACCAAAGCATGTTGTCTTCATTAACACAATCGGTCGAAACTCCCAAGTAACTTAAAGTACAATGATTTGCAGTTAATGGCTGAAGATTTTAGATATTTGACCTCTATTCTTTCATTTGTCATTTTAACTATCGTTTCATATTCTCATCTTTGTTAATTAATGTATTGGTGCCCTTAAAAGTATTCTATCTCAGTCATTTCATCACAACTCTCTGAAAGTTTTCTTGAGGTTGCACGACTTAAATGTAAAGCGGTTAGTTTGTGTAGCATCCGAGTTAACATTTTTATCAAACATCATTCCAAATTTGTCTCGACATGTTTGCTTCATTTCTCGTTTGTTTGCATCGGAGCTGTCTCGGCTCATGAACAGCCTCTCTCCCTTTTCTGTCAACAACCTGTGTGACATTACTGTCAGGTCAGGGCACACACCTGAGCCAGGTTGTCATGGAGCCTGTCCACCTCCAATAGCTCCTCCTCTCTTGCACCTTCCTCTCTCACGTGTTACCTCCTCTTCCATTCAACTCGGGGCTGTGCTGACTCATCCTCCCCTCTGTCCTGAAAGTGTTTGTGTGTGTATATGTGTGTGTGTTTGTGTGTATGTGTGTCTGAGGGAGAGAGAGAGAGAGAGAGAGCAAAGCTAACTTCCCCCTAAGCCTCAAACATGTCAGAGCTTACCCTCCATGCTTGTCTCTATTGACTTCTCGCCCAGTAAGTGTCGACATAACAGGCAGAAATCTCCGGGCCTCTGCTGCAGACTCTCTCCTTCTTTGGCCACTCCAGACCTTCTCCCCTCTTCTCACGTCTCATCCCCTTCGTCAAAGCACGTGACAGATTTCTGCACTCCTCTCCAGAAACACAAGTTCCTTTCCGGTCTAATGGTTTACAGTCAGCTCAAGAACCTTTACTGCAGGCAGCATGAAAGGCACATGTTTGTATGCTGCAGGTGAACTGACTTTCTGAGAACTTCAATGTTCTTTTTGTCCCTCTGATTCTTCTATTTCCCTACTTAGCTTTGCTTATATTATACTATATGTTCAGGGTATAGTTGAATAAAACAAGTCTTCATTCCATGGACTGTATATAGGTGTGAAGGTTACATTGGTTTTGAAAACTGAAGGCAATGCCTTAACCCTGCATTTCATTCTGACTGGTTTGTGGTTTGCATCTAGGCTCCGACCTAATCACTCTTCACAGTTTTATTTTACATGCAGAAATTTGAGGAGTGGTCAGATGATATCTTAAACCCAGCCGGAGGCTACAGGTGGATGCTGGGTTGGTGGTGGAGCTGAGCAAAAGTGCAGTTCTAGTGCAGGTCAGAGCTAGCAGTGATGGAGCAGAAGGAGAGACCGGAAATCCTGCATCTTAAAAAGACAGCTAATTGGAAGAAGGTGTTGTCAGGTGATTGTTGAGAATGACTGAGGCATGTCAAGTGGGAAATCTGTGCAGCTGGAGATGACTGCCTGAAGTAGCTCGCCTCATTCATTCATAATAATCAAATAATATACTTTTTACACTTTCTACACCTTGGGAAATATAAAGAAGTTAGCTGAATAAAACCGTTTTTCGAGACGTTCTTAAAGTTAAACAGAAGCAGTCGTACCAGAACTTTAATGGAGACCTGTTTGAGCAGATTTAAGAAGCATCTTGTGGTATCTTCCAGTTGTTTATCGTCAGATCTGTAGACACATTTTGATCAATACTAACAAAATACTTAGTTTTGATGTGTAACCTTGCCTTCACCTTTCTAAGATCCGTCTTGAACAAAAGCTGAACTGATGCAAAGTCTGCACACAAAAGGGAATGCAAATAAACTGTGTTCCTAGCTGAATACATACATAAATACATAAATTATATAAAAGCAACTTCACTGACTGGCTGTCCCAGCTGTGCCTCTGCTTTTTGAGTTTTACACAAACTGTTTTTCGGAGAGCCTCACACAAAGCTTCTCTCCCTCAGCACCAATCCCTCACAATCGCTCAGCCTTTTGCCAATTAAAGAGCGCCGCACATTGTGCTTTTCCAACCGTTTCCCTGCAGACTTCCTGTGCTGTAAACGGTAGTTATAGCCAATATGGCCTCATGATTGAGGTGAGCAGAGCAGGTAATCCACTACTGCAGATTACCGAACACAACTCCACAGAATAACAGCATCTTATTTCACTTTGCTTTCCACAAAAATGATGCTTTCTACTTTGCAAATGTATCTTCATGGATGGATCGAGCGACTTTGACTTAAAGTTTTTCTGATTATTTAATAAAAATGTATTTTGGGGCGCCAGTGGCCTAGCGGTTATAGTAATGGTAATGGACTTGAGCTTTTGTAGTGCTTTTCTTGTCTTCTGACCACTCAAAGCGCTTTTACACCGCAGGTCACACCTACACATTCACACACTGACGGCAGAGGTTTCTCTGCCCAAGTACACATGGGACATGTGGCTGCAGGAGCTGGAGATCAAGCCCCCGAACCTTCCGGTTGAGAGACGACCGACTCTACCATCTGAGCCACAGCCGCCCCGGTTATGTCACACGTCCCATGTGCAGAGGCTATGGTGCTTTTCACAGCGGCCGTGGGTTCAAATCCGACCTCGCCCCTTTGCATGTCATCCCCAACTCTCTCCTCCCAACATTTCCTGTCTCTCTTCAGCTGTTCAATTTAAAAAAGGCAAAAATGAATTTGGGAAATACAGTCATTTAGTCTTAAGTTGTTTGATTAAAGGTTTGGATGCCCCCCCCCCCCCAAAAAAAAAAAAAAATCAGATTTTAAAGTGAGACAACATTTTCATTTTGAGAATGGCTTTTGTCAACAGTTAGTTTATCTAAATAAAATAAATGGCTCACTATTCTGAAAATGCATTCATTGTTTCAGTCATTTTTCAAGAAGGCGTGTCTTACATGTCTTGTATTTGCTGGTTCCTGTCTTTCATACGAGGATTTGTTGCTGGATTTTTGACTTTTGATTTCTCAAAAGAAGCAATTTGAGGATGTCACTTTGAACAGTCAGATCTTTTTTGAGCTTCTTTTAGGTTTTTTTATGTGTGTGGACATTTTATAGACGAACAGATGGATACAGTAACGGTGAATATAGCGTGCAGGTTAATTTATTATGGAATGATCGGTAGTTGCAGCCCTTGTAGCGGTGCACATAAATAATAGAGAAAGGGGGAATTAATTCAGTCACTCAAAGGTGACTTCAAACATTAAGCATCATAACTTGGCACATGAGCAGATTTGCATTTGCGTTATTCTTCCCGGGTCGGCGCTGATGAAATCTAAGACTCCTGTCATAAACAGCGTTTGGATGTATTCTGTGCTGTCCTCTATATTACTTGCATTGTTATAAACGGCTCTGTGGGTCCTCTCAGTCAGCAGGATTAGAGCTCAGGATTAAGATTCTGCACGGTGGACGAGTGGGTGTGCAGCGAGCCGGGCCAGTTATTGGAATTGCCATCATTATCCTCTGGATATCTCATCATGAACTACTCACCTCAGTGATCCTTAAGCTGCACTATACACCGCTTCTGCTGAATGCAGACATCTGCATGCCATTAAATGTACAGATGTTCAAGAAGATCCACTTTTCACTGCATGTTCCCTGAAGTGTTGCAAAACTTTTTCCTTTTTTATTTGCCTCTTCTGTTTATCTATCATGTCTATTCAAGTGAACTCTCACTTATCAGTATAGCAACCAAGTCCCTCTCGTCAGTATAGCAACATCCTATATGTAAGGCTCTCTGCCGGGGGACCAAGCAAATCATTAAGATAATATTTAGCTGTTCTGGCAGATGCATCTTTTCACCCACCTATTCATACAGATTTCCATCGGACCCAATCAGGCCAATTGGAACCCTTTATTCAATAAAGCCAAGCTGCTGCCTCTGATGTGAAAAGTTTGAATCCTCACTAAAGGGCTGACCAAGGTCCAGATCTGGATCCAGATGCCACCAGACCTGGGCGTGTTAGAAAATTTGCTGAGCATTTCTATTTTAAACATCAAAGCTTTGGATGTCTTTAAAGTAGTCTTATTTAAACTGTGCAGCTTTTCTCGGCTTTACGGAGACAATCAAAGCGGACCCTGACAGTCACAGACTATTACAGTAGTCCAAAATCGTCACATGTGATGGGACAGCCAATCAAATCTCTTACTCAGATCAGTATTGTGAGTGGATGTGTGAGAATACAGAGAGATACTGAAGACTCAGCTGACAAACCGCCATACTTTAAGGTTGTACAATGAATGCAGGAGTGCAAAACATAAATGTTGCTTATTTTAAAAGTGATGAAAGGCCAAAGAGCCGATTTCATATTTGTCCAGCAAATGTCTGAGTATGTGTTCTAACAGAAATCATCCCTGTTGGGTAACTGGAGCTTGTAGTTGGATGTGAGTTTGTATGTCTGTGTGTGTAGTTTGGTGAGTGTGTATATATGTGTGTAAGTTCCTGAAACGTATGTGTGCATGGCGCTCTCTTAGCACAAAGCACTCTTATAAGATGTCCTGTTGCCCTCAGGATGCTCTCTGCTCACTCAACAATAAAACGCATGGTATTGGATGTGATGGACTGTCATTTCATGCGGAAAGAAAATGACAACCTTTGCCTTCCACGAGAAGCCTCGCTGATAAAAGAGAAAGTGGAAGAGGAGTGTTTAGCCTGCAGAGTAGAATTAGGCGCCGGGCTGCACCTTTTGTTCCCCGCTGACTCTTTGTGTGACGACAAACACGCCCACAACGACTTGTCCTTCTGTCCAGACCTTGGGAAGTTACTTTTAATGATGGTGGACTGTAATGATCCACATAATAGAGGAGTAGAGGAGTGCTGCTGAGTGACACACACATATTCTCCCTCAATCTGCTCCAGCACACACACATCATCTTGCTCTCTCTCTTCCTCTGCAAAATCTGGCGAGGTGGCTGCTGTCTGAAAACAACGAGGCTCGCACATCTCATCACCACAGCAACAATTACTCTTCTATTTCAAGCGTGTCTTTGCTTAGGTGGGTGTGCGTGTGTTGTTGAATTAATAATATGATCCTGCTTTGTCAATCTCAGTCACTAAAACGCCTCACACAGAGAGACATACGGAGAAACTGATAGTGAAAGATTCCCCTCATTCTCGTCCTCTGGCCTGCAGTAACAAGCACTTTGTAGTTTGACTCCTATCTGCCGCCATTAAGGACGATGACTGCGATAGCCCCAATTTCTCTCATCCTTCCCTCATGTCTGGCAGGATTAATGGCAAAGCTGTACCCTACGTCACTTGGGTAAGCCATGAATCAGCCCTTTTTTTCGCCCGTTGTAGACTCATTAAACATGAAAAGGAATGCTAAATGAGCTCAGGAGTCGAAATAATGTGCAGATTTTGTTACACGGTAAACAGCATTTAAAGAGGTCCTCTGTGGAGCCTTGTTTCATGTCTCGCTGCTGCATTTTTGCACTTACAGTGTGTTTCCCTGCGCTCACTGTAAGATGCTTGTGTTTACAGTGCCTTGGTGTGACATTTTAAAAAGGAAAACAGAGTGTACCATTAGGTCTAAGGTAGTAAGTGGTGGTGGAGGATCAGAAACAAGGCTTTAGTCCTGTGTTCCTGACAGCCTGAACAACGTTCGCTTTCTTCCCCCTCATTTCAGTGGCTAATACGTTCTCTTTCTTACTGTTTTCTCCAGCTCTCAATAATTGAATACGTCTGGCCGACTTCTTGCTGCACAAAAAAAAAAAAAAACATGACTTCACTTTTATGGGGACATGATTTGACAACAAGCTTGGGATTAGACAGACCCTCCCACTAACGGAGAATTACACAGCTCAGTTGAGTCACACTTGTGTTTTTAGATATAACTGCAGGATTCGTTCGTTCTCTCAGCTGAAACAATGTTTGCATGCATTTGTCCCAGGCCTGGTTTTGCATGTGAAACAGGTGAGAGTGAAAAGAGGGGGCGAATAAGAAATGCACGTCAGTTTTATCAGAAGTTTGCAGAAAGAGAAACAGGGAGGCTCTGCATGAATTTTGATTTTTTTTCGTTGCGTTTGTTTTTTTAAGTTGCCTACATATAGTACAATATAAAAAAACTTCCTTTACCCTCACAATTCACTTTGTCACCTAATACCAGCTAATATGATGACAATCCCATTAGCCACAACCTAGCTTTGTGTTAACAGCTAGCACAAACATCTATTGTGATCTAAAAAATCTGCTAATAAGATATACCATATAGTATACAGATACTAGATATTTTCCCTCTTCTCTTGTTTAGTTCTATTAGTGTTCACTGTTTATTTCACACACACACACACACACACACACACAAGCACACACACACACACACACACACACACACACACACACACACACACACACACACAGAGTGAGCTAGAGCAAAGTTTAGATTTTTACTATCAGTGTGGTGCACACTCTGATTGGACGTATAAATGCTTTCTAAATATGACTTTATGCTAATATGTTGTCTGAGCCAGATGCTCAGTGGGAACCCACAGGAGATGTAAAATGTGCATGTGTGTGTGCGTGTGTGTGTGTGTGTGTGTGCATCTTTGTCTGCAGCTGTCTCATTCCGCACAGACCACATTAATGATAGAACAGAGGCTTGGGCCAAAGACTGCTTAGTATGGAGAGAAGAAGAAGAAGAAAAGTGAAATGAAGAAGAGTCAGACGTTGGAGGGGGAATGAGATGGCAAAAAAAGAGAACTGGAGATTTGAGAGGCAAAAAATAAAATTGAAGGCGCTAAAAACCAGCATAAAATAGAGCAACATCATGACTCAGCACCTGCAGGGCAACACTCCTCCTTCCTCTCCAACACCTCTTCTTGCTCTTTCTCCCCCCTGTCCCCTTCTTCCTCGTCTCGCTCTGTCTCTCTGGAATGGGGACGTCTTCTTTCCCTCTAACATTATCGCAGCAGCTTTGGCACTCCTGCTGTTGACGCTGCTACTAATTCGCACAACCCCGACTCACCCCGACCGCCCCTGCATTTCCGCTGAGTTGGGCTGATGTTGCTTTTACCTTCCAGGAGGAAGGTCATCCCTCCATCTCCTGGAGGGTGACAGACAGAGGGTAGGGGATGGAGAGAAGAGGGAAGAGGACAGGAGGTGGAGAGCATATGGTTAGTTAACTTTAATGCAGAGGCAGATGTCTTTCATGTACTTGTGAGATCAGTGGGCTGGAAACATGTCATGCTATGATCATATGAGGGAAAATGTATAGTGTTTATTGTAAGGGGGTTGGTGTTCTGACCTGTGCACATGTGGCCTTTAAGGTGGTGGTGGAAAGGCATATATGCTTCTTTGCACTATGAAAAACTGTTTAAGTTTTAATTATATAAATACCTATGGCAGGGCAAAAAAATCTTTGTAGATTTACTAGTTTTCTTTACTGTCATTTGACTATGTTTTTAGATAATTAGATGTAAATGCATTTTACTTTAAATTTAAAGTTGTACGGTTAAAAAAACAGAGTGTTGTCATTGGATATAAACTGTGGATTTGTTGGTATTTTTAAATAGAAATGCACTTTCAGACAAATGCAGATACAAGACCACATTTAGCAACTAAATAATCCTGTAAACCTTTGTGGTGAAAAATCAAGCCAATGCAGCAGTTCCTGGAGTGTCCACTGGAGGCTGGCTGCTAAAAGCAAGGAATCCCCATTAGGCCCTTGTTTAAAATACCCATTTTTACAGCATCAACACAAATGTTGACTGCCTGGTTCAAAATAACTATACTCTGAAGTATAGAGTAGTATCACGTGCTCATTTCTTTATCCAAAGTTGTTTGATTTTGTATAGCCTTCGAGTTTTTCAGTAAATTGCATAATTAGGGACGTAGCTGAGGTGACTGACACCAGGCTTACAGCAGCTCTCAGCTCCGCCCATTTGCTTGTCGCTGGATTGATTGAAAGTTAGGTTGAGATAGCATTTTGGGTTACATAATGAGATAGCATTTCCTTGTTTATACAGTCTATGATAAAAACCCATTTTATTTTGTTAAATATAACAATCTTTTTTTATGGTTCTCATTTTTTTAAGTGATTCACTGTTTTTATTTATGGAACAGAAAAAGTGTAAAATATTACACTGGATTTATCTAAACACTATATTTATTTCTTACATTGCTCTTTTTTACAGTGTAATTTTGCATTTTATTATGATAAAAGAGAATAATTACTTACTTGCATACCGGTAGTATAAATTATAGAGAAGATGCACAATGCAATTCATTTCAGGTTCTTTTCACTCCAACATGTTGGAGGATTGCAAAAGCAATTTGCAGTCTGAAGTAATACTGTAATTAAAGCTGCAACAGTAAAACCCACAATCTCTACACACACAATCGTCGCCTTTGTTAGAAATAATTGAAATGACTGCCCTGGAAAACTTTAATTTGCCAAAACGTTGCCAACATCAAAACCACAAATGAAATCACCTTGCTGATTTGTTTCTGTATTTTGTCTTGTTGTGCTTTTCAGCATCCTTTTTTTAGCTTTTCCTTTTCAGCTGCTTATGTCAGACCTCTGGCTAAAATAAGGTGAAGAGGTTTGGGTGTGTGAGCTCAGTGCCTGTTTAACTTTAGCATTACTCTGCAGCCAGCCAGCCAAGCAGACAGACTGGAAAACACATCTACACCGAGGCCAATAAGGCGAGCACCTCTGCTTCTCTAATGCAGCATCCTCCGGCTGTAGTAACACTCCACATTATATAAGTGAAGAGAATTCATGTAAAGCTACTGCACGAGGTGTGAGATTACAAACCAGGCTCACACTCCTGGCTTCGATCAGCAGAGATGGTGAGATGCCCATTTCACCACATTTACGGCAGCAACTTTTCTTAGGCTTGATTGAGTGCTATAGCTGTTGCCTAATAGTAGCTCACAGCAAGCACCAAGAATTTATTGCTAACATTAACATCAGTTAGCTAGCTAATAGGACCCTTATCTGTTTCACATCAAAATCTAGCAGCCAATTCTGTTAGCTTGAAATAGCTTTTGCTTTTCTATTGTGTAAAGGTAAAAAATGCTTATGTTAGTTTGGAAGGGGTTGAATGCTAATTAGCTGTTGTCCCAGCCTACAAGAAAGAGTTGTCAAATATGTTGTTAAAACTTAAAATATGGCCCAAATGTCCGTATGCATTTCAGTCCATGGTCTATAATAATTTTCCAATTTCATCTGTTAATGCAATTTTCAAAACAAAATTAGGCTCTACCAGCTTTTTATCTTCTCATCCTAAGCCTTAAGTCAGAAGAAAATGACCGCAATGCATGCAAACATAGTGAATGATGCATTCTCTTGTACGGCTGTGTGAAGAATTTAGTCAAGGCAGTGCTGTAACTTTGAAGCTCACAGGTGCCCCAAGGCAGTTTTGTCCCCTTAAATGGCCACATGAAGCTGCAAGGTTAAGGCAGGATGGAGGAGGTTTTGGGGAGGGGAGGGGCGGGATGATGCTGTCATGCCAGTGGAGTGATGAGAGGAGCGAAACCTGAGGTCTTGCAGGTGTTGGTGCCTTAGTGGGCTCCATTTGACTGAGTGCCACAGGGGAAGAGGAGAGGCTGATGAAGAGGATGTTGGTGACCTGTCACACACCACATGATTGATGGAGATGGGGGGCAGAGATCGGAGGGTTACAGTAGCATCTGTCTGCCAGGGAGGACAGATGAAGCCGAGCAATAGAGAGAAGGTTTTAAGACCAGAAACACCTCAGGGGAAAAAGATCTCAAAATGTAGAAAATGCAGAAAACCAGAAACTTAGAAAGTAGGACGAGGCGAAATATAATGAATGAATTAAACAACGAAAACTGTTACAAGACGTGCTTAACAGTGCTCAGTTTACATTTCAAGGATTATTACTCACATATAGCGGTGTTGTTTTCAATCTTGTATTCTAGATATAAACATTGTTTACAATTAATAGTATTACTGTAATTCTATATTCGCTCCTGGCAATTCTTTCCCTTGGCTTCCTCTCCTTTTTTCTTTTTTTTTAATTAAGTTTGTTTGAAGTTATTTTCTCTACTTGTATGTTTTCATCTTGCCGTAAGCTTGGTTATGAAAGCTTAGGGATATACATTTACACATATTCAACCTTTCATGACTGTGCAAGAAATGTCATAGACTGTATAAAACATGGACATAGTCTCAGTGACATCATCCATTGGTTTCTGAAGAGGCATTTTGTAACTGGATGATGGTGGTCGCCATATTGGAAATGCTAACTCTTTCTAACTTTTGGTCAATCTAGTAACAGAAATAAAAATATTTCGCCTACTGGGAAACAGTGACAATACACCCACCGGTCAGTTAAATCAGCCGCACCCAAAATTAGGCACATGAATGTAAAACTCTTAACCTTGATATCATCTAAACAGATGAGGTATAAAAAAAAAATCACTCCCCGTTCAGCTTTTACCAATAGAGTAATGACACCCAAATCGGGCTGTAAACATTTATTTCTGCTGTTCTAAGAGGCATTTTAATATTGGGACTAATGGGGATTCCTTGACCTTTGGACACACTTGGACCTGTAGTTTTTTGCACTTTAGCATCAGCTTTGTTTTTCAACACCAGAGGTTGTTGCTTGGGAAATATGCTTATAGAGTACATTCGATGTCAGTTGTGGAGTAATAACTTCTAAAAAGACAGTGAAGTAAAACTCCCTCTGGGTTTGTTGTTCTCAGCTCTGTGTTCACATGGAAAGGAAAACGCTTCTTTGAGATTGTTTTTGTTTCGCTCAGAGGCTCAAACATGTTTCCTGCATGTTTTTTTCTAAAAACACAAACATATCAACTTTGAAATGCATATCATTACTTGAAATTGTGCAGAATCTTGTTTAAAAATGTTTATAAGCACTCGCCTTTGCCTCACAGAACCCTGATAGTAAAACGACAACGGAAAGGGTGGGGGAAGTTTGAAACGGGAGGAGAGTCCGGGCTGAGGGATGGAGGAGGTGCTTGTGTCTGAATAGTGAAATTGTTTGGGTCTGCAGATCTGCTCTGAAAGTAACGTAAGCCTTCAAATGAAACAATATTCTATTGGTTGGAGAATAAAAATTCTTGTCCATGACAGGCAACCTGCTTTACACAATGTAAAGCAGTTGTGGTGCCACAAAGTCGCCAGAGAAAGATGATGCAAGCATCGGTTACTCTTAACCCTAACCATGTTTACAGTCACGCTACCAAGAATGAGTTTTTTGGTAACGTGTTGATTTTGTTCCAAAACTTAATGTGTCACATTAGAATATACAAATATTTTTTGGTGGACACCTTCACCTAATTTAAGGACTAGTTTCCTTGGTTTATTAGAAGTATGTGGTTGCATAAAGCTCACCAATCAATATCAGGTCAGTGAGCTTTGTGGCTTCAGAAGAAGCAATTTAAAAAACAAAAATGCAACTTTACATCTTATTCCTTCTTTTCAATTAAACTCTGACAGATCTTTTCCTCTTCTTCTTAAAAAGACTCACTTGTTACACAGTGAACATCTTTTGATTAAAGCATTTTGTGTTTTGTATTCCAGCAAGTGTCTGACAGTCCCGTGTGTATTCATTAGAGGGAGAAAAGAAAAGAGACTGTCCAGTTTAATAAATGTGGGATATGCAGGTGTACATGTGAACCCTGTGTCTTTTCAAATGTCTTTGGGTACATATGTAATATTTCTGCCTTTGTCCTTCTTTCGTTTTTTTTGACATGATAACCCTGAGCGCTGAGAAGAGTGTCGGGGAACAGCTCCTGACATGATGACATATTCTAAGTTCAGACGACTGTTAATTAAGTGACAGTCAGACAACAGAGATAATGACCTCCCAGCGGACGTCTCACATGCCCTATAGGGAGAATGCTGTCAAATTAAATGTCGTCTTAGACACCAGGTGTTTGCTTGCTCATGTTTCTCTGTTTTTAGAGAGAGAGAAAAAGATGCATTAAGAACAAACAAACATTTTGTAATGCTTCTCAAAAGAATCCTTTAACGTTTTTGGGAATCGCGCTTGTTTACTTTATTTAAGGGTTAGCTAGAAAGCTACCACACATTTCTATATTGTACAAAGAAGTTAGCTTGCATACAGCTAGCTAAGCATAAAAGGACAATGAGGATAAGTAGAAACTCATAGCTCCAGTTAAAGAAATAATCAGCAAGAAGCCACCACCAAACCACAAAATGTCTCCATTACACTGTAATATTTGAATAGATCAAATAAGCAAGATATATATTGCTTAGCTAATATACAGTAAGATGACCAATGGCTGCTGGTATCTGAACTTCACAGATGAAGATTGCACCTGCTATCTTCTCCTCAGGAGTGTTTTCAAAATTGTTGAACTATTAAGTTAGCCTCGTGTTTGCTGGTGGTACACAAGAATCGAGCTGTGAGTAAGCAATTCTTTTATCTTCAGGAAACGTCTCAATTGAAATCCAATGATTTCATCTGGATTACATAAGTGGTTGAAATGTAATGCAAAAGTAATGATACTAAAACACTGTAATCAAGACCATTAGACCAGTCATTAATATAATGGACTGGCTTTAAAGTAGTACAACCAGAAAAAAACAAAAAAAATGACTTTTTTTGTAGTTTTTTTTTTTTTTTTTACAAGTTTTGGATGAACAGATGGTAGGTTTATTTTTTCCTTTCGTGTATTGCTTACAGTGATCTTAGCACTTCAGTTTAACAGGGACATGATGTGTTATCAGTCACAGATCTTACATAATCATTTTCACAGAGTAAATGGGAGCATTTCTTTTAATTATTTCATTTTACTTGTTGGATTCTGCAAATCCCAGATTGATTCTCAGATGCCTAACATGTGCTTGTGTGTGAGAGAGTTATGTATCGAGCTTGGGGTGTTAATCTAATTCTTTGGCTCGTGAGTGAGGTGTTGGTCTAAGTGACGATGTTAACAGTCTGCCGCTCCACTGGAGGTGCCAGGCACGGCTTCTGTCTTTTAGTGGAGTGCTGCTGATGCCGTGGGTGACCTTGCTCTTACCCTGACACATACTCTGCCTTTACTTCATGCAGAAATGACAGGGAAGCAGAGGAGAGCCAGAGACTAATCTAAAGGGATCCGTCCGTTTGATTAGTCTATTCTTTTCAGGGAGCCCAGGATTGAAGCTCATGATATTACTGACAGAATAAATTAGAGACAATTTCCTGCCATCACATTGACAGCAGGAGAGAGAGCTGAAATTACTGATGAAAATTGTAAAGGTTGAGGAAAAAATTACAGAGTGAATGAGAGAGGTAGACTTATCCATTGTTACAGTGTCTATTTGTTTGTTGACTACTTTGTTTTGAAGCATCACATTTGGCAACTTGCTGTCGCCATCTCGTTCTTTTCGGAGCGACAAATGTCAGAAGATTCAAGGAAAACATGTTATTTAACATATAAAGGAATAAAATGAGGTCCCTGGTCCTGGTTAAGAAATAGATAAACCAACAACAGTAAGAAACTTTAGAAAAATTAAAAATGAAGCCAATGCGGAAGTGCATAAAACTGCAGTGCCTTGAATGTCCACTTGAGGCTGGCTCCAAAAGACCCGGAAGTCCCACACACAACCCATATTAAAGTGTCTGTTTTGATAGCAGAAATGAACATGTTTACAGCCTGACACAAAAACAAAAAAGATTTTGGTTGTATTAGTTAATGTTTTTATGAGCACAGACTGTAGGGAGGGGGTGTGGGTGTTTTTTTAATTACACATCATGTTTGATTTTAAGGAAGTATAAGAGTTATTCATAATTTGGGACGTTACCAATCTGACTGCAGTCAGCCACGTTGCAGCGATTTGTCAGGAGGCCGCTTCAGGTCCAAAAAAATGACTTAAGTCTAGCACAGTCTCACTGTGTCTGGTTTTGAATGGCCTGGATCGAGAGGCTGTCACAACAACACCATCATAGGCAGTCAGTCAGAAAAGGCAAGCCATAAATTATACATGCTGATTTTGTGCTTGTTGTATGTTGAGGCATCAGAAAAAGAGCACCAGAATTTACAAAATGAACATCAGGCTGTATTGAAAAAGATTTTAAAGATTTAAAACCCTAAACTGATTCTGGAAACATTAAAAGAGGTGTTTTTTCAGTACAGTCGCCTCCTGCTTAAAACTAGAACAAATACATTTTAAAGGCACTTCAACGTTGGCTTCTTGAAAGCCTAAAAACCAGAGACCAATTTTTATTCTTTTATGAAGTCGATGGAAAATTCGAACAAGATGATTTGAAAGGAAAGCAATTTAAAATAATTAAGAACACATTTTACTCTTTTTTTATTTTAAAACCCCAGTTATTGTACACTATATTCATCTCCCCAGGGAGAAGTAGAAAAATAACCTACAATCGAGTGGATGGTTGATTGGGCACAATGGAGGCCATTGAGTCCCCTTCGCAGAAAAATGAGGTCTGCTACAAAAGCTGTGTTATCTGCAGGGCGGAGGAACGGGGAACTCTGATGTGACAGCCTCACTAACAATCCCTGACAGGACCCAGGATGCCACAAAGAGCGCTCTGTAGCACTGTACTTGTACCGCAATGAACAGATCAGAGCAGTTTGTGTGTGTCTGAGTGTGTGCATGCACTTTTTTCAGTTATTTATCCAGTGGAGTGTGACTAAGTGTGCTTGCTATATTGCCATACAGTCAGACAAATCCAGACCTGTTAGATGTGCTGTATGGCCGCAAAATATATTGCATGCAAAGGACTGTGGGATACTGATTGTAGAGGTGGTATTGGGCCATGTATGTGAGTCTTAAAATGCACTTGACTACTGCAGGAAATTGTTTCCATTTTTCTTCATCAAAGTGACAGTTTCATCAAAGCAGATACAATCGTGTTTAGCCTTCATTAGGGTTCAACATGAAGAGCTTCATTTGATGTGATTGGCTCAGGGAGGTTTGGAGAAGTAAAGAAAAAGAACAGAAACTTGTCAAGCCAAGTTTATTTGTAAAGCCGATGGTACATTCACAATCTCGTTGGGCTTTTCAGGCCCACAACATCAATGATTCCTGACCCTGCCAAAGCTCTCAGAAAAGGAAAACAGCTTAAAAGAAAATCCTCGAACTTGAGGGAGAAAAACAAAAAAAAATAGAAGACACCTCAGGGAGAAAATTCAAAGAGGAAGATCTAAGACCATGGAGAGGAAAAAGACATTTTTGAAAGAAAAAAACAATAATCAAGCCATTCAAAGGACATAAAGTTTCAAAACATAATCAGCTAACGTTGCACTCTTTCTCTCTTCACTTTGTCAAGGCTTAAGATTTGATATTCTCAGAGTTGTTTACCACCATGCTGGAGATCTGAAGACGAAAGAGCCGGCCGGTATTCAAAGGTCATATCTACAATATGCTAATGTCTCGTGTTGCTATTATTGACTAATGTTGCCATAGTCCTATGGACTGTAAATACTTTACCTGAATTCTTTGTGGACATCAGTGAAAGTTGTGATAACAATACCATCACAAATCCCTCCGATACAGCCTAAAAGGTGCTATCAGGTATCAGACGTTTGACCAGTCAATGCACGGATACAACACAATAAGTTATTTAGCCCACTCAAAAATTAACTTCTTCTCAAACAGTGACCCAGACAGCAACATACTGTAAAATAACATGGCTGCCATTAGTATCTACTGTCAAAGAGTGGCAAAGAGAAACTGAATTCAAATTATAAAGCAGGTACATAAGCAGACAGAGTGATGCTAAACAAAGCTCCAACATTTCACCAGATCCCCTTAGTAACAAATAAATGTCAAAATAAAAAGTGCTCGCTCAACACAACACCTTATCATCCTCATCTCAGAGCATGTCATCATTTCCAGTCATGTATTAATAAAACAATGTTTTGTAATATCATCAAGGTTGCATTACATGTTTTATTATTTTCTAGAACAACTGATAACCCTGGTGTTTTGTCTGGAAATACTCGAGGTTACAGTCATGAACGCTGTTAGAAACTATGACAAAGAAACACTATTTCAAAGTAAAGGTCCCAACAAACAGAAGGTATGTGATGTCAGATTTTGACCACGTTTTTGTTCCTCACTAAAGGCTAACAGTGGAATTCTCTTTTGGATGCTACGTCTCGCACCTTTTGGAAGCGTATAGCACATGTAGTTATTTGTAACTGCTGTGTTGTCCTATAACCAGTCCCTAATAAAGTAATTGTTTTCGTTTATGGTGGTGTTTTCCAATCAGTTTTTATGTTGTGGCTTTGGGACAAGGCTATTTTAGGCTACTAATTCGAGGCAAACTGTGTTGACTCCTCCATTGAATGCTACGTCATTAGCTTTCAGAAAGCATATGGAGCACATGTAGTTTGTTGGAACGGCCTTGTTTTCCTATTAGGTCCCCCGAGTGTGAGCTGAACTCGAACAAAAAGAATATTCTGGGACAGTTTTGGAGATGAAGGTGCCAGATCGGGCCTTGGTTCCCTGCTCAGTCTGTTTGTCTGTTAGACCAGCTGTGATGCAGCCCTCTTTGGAGAGACAGACGGAGAACATGCAACCTTTATTCCAAAAAGCCAGGCCCGCCGGGATGATGCTTCCTAAAAACAGGCGTCAGATGGCAGCGAGGACCTTGGACATGAGGAGCATTTTGATGCGAGTCAACAACAGCCTCCAACACTCGGAGCGAGAGCGAGTTTAGGATGCAAATAATGGAAGCGCTGTGGCGTCATAATAACTGCCCGTATTGTTTTCTGTCAAAAGCTGAGCAGGAAAGGAGGATTTGAGAAAAAACTTGCTGAATTATTCCCAGAGCTCATCATTATTCTATCAGCCCTCTGTAGTCAAGTACATCTCCCCTCTCTATTAGCTCGTACAGTACGTCTACAGTACATCTCCTCTTTAGTCGTGCTGATTGTTATTCATAGCAATGCAGAGGAATGTCGTGCTGAGAGCAGTTTGGTTGTGCGTGAAAAAGAGAGACAGAGATAGAATAAGAGAGAGAAAAGGGTAAAAAAGTGATTACTTGTCTGTAGTCAAACAGTTTCAAAGCCTGCGCTCCCCTCTCTGTCAGGAGATGAGGCTCACGCTGTGGCTGAGACCAGGCAGACACCGAAGATCTCTTCCTGCGTTCCGAGCTCCTCATCATGTTCTTTCAGAGAGAAACTTTTTGCGGCTTGTGTATGAAGAGTCTGAAGTCTTCTGCCGCCTCAAACTTTGCATGAACTTCTTTTGTTTCTACAAAGGCTTCTGGGAGTTGAGAGCAAAGGCGAATACTTTTCTGATTATCTTGTGAACATCTCGGGCGCCGCACTTTTGAGGCTGTAGCATCTTTTGGGGAAAAGGCTTGTGTGAGGTCCTAAAGAGAGTCGCGAGTGAATGCAGCATCTATTATGTGTCACTTAGCAGTTTGGAATTCAGATTTGTCGCTTCAGATGAAGGAAAACAGAGATGACAATGATTTCAGTTCAGTCCGGTCTGTTCTTGGTGTCTCTAACAAGCTGTCTTCAGTCGGCGATCAAATTAATCAGAAAAGCAATCGGGTGCAGCTTTGTGCTCTCTTTTCCACACCACATTTCAGAGTATTTCTAGGCCAGGGTCCTTGTCTAACCTCTCTTGTACCCGAAATCTCTCTTTACCGCATGATTGAATAAGATTTAACAGAAAAGATCAGAGTTTGGAAATCTGTTTAACCTTTGACCTCTCAGCATCAATCTCCGCTCTGTTATCAAACTGGAATTAAATGGTGAATCAACAAGGATTTAAGCTCTCAGCGAGGCAGAACAGGCGGTCAGTTATTCACATATAATATGTGTTTGCTGCTTTTTTTAATGATACTGCCATTTAAGTTGAAAACATTGACATTTTCAGTATCCAATTTATCATTTGGTTTGATTTAATCAGAAAAGAAGAAATCCAAAAAGGTTAAAGCGAGTGATGCACTGGGTCAAAAAATGTAGAGGGATCAGGTGCTCTTTAAGGATAGGGGACAGAGGTGAAATAGCTAATAAATAAATGACTGTCCTGATTTAAAACAAAGTTCATTGTGAAGAAAAGGCAGTCTTGACTGAAAGTCCCAGGCACTTTGATGCAGTATAAAAATCCTCTATAAACAGTGATGTGTCTCCGCAAAACAGATGTTTGTTTAAAGAGGAAATCAGGTTCTTGTTTGGTTTAGCTTTTGCCTCAACAGTTTGTAGGCAAATTACTCAGCGTCAGGATCCCACAGTTTCCTGCTGTGTCATTATTTCCTGTATCCTTCCTTGGCCTCTTAAAGGTTTAGCTTCTCGGGTTTTGATGCGTATGAAACATTTGTTATTGGTTCTTCACCTTATTTGTAGTGCATTGCACCACACGTCAGCTTTGGGGCATTTTCCTTGTGTTTTACAAGCACAAAAAAGAACTGAGGGCATGATCTTTGAATAAATATCAGAGTACAGGAAGTAGTTGTGTTCCTCTCTCTCTGGTGTGGGAGATATTTGATCCTTTTCTGATTTCATCTCATCCAATCAGGAAGGTGTTTTTTTTAGAGTTACAATCTGGTAAAAATGATTTGTACTCAGAGAATTGGATTTGGATGAGATAGGTGATTGTTTTAAGGCTGTCATTCATTGCCTGACCTCGACTGTAACACAAAAAAATGATTTCCTCCTAGGCACCTGTCTGCAAGAAATTGAAGGTTTACATGAGCTTTTAAACTCATCAAACAAAATATCAGGTGACTTACAGTTAATTTGTTCATGTGTCTGTAGTGTACTAGCTCTATTCAGTATTTGTACTCATGATTTTGTTGTTTACACACTGCCTTTAAAAATGCCCTCATATGGGATATGAATTTGTATTGCACTGAATTTGACAGAATATCTTTGTTCTTTATATTACATTTGGTTGAAATCCTCACACAGGGATCTATAATATGATACCAAGTACTCAACATGTGTGGAAAATACCAGAAAATGAAACATTCTTGCTATAAAAGGGCAAATGTTTCCTGAAGTAGAAAACAGTTGGATGTAGTTGTGTGGTATCGATCACTTTCTTAGGGTACATGTCCCTCAGATAGATTTCCTCCTCGAGTGAAACCCTTCAGAGAGCTCACCACTATGTTTTCATTGACCCTCCATCCTTCTGCCTGTGTTTCCGCAGGTAAAGTATTGAACACGGACCTGCGCCACTACCTCAGTCTGCAGTTTCAGAAGGGCTCGCTGGACCACAAGCTCCAGCAGATCATACGGGACAACCTCTACCTACGTACCATCCCCTGTAAGTACACACCATGCAGGACTGCAAACAGAGGAGGCTGAAGTTCACATATTCTTTATCAAGCAGAAGTGCTGAAGCTAGTGAAAAGAAAGGCTCTGGTAGAAAGTAACAGTACTGAATCTTCTTCTTCAGAAGTAAAAAGTGAATAAGTAGAGGCTCTGCAATGTCAAATGAAAAAGTAGCTCTCAGGGGACATTTCTTATGGCTGTATCCTTGCAAAGTTAACTCAACTGCCTCTCATTTTTGGGAGACAATAAAACTGAAGCCGTTCTTCCATTAAATGTTCTAGTGCAGTGCCCGTCTATAATGTGCTTGTTTGTAATGTGTTTGGTGAGAACGTGGCTCACATGCCTAGTACAGGGTAATGTTAGCTAGCTAACTAAGTTGCACAACATTGGCCATGTGATGTCATCCTGGCTGAGGGATTTCATAAGACTTTTTTTAACGACGGTTAGCTAATGTGTTATAGTCAAACGGAAAGGGTGACCGTATTTAGTACTAAAGATAGCCTCCATTTAGCAAAACGAAACGGTAAAATACAAGCAATGTTGAGTGTGTCCAGTCCATTAAACGACCTAAATAATATTCCATCGTATTGTTCCACAGCAAAACTATTTAAAATGTTTAAGCATCAATATGAGCTCATCTAAACTTCACAATCAGCACTGCACTTCCTTGGGTCCACAACAATACACCTGCAAAGTCTGACGTCCATTGGACGCATGGTTGTGTGAAACTTGACTGACAAACACACAGACACACACAGGAATTCCTGGATTTATAGATAGATTTAAAATATATACTGTAAATAAGAGACGTTAACTTTGCATCGAAGTGGTACATCAATTATTTGTATACATTTAAAATGTGATTGGACCCAGTATAAGCCCTTGTGGGACACCTTTTTCTACAGTATATCTAAAATGCTTGAAGATAAAACGTCAACATTATATGAAGTACCATTTAAGGCATTTTCAAACCATTTAACATATATTTTTTAAGACAACCAAATGTTAGCCAACCCCTGTACTATTATAGGGAACACCGATTTTAAAAGGCCTTTAATAAGTATAAGAAAATTGTTACATATCTAAATTAAGCTGTAATTCCTTCAAATGCATCATAGCTAAAGGGGCAGTGTTGAGAATGTTAGTTAAAGAAAGAATATGTATTGGTGTTAAAATGTTGGTGTGAAGAGGAAGAAGTTGTCAGAAAAATAACTTTGTAGGTAAAGACGTCAGAAAAACGGCGCTTGTGTTTCCCACCTCTGCTGCACACGTAACTCTCATTCACTACAAGGCTGAAAAAGCAGCTACCAGGACAAAGCACGCCAGGAATGTACATTAAGACCCACTTTTAGTGCATATGTGCTTTTATCTGAGGCACCTTATGGGAACAATGAGGATGTTGCATGTGCGTCACACAGCTGGAAATCAAATCCACAAGCGGTGTTAATGTGTTCTCTTTTCATGGAGCTATACAAGGCTGAGCACACTCAAACATACATACATTAACTGCACTAGCACATTGCCATCCTTCCACAGCTCTCTGTCACACACTTTGCAAAACGCACACACTATAATGTCACCATGGCAACCCCGGCCAAGGACATCTCTCTAACCCCCATGTAACTTATTTACTGCTGTAGCATATCATCGTGATCAAAGTCATATTCTTTCCATAAATAACGCCATGTTTTCCCTTGGCTGCTCTGCTTTCCCTCGCTGACATTCTGCTCAGTGGGGCCGTCACCAACTATTATTCTTTGCTGAAATCAGTAATGGAGTGGTAAATAAAGAGGCTGGTACTGTGTTGACTGCCAAGAACCACTGCAAAGAACTGAAGCAGGATACATTTTCAGGCTAGTAGTAATTCATACTCAATGGAAATGTCTATTGATTGCAGTATTTATGTAATCGATATGAATATTGCAAAACAGCTGTTGATTTAAGGCTCTCTAGAACTGATGCATTAAAGTGTTCTTTTTATATTTGCAAAGTGGGGACATGTTTCAAGATGGCACCAGTATATGAAGTGGATCAGCACTTTACAGTTTTCTTTTTGGATACTGATAAAAAACTGTAAAATACCAAATAACAGGAGCTCTGGGGAAACATCTCTAGATTTACACCTCTGCCATTTACTTTATTTTTATGGTGTTAGATCTTTTAAAAGGTAGGCTTGTATGGATGAATTGGCAATCCCAATCTCTATTCTCACTATCCTTGAGTCCACATTCCCCAGTAAGTGTGTGATGGCTAAGTGATGTTCCTATGTCTGATTATTGAGTGCGTGAAGGCTCTAATGTTCCAAATTACGCACTATCCTTGAGTCCGCATTTCTGCAGACTTTCTTGCAGGACTAATTCAGAGTTCTTTGTTGCTTTAAAGAACAAAATAAAACAATAACAACAACATCAACAACAACTTTAAGTTTGCGCTTCCAGCTGCAAGCTAGGAACTCAGATGCAGCTACTCAGACTGATTTCTTCGAGCAACCGCATCACCGAAGTGTGTGAATCGCCACAGACCTGTGGATGAAACCAAAGTCTGTATAAAACATGGATGTAGTCACAGTGACATCACCCATTGGTGATTGCTTCACCACTGTTTTAAAATGCCATATAAGGATATTTTAAAATTGCAATTAAAGATTGGGTTAATCGTGATTGCCTACTGAAATGCAGCGAGTAATTGCTTTAAAATTGAATTGTTTGACAGAACTAGTGTTAACTTAGTTATGCATCTTTTTTTAGGCATCTTGTGATGTCACGATAAAGTGTCTCATTCCTCATTTTTATACAATCTCAACCCCTGCCCGCCTGTTCTTAAAGAAGTCCTTAAGGGTTCAGTGCATGGCCATGGAGCACGGATTGGAATTGGGACATTGTGCAGAGGTGAAATTGCAGGAGACACGACTATGACGCAGTATATATGTATGAAACTGCAAAGATGTCTGCAGTGATATTTTGGGCTAAACATTTCCCACGTCTTGTTGTTGCAGAGTGACTCTGCTCAGAGGAGCGCCATAATTGAGTGTAGTGAAGGTTTTAGTCACATGCAGAGCGCCTTCTCCTGAGGCGATGACAGACTCTGAGGCACTGCACTGTCACAAACAAGCAGCGTCTCAGCTCCCCGACCCCCCCACGGGCCTGGAAGTTGCTCTGTCTCGTTCAGAGGCGACTTGCATGCACAAGTGTGACATATTTTCAGGAAGTAAGCTTCCTACCTTTCATGTATGTTTAATTTTGTTGTAGGTTTTTTTGTTGTTTTTGGTGTCATCTTGAAGAGAGGACTATCTTTCTTACAGCCCTCGCTCCGCTGCTTCTTTTTCTGTGTGTTTTGCTGTGCCTGTCTGTCATCCCTTTATTTATTCCCTTTTTCTTTCATATACCTGTCAGTCATTGCTTAGACTCTGTTTCCTGGACAGTTAGGTTCAGTTTGAATTCTTATTGATTTTTTCCTTCACAAACCTCAGTTGCACTCATGCCAGTTGAAGGGGATTGACAGAAGATGATTATAGAGGTTTAAAAAACACCGATCAGTGATGTCTTTCACAAGGACACACCAACCTGTCATTCTCACCTGCTTTTTCCTCCAAACACACACATTACTATCCCCTATGTTCACCTGTGCACACACCTCAATCTTCACTACTGCTTCAAACATGGCTGTCTTTTTCTGTCCACATACAGTAGTGGCAGTCGTTGAGGTTTTACGACCCGTAACCACCATTCATCATCAGCAGCCAGTGGGCTCGCTCCTCTCCGCCCGAGCCTGACTCCCTAATCCCCGGCTTGAATTACTGTCTTAATGAGCAAGAGACCAGAACTCGCATGGTGACGGCACCTCCATCATTCACTCGCACGCTTTCAGCCTCCCATCCTTCACCCTCTCTGTTACACTTTCACTCTTTCTCTGTTTCAATTACCCCAGCCTGCCTTCTTGTATAAAACTGGGGTTTATTCTGTTTTCTTTCCCTGTGTAAACCTTTTTTATATGAATTGGAGTTCATTAAACAATATTCAAGAAAATATTAGAATGCACAATATGTTGAAAACGTTCTGGCGTAATTGATTGACCAATGTAATAAGCTCTGTGCATCTAAAAGATGTATAACATATAACCGCAGAATCATAGTATTTAAGTATTTACACTTCAATTTGCTGTAAAGTTGTCGGGAAAAATGTTGTTTTTACTGGCCCTGATGGCTATTCAGTGAGCTGCATACAGAATAATTTTTCTCATACTAGCCAAGCTTCAACCTCGGGTTGCGAAAGAGCAAACAACTGCAGTTCTTCGAGTGTCCACTTGAGGCTGGCTCCAAAAGCCAAGGAATCCCCTTCAGAGCCCAAGTTAAAATGGCATGAACAGCAGATATAAACATGTTAACAGCCTGGTAAGGACTGTTAACAAAAACAATTTGGGCCTTTTAAGCTAATTTCTCTACTTGTTAAAACTACCGCCACACTTTGTATGAAACAAACACATGTTTCTGCTGACATAAGACTGTGTCATTTTAGAAAAATGGAATGGGCCTGTTGCCTTTTTTCAACTTTGAAAACTCTTTTTGACTTCTCTTCTTTTCGGCACAGAGAAGTTATTTTCTCATTCCAGTAAATCAATACTTCAGGATAGAAGAAAACAAGTAATAGGGCCTATTGAGGTAGTACTTTGTACGCAGCAAAACTTCAGATTGCAACACAAACGTTTTCCTGAATGTGTCCAACATCCCAAATGTATGATAAATTAGCATTTTTGATGATGGATTTATGCCCAAAATGTGTGCGCAAACACACAAACAAAAGGACGATTACAGTAGCTGTTAATGTTGCTTTGCCAAAGGTCCACTTTACTTACTGTCGGCCATCTTGCTGTCCTGTTTGTGTGTGTCAATCAACAACACAAGTCAATACCGCAGAATTTGGGGCTATGATGAATGTATTGATTTTACCTTTTGGACCAGTTTTCAAATATAGAGAGGAATTTTCAAGATAGAAATAAAGAAATAGGGGAAGAGAAAAGAAGAAGATGGCAGTGAGTGGTTTCTGAATTTGAGGGAAAGGGAAAAAAAAATGAGGAGCAGAGAGACAGAGAGAGTGAGTCTTCAGTGTCTGTGTGTGGTAAATCCCCGGGTCTTTTTTCCCTGGGTCTTGGGATGGCTACATCACATTTGGACTCTAAAAAAAAAACGCTGGAGGAGGCTCTCAAGCGCTCTGGAGAGGACAAAGAGGGGAGGATTTTTCCAAGAGGACAGAGAGCTCAGGGTCACATGCAGTCCTTCCACTCCCTGTGGAGATCAGAGATGGCCAGAAAAGATTTTGATCCCACACAAACTCACATTTTCATTCGTGCACACACTCAAACACACACTGCTCTGGTGTAGACACACATGCACAGTAAGGCTTGTACAAATGGGTACATGTTGTGGACACATACAGCTGTACTCCTTGACCTTTTTGCTTTTGCAACCATTTCAAGAACAGATCCCTTCTATGCCTGCTCCTTCTCCTTCCTTTTGTCTTAAAGAGAAAGCTATTTTATTTACAGATTAATGAATAATGTTAGAATATGGTTTGGATTTTCTTTTTTCTTTTTTTCTGGTTAAATGTGTGTAGCTATGTCTTGATAGTAGTCAAGATAATGAAAGCATAGTGCCTTCAATGCAGGATAATGAGTATCAGCAAGAAGCCTACAGTGGTGATTCTAGAGTCTGTTGGGGCCCCAGGGAAAAATCAATTGAGGGGCCCGCCAACCATGTCTGCAAGTGTCCTGGCGCTTATTCCTCTTCCTCTTTTCTCCTCTTCATTTTTCTCTCCTGTAGACAGATAGTTCCTATTTTTCTCTTTTGACTTTCATTTACAAACTTTGGTTTTCACAGCATTAATGTACTATGTGATGCTTAGCAGGGCAACAAGAGTGAGTGCTGTCAGATGGGGGCCCCTTAGGGAGGTTTTGTACTCTCTTTTGAAAGTTTGCACATTTTCGACCACTGCTGTGGTTAAAAGTTTGTCAGTCCTAAGGGGACCCCTACTGGTCTGGGGCCCCAAGCAGTTGCCTGCCTTGCCTGTTGACAAGCAGCGCCTCTATCGCACTAATCTAACAGGTGTTCAAAACAACGGGGTCGTCTTACTGGGGTCAACCAAGACAGAGCTTGTCTCGATGCCCCAAAGCCAACACTTCACAAAAAGACAAAGAACATTGGCTTTATAATGATTCTCTTTTTGTGTCTTTTTCGCTTTTTCAATCTAGTTTTTTCAAAAGCAAAGCCCTAAGCCTTTTTTTTTTTTGATGTCCTAACTTAACACTAAGCGCACCAAATCAGCATATAAAATTTATAGCCTGCCATTTCTGACGACTGCCTTTTGATGGTCCCATCGTGACATCCTCTCAGTCCAGACGGTTTAGAAAAATCATGTCTCAGCAGAGCACAGGCCGTGCAAGACTAAAGTGACAATTTGCTTCAGTCCAGTATAGAAATACACACACTGGCACGTTAACATAGCGCTTTTAACAATATGACCATTTTGGAAAAATACCATTTTTTTTTTAGTTTGAGAAGAATTTTCTGGGTCGATACCAATTTTTGAGACAGACTTGATTTTAGCATGTTTTCTAAAGACTCTTGTTGATTAACATGTTTGTCTTTTTATTGTCTCAAAGGTTTAAAACCTGCTAAGCTCCTGATGGATTGTGTTATTATCTGTCAATAAATGCAATGGAAAATAATATCCATGGAAAGGAGTTGAGTTGTATAGCGTCCTCTGTGATCTTCCAGACCTTTTCAAGTCAAGGAAACATTGAATAAAAAAAGCTCACCCAAAGACTTGACACCATGTGTCCTGTCAAACCCATGAAATAAAAAGACTATAGCTAGTTAGCTTAGCATTCCTCTGCATTAAGACTGGACACAGGGAGCCCACTATTATCAATGTTGCCTCGACTATTTTGTGAATATTTCTTTTTCATGCTTTTTTTTTGTGCCTTATTTGGACAAACTGTGTACTGAACGTTCAATGTGCTTTGATTCACTTTTGTCCTTATTTCAAGGGGTTAGACTTAGTCAATCTAAGCAGCTGCTGGCGGAAGCTTCGTTTGTACACTTTAGCTATGATTGGAATCGATTCTGTTTTCCAACTCTCTCCAAGAAATCAATTAAGTGTAAAAGTCTAAAAAGTTAAAATAAGTCTAATAATGAAAAATGTTCTCCTCTCCCAGAATTCACTTTTCTTATTCATCCCCTGCTGTATTTATAACTTTGTATCCTGACACAGAATCTTTGCTGTCTTTAATAAGGCCTCTCTTCGTCACCACTCCTCTCTTGTCTGCTCTAATTATCCGCAGTGTATCGACTGCTCAATTTTCAACATTCACTGATGTTTTTGTTTTATTTTTTTGAAAGACCAACCTCAGAAAGTTTATTTCAAGATATATCGAGGGTGTCTACGTTTGTATTGAAGGGGAATGTACGACAAAGCTGTGCTCTTAAAGGTTTGCTGCTTTCGCTCGGTGGTACGCTCAAAGCTCAGCAAGCCCTCATTATATTGGCGACAACTGATCCACAATAAGAGGCTCATGGCATATTTTGCTGTGACATCCGGGATGACGGCTCCGGGAGATGCTTGGCAGGTACATAACAGTGGCTCAAGTAATTGGGCTACAGGGGACATTTTGAAATGACCAAAGCCTGCAAATTCAGGCAGACAAGTTGGTAATGAGAAACAGCATGAGCTGGCATTTTCACACACAATACAATGTCAATACTGTGTGTAACACAAACTACGGCACCAAGGAGGCGGCTTTGATTTTGTTTTTCTTTTTCATTTGTTTTTCTTCTCCGTGCAGGAGACACTGTCTCAGTCCAATTAAGCGAGGAAATATAAGACTGGAAAAACAAAAGGGGAATGGCAACATAGAGTTACTTAATGGGCCATTGGGCCACCACGATCCGCACTGCTGCTTCACTGCTAATTGGTGCAGACTCTACAAATGCCAAGAAAGATGCAACAACATGTTTCAGTGTGATCCACTTCATAGTGTTACAGGAATATCCTATGAAAGGTTAAATCAATGCAACATATGTATACTGTCACAGAAAAGGTTAGCGAAGAGCGTCACATGTAGGTTATTAGAATCACTGCTGCGGGGGTTTGTTGCTGCTGCTGTTGCTGAAGTTATATCAAGGAGCACATTTCTTTAATATTTGTTCTATTGTTTAACGCTACTAACGTTTTAACTTCCACATTAAGATTGTAATACTTGAACTTTAATGTCAACTAATAATGAGTACAGATTTGATATCAGTTTGATTCAAATGAAATATATTCATGTGATATGATTGATGTTGTTGTATTGCCTGTGTCAGGTTTAATCATTTGCAAAACATAGACAAACACATACAGACAATGAGTAATGTAGGACCTTCTTTTTAAAAGCGAGGTTTACAGTCAGTCGAAACTGAAATTACCATCATATAAGTAAACCAAGGAATGACATCAGAATCAAAAAAAGATGATGACACATCTTTTACTCATTCTCGGTTAGTTCTCTTCTCTGTGAAATGCCAAAGAACAATGGAGAAACTGTTTTGTTATCATGAAAGTTATTTAATAAGAGTTTTTACAGCGGGGAATCAATGTCGTTGGTTTTACCGAATATGGCTAACATTAGCAGCGCTAGGAATGCCAGCAGTCTTCCCTGCAGATTAACATCCACTTGCCCGTGCTAAATGTGGTCACGCATTGCTCTGATTGAAACGCCAGTTTAACCTTCATAAAACTTGATCTCCATTTTCTAGATCAAAATACTGCCACATTGCACTGCTCCTATGAGAAGCTAGCTTTGATACTTACCAATACTACCAATCATTAAAATAACCGAGATCGTTTTCAATCAAATTTAGTTTTGAAAAGTATCAAAGTATTGAACATTTTGACAACTTAAAGAAAGACAAGGGGGACTAGACGGTATCCAGTTTGCATATTAGGCTATAACTGAGGCATTTCCTGGTATGTTGGAGTTGTTATCGGACTGCTTCTACTTTGTAACGTGCGTTTCTTCTATTCTTTTAATGATTATTAATCACTGGAGGTTTGGCTCGGGTGTTTCTCAGCCTTTGTCTTCCCACTGTCCGCCCAGCAATCCTGAAAAATGGTCGAGAGCTGAACAATGAATCTGTTCTTCCACCATGAGTGAATCTACATTTAGGCGACAGAGAGAATGCCGTGCAGATGATTGGTCCATGCTGTGTGCTTTGTCCAGCCGGTTATGCACTAAATAACTGCTTTCCTGCCTCCCGTTCAGCTGAGGTTATTTCTATGGCGTAAAAAAAGTATGTTGACACGCCACTTAATTAGCCCTGAGTGCAACATTGGCACAGTCTTCTTTATTTATTCATGGAATATGGTTTACATAATCCTAATGCTAATGCAATCATTTGGTGTCCATTTGTGCCTTGTGGATATTCATCCTGGAAGCAAAAAAAAAACCATCCCGTCAGTATTGAATAGACTGTGGCTTCTCCACGGGAGCAGAATCTGCACTCAGATTGGCCTTCATTTACATCGACGCTGCCCTTGGTGGGACCGACTGAACCTAAATCACACCAAGAGGTTACGCAGCCCATTTCCTCCATCATTTTTCACACTCTGCTTTTTTCCTTATTAAAGTTGTAGGAAGTACATCATGCATCGTACAATAATTACTTGCTAACATAGGCTACAGTTACTCTTAGAGGATTTAATGAATCAGGGATCTACAGTTCTTCTTTCCTTATCCATCTTTCACAGAATGACACCAAGAACTATGGTTTCTTCTTTCCAAATTCCAAAAATATCTACCATGTAACTCAAAAACATAGCTACAGACTTGATGATTAGCATTGCTTGTTGTTTTATTTTATTTTATTTTATGTTAAAAGTGAGACTCATTATGTGTAAGAAGAAGAAGGTATATCAAAAGTTTATGAAGCCAACATGAAGTTACCTTTTGGTTTTTGGACCGCCATTTTAAAGTCGCTATTGGTTTTATTTAAGCTGGAACTAGCAGTGTTTGACCGACAAAGGATATAAGAAAAAATTAATCAAAAGCACTGAAAGAGCTAACAAGCAACGTTAGGTGCAGGTTCTTGCTAATAAGTGCTAACATATAAATACTAATAGGCCCCTGACTAAAATACTTGACTCGATCTTTTGACACAAAACAGCAGCCAATTTTTTCCCTATATTTTATTTTCCCATAACGACTTCTATTACCTCCAGCTGGAGGTCTTTTAAGTGGTACCCAGAGTTACATCAAAGTCTGATGATCGAGCCTTTAGGTTACTGTGGTCCTTCTCTCTGGGGCGAACTGCCTGTTGAGCCGACATCCATCACAACTCTCTCTCTCTTTCTATTCTCTGAAGCGAATACTGTGTTCATGTGTTTGTGTTTGCATGTGTGTTTGTTGTGTGTGCGCCTTTGTTTTACTGTCTTTTGCTATCAGTTTCTTTATGCCCTTTTTTTGTGTTTGAGTGCTATGTGGTGTGTTCGATGTCCACTGGATTATTGTTTTATTGATCTGATTGTATGTGTCTTGTTCTTGGTTGTAGAAATGATTTCTTTTATTCTTGTATTCTGTGCTTTTACCCTCGATATAACACACTGAGCTTACCTTCTAAAGAAATGTGCTCTATCAATTACGTTTTTTTCCCCCAAAAGACACAAAGAACACAAACACAGCTTTGATAACAGAAGAGTAGCTCAGAGCAGAGGTCACAGCTAGCTAACAGCTAGCTGTACCAGCCTGTTAAAAAAAGTGACCAAAACCCTAATTATTTACAACTTTAACCTTAAAACCTTTAACCCATAAAAACTGGGAAATTAGCCATAGAAACAGCTCTTTATTAAAGACTGTAAACATGTTTAATTCTGCTGTAAAGTTGGGCAAATAGTGTTGGACCTAATATGAATTGACTCGCTGTTGGAGCCACCATCAAGTGGCCAGATGTAGAACTGCAGTTTTGGGCTCTTTTTTAAATGTATTTGCAGTTTGAACAAATGAACAGCTAGAGCTGAATGGTTTTATTTTTAACCTTTTCTATGTTAACCATTGAAAATGTTTGCATTTTGCTTCACACATTCAATAAATAACTTCCGAACAGAGAAAAGGCCTTCAAAAGATTTGAATGCTGTAGCATCATACTTTTAACCAACAGCCTTTTCCTTAGATTCTACAAAGCCATCTTCACAAAAGCAACATTTTATTCACTCCTGATGTATTTACAACATTTATCTGATTTAAAAAAAAAAGTGTTATTCATGATTTTCCTCTCTTTTTCATATTTCACAGGCACCACAAGACTTCCTCGAGACGGGGAGGTGCCAGGAGTGGACTACAACTTTATCAGTATTGGAGATTTCAGGATTCTGGAGGAGAGTGGACTTCTACTGGAGAGTGGCACCTACGATGGTAGGCATGACAACAGTATTAAAAAAATAAGACACCTGCATATGTGTGTGTGTGCCTGCATGCATTTATGCACACGATTCACACTGACAGCTCTCTGTAATGGTGTAAGTGGAAGCTCGATATTCCCAGTCATTATGACTTACAGCCGGCCTTAGTGAAATGTGACAAGCGAGACAAAATGTATTGATCAGTGAAACATGATTAAAGACTTGTTGGAAGTGACAGTCAGATTAGCAGCGATACTCGCAGTCCTTCAGATGAACTGGACTATTCAGTCTCTCCACACTGTGTGTAAAATGAGAAATTGAGAGATAAAGTATGCAGACGCTATATTTAAATAGAAATGGAAATTCTGTAAAAAATCAGGACAGGGCTTTAAATTTTTTTGGCAGCAGGGATTAAAATAAACCTCACATTTACCAAAAAGTCGATGTCCTACCTGCCAGCTTAGTAGAACCAGAAATAACCAGCACACAATGGAAGATGTCTACGCAAATTCTGATTCTTATTTTGTGCAACATTTAAAGACTTTGTTGGGGGGGGGGGGGGGGGGGGGGGGGTGTTTTAAGGCTTATGCTTGTTTGTGGTCGTATGTTTGGAAGTTGAACAATTATAAATAGTTTTGATCATATTTAAGCATAAATGTCACACCATTGGAAACATTTGCAAGTTGCAGTTTCTCACAAGTAAGGATTTGCTGCATTTTCTCATTTTGTAAATGAGAAATCTTTGGGTTTTGAAGGGCTGGGTTGACAAAAGAAGCGATTTTACACGTCGCATTGGGCCTTGGGTAATTGTGATTAGCATTTTCACAACTTTCTGACATTTGATGCTCAGGGATGAGGCAGCTTTCTCACCTGCAGCTCTGGAGAGCTCTGCCTCTATGAGTTCAGCTGTCCCCCACACTGCATGTTATTAAATCAAACCTTAAAACACACTTCTGTTCCTTGAATGTTGGCTCAGCACAAGAGTTGCCTTTTTGATCATTTTTCCCATGATTTTGATCCCACCAAACCCAAACAACTCTGGAGATCACCAGAGTTGTTTGGGGTTTGGTGCCTTGCTCAAGGCTATCTCTGCAGTGCTCGGGAGTGCCCTGACACCTCTCCAGCTACCAGACCAACTTCCATACTTTGGTCCGCACTGGGACGTAATCGACGACCCTCCCGTTCCCAAACGATTGAGCTACTGCCACCATCAAAAACACTCAACACCAGTCTGCATCAAACAATGAGTGTATGTATTCGTACGACTTAAATTTCAAACAAACTAGAAAATCATTCAACCAGTCGGAAGCAGCAAATCGAACCATGATTGGCACTCGTGCCTGCCTTCACACTTCAGGGCAAACATTGGACTTTAAACGTGCGACTGGGTTCAGAATCGGCCTGAAATCACACAGTGTATTCCCCTGATTAGGTTCTAGCACTCGACTTTGTCTTAATGCATGCAGAAGAAATCAAAGAGTAGACTCATATTTTTGCCAAATCCATTTAATTATAGAGTTAGCGATTCCAACATTTATTCACATTTCTACATCTTTATTTTGTGTGTCTGTCACACAAACAGATGTTCTTTAATTTTTCAGTGCAGACGATGTTCCTCCCTGTGTGTGTTTATGCGTCTGTTCCAGCCTGTTCCAATATACAGTCGATATTTAAACAAGGGCAGTGTTAGCATGCAAGCAGCTGTAGCACCTGATGGTGACCTTATGTAAACCAGTCAACCTGCTGCTCCCACCGGCTGGCTGCACAGTCACACATCAGGAGGTCCCACTTGTGTTCTTACTCTCAAGCCATGCTTTATTCATGGGATGAACCAGCCTCGTCCTTTTCCTCCCTCTCTTTTCTCACAGACTCAGCCACTAAGCTCCGGCTTGTGCAAAAGTTGAACTTGAACTTTTAGAATGATTTAAAGTACCTCTAGTGTTTGTTTAAAATAACCTTTCTGTAGTGAACACAGCAGTGCTGGCTGATATTTTCTTACAACAAGCACCATCATGTTCTTTCCAATAAGAAGTTTACACAAGTAGGGATTTCCTTTTAGCTGAATGACTAAGCATTTACCATTCGTAACACCTTACTCTACAATAGAGAATAATCACTTGCCCCGTATTGAGAGGTCTCGGAAAGTCAGACGGTCGCTGTGTATTTGTGTCATGAGGGGATTGGAGCGGAGGATTTTTCTCACATTGCGCAATGATTATGGCAATAACATGATAATCTTCCCGCTCTCTTTAAGCTCATTCTTTCTCGCTGCAAATCCCGGCTGCTGTGAAATGGGAGAGGATTTTTCTAAATGCTTAAGGGACAACCTCTGGTCACGTGAGTGGACCTTCTCAGCGCCATCCTCTCATTCAGCAGCAATGCCGTGCTTCCACTACGAGGGAGAATTAAAAGATAAAGTCAAATCCTCATCCAAAGAGAAAGTGCCTTATGGCTCAGTGTAGCTTTTTGTGGATGTGCATGGGTGCATTTGTTGGAGTTTGTGTGGCCATTTATGGATGGTGAAGTGAATATTGTAACATGCAATAGGCCTGTGGTAGCAGGTTTTTTTGCAGCTGCCTCTGATCCTTGTGACACTGATCCACCAGCATTACCCCTTTTTTGGAGCATGGTGGAAGAAATACATCAGGCATACTAGCATGCAGGTACACACATACTGCAGGAGCACACACTTTCATGTCAGTGCACACAAAACGAATGCTGTCTCTTGTTGCGTCCGTGTAGATCATCTCACTCGAAGATCAGCTTTCGGGATCTGCCAAATCGCCCACGAGCTGTCCTTCATCTCTGAGCTGAATCCAGGAGGGATTTACACCTTTTATAGAGGGTGACCGTGGGAAGAGAGGGAGATGGAGAGTGAACTGAGGAGGAGCGTAGAATAGAGAAAGAGAGAGAGTTGATATAGAGACGTGCTGAGCTCCTCAGCTCCCAACGGAAACACCCTTTGCCATGGAAAGGCATGACTGCATTGGCTGTGCACAGATGTGCGGATTAGCTTCTGAAAAGTAGGAAGTTCCAGGATGCAATCCCTGAGAGAGAGCTGAACACTCTGATAGTCCCCCCCCCTTTTTTTTTTCTTGTTTTTCTCTGTCTCTTAAACCCAGTCAGCACAAGCACTGCTTGGCCACTGTGGCAGAGTGCTGATCTCTCAGCAGCACACTGAACTCAAAAAAGGAGCTGCACGTAATTGGATGGAGGAATGGGGTTTACCACATTTGTTTTTGCTTTAACTGCTCATTTTTATTTCTATGGGGAAAGATATAAACCAGGTCAGGGGCTCTCTTAGACAGGTTACATTCCTCCTTTGAAGAGCTCATGAATTACCTTCAGTTTAAAAGGGTTCAGTTAGTGAGTTGTGCTCAAGGTACTGAGCTAATGGGATTGTTAGCTAATCATAATGGTCTTGCTAATAGTCCCAAATGATTTGGCGGAATGCTCATTATGTTAATGGTTCATGTAAAACAATTTTTTCTCCACCTATAAAGTATATTATAGGAGCCATTTAATGCACGGTACGCTTAATTTCCTCTTAAATTCCCTCTCATAGACTCTTACATCCCTCTTTTTGCCATCCATTGACCGTATTCACAAGGCCGCCATTTTCCACTCGAGTCACACTCAGGGTGGAAAGCTTAAATGCTGTTAAATTCTGTACTGCTTTTTTCAAGGTCGCTACCCCTTTACCAGCTTGAATGGCAAACAGCAAGGGGTTTAGTTTGTTGAGGACACAACCTCATTGTTTAAATTCTCTCAAAAATGTTACAAGTGATGTAAGAGCAACAGGTCTATACTCATTTAGTTCTGTAGGATTTTTTATTTTGAAATGGGAAATTATAGTTGAAGTCTCCTTAGTTGAAGGAAGCTGACAAAGATCGGCACACATCTGAAAAAGCTTAGAAAAATCCTCACTGAGCTGGTCAGCACAGAATCTCAGCCCACGGACAGCATCGGGGGGGCAGCAGTCTTCCTTATAATTGTTTTTTAATATAAGGCTGTAACCTGATCTTGGAATATCACCAGATATCTCCGAGGTACAAGAGAGTCCCTTAACCTTGAAACATCTTGAGTAAAAATCACACCTTTCAAAAGTGTGTGACATATCAGGGTGGACCACCCCATTAATGCTGATAAGTTTCTTGACCTCCCTTGTGTAATGGTTAATGGATTGGTCAATCTGTGGCTCAGTTAGTTGAGCCGATCGTCTCTCAACCGGAAGGTCGAGGTTTAGGATCCTCAGCTCCTGCAGCCACGTGTCCGATGTGTCCTTGGGCAAGACACTTAACCCCAAGTTGCTCCTGCTGCTTTTGTTGATGGCATATGAATGGGATGAGTTAATACTGATGGGCACTTTGCATAGCAACCTCTGCCATCAGTGTGTGAATGGGTAAGTGTGACCTGTGGTGTAAATGCTCTTTGAGTAGTCAGAAGACAAGAAAAGCGCTATTCAAGCTCAAGTCTATTTACCATTCCTTTCCAAGGCGCTTTAATATTTCTGTTGCTGAATTACGTTTCCATTTTATTCTTATAATTTGTTTTGGCCTTAACTATCTCATTCGTCACTTCTCTTGAGACAGTCTTCTTATCAAGAGGATCACCTGCGTAGAAAGTCATTTTCTTTTTGTTGATAACAGTTTTTAGCTCTTTAGTTTTTTATTTAAATAGATAAAAACCTTTTTAGTTGGGATAACAGAGTCCACACAAAAAGAGGTGTACAATGAGACAGTGTCACAAAGTTCCTATAGTGCAGGGTTGTTTACTCTCTCTTGTGTTGTTTGAATTAGCAGCAGCCCACTGTTTAGTCTGATAACAACAAAGGCATTTCAGGTCTCTCACACCCACTCTTTCAGTAAAATGCCCCCAAAAATGTTAAAATGAGGAAACAAATAATTTAGCTAGCTGTTAATGGTTAGCAAGCTACACCAAGGAGATCAACAGTGAAGCTACGACTTAAGCTAGCAAAGCATAACAACGTGATGAGCATTAACAAATCAATATCTTCAGAGAAGTGTTTAATAGTGAATTCAGGGATATGGTTAAACTAGTTACAAATCCACTTACCCCAGGAACATCATTATGCAGACTGGTGACGTACACAGGCTACACCGCTAAAGTCTTCAGGGGCCTCAGCAGAGGGCGCTCATGTGTCACTTAAAGTACTTCTCACAGGGCAAACTCATAAGAATATGTCATAGACAGTATCTATGAAAGTAGTAAAATAAGAAAAAAATGAAGGCAAGTGGTGGCAAGTGGAATCATTAACACTGCTACGCCAGCAAACAACATGTTAGCTAGGTAGAAGCTAAAAGCTAATATTACAGTTTGATACTGAACACAACAAGAAAAGCAAAGATGTAGCTAGTATAGTGTTAGCTAAAAAAGTGTTTGAATGCTAGCTTTACCAGTTGGATGGTAGCTAGTGGGTTATCATTTGTGTTGCTTTAGATTGAAATATTTCCCAGATGTTTTCACTATAATAATAAGGGGACAGTGAAAAGATCACAATTGTCAGATAGGCCCTACCTCTCATTCATACATCTTAATATAGGAAAAAAGCAGCACAACTTTTTGACAGCATTTTCACTTCAAACACTGAGCATGAGTTCAGAGAAAACCTCTTCCGCAGAAAGGCAGATCAGAGGTCAGAACAGGACACAACACTTGCACAGTAGCCAGGTTCAAACTGTCTCTGTGGGTTCAGACTGCTCTTTATCCTGTACACCCTTGCTGCTCCACAATGGGTCCGGAAGGTCCCAGGTCGCCTGCCAAGCAGACACATGAGCCATCTGTGCCAGGCGCTGCAAGCGAGTCTTTCTGGATTTTTGGTCCCCATTCAGTCTCAGCGTCTCCGAGGTTCAGGTTGGGTCACTCTTTGAGAGCAGAACAGAGCAGACGGACAAGAACTAAATGGTCTGGTGAAGTGAAGTGCGAGACTGGAGGGACGGATGCCAGGAAACTAAAATTCTGCACATAGAGAGCTTTTCCTTTTTGCCAATGACTAATCTGCTACAGAGGAAAGCCAAAAAAATAGATCCACTTTTAAATCGTGGGTTTTGGGATTCCCATTGTGATAATGATCTGGATTTAAACAAAGAGGGAAAACAGACTGGAAGGTTCAATTGGATGTGAATGCAGAATTTGTGCATTAACTTCATAGCAACAATGTGTTGGTGCACTGGGTGGTTGTTTAGTTTATTGTCTTTGTCACCATGTTCGTGATGTTGGGATGATAAAAGTGTGACCTTGTGAAGCTTTTGCACATCGCCCTTGACAACAGTAGTCCTTTTATTATCAGAGGCTGATTCCCACTACCATGAAATTGCCTGCACGCACTTTGTAACAGGAGACTCACTCTTCTTGCCTCATCAACTCTGTGACACACGGATCACAAGTAACGTCAGACAAGCTCCCCTGCTCATCAGCTTACGAAGGCTTCCCTCCATTTATTAAGGCAAATGGTGCCACAAATCTTCACTGACGCACCGCTTTCACGCACCTTCATATCTGCGACACACATTTATCAGGGGCCAAGAGACATGTTTGTACGTAATTAATCACAGAGGTAGTGCCTGGCTGATGAATGTCAGCGTGTGGCAGGAGACAGGCGGGGATTAGCCGACAGACCCAATCTCTCCTTGCTATCGTGGTGCCACCCCTGTTAATGAAGCCATCTCTGACAAATGCGGATGAGTGTCGCTTAGTAAACACAGAGTGGAACGACAAGGCGGAGGAGGGGCAGGCTTTCATCACGCCTCCTTCTCCTCCTCATCACTCCCGCAGGTTTGTGGAAGATGAGCAGAGCTGCATTCACCCAGTTTGCTGAGTGTTGTCGTTAGCAGGCCTGAGGAGATGAGGCCAGCGCTGGAGTGGAGATGGGCTCTAAAGAGCTCTTTTGGTGTTACAGTATCGTGCTGTAAAGCTGCTGGAGTGACTGTGATGTGTTCCTCAGAACCCTCTGTTCTTTCTGGCGTGCATGCTGTTGGCAGCTCATCCCCCTTTTGTTGCAAGCTATAAAAAGATCTTGCGCTGATAAATGCTGCTCTTACAGAATGGCATTTGTGATGTCGGCATGTTCACGCTTAAGTACATCAATGGTTTATAACTCCATGGTCTCATGTGCTGCTGGGTCCACATGAAAATAAGATCAAGTTTATGGAGGCTAATTAAATAGCTGAAATCCCCTTTTCCCAGCGGTATCTCTCCCTATTCTTTAATTAATCTAATTATAAATCATGTTTCAGCTGAGAAGGCTCAATCTCATAATCACTTTTTGTTAGAAGCAAGTAAATATTTGACCTGACAAATGGATTGCCAAAAAAATGTATTCGATATTGTTGCCTAGACACATCCGAGGGAGCAGCATTTAGCAAACAAATACCCATAATGAATGGTCGGGATGGAAATTAGCATGCACAAACGAGTTTGAATAATTGCATTCTTCTACGCCTAAATTGAGTTCCACATACTGCTCAGCAGCCGTACATAGATAGATCACACAGTAGGCTAAATGAGGAAATCATTTAACAAAGTTTTGCACTCTATCCCCCTCTCTTCACAGAGCGCCGTTATCCTTCTGAATATTTATAATCGTGAGGTTTTTCTTCATTAGGAAAAAAGCAGGCTGAGAGGTAGATAATTGCTGTATTCAATGATCAGTGTAATTAGTTGCTGGCAAATACGGAGTGAAGTGATTTTAATGCTACATGAGTCATGACAGCCCTGTGGTGCAGTTATCGAGGGAAAACAAAGCAGGGGGTGAAGAGACGTGAAAACCATGCAGAGGATGAAGTCCCCTGAAACTTGTAAGGAGTCAATCTTGACTGACGGTGCGTGATATTTAGAGATTTAATTCTTGATTTAAATGAGGTGAATGTTAGACACGGTGGTTGATCTCTCCCACTGCGTCTCAAATACGACACACCGACTGTAGTCAGAGCCTGAAATTAGTTTCCCAAAATGGGGGAAATTCCACACGTAAATGCTTCACATAGGGGGTCATTTACACTCTCAAGGGGGGCAGAATTGATTTATGATCTTACCAACAGGTTTTACCCTCTCCTGAAGTTACCTCTGATTTCAGTTCTTGCTCTAATAAACATGAAAGATTCTCTTTGATCTTTGTTGTTTCTTAGCCAGTCAGATATTGTTTCCATTGACAGTAATAATGTTACTAGGATCGTGACGGGCAGGGGGCTGGAGCTGAGCCCAACTGTCATTGGGCGAGAGGCGAGTACACCCTGGACATGTCGCCAGTCAATCCAAGGGCTAAAACAGAGAGATGGACATCCACTCACTCTCATACCTATGGGACATTTTAGAGTGACCAATTGGTCCGGTTGCATGTCTTTGCACTGTGGGGGAAAGCTGTAATATCTATTCTTCCCTAAGGGAGAACCAACAAACTCCACATAGAAAGGCACCTGTTCTAACTAGGGCCCGACAGATATAGGATTTTTGGGTCTGATACCGATATCGATATTAGGGAGAGAAAAAATCTGATACAGATTTATTGGCCGATATCTGTTTTTAGATCTATCTTCCATCTATAGAGATAAATATTCATAAGAATATACACATTTATTCTGTTGATCTCTCAAATGCAGTTATCAAACACTCATGGAAAAATATATATAATTTAGAAAGATGGTCACTCAACTGGAAAGTAACTGCGCAGTGCATCACTGCTTGTCACTCTGGAGAGTTATGATGCTTGTTGTAATGCATATAGCAAACTCTGCTGGGGACAGAGAACTGCTAGTGTAATACAGTGATACTCAAATGAAATGTTTTTTATCTGATGAATAAATCAAGTAATATCGGCACATATCTACGATAAAAGTAGCCGATACCGATAGTCACTGGATATGCTGATATCGGCCGATATTGTGGGCAGGCCGATTAATCGGTCAGGCTCTAGCTCTATTCGGAACCTACTTGTTGTGAGGCAATTAGTGCTAACGAATGCACCATATCACCATTTTGCTGTTCTATTCTATTCTACAGTGACTAACATTAAATATGTTTACTTACTCAATCAGCACTATGAAAGATGTTTGTGCACAGTGAAGTTTGTCAAGGAGTTAATTCTCCTGTTTGCTGCCTACAGGTTCAAATGAACAAAGACAGGGAGCTCAAGTAGAGTTCAGACTTCAGGTCATAGTAGCTCCTTCCTGCAGCACCTCTGCCTGATCAATGCTGTACACGATGATACAAACATACACTGTGTGTCTTACCAGGCGTTATGATAAATAACTGTACATTTGTGCAGGAATCACCCTCCTTAAAAGTGAAAGACTATTGGGAAATAAACATTTTTTGCTCTATACCTGCAATCCTGCGCTTAAACTCAGGTACTGTGTAGACATTGCAAAGACCTTTTCTGGTCTTTTCTTGAAACTCCTTTTGTTTTGCTTCTTATAAATACTTGAAATCTCTCATTCCTCTCCCCCTCTCTCTGCCTCTGCCAACCTTTACTTTCTAAGGTAACTACTATGGGACCCCGAAGCCTCCGGCGGAGCCCAACCTCGTGCAGCCCGACCTGGTGGATCAGGTTCTGTTTGATGAAGACTACGGTGGCGAGGTTCCCAGGAAACGCACCACCTCGGTCAGTAAGATGGACAGGAAGGACAGCGCGGTCCCTGAGGAGGAAGACGATGACGAGAGGCCACCGCTGGTCAATGGATTGCCTGGTCAGTAAATGTCAGAGCTTAGGATGTCATGTTAAATAATGGAGATTGTGCTGTACTGTGTTTGTCCTTTGGTTGCAGGATTGCCACGTTAGGTCAATGTCACTGTCGCGCATGACATATAGACTTTGGCTTGTCGCAGATTGTATGCGCTTTGATGGGCCCAATGGGGGTTTGATGACACAACAATACCATGCTGATCTAAACCCATCACATTAAACAGCAGTGAAATGATTGTTTTACTGCATCTTCCTTTGTTTTTTTTTCTTGAGCTCCCAACAAACATAACCCATTTATTAACCATTCCTGGATGGATTTTTTTCTGCACAAGCAAAGCTAATAGCATTCAGTGTTTCCCCTAGGTTTACTTGTTACGGCTAAATTACACCAGATGTGTCTCAGCTCCAGCAGTCTGAGCTCTCTGCAGAAGATAAGCAAGGCTTCTATTTCTGCCGGATGCCGGAGCACGGCACATTAATTTACCACAGAGTAGATCGAGCGGGACAGGAAGTCAGACACCAAAACAACATAAAAACATCCGGTTTATTTTCAGAATGAAACACTCCGTATTGACGGTTCAGAACAATGTCCTTATGTGTGTTTGTTGATGTGTCTATAAGGGTTTTTTCTAAGTTTTTATATCACATACATTGTATTATCGCACGCTGTAGCGAGTGACACTGTCATTACCGTGGTAACGTCTTTGCCTCAGCACTCCAGCTATCCGACAGTGCTGCTCCGTACTGCGCTCTGAGAACGCAGCCTGTGGGTGTGTGCATTGCGTGTCCGCTCCGCTCCCTTACGGCTCTGTGCATACACAATGCACACTACTCTGCTGTGTTACTTTATAAAGCCAAAAATGAAACCATAACATATTTAAGATAGTTCACAATACAAAATGTCAGCATGCTGGGCTTTCCTTACATGCTGTAAACATGATGGGACTAAACATTTAAAGGGGATGGTGCTTTCAGAGAATAAATCTGAAAACATGAGTTTATAAAATATATGTTTGATTTAAGAACAAACATGAAACTGAAAATATTCTACCTGAGAGAAAAAATCGCTCACACCACAAAACATGTCAATGAAACTTTCAAGCGATCTCTAGCAATTCAGGCAGACTTTGTTTAACTAATCCAGGATAATTAAAAATCTCTGCCTGCCTCTGCAACCCCATTACAGAGTAGGTGTGTAGGATTTTGTTTGTGGTGCCATCAGTAGAAAGGATTTAACATTTTGGACTTGTTGAAAAGTCAATCATGCAGAACCTACCAGAGGCTTATTTGCATTAATCAGTTGTCCCAAAAACTGGACCTGAGTACTGTCAGAATTAATCCCAAGGATGATTGGATTCAGTCCAGCGTTACCCTAAACAGATCCAAGTCTTTTATAATTATAGTTGTTCAGATATTTGTTCCATACATCTTCATCTTGACACAAAGACCTGTAGCATCTCTCTCAACCAACTAGATTCAATACAATAAGGTGCCTGGCCACATTTGGTTCTCAGAAAGGACATTAGTCACTTGGATCTAAATCGTCCCATTAAATCCTCCTGCAGACTGCTTTGGGAAAAGTACAAGACGTGAATGGCAGCATCAGCACAAACATGGCCTCCTTTTATTCTGAAGTACAGCTGAGAGGATTAGTTGTCTCTTCTGGTTGACGGACAGAAAATTAATGATCAAAAATATTTAGTAAAAAGTCAGTTTATCTGTTTTATCCTATTTGTTCTTGTTAATCTCTTTTGAGTTTTGACTGAACTGTGACTTTTTGGACCAATTCATAACCCATTCATTCCTCCATGATAAAAGTAGAAATGTGGTCTGGGACCAGTCTCTATAAAAGTCCCAGGTCATCCAGCAGTGCTTTGAGTTTACAGATCCAGTGTTGGACTTCCAAAACACCTCGCAGACACATGAAGCTGCTGCACTGATATCAGACATGCTTGATATTTTGCATTTAAATCTACATTATTTCATCTGCACTTTCCTCAGGAATCATTAGCCAATGAGAGAGAGACAATTTAAAATAAGATGAAGCAGCTGACAAGGTCACCAAGCAACAGTAAACATTAGCCCTTGAGGCTGGCGTTAGCTAGCATACGACAGCTGATAGATATTTACACTGACAGTTAAAATCACACCTCGAGTTTTTGCTAAAGAACAGAGTTGACTGCATCTGCCCAAACATTTCCCCGTGAAGACTTGTTGAGCCTTCTGCAGAGGGTTGTTGTCAGTCTTTGTTTTGTTTACACCTGCTACCCCCACGAGATCACGTGAGATCAAATGAAACCATGTGAGATGAGTTGTTGCTCCCTCTGGCTCACACAAGTCCTGTTGTGAATTATGCACTTATATTCTAACATCCTGCTGTGTGTGCATGAGATATCAGAAATGAACATCTGTATTTTTTTCCTTCTCTACATGATGCAACTACATTTGATTATGGGTGAAAACCAAGGAATCCCCATATTAACATGCCGATTTTAACAGTATAAATACACATCTTTATAGACTGATTAAAAAAAACATTTGGTCCATTTACCTCATGTCTTTATTGGTTAGAACTGTAAAGTGGGTGAATTTTTTTCATAACCCGTCAGTTTTTATTATATGGAGGCTAATAGTCATGGCTCTATACTGAGAGGTGGGCAGGTTGCTGTGACTGTGGCTGACCAAACTGAACTGACTGTCGGCTGTGTTTATGTTGTTTCCATCATTTGGAGTATGCTAGCAAGATGACGAGCTACAAGTTAGATTTGCATGTTTCAGTGACAAAGATATTGATTTGGCTCACACATACTCTTCCTCTTAACCTGCTTCTTGATTTGCCGGAAGTCATTTTGTCCAATAGGGATGTCCCCAGTTACTAATTTCCCTGTCAATTAAATGCAAATCTAGATTTAGACTATCCGACCAGTCTAAAGATAAGCAAGCACTATACCTGCAATTGATAAACATTTTAATGATTAATTTAACCGACTCGTAGTTCTATTGGAGTGTGCGGAAAAGAAGCCACAGGTCGGAATCTAACCTGGGCCGTCTGCTTCTAGGACTACAGCCTCTGTACATGGACCGCGCAAACTTACCACTCGGCCGCTGGCGCGCCACAAATATGTTCTTTCTTATAAACATTAAATACTTATCTGCAAACAGCCACATTTAGTGTCCAAACATTGATAACATGCATCTCTCCAATTTGACTTTTTCCACACCGATACATTCAAAGTTTTCAGTTAACCCTGTTGATAAAAATCCACTGTAATGCCTCTTCAGTTATTTTCTATATTAAACTATGCCACAGGTCACCTTGACAAAGACCCATCCAGAGAGAAGAACACTGCGTGTGATCAATCAGCACTCCTCGGCTCTCTGAGGAAATAATCTGTCCTTAATGCTCACAAGGACAACAGGCCCACACAGAAATAGGTTACATACTGTGCACCATACCAGGGCTCTGCTAATAAGAGAACGGAAGTTAATGCTGAGCCAAGTCCAAGCTGGAAATGTTTCCTTTTCTCTTTTTATAGAGTGAAACATTGTTTTGACAGGCAAATCTCAAACACTGCTTGCTCAGCTGTACAAAGGATTCACAGAAATCCAAAGTCTGTTTACCCAACCACCCTGTCATATTGAAATCAAACACAAACTGATGCCCACACATCCAGGAGTTCTTTTTATGGAGAGGAACCAGTCACAAATGACTGCTCCGCTTCAGCCAGCAGCTGAGGAGAGGAAGTCTCAGAGCGGCCATAGATGGGCAGAATTAAAGAATGAAAAAAGAGGTTAATGGAAAATATGAGCTCTGAGTCTCTACACTCTTCACTGCAGATTTCCCCAATCTTTGCTCAGACTACCCTTATCATCCTTACCCTCACTCTCCCCCCCCACAGCCACTCTTATAACCCATCTGGGTTGTATGGTCTAGCAGGCTCTCACCCTGCTGTGAACTTAATGTCCTCAGCTCTCCTTCAAACTCTTCCTGCAGGCTGCTCCTCCAAGTTTTTACATGCTGGAGCACATATGACATCTACCAGGGCATGTTCATTTTCTGTGATAGTTAGTGCTTGTAAATGTGAAGGACATTACATTCCAAGAAGAAGAAAGTGTTTAAAGTGCTGCTGACATAAAACAAGGTGATGCTGCTCTATGGTTGGATTTTTCCACACACACACAAAACTGAAATATAACGTTACTAACGTTTAACATTACACCCTTTTTCTAGACGCCCCTCTAGAAGCATATGCATATTACTGGATGTTTGAGCAATCTGCACTGGCATTAAGATAGGAAGCTATATTTTACTTTACATGGAGTTAGCTCAGTCAGTGTATATAAGAAGAAGCTCAATGCAAAGCTGAAATATTCCTGGTGTTACCAAAATAACTCTAGACTGTAGAACAACCTCTTCTTTTCTCTGCTGCAAGCTGGAAGACGTTTCAGGACCCTAAAGACAAAAGCATCAAGGTTCAAAAACAGTTTCTACCCAAGAGCCATCACTGAACTGAACTCGACAGGAACACTGCCCCAGACACAACCCCCACCCCCCTCTACAACAACACTGAACATTGGCAGGACTGATCTTTGACACTGAGAATGGTGTAATAACAAATAACCATGCTGCATCTTATTTAATGTGCATTATTGTTTTTTCCTCTTCTTGAAGAGCATCTCGTGAAACATTTCTGGTTACTTTTCATGTGCAACATGACTTCAGATCTATTATACATAACATGCAATTGTTTTATCCCTGTAATGTGCATTACTTTACAGAGATCCTATAACGCTGTAGACTGCATTGAAGGCTCTAGATTTTCTTAGAACTTTTTTTTCATCTACCTCTGTAACTGTTTCAAATTTTTAGGGATGTGTGAGTGCTAACATGATGCTACTAATGGTCAAAGACAGTGGCAACCTACAGTTTTGAAATAAGAAGCCAAAGCTAGAAGTGTAAAAAAAAACTGTAGTTTCTTGAGTGTCCACTGGAGGATGTCTCCAAAAACCAAGGAATCTCCGTTAACCGGTCATGTGAACTGTAGGCCGAACTGAAAGGGCAAGTTAAACAGTGAAAAGGTATATGATAGTTTATCTAAACCAAAGTAGATTTAGGGTGAAGTGTACTACCTTCCATGCCAACCTTTGAGGGGGTTTGGGCTTGTCAGGGCTGTCAGAGATAGTCGGTGACTCTGGTCGGTGTGGTGTGAACAGCAGCATCGGAACTGCTCAGGGCTTGTTGGAGGCATTTTGCCTGATTCAACATGTAAAATGTGAAACTCTGATTGGCTCTCAGTCAGCGACTCGGGACACGAGAAGAGAAACAAAAGTGACGAAGGAAAACAAACGACAAGTCAAGAGGGCACGCACAGAAGCGTTTTCTCAAGTCGAGGCAATAATGGACGCGTTGATCAGAACAATGATAAACGAGTGTAGAAACCCTGCTATTTGTATATCCTCGAGTTTTGTCCTCTAGTGCAGGGGTTCCCAAACTTTTTCAGCCCGCGACCCCCAATATAACGGTCCTAGAGACTGGGGACCCCCATTGTCCCTGGAGGTGCTTAAAACATTTGACATTGCACACAGCCACACACACTATTAGGCCTCTCCAAACACTGGCATTAGAACACCACACAATAGCCCAAACACCATCATATTTGTGTACATATTTTCAAATTAATGGGTGAAATTAGAAAAAATATCATATCACGATTTTTTTTCATACTGATCTTAAAAATTTACTGACCAGTTCAACCACTTATTACCTCGTATAATATTTTTAAATGCACACAAACTGTGCTGATAAGTTTAGTCTATTTAAAAATGTCTTTGTTGAGGGTCTGGAGGACTCCCCCTAAACATTTTTAACATCAGAAATGTCTTTCCTACATTCTGATCCATTTTTATGCACAATTTGAAGGTTTTCTGCTCCACTTTAAAATAATGATTTAGTATTGTGTCCTCTTTGTGTCTTTAAATCTATTTTAGTATTCAGGTACATTTTCACACATTTATCATTCATTTAAAAACATGAGGACTTCAAACATAATACAGTATATGTTCATTCTGGGACACATGGTTAAAGTAAGTTTTACTGTTAGAAGAGGTTTATTCATACAGGGGGCGGGACATCGTTGATTGACAGTCACCATGGTTACTCACTCACCTGCCTGCTACACACTGACTGAGAGGAGAACGAGCAGCTGACTGACATCACTTATAAGTTATAGCAGTATGCATGGAAATCAATGTATAGACATAAATGATTGTACTAATTCAAACATGTTTTTAAACCACCGTGGTCCGGACCTCGCGGAGTCGCGGATATGATCGCCTCTCTCCGTTTCATAACATCGTTTAATTCTCGTTTCAGTTATCACAACAGGTGAGCTTCAGGTGGAGAGGCTTGTTGGTAACTTGTAAAAAACAAGAGAGAGCAGAAAAACATCGGAAGCACCAGGGTTATATCTCCCATCACTGACTGTCTGTGCTCCGCTCTGTGTGACTCTCTGCAGACTGTTTAACGTCTCTTGGGCTCGTTAAAACGGTTCGTTGTGTCGCCATCCGAAGTAGGCTACAAACCTTAACTTTGCAAACTCTTCAGATAACTGTTTCTCGAGCCCTGTCGGTTTGGACAAATCTCAAACAGTTGTATATAACCGGGATAGAGTTCTTTTAACGGACTATGTCTTAAGTTTCGTTTTCATGTTCAGGGGTGATCCCGCTCTGAGGGGGAGACGAGTCTGTGTAAGAACATAAACTGCAGCATGATAGAATAAACACATTAGCCCGGTTCTACGATCTCTCTGCTTTGGCAGATTGTCAACACGTTCAAATCCAATTTTAAACCATTTTCCATTTTTAAATGTTTTTGGAAGGAATCTCGCGACCCCCCTAACAGTGTCTCGCGACCCCCCAGGGGGTCCCGACCCCCACTTTGGGAACCACTGCTCTAGTGCATATGCAGAATGAACAAACTAGTTGGCATCAGGCTATCTGTTTGATGGGAACAGTGTGACTTTTGGGCCTGACAGTGGCGAACGAAACACAATGCAGCAGTCTGTTCTCGTCGCAGCTTGTTCTTAGTTGTCAGTTGGGTGTGTACGAGCTGTACAGTTACTGTTCTGTGGGGTACTTAAAGACTACTCTCAGTGTTGTAAATGACCCTGTCTTCAGCCCCACCCAAGTGGTGAACATTTCTATTCTTCAAATAGGTTTGAAGAAAAGTTTCTGTTCCTTATTCTTGTAATTTTAGGTTAGCTTATGAACAAACTGCATGTATTTAAAACAGAGACTTTGAATGACTCTTTCAAATATTCATGCAAAGCCAGCGCATTGTTTAGTAATGGTGAACAGACAGATTCACGGGAATACTTCAAAGTTGTCTATTGTCATGAATAAATTGATACCCTGTAGCCAATCAGTATCGAGTATTCCCTCAGACCACGGTATAACACAGGTGGAATTATCTTTAAGAAATACATCATCCAGAAATGCTTTTATGTTGTGTGAGTAACATCCTCTGGCATCATCCTCTGTTGCTCCACATAAAACAGAGACGGATGAAAAGCACTTGTGTTTCATTCCTTTTTAACATCCTCTGAGGGAAGGCATGACGTTCTGAGTGAATTAGGAGAGCCTTTGTTGTTTGTTTCATATTCATTGTAGAGCGATTTCAAATTAAGGGGGAGAATGTACAAATGCAACAGAACTTATGTGAAAAGCATAAAATATTAGTCATACAAAAACCGCCTTGGGGCTCAAATGGCCCTTTCTAGTGTGAATCCCTGCCTCTATCATTGCAACCCACAGGGAAGGTACGCACACACAGAGGCAAAAGCACTAACGCTGTGTGCACATGCAAATGCGAAACAGCCCTTTGGCGAGCAAACACACACACTCACACCATCGCTCACATGCAAATCCAATGAGTGACATCGGCTCTGCCTCCTCTCTCCTGCACCAGAAAAAAAACAGGAGGGCAGAGGTGTTCCTGCAGGCTAACTTTCTGCTCCGTCCAACCTGTTTTTTTTCTCCCATAATCCACCATTCCTCTCTCTCTCTCTCTCTCTCTCTCTCTCTCTCTCTCTCTCTCTCTCTCTCTCTCTTTCCAGAGCACAAAGAGGGGGCAGACTGGAGGAAAGCTGTGCCCAGCTATACCCAGTCCAGCAGCACCATGGACTTCCGCACGTGGAGCTCTCTGCCCCGCGATGACAGCCTGGAGCCCCTGCCCCTCAACTGGGAGATGGCTTACACTGAGACCGGCATGGTCTACTTCATAGAGTAAGTGGGAGACACAAACATCATGGTTCATGTGACCATTTAGAGCTGCAACAACAAGTCAACCGGCTAATTGATGAGCATCAACTGAAAGTAATGCATTTAAAGGCCTTAATCAGATAAATATGTAAGGCGCTTATTGGTCCCATAGGATGGACTTTTTGGAGCTATACTTTGTCTGTGTTTTATCTTGTTGTAGAACTAATCTACCTTAGTGTTGCAAAAGTTAAAATGAGCTGTGGAATACACAAATAATAAACAAATGATGAGCCGATAACAGTTATAGCCACTACTTTGAGCTATGCATACATTTTGAAATTGTCTTGCACCCGTTCTAGCCCCCCAAAAACTGTTCATGCTAAATTTTAGACGGTTTATCTCATTGTAGAAAAATTTAATATTCTTCCATCTATGGTGAATTTGTGGAATTTCAACTGCTGGTTGATAAAAAGTCAAATTGTTCTGACAGAGAAGCACAGGTAAAATAAAACCCTGCACACCTAGCGGACACTAATACAGTCCTGAAATAAAGCCTTCCTTTGTACAAGTCGGTCCGTTTTTATGATTTGACCATTTAAAGCTAAATGAATACTGATGCCTCTTTGACAGAAGCAAACAAGACCATGAAGATACAAACTGTCTAGCCTAAAACTTAAATGAATAATCTTTTATGTATGTATTTAAGATTTATTTTGGGGCTTTTTGCCTTTATTAAGACAGAACAGTTGATGGAGTAGGAGACCGGGGAGAGGTTGGGGAATGACATGCAGGAAATGAGCCACAGGCCGGACTCAAAGCCCGAGCTGCACTCTTGGAGGACTCTAGCCGCTGTGCATGGGGCGCGACCTAACCACTGGCTATCTGCACCCCAGCAGCACAGGCTTTTATTAACTTCAGTCTTTGAGATGACCCTGGCTTTATTTAGGACATGGTTCATGTGATACGGGCCTTTAATTTGAAAATGATTAAACTTGTGCACAGCAAAGATGAGAAAGACTACAAAACAGTTCATTTACACCAGAAAGAATACTGAACTGTGTACAAACTGAGGATATCGATCAACAATTTAAGAAAAATATCACCCTTTTGATCTTGCTTTGTAAGACAGCCCATCTTTGCTAACCTGCTGCACTGCAGGGGGAGAGAGAGTTCATATTATCAGCTGGGTAATATCTAAATGTCTTTAGTTGCTGTAAGCAGATGTTGTAGCGTTAAAGTTTTTTATATTAGAGATGGGAAAACTTTTTTTTGGTCTTATTTGCAACAATGATTTCCATGTCTTACGCCAGAACAAGCAGCAGAGTCCTCCTGGTCGCTCCTGTCACGCTCTGAGGTTGAAATGTCTTTAGTCTTTATCCAGATCATCCTGCAGGACACTCTGAGAGGCAGCTCTTGTTTCTGTAGAAGCACAAACACACACGAATCTTCAGCTGATCTTTAGCCTTCTGTCTCACACTGCTACACTTAAAAGCACGATTCTGTCTCTCGTTGACAGATGTTGAAGTTCATCTCTATTTTTCTGTTTCTGGCAGCTTTTTCGATCAAAACTATTTCATCACTGAATGCAAAGGGGCCTCTATTTTCCACACAGCTATAACAGCGGCAGACATGCAGATGTAAGGTTTTCTTTTGAGGGCAACACTAACTTAAGTAGACCTGGACAAGAAAGTGGGATTTATATTGTGAACAAAATAATCTACAAATGTGAAAGGGTCATGATCTGATTTACAGTGTTGTACATTCTTTCAAACATTTGGCACATGCAAGAATTCAGAATTCAATATTTATGGTTACTGTTTTTAGTCAAACATCTTTTGTTGCAGTACCTTTTTTTGTTCATAGATGGCTTGTTTTTGTTTGTTTTGTGACGAAAATAAGGGAAGCTGGTTACGCATTTCTACACCGCAATCCTTGATTACAGGCCAACATGGGAGCAACTTGTTATTCACAGGTAGCTCAGCGCTGAATTATACTTCCCGTGTATTTTACTCTGATTTAGATTTACTTAATTAAAAACAAATGCAGGATTAAGGCACTTCAACATTAGCTCCACTTTTGAAACCATTACTCTGCCTCCACTTCCTGTATCGGGGTTAATATTTTTTTACACCATCCCAAAAAAAAAAAAAAAAATTATTGTTTCTACTCACAAGAAGTCCTCCCTTGGCCAAAGCCTGGCACCCTGTTGTCAAAAGTTATTTACATCACATGGGTGAGCCACACCATTGGGTGAAAAGTTCCCTCATTACCATGAAGGAAGACAGTCCTAATCAGCTGGCCCGCTGCCTCGAACACATATTAGTGCAACAATTGTGTTTTTATTTGGAAGAGTCCCCGACATCACATGCAAATGACTCCTGTTTGAGTGGAGATTTTTAAGGAAATTGCTTTAATTGTATGAATCAAAAAGTGTTATTTTGAGAGATTTAGGTAGAAAACAGTTCACTTTGGGTCTTTTGATGGCATTTGGAGAAGAGAAGAGACGTATAGAACAGGGGTGTCAAACTCATATTAGGTCGGGGGCCAGATTTTTTTCAAATGAAACCTCCAGTGGGCTGGACTATGTTTGCCAACATCACTATCACTTAACACATGGTTATAAAGGCTGTCTGATTTATTCATTTTAAATCAAATAAGGTACTTATTTAACTGCATGTTAACACGTACAACTGTAAAATTACATTATGCAGAGGGGTTAATACTAACAATCTTTGCATCATATGAAAAAGATCGAATTCAAATTTGGATGATTTTTGGCATTCACTAAAGATGAATTTACAAGACTGCAGTCTGCAGCTTTAAAAACAAAATCTCTGTTAATGCAAACTGCACGTTGGCACATGAAATGTACCACAGTAGAAGAAAAAAACAATAATTATATTTTGTGCGTTTACTCACTCATACATCTTTAATATTGCTGTTCAAGGTTATAGCGACCCTGACAAAGGTTACTCTACCTGTCTGTGCATTAAATAATAGAGAGTATAGAATAACAGAAGCTGTATCAGTAAGATGAGGCATCAGGAAAATACACTCATCGGCCACTTTATTAGGACCTTCCTAGTACGGGGTTGGACCCCTTATGCCTTAATTCTTTGTGGCATAGATTCGACAAGGTGCTGGAAACATTTGTCGGCTGCACATCCATGAGATGAACCTCCCGTTCCACCACATCCCAAAGGTTCTCTATTGGACTGAGATCTGGTGACTGTGGAGGCTGTTTGAGTTCAGTGAACTCATTGACAAGTTCAAGAAACCAGTTTGAGATGATTTGAGCTTTGTGACATGGCGCGTCATCCTGCTGGAAGTAGCCATCAGAAGATGGGTGCACTGTGATCATAAAGGGTTGGACATGGTCAGCAACAATGCTCAGGTAGGCTGTGGCGTTTAAATGATGCTCAATTAGTACGCAGAGACCTCGGTTGTGACGAGGGGTTATTTGAGTTACTGCTGCCTTTCAGCTCGAACCAGTCTGGCCATTCTCCTGACCATGTCTACATGAGTTGCTGCCATGTGATAGGCTGATTAGATATTTGCAATAACAAGCAGCTGTACCTAATAAAGTGGCTGGTGAGGGTGTGATGTTTTTTTAATTTATCTTGTGTCTTATATTTTATAGCTTGGATGATGAAAGTTGAAATTCATCTGGGGAATACTTCCTTGTGTTAAATATGTCATCTTACAGCTGCAGTGGGAGGTATGTGTAAGATGTTAAAAATAAAAGAGTGGGTTGTGTATCTGATGTGATGCAGCATGATGTTTACTCCTCTTCTTCTTCTTTATGCATAATGTAACTCGTATAAAGGCGTCTGTCAGTAATCAGCACAGCAGTGTGGCGAGGTGTGATTCTGTGTGTTTAATGACGGGTGTGTGATCTGCAAGTACATCATTTCTCATCACCGGATGATTAGAAAAACGGCGGCTCGACAACAACAACACAAGGAAAATAAGAATGAATTGAATAATTTGTACACACACTGCTCCTTCTATGATAATAAACTTGACTGATGAGGGTTCAGATGATCCCAGACACTCATTGTGTTAAAAAGCTTCGGGAAGTTATACACTCCCATTTATTCCCACCACTGCTGCTGTTTTCTTTGCCTTATATTAAGACATGTTTAGCTCTTTGACTAGAAAAATCAATAGCCTACTTTAAATGCAGCTCGATCCAGTAAACGAACCTTTTCTAAGAAGCCTCTATGTGTATATGGGTGTGTGTGTGTGTTTTATTCATATTTGGCTCTGAGCCGCTTGTCTCTGAAGATATCAGAGGACCATTGTGATTTTCCTCCTGATTACACACCCCAGTTGTTTAACACATGTGAGGATGAGCGAGTTTGTCGTGTTTCACATTCTGAAGGCTTTTTTTTCCTCCCCTCTGAAAGGCCACGAAACCATGAAGGTGATAAAGTGACAGCTGAACGTAAAGCGATGGATCAGGTGTTCGCACATGGATCCACTAACCCTTTGTGCATGAGAGTGAATTACACACAGGATAATGTCGTTTTATTGTCGTGGCACATCCTTTTGTTGGTGTTGCTGCTTGCACAGGTTTTTGTTCTTGTTATTTATACCTGCTGCTCTTTTCGCTTCACAGTCATAACACCAAGACGACCACGTGGTTGGACCCCCGCCTGGCCAAGAAGGCGAAGCCCCCCGAGAAGTGCGAGGATGGAGGTATGATGCTGCACTACTCAGCAGGTGGACAAAGTATGGTTACACACTTTCTTTACTCAAATGGAAAAACAGACAGTTGTGTAAAGAAGACTGGTTCATCTTCTATACTGCGATGCACTCACAGTCTAAAACTCAGAAGTAATCCTCTGAAGGATATTTCTACAGACCGCTTCTGTGCAAAGATGAAAGAATCTCACGTTTCTATACTGTAAGTTACACCTGAAACAGTTCATCGATGAACGGATAACTTCATCCAGACTTAAGGTTTCAAGCTTTTCGACTAGTCCAGCTTCAAAGTTGTAAGCATTTTCTTATTTTCTGTCATTAATGACAGTAAATGTAGAGTCTTTCAAACCTGCTACAGGCTACAGAAACAAAATATCTGCCACGTTAAAATATTGAAAATCCACAAGAGAAAAAAAGATTCAACACCTTTCATACCTGTTTGAAGACAATTTGGGCCTCTACCTGTTAATCAAACTCTTGCAGGACAACTTCCACATTAATTCAAATATGACTGATGTCCATTGAGACATTTTCTTCCACTTATCTGAGGTCGGGTTCCGTTGGCAGCAACCCGAAGTAAGTCAATCAAACCAGACTTCCCTCTCCCCAGCAACTTTCTCCAACTCCTCCTGGGGGATTCTGAGGCATTCCTAGACCAGACCAGATATATTATCCTTCAAGCGAACTCTGGGTCTACCCCGGGGTCTCCTCTTAGTTGGGCCTGCATGGAAAACCCCTCAATGGCTAATTCCAATCAGCCATTTGTCAGTCCTCGTATTCCTGAGATGTGATCGATGTGAACAGCTCACACTCAGTGGACACAGGCATCATTAGTAGAAAGGTTATGAAGGTGTTTATGTTTAGTTCGATGTGATCATAGATCCTCACAGGACTTTTGGATCATTTGGCTCCTGGACATGTTGCTGACTGTCAGCTTCTGCTCTCAGCAGAAACTTCATGGCTGTTTCACTGTCTGTTTCCAAAAGCCTGCAAAATATTTAATTGATTACACTTGCTTTTTTCTGGGCTACTTATCTGCTTCCATAAGCCAAGTCCTACATCTACAGTGTCACAGAGAGTGCCCCTAACATTTTCAGCTAATTTACCTTTGCCAGTGACGTTAACATCAATCACTGATTGTCTATTACTGAATATACGTACGTCACTATGTTAGTTGGTGGACGGAGCCAAAGATTGCAAATCAAGAAAATTGTTTATTAAAAGAGTTCAGAGGCTTTGCTGTTGTCATTGTTTGATTTTCAAGAAAGAAAAAGGAAAAGGCCCAATAAAATGTTCACACAGTGTGTACAGGATTATGGCTGCCAGTGCCGCTGCTGTTGCATATACCTAACATTACATGATCCATCACTTCTCCCATGTTGGCACATTTAGTCAAATACACCAAACAGGGTAAAACATGACTGTGTATCTTCTTTCTGAAATGACGTGTAACCTAAGAGTCACCCCAGGCATAGCAGTCATGTGGCCTAATTTTTGGGAGATCTCGAGTTGTGGTTGAGGATTTCCAGACGTGCCTTTTTATCCCCCAGATGCTAATGTGGGCTTAAGTGCTGGCAGAGACAGAGAGCAGCCTCCGCTGAAAGACTTGGACCCTTCCAGCCGGATTTTAATGGATTTTTACAGGCGGACAGAAAGCGAGTTGGTGTGATGCTTCTGAAAAGCAAATCCAAAGCTCTCTCTTGCGTGAACAACTCTTCTCTCTCTCTCTCTCTCTCTCTCTCTCTCTCTCTCTCTCTCTCTGTCTCTCTCTCTCTCTCTCTCTCTCTCTCTCTCTATCTCTCTCTCTCTATCTCTCTTCTCTGCCTCCGTCTGATATGTTCATCAGGGCATGACGTACATCAGGGCTGCCAGCCGGCCTGCTTGTTGAAACCTGGGAAATGTTCACTAAATGATTGTTGGCTATTTTCATGGCTGCTTTCTCGTGCTTAACATCTGAGTGAGGGGAAAATATAACTGCTAACTATTTCTGTACCTCACCACATAAATGGGTTAAATATGAAGGCTGATTGTGTTACAGCCTAAACAATGGGGAGAAATAATCCTTGAGCTAAAGGGTGATGTTTCATCAGCAACATATCACATGTTGCATGGCAACCCGGTTGAGTATTGACTTGAGGAAGGAGGGGGCGAGGGGAGACGGGCCTTTCCAATGTTTTAAATTTGGACTGCAGTACCCATTTCAAACGCTAGGTGTCAGGGTTACATATGGCTCCTTTAAGGGGCTCCACTCGTACACTCACACACACAAACATGCTTTCTCTCTCTCTGCTAAACTTATCTTTAACTTATTTTAAATGTTACCTTTACACGTTCTTGACACTTATAACATGCTAGCAAGATATTGCAGTTAAGTTACTTTGTTAACAAAAATAATACCTGAAAAATTTGAAGAAATATCCACAGAGTGCAAGAATGGACCCACTAATAGCGAACTGACGTAAGAGGTAATTTGCCCGCATTTATTGTGCATTACAATCAAACGCTGCTCACAACATGCTCGGATACTTAGCAACCGCACCTTTTAACAACTTTTCACCCTAATTACTGTATGTCAGAATCATTAACTAGTATGTTAAAAATAAAATGTTTGTTTGGAGCTGGTTTGATTGAAAGCTTTGTTGATTCACACCAACAAGTAATTAATGACATCTGTTAATCGAAAGTGGAAAATTATGCGATTTTGAAAAGTGATGTAGGAGGAGATAGATGCAAACAATCAGGCTTTCAGATTCCAACCACATTGAAGAACAAAGATCAGCTCTTTATTTGTTGAAATTATGTTTTTAATGAGGTGTTTGCACATCCAACTATCTCATGAAGTACGTGTGTAGGACATCAAACACTGAAAAGAAAAAATCAATGCATTGAAAAAATCACAACGATTCAGTCCCTTGCTGTGTTGTGATTTTTTCTAATAAATCGGTGAGCAAGAGTAGTGTGCAGGATTTTTTTTCTTTTCAATGTAAATCTTGAAGTGAAACATTAAAGAATGAATAAAACAAGGTAAGAATGAACACCTTGTTGCATTTTAAACATGTTTAAGCATGTACAGTACCATTTAAACACATAAACCATGCTGTTGTTTTTATCAATCCTAGTGAATAAATGATATTTTTAACTCCTATCACAGATTTAATCAAACAGACCGTGAGTGTATGATGCTGTTTTACTTCAAACAGACTCTGAGTGTGTTAACTTTAACTTGTCACACCTTCTCTACAATACGTGTGTACCATTTGTCTTCTTTCTCCTGCTCTGTTATCTCTCTGTATTCTCCTGATTTGCATCCTTACACAAAACAATACCACACTATTTTTCTCTTTGCAGAGTTACCTTACGGCTGGGAGGAAATTGACGATCCACAGTACGGCACATACTATGTCGAGTAAGTTTTTATTGATTTATTGATATCTGTAATTTACAACCACTCACACTGCCATCATCAGTACAAATTGTTTTATCTAACTGTTTCCTCCTCGGTGCTCATAACATACAAATGCATTTCTCTGGATGGATCGGAGCACAAGTGCATATCAGGCTGCTTAGTGTACATTAGCAGTGGACCGACATGAATCATTGTTGTCTAAAAATAAACAAATGGATGTAGCACACGGCTCATTGTGTTTGTGAGGAGAGAAGATGAGAGTTCTTGTCAGGATTGTCCAATTGCTTATCAGTGGGTGGCAAAATGAAGCTCTGTGGGTAACATTGCAGTGACCTGTGTGTGAACACAACGCTGATTGTGTTCTTGCTATCTCCTGCAGTGATTGTTTGCCAAGCATGTGTATAGAATGTGTCGATATATGTCTCTGCATACTGTTTATATGCATAGATGTGTCTATGTGCAAAGTGTGATTTAGTGCTTTTTGTCCAAGCAGACAAAGCAGTGAAACGGTCTTGTAACTGCAGAAGAGGGAAATTGGGGAGATTTTCATATAGAATGCATGGAGGGAAGAGTGTGGGGGGTAAAAGGGAGGTAGCAATCTGTTGTTCTGAAAGGAAAATGGAAATTCATGTGTTTTTTGATTGTTTACACTGCAAACAGAATCAGCCAGCTTGGACAAAAGGAGACAATACACCATATTTACATTGTAGCCATTTGTCTGTGTCGTTGCCCTCGGGGGAAGTCTGTTGTGATAAAGTTGGACTCCTGTATTCTCAGTCTTAAGTCCTAAACAGTCATTATCCTGCTTCTCCATTGATTAGCTGCTGTAAAGAGAATTAATAGTTAAAATCCAGGGAGGCATGGGGTCATATTTCAATATTTGATAACACCATACAACCGCTAGTGTTAACAGCTAGCAGGGCAGCAGTGGCTCGGAGATAGAGCGGATTGTCATCCAGATAAAAAAAATCAGCACTTCAATCCCCAGCTCTTCCTGTATGTTGGAGTATCCCTGGGTAAGATAGTGAACCTGTGTAAGAATGTGTGAATGTTTGGTTTATAAGTTGCCTTTCAGAGTAAACAAGTACTACATGCAGTGTGAGTTAAAGGGTAAATGCTGACATGTAAGTGCTTTGAGTGGTCAAAGTAAGTGCAGTCAATTCACCAATTATTTAATTCGACCACTTCCTTGCTAAGATTACCGTTAGCTATCAATTTAAAACTTTCCATAGTATGATGTTATACTAACCAATGATGATAGCATTGGCCCACACCTTAGCTAACAGTTATAAGCAAGGGAGTGGCTGAATGCTAACATCATCAGTTAATGTTAGCATTTCGCCCCTTCAGTTATCGATATTACATAGGCTACTAGTAAGTGACTGCTAACACTATCAGTTACTGTAATCATTTAGCCTCTCCCTAGCTAAGCTAAGTAAATAATAAAAAAGAAGGAAGTGGCTGAATTCTAAAACTGTCAATTAAAAGCAAACACTTAGCTAACAGTCGTACAAACTAGGAAATAGCTGAATGCTAACACTATCAGTAAATATTAGCATTCAGCTACTCCCAAGCTATTGGAAATAAAAATTAGGAACCTACTATCAGCTAATGTTAGCTTTAGCCAGTCTTGCTGGTATTATTTAAAATAAGAACACATTGCTGAATAGTATTGGGCGGCTGTGGCTCAGTTGGTAGAGTCAGTTGTCTCTCAACCGGAAGGTCGGGGGTCAAACCCCCAGCTCCTGATCCACACATCCGATGTGTCCTTGGGAACTTAGCCCCAAGTTGCTCCTGCTTCGTCTGCATCATATGAATGTGTGTGAATGGGTTATTTAAAACTGATGGACACTTTACAGAGCAGCCTCTGCCATCAGTCTGTGAATGGGTACGAAGTGGTAGGTGTGACCTGAAGACTAGAAAAGCACTATACAGTCTCAAGTACATTTACCATTTATTTATACACCCCCTAATGGCTGGCTATTAGGAACCAGGAAGAAGCAGACCTACATAATAAGCTTATGTTAGTATTCAGTCACTATAGGTTACAGTTTTGTAAGCAAGGAAGTGTCGGTTAGTTGCCTTGAAATGAGCTCTATGGAAAACAATGTCTGTTTTATGCCGGGGGGACAACAGGCCGTTTACCTTGCTGTAGAGGAACAGGATGTTGCTGGCAATCAGAGGTTCATTTCCTACACTATTAAATGGCTCAAAGTCATAGTAGCTTCCCCACACAAAGAAGAGGAGAACCGGCCTATACTGTTTGTGTGGTGTGTTTATGAATGTATTTATAATGAAGCCACTATAGCTTCCCTCCATTAGAAAATCATTTATAGGGAATGTGCATACATAATTAATTGAGAAAAATGGTGCAGTGAGCTCAATAAGTCAGAGGTGTGTGAATGTGTTTGCGTGTATGTGAGTCACTTCTTTTAAATCTTGGCCTGTTTTTGTTGCAGCCACATCAACCAGAAAACCCAGTTTGAGAACCCGGTCCTGGAGGCAAAGAAGAAGCTGAGCCAGGAGACGGCTGCGATCCAACAAGCTGCAGCCGCACCTACCCAAGGTAAAAACACAGAACATGTCTCCCTCTTCAACTTCCTCTTGAGTTGGGAAAAAAAAAATCAGGATTATCTAACTGCAGAGGGGTTGACTAAAGGACATTGGGAATTATTCTTTAAACATATGAGAACCTAGAAATTTGATATTTCAGCTCTAACACACGGGACAGAGATCTTCAAAGAGATAAAGGTATATGGCCCCTCTTCCTTGCTTATATAAACCCCTGTTATTAGTGGGAGTCCAGACCACACTCACAGAGATTGCTCCTAGACCGAGAAAAGACTAAGACTTTTAGGGGTCGAGAGAGACAGAGTCAAGACCAAGACCAAGGCAGGGCAAGACCATAAATATCACTGAAAACTCATCATCTTGTGTGTGGTGGGCGTGTAACTCACATAGACCGTAACACTGGGAAGGTTGCGGCCGTAACTGGGGGATACAAATTAAACTACATATGAATTGAAGTTTTTCATTCTTTTAGAAAGAGGCGTTTTCCTTCTAATCACAGTAATGACGTGGAAAAATAGCCTATTAGTGGTGGTCTTGACCGGTCTTGATTTAAAATCCAGAGTCCGCCCAGTCGAGACCGAGACAAGACCGAGTAAAAATGATTTAGATTCTGAGACCAGATTCTGAGACCGGGCCGAGACCTTCAAAAGGTGGTCTTGAGACCAAGACCCATTTCGGGTACTATAACACTACCTGTTATACATGCCTCTACGATTCTGTTACAGAGGTCTTTCCTTCCTCAGCGTGCTTGTATTGATTGCCACAGTATAATATTTAAGAACAGCATCAAAATCGTTAGCTTTTCTGAAGATTATTTTATTTCTTTCCTCATTGTAAACCACTCTGGACATGAGCTCCAGCTAACTGTGGAACAGTGTAAGTGTAATGTAATTACTTTAGATCACAATCTGTATACAAAACACAAACCACCCTCTCACCTGAGTCAGTGTGATGTGATAGATAAGATTACCCTGGAATAGAGAGCAGTGTGAACGTCATTATTTAATGCAAGGTCAGCTGAACCTGTCAACCTTCAAGTAGCCTCGAACAATAATAGAAGTTCAAAATGAGCCTCCTCTTTGCTGGTTCACTCATATAAAACACGTTTTGTTAGCTCTTCTGTAACCAGTTATTTGGGTTGGAAAGCTATTTTTTCTCCTGCAGTAAACATGATGAAGTAAGTATGTTTTCATTACAATAGATGTATAATAGATTACAGTGCTGCAGCTGTGGAGATATAAAGGCTTGTGCAGCTCCGAAGGGTGTCATGGAGAGAGAGAGGGAAAGCTGAGGAAGAGGAAGGCTTTTAGCGTCGCACATGGAAAGAGCTGGTGGAACAGAGCGCCAGAGAGGCCATGTAATCAGACATTTCTCTGCTCAGGTGTGTGGGGACTGAAGAAGGCGCCATCTCGCCCCTGATTACCGATTACACACCTAGTGAGCTGTCAGACCATCACTGTGATGAAACCGGAGTATCATCAGCGTAGAAGGTTACACCTCAGGCTAGAATTGAGATTTTTATGGTTTCCATGATACGAGTTTCTCAGGGAGTTTTATTGCATGGAAATTGCTTCTGTTAAAACATGGATTCCAATGTAAATGTACCTTTAGGAAATGTAATGAAGAGTAAAACATATCTCAGTTTGATTTTAATATGTGATTTTTTGTCATTTTATTTACTTTGTAGCCCAACACGTTCACTTGACGTAATTTGTTCTAGTTTGATTGGGGACTTGGCAGCTTAACTTCTTTTCCCCTTTGTTGTTTTCCCAATGTGATATCTGCTGTGAGTAGTAGTAGCAATAGTATTAGAAGTAGTAGTATATAGAAGTTGTGTTTTTTATTGTCGCTTCAAATTAAAAACAGTAAAACAGGAAATATACCAATAATTAACCGAGACATGAAAAAAAACAACCAGGGATCAGAACAAAAACAAAGATAAAAACTTGGCCCTTCTATAAGCTATGGTGGCAATGTTGAGGTTCATATTATATTATGTGTTGCTGCAGCAAAACCTGCAGATCAAACCAGACTGTGTGTTTTGTCAGTTAGCCAACAAAGCAGGCTCTGTGCCCACATGTCTTCGTTGTCTGTTTTCGCTCTGATAGGCTGTCCACATCAAACACACGGCACTTCCTCTGTTTGTCAAACTCTTGGCCTTGTTGATTTTAAAATTCTGCTGCTCAGGATGCATTCGTAGAAAACAGCTGCCTCTGCTGCTCGCTTGATGTACCACGGAACATGTCTTCCCAATTATGCTGAGTAATGTCACTGCGAGATTTACAACGCAACTGAGTCACACTTGAGAAATCAAAAAGCACGGCTGTCTGATGCTCCAGGATCAGATGGTTCTGTCTGCGGCTGGCTTTCAAAGTCTGCCCACAATCATTGGCACAGAGACCTTCTTCGGCCTCTCCCACACAAGTAAAAACTCACAAATCATTTTCTCCATTACATCTGTCTGTTTCTTCACACACAAACAGGCAGTCAAATTGTTATTTCAGGAGTCAGCAGGGGGAAGATAAAAGAACATTCAGGGCTGAGTTTATCAAGCAATTTGAATGTGATTATGTAAATGAGCTTTGCTCCATCCATGGTACTGTAGACATCTGCAGTCCACACTGACTCTGACAAGTTGCACTCGCTCACACCCGTTCATGTCTGCAGTGAATGTTTATGGCTGCTCATCCATTTGCTGCATTTAAATTCCTCACACACACCTCCTGAGAGTTACACAGTGTTTTTTAAATCTAAAGAATGAGAGGGAAAATATGCATCAGTTCTTTTACAGCCTGACCAAAAGGCTGATGTTGTGATCTTGAATCTTTGATATGAAGAAGGGCACATCGTGATCAATGTCCATTCACAATATTGGACTGAGAGAGATAAAGAGGTCAAGCTTTAGAGGAGGTGTGTTCAGGTGAGTTGTACACACACACAAACATTGATGCGGTCTGCAAAAATCCAATTTGAAAGTGTCATCAAAGTGGCAAGTGTAAATTTAACCAAAGGGCACCTGTTCAGCTCTGATTTATAACCTTTGACATGTGTCACATGCTTTCAGCTTTTTACTCCATGATGATCCACTTAGCTTACAGCATACAGCTGCTGTGGTTCTATGATTTACTGAATGTGGACAAATATCATTAAAAGACCATAACCAATATTAAATGGATCCTCAGAGCAAGTTCTGACTGTGGAGCCAAATCCTTTTTTTCGGTGGTGCCGATGTTTTTTCACAATCATTTTCCTCTGTGGGAGAGAGCGCCATTGTTTGACAAAAACATACCAGTAAGCCACATTGTTGCACTCATTGACATGTTCCTTCATAACAGTAAACCCTTGTTTTTTTTATCCATCCCACGTACTCAATCCTGCTGGCACAAGTACTCACCATAGTGGAACAATTGTTGTTGCAAATATTCCCCAGAAATGCACTAAAAAAAAGGTTTAAGCATTATTTTTGGTGAAGAAAAAGAACTACATGGCCCCAGCAGAATAAGAAATGTTTGATCTCTGTTTGTAAATAAAACTGTGACACTTTTTTTACGGATTGAAGTCGTCAGTGGTAATAAAGAAGTTGGGGAAGACAGACTGATATGCATTAGAGTAGAGTCAGAATATCGCCAATCTTATCAGAATCGGGTTTCAAGCACATTTACACATACAAGGAATTTGTCTTGGTGTATTGGTGCAAAAAAACAAACATTTTGTGGAAATTTACAACTGAAAGAGTAATCCAATTAAACCTTTAAGCAGCATATTGCCAGTGAGTCAAACAGCAACAACGTTGGGGAACTTCTGCTAGCTAGCAGCTGCCTTCCAGCTGTGCCTGCTAACGTAGCGCTAGTAGACACAGTTGGCGTAACGTTAACATTAACCGCTATAGGGTCGAGGTCACAACACTACTAGTCCCTTCCTACCATTGGAATACACTACTTTTAAATGTTTAACTCAAATCAATGTTTTGAAGTAAATTATGTTTGCATCAAAGTAATGTTTACTCTTTTAACTTAAAAAAATGTGTACACTTTCATGATTTCATTCATTGTTTATGATAGAGAGTTAAAAGCGTGACTTGGTTCTTAGTATGTTTGCTACTGCATTTCTGTCTCCCAAAAGGGTAGCTGCAGTTTACTCTCCTTTAAATACACTGAAACTGGAAACTTTTTTTAAAAACGGTGACAGACCATTTTGTAAATGTACAATGACATTTCTGGCATCCCAGAGACAGGCAGCCACATCACACTCTCTTTATATTCACCACACTTGCTGTAATGTGCTTCATTTCTCACCAGCTGGCTTCACTTTCACTGTTTTTTGAGTCACAGCTTTAACGCAGCGCGGGCCAGAAACCATCAGACAGGCAGGGAAAAAAACGGTGTGTCCATGATCTAAAGTGCTGATACGGTGTAATGCCAGATAGGGAGGCTGCACGGTGTAATGCAGTGTGACCCTGACAGTCGGTTATCTCGTGTATTGCATATGCCAGAGCCAAGCTGCTGGTCCATATTGATGTTGCCACTGACCTTAAGTTGTTCCTTACTCAAGTTATAAAAAGTCGACTGTGACAGAACTATTTTTCTGTGAGTCACTGGCTGCAGTGTGTAGGGGATAAGAGAGGACACTGAGCTAAATTGGACTCTGTCAGAGGTGTTTTATCTCTGCTCTGCTCTATAGTTTTGTAATAGGATCAGGCACTTAACAGTTTACAAGTCAATTAGCATCTAAAGTGAATATTTTAACAGATTTTATCCATCTGTTTGTGCTCCTTTCTCAGCAGGGTTGTAGGAAAAGGTCTCTGTTGATGGGTTTATCTAGTTCAGGCATGATCATCATGCCTGTTAATTAGAAATGATTAATAACAGTGTTGATCCTCTGCACAAAATGTGTGTAATTATCACTCAATGCAGACAGGGATTGATTTTTCTGTCTTTCAAGAGGGATGTGAATTAATTTATTCATTAGAGTTACTGTGTGACCCCTTACAAGTTTGAACTTGTGTGTGTTTGATGTATATGTTCATTAACTCTCACCCTCTTAACACTATTAAACACATATGACTGCATTCACATTCTGTTTGCAGGTAAAGGAGGTGCGTCTGGCTTCACTGCGGACCCCAGCCAGCTGAAGGGTGAGATGTACCACACAGCGCTGAAGAAGAGCCCACAGGGGTTTGGATTCACCATCATTGGAGGTGACCGCACAGACGAGTTCCTGCAGGTGAAAAACGTGCTGAGCGACGGCCCCGCTGCCCATGACAACAAGATGGCGTCCGGTGAGTTTAACCTCTATAGAAATAGTGTACATAGATTATTGAATCTAATCTTTCTGAATGGGACCCCTCATGTCTCACTGGGGCTTTATGATATCGTTCCATTTTTATTATTAGAAGGTAAGGAGGTTATCTCACATGATTAAAAAAATCAATCTAATGTTGCTGTTATCCTGTGTTATGAAATAAGATATTATTGGGGAGGTCAGAAGGGTAAATAACTGATATTTATGTTTGTGTGTTTGTGCACATCACACCAGGCCACCCCTGCAGAAGCTAGTGCCCAAGTTGGGCCACCCCAGTCAAAAAAGTCTGGTCCTCTCACATACTACTCATGAATAAGGGCTTTCTCTACGCATTTTAAACTAGACAGGTATACACTTGACTTAACTCTAAACTGTCCCATGAGTTCAACAAGGGAATGCTTTTACTGGATCTCTGTCTGGGGGCAAAATGGGCAGCTGTGGCTCAGTTGGTAGAGTCGGTCGTCCCTCAGCCGGATGTTCAGGGGTTCGATCCCCAGCTCCTGCAGCAACATGTCCTATGTGTCCTTGGGCAAGACACTTAACCCCAAGTTGCTCTCGCTGCTTCGTCAGTGGTGTATGAATGTGTATGAATGTGATTAGTTACTTCTGATGGACACTTTACATAGAAACCTCTGCCATCAGTGTGTGAATGGGTGTGACCTGCGTTGTTAAAGCGCTTTGAGTAGTCAGAAATCTAGAAAAGCACTATACAAGCTCAAGTCCATTTACCATTTTATCAAACTGGCTGATTATGGAAGATGTGAAGCCATCTTTGTTGTGTAGTTTCTGATGTTTCCACGGCCTCATGGCTGTCTACACAAACCGTGTGATGGATACAATGATTGATATTGACAGAAATCTATGCCTGTTCTCCTCTTCATGTAGCTTTTGCACAGAGTGCTGTTCAAGTCTTTTTAACAATGGAGCAAGTGGACTAGGTACAGGGATACAGCAGGACTGAATGGTACGATGGAGATAAGAGGAGAGAGAGAGGAGGGACAGCGGGCTGCCAAAATGAGAAATATGGGCGAGCAGTGAAGAGGAAAGGGACATTTTAGAGGAAGGATTCATCTGACAAAGGAAAGGAATAAGTGCTTTCCACAGGAATAGAGAGGAGTGATGTCTAGATTAAATAAATACCAGCAGAGGAACTCCCCCTCTCACTTTCTTTTTTCCTCACTTTACTTTTTTTAGGTGATGTGATTGTTGAGATAAACGGGATGTCCGTGCTTGGGAAGACCCATCCAGATGTGGTGCAGATGTTCCAGTCTATTCCCATCAACCAGTATGTGGACATGGTGCTCTGCCGTGGTTACCAGCTTCCTCCAGATGTGGATCTAAACAGCGATGACCCTCTTCCACCTCCTCCGCCCCCGCCTGCCTCTCAGCCCCCGCAGGCGCTGCACGGCGGAGAGGTGGTCACCGCTGTGCCGCTAATCAACGGACAGCCGCTGCTTGTGAAAGGCGATGTCCTCCACGGCTCCTCGCAGGAGCTCCACTACGTCACAACAGACGCCAGCGGCCGACCTGTGGTGGCCGCCATGCCCAACGGCAGACAGGGCGGGGAGTTGGCTTCAGGGATGCTTCAGCCAGAGCTGGTGAGCGTTCCGCTGGTGAAAGGGCCTGGAGGATTCGGGTTCGCCATCGCTGACTGTCCACTAGGTCAGAAGGTGAAGATGATCCTGGACGCTCAGTGGTGCCGCGGTCTGCAGAAAGGTGATGTCATCAAGGAGATCAACATGCAGAACGTCCAAACGCTGAGCCACGCCCAGGTGGTGGACATCCTCAAGGACTTACCTGTGGGGAGCGAGGTTAACGTGCTCGTGCTGAGAGGAGGTGAGAGACTCAAAGAACAAAACATCTCTGTGTTTGTCTGTGTAACAAAGTCTGTTTTGGCAGCGTGCTGTTAATTGCCATGTCAAGTGTCAACAGTGAAAGTGATAAAATAACTATATAAGAAATAATAACTTTCTTCACAGTCTTGTTTGCTTTATAGGTTACATAGTACAGTTTAAAGAAGACCTTAAGACAAAAAGCAGAGATGCATCAGAAGATTTATTGGAGCAAGAGGGAACAAAGGGATCAGACAAATAACTTTGCACCAAGCTTCAGAGAGCTTTGGAGTTCATAAATAATATTTTGTAATCTAAAGGCCACTTGTAGCCAGGTGCACACTATTCTCCCAAAACCAACAGAAGAGTGGATTTAAAAAGCAATGGACTAGAAAGGGAATGGACTGATTAAAGTATAAATACTTAACTAAACTGCCAGTTGAGTTACTTCACTTCTAAAGCTAATTAAGATACAAGCCACATCTTAATATTTCAACAGAAACTAATTGTGTGCCTCTTAAATGATGCTAATAAATGAAATATATCACCCCCCTCACCCTTAAATTGTACTGTTCCCCCCTTCCTAACATTATCGTGGCAGTCTGCAGTGACTGTTATCCTTACCAGCATTTTTTCAAAAGAAGACCCCTCTCATAAAAACAGAAAAAGAGAAGACATACACTCGACACAGTAAGACGTAAAAATAAAAGCATCAAGATCTGTTTTCTTCTCTAAGGGTTCAAAATATCATCATAAAAAAAGACTTAACTGTGTATTTTTACATTTATCTGACAGTCTGAATGGCTGTATCATTCCCTCCATCTTTTATTCTCATGCTTTATGCCCTCTCTTGACATAACTGGCTATTGCTGTCGATACACGTTCAACAGTTCCCCTGGGAGGTGAGGTCAGCGTGCTGATACTGACAGGAGGTGAGGGGGTGTTGTGGCTGGTTGGGGAGGGGGGAATCACTGACCACACACTGTTGTTCTGCAGGAGCCTGGGTGATGCCACTGTGTCTGTGGTCTATTGAAGGTCACCACATCAGAGCCTGCTGCCTTTTTTTTTTTAAATGAATAGAAACACCTGCACCTCTCTAGCTGCAGCAATCAACCATCAGATGCGTTCAGATCAAGCCTGAAACACACGTTCTCACTTCCTGCTCGTCAATGATGGCAGCTTTTCCTGTGGCCCAAAGCTTCAAAATATGATCCAGGTACCACGTTTCTATGTAGTGGTCAAGGCAGAAACAATACATAAGCAGAAGTTAGACTCAAGCTAGGATGTAAGGTCGTCAAAATGTACAGTACTTTGATACTTTTTGATACCACATGTTTCAAAACGATATGTTATTTATAACGGAGCGGTACCTTCAGCATCATATTTTGAAGAGTTGGGCCACTGACCACTGGCTAATGCTGCATTTCTTGACTTACACGAACAACATGCACATCTTGAGCATTTTCTGATGCTTTTTCTCTGTCTACACTCACTCTGTTTACGCCTCCCTTTGAGGCGTAATGCGGTCTGTTACAAGTCTGAGAGCAGAAATTACATAAGTGTGGGGATGTGCCTGATTCTGAGAGAGAGAGAGAAAGGGGGAGGAGGGAGGGTATGCACCCTTCAAATGTCTCCTACATCAGCTCCAGCTGCCCCGGGGGGATACACTGTGTGAGTGGACGAACTTCGGATTGGCTTTGATCATCAGCACAGCGCCGGCGATTTCTTCTACGACTCTCCATCCACGACCCCCTTAAAGAGCCGTGGCTAAACGTCTATAGAGGAAATGTCCCCGGGGGCCTCCGCCCTGTAGCCGCACCCAAACCCTTTTCTCTCTGCTCGCTTAGTACTCACCCTCACTGCTGTGCCACCACCACCATGTGCTACTCCACTGCATGAGCGCACAGTCAGAGAAAGAGCTGGACTTAGCCTGCCCAGTGGAAGAGCTAATGCCAGCTTTAACCCTCATTAGACAGCAGCCTATGGCTTGGAACAGGATCCCTGAGTGAGTGTGTGCATTTGGTTGTGTTTGAGCTTCAAACATCCACAGATAAAGGTGAAGCAGTGCTAAGAGAAAGGATGGAGGGATATTAGTGTTCTTTAAGGTGCATCTATAGCCAGCTTTTCTTATTTCAGGCCTGTGACGACAGTGATGTTGAAGCTTGAATTTTGCAGTGGAGCAGAAAAATGGCACTGCGTCTTCCCTTTTACATCAGGCTCCATTAACCCTTCATCAAGCCAAGTGTCAGCCGGGGCCCCACAGGGCTGCGGGCTCCAGAAGAGTGTTTGTTAATCCAGTTTACGCAGGGAGTGGAGGGCAGAAGAGGGGATGAGGAGGAGGGAGGAAGAGATGATCTGTAGGGAACAATCTTAGTGCCTGAGATGGAGCGTGTGGGTGTACTGTACAGCGAACAGGAAAAAAAACGAGGGAATTATTGGTTATTAAATGATATGCATGAGTCTGTAATGTTCTCACAAGCTTCCTGGGCTTTCACCATATCGTCAGCACTCCAGCATATGGACTCCCCTTTAAATTCCCTATGTATCTTTAATCGAACATGGATGTAAATTCCCTAATGGAGCATTCTTTAGTGAGTACACTTCTTGAGTTTAAAGCAGCTCATTGGTTTATTTTTATGCCTCCTGCTGCTGATTCTCAGTCAGAGACGCAGTGCCATCTAGTGGAGGAAGATTTAGGAAATATTTGTCCAAACCCTCTCTGCATTTCTCACCATGTTCTTGTTGTGTATCGTGTCTCTTCATAGGTCAAACATCCCCCGTGAAGAATCTAAAGCCTGTGAGTAAAACACATATCTTTTTCCTACTTTCCTCTCTGTTGTTTCCCCCCTCAGAGACTTATCCTCCAATTTAATTTCCAAGCTTTTTTGTCCTTCAGCTTAGCCAAGAAGCCTCCATATTGCATGGAATTAAGTGATAGCAATAAATTTGAATATTGATTATACTTCTTGGCGCCTCCTTTTGTTTGCTCTGAAAAACGCTCTTAATTACTTCCTTTCAGTATTCGTATTCTCAGGGCTATTGTCAGGGGATTGCAATGGTAATGAAGCATGGATGAGCCTCTCCGGATATGCTGGTATCATTAATACAACAGTTTCACATAGAGGAGTTGCCCTTTCTGGTTGAATAGGTCCTTCACAGCCACGGGGAAATCTCATGTATTTCGCGGCGGATTTATTATTTTATTTCTATCCAATTCTCATTGTTTAGTCTTAAAAACACGTGCAGGCATGGAAATTAAAATCAGTCTGTGCCTAAAAGAAGAGAGCGAGAGGAGTGACCTTTATGGCTTTTGGTAATCTATCACCATTAGATGCACAGCCACTCGTCTTGTATAATGAGCGCTACAGATTATCAATAAAACGTGTCCTTCATGGGTGAATACCAAAGAATATGAGAGCTAATGACATTTAAATTGTAATACTATTGTAAATGATGATACTCAAAGTCCCCATGAAAGGGAACTTCAAGAGTATCTAACTGCCACATCGTAAATCCAACTGATTGACAGGTTGGGGCTTAAAACCCGCCTCAGCTCCAGCTCTCAGCCTGTCGTTAGGTTCACTGAAAGTTAGGCTGAGACCGGGTTTCCAGCATGGTGCCTGCTGCCGATGAGCCTCCAGAGCCCCCTGCAGTAACAGATGGCTGACGTCACTCAGGCTTCGTCCATTAATATTTACAGTCTACGGTAAACGCCCCATGAATGCAGGATGAGTCGTCAGACATTTGAAACGTTTTACAGGACGAGAAAAGACAGTTATTTTGATATTAACATACTCAGATAATGCTTTATTGAAAAATACTTGGCAGAGCGAAACATTTAACACAGGAACGCTGGATAAATACGGGAAAATGTATTTTTAATTTCATGGGGACTTTAAATGTGTATGAGGTGTTGATGGTACATTTATTTCTTCACAGAGACAGGAAATGACGGCCAGCACAGAGACTCTGGATGGCATCACGGACTCCGCCCCCCAGGCTCTGCCTTACCACTCCAACACGAGCACCCTGCGCTCTATGGAATCCCCCAAACGAGACGCCACTGAGCTGTACCTGAAGTCCAAAGCCCTGCTGGACAGCAGACGTACGTGAACACACCATCAGTTGTCTGGTTGAAGTCATAATCCCTTAACAGCAAATCTATAAAATCAATAACAAACATTTATATAGCACCAATCATAAGAGTTATTTGGACATTTTAAGAATAGAGCAGGGCTATAATGAACCTCTTGTAATGTTATTTAGAGAGACCCATCTTTAATCAACATGTGTGTGAGCACTTGGCAGCAGAGGAAGAAAAACTTCCCTTAAACAGGCAGAAACTTTGAACAGAGCCAGACTCAATAAGGAGCAGCCGTCTGACACAAATCGACTAGCTGCAAAAATTGGATGGATGGATTTCAGATTATTATTATTATTTTTCACATGAAGTACACAATCACAATTGTACCCAATACTTCAAAATAAGAAATAAAATACAATACAGAATTATTTCTAGGCATTCAATACAATAAAAAGATTAGCAGCAAAACTACAGATAGACATGATAAAAATAAAACACAAGGGAGATCCATTTATCAACATGACATGAGAGGGGGCGATGCCACCGAGCCGAGTACTGAAGACATACACAGCAGTGAAGACAGAAAAAAGACTTGAAAGGCAGGGTTGGTAATTTCCTCCAGATCCACTTTTTAAGATTTTGGTTGAAATTGTCTTTAGGTCCTCACAGACATTAATAACTCATGTGCTCTGAAAAAGGAACAAAGAAAATCCGTCATCTGTAGCAGCTGTAAGTCTGTAAAAACTTCAACCAATGTCTGCCACGAGGTACCAATCTGATGAACCAATCACGCCTCCCTGTCTCCCTGCTCGTTCTCTACCCGTGGCGTGCACTAGCCCACACTCAAAGCGCGTCACCGATGATGGAGTTCATACTGTGAGGTTGTCGTTGGCCGTTGTTAGTAGTAAAACAGTCACGTTTAAAAAACAACATGTGTTATGATAAAGTTTGGTGTTTACTTACCGCTGAATGAGACGACGTAGTTTCTTCACAATGAAGCGATGAGCTGAGGTCCACTTCCTGCCCAACAGCACCCGTGCATGTAGGTGAGGGGCGTGGCTTTTGAGGGAGCACAGAGGGGAGGGGGTGTGTGAAGACGGAGAACTGAGGGAATGCTACTTTCAAAATCTAGTTTTTGAAAATTACCAACTCTGCCTTTAAGACCATTCAGATCAATTTATTGTGTTATCTTTTCTATTTATTTTTCAATATGAAGGTTGGATCTTCTACCATTTTTTAGCTCTTTTGTACAATTACTCTTCATTGTTATTATGCTCACTTTACATCCAGAGTGCAATGAATGAAATTGATTGATTGATTTGTTTTTTGATCCACAGAGCCTCACACCAAAGACATCGATGTTTTCCTAAAGAGAGACATTGAAACAGGTTTTGGCTTCCGTGTTCTAGGAGGAGAAGGACCCCAGCAGCCAGTAAGTGAACTGTATTGAACTCTTGTTTGCATATTTGAATCTATAGTAATAATATTATGTCCTGCAAAATAAAGAGAGGATTAACAGTTCAGTTAAATCAGGGAAAAATCAAGGAAACCAAAGTTTTGATTGGAAACAAAATCTACAACAAGCTGTAATAACTTTATGTAAGACAGTTCTTCAGTGAATTAACCCTCTATCAGAATGTCTTCCCGCAGGTTTACATCGGGGCCATCGTGCCCAACGGAGCGGCTGAGAAGGACGGCCGTCTGAGAGCCGGAGACGAACTCATCGGCATCGACGGTGTGATGGTTAAAGGTCGTTCCCACAAGCAGGTGCTGGACCTGATGACCAACGCTGCCAGAAATGGTCAAGTCATGCTGACTGTTCGCAGGAAGGTCATCTACAGAGGTGAGGAACGAGCAGAACAGCAACAGACATCATTTTGTCTTTTTTATGAAGTGAGGCCAGGTGCACACTGTACGCTTTTAAAGATGTCATGGTGGAATGTCAGCTCACACTGCACGCTTGAATCATTGATGACGCACGACCAAAGCTCATGATTTATGTGCTCACACTGTACAGTCCTGTGGTTGGGCTCCACCTGAGTTCCTCACATTGTACAGCTGTGATCACGACAGAACATTGACAAGTGTCAAAAGTTTCCTTTAAAAACTCCCTCAGATGGAAGTTGAAGTCGGATCTCCGTGTATGTCAGTTTTCTCATATGCACGGCTCAAACACAAAAACCGTCAATAACCATCTCGCTCTCTCACACACTCTGCAAACACAAGCTAACCTGCCAGCTAAATCACGACAAATATTCCCTGTCAGCTGGACGTCCACAGATTTTTCAAGACAACCTTCTCTCCTTCATATCTTTCGTGATAGGAGGGGGAAGACACAGCAAACAGACATGCCTGCTGTTGCCATGGTGCTTTCGATGCTGTCTTCCAGTTTGTGCATGCGCAATCAGGAGACTCACTGTGCGAGTGTATGAAGTCGTATGACCAATATATCAAACATGCCAGAAAATCATCCAACCGGTTGGGAGCAGCAGATCGGGTCATGATCGGCCATCGTGCCCCCCCGGTACACTACTGTAAACAGCACAACAAACAACATCAGTCTAGCCGAAATTCGACCCGACTTCAAAATCAGTCGTGCAACTCAAAGATAGGGTCGAAATCAGCTTGAAATCTCACAGGGTATGCCCGGCATGAGTCCCTTCTCCTATAAATAAGTGGTGTCTGGTTTCTGCTGTCTTTCAGTGTAAACCAGTGAGAACATCCTGAAGTGTTTCTGTATCACCAGTGACCTTCTGCTTTGTTTTGTTTGTGTGAGGATCTCCTTAAGTGGATCACATCTTATTGCAATGATACAGAACCTCCATGTTGATGTTCCTGCCTGCTCCAGCTGCTCTACAGATTAAATAAATATACTAAATATAAGACAACTCAGTGTTTTATACATTGAAGCCAGCAGCACCCTGTCTTTACCTGACTGTTTTTCCTTGCATTGTCATTGACAGGTTGGGACAGTTATTATAACATTGTGAGAAATAAAACATCAAAAGAATATAGGAATTAAGGAAATGATGAAAATGAGCTCTCCTACACGGGGAGTCGTACTGACGAGGGAGAGGGGATGAGGCAAAAAAGAAATGAAGGAAGGAACGTCAACATTTATACATTCTTGAGTTTGGAAGTCCTCCCAGTCAAAAATAGATCATGTAGATTTAGTGTCATTGTAACCACAAGACAGCAAGAAAACGTTATTAATGCCAACATTCAAGGAGAAGAGAAACCGTCTGATACTCAGGATGTGATGCATTTTGAATTGGGGAAGAAACAATAGCTGCCTGATGGTTACACATGTCGATGTTTACTTTGGATAGACTCATGGAGTAAGTAGTCCTGTAGCAAAGTGCTTTAAAACCATAAAAGAAAGTAAAAAAGTCACGAAACGGAGAGAAAAAATGTAAAGAAACATTTTTAATCTTTAAAGTAATGTTTTTTTTTAAAGTCAACTCTTGATATTGTAAGTTTGATCGGTCATAGATTCAGAGATTGATGGTTTTGCATTGATGTTGACGTCGTTTTCTCTCCGCTAACAGCAGCCACTGGCAACCTCTTCACCATCCACATTAAGTGTCCCCTGCTCCACATTGACTTTGATTATTGGCTTACAACACTTCACTGTGTTACTTTAATTTGCATCTCTTCTCGCTTGTAAAAATACAGAACATCCACACTGTTCAGTAAAAGCACTCAGGAGTGCACACACCCACACGTTATCACCTGTATCCTCTTGTTTCAGACGCCACCGATGAAGAGGTTCAGGAAATGGCTCCAGTGCTGGTGAACGGGTCCCCAAAGCTACCTCGCATACCCATGCCCAGCGCTCTAGACCACGAGTCGTTTGACATCACGCTCCACCGCAAAGACAACGAGGGCTTCGGCTTCGTCATCCTCACCTCCAAGAGTAAACCCCCGCTGGGAGGTAAGAGTGACTTCTGGAACAAACCTGTTAGTGATGACGTCAATATTTACATTTAAGTCACACTGTAATCACGTTGATCTGGAGATCTGAGAGGAAAAAGCACCTTTTGTTCACTAGTCAATGGTCACGAGGACATAACAACGAAGGGATAAGCGACAGTTTGTCTCTTCAGTGTTTTTGTATTTTTCATTATTGTAAGTCAAATTAAATAAAAAATGAATTATGCTGAATAATAAAAACAGAAAAGTATGTTTAGCATTGCAGGATAGAACCTGCAGAAAAGTGTGCAAAGAATCCAAACTGGATGTGACCCGAGTCTGCTCCACGTATCCGTCACACTTTACTTCCTAATGTTTCCTGTTTGGAGCCACAAATGCAAAAACATCTAACCGTCATATTTGCTTCTTCCGCTTCCCTTCACAGCTTTGCTTGTTAACCATTTGATTTGTACATCTTTATATAAAAAACAAAACAGAGACTCCCATATAAGAGACTCCCAGTGTACCACAAGAGGGATCCCGCGTACCACCAGTGGTACTCGTACCTCAGTTTGAGAAGGAATAATGTTGGTAGTGTAGGATATGATAAATTATGTAAATGCATAAATAAATATATGACTTATAATTAATATGACTATGTCGTAATGTGACGTCCCGCCCTCTCTGCCTTCACGTGTTTGGATGGTTTTGGTTTAACTTCCTGGCTCAGTAGCCAATAGGCAGAGTCGGGAAGGACAGCAGGGAAGTGTGTACACCTGAGTTAATCAGGCCTCAGCTTCCACTCTGACGTCTCCCTCTCAGACTTCCACATCACAACACTACACTCATCCATACGTCCATTCATGACTGATTTATCAGACTTACATAATTATGATTCTTTTAACTTTGGTTTATGATAAGTTAACTTCCTTTAAACCTTGTTTCATGTGTGATACCTCTTCTTTGTCTCTTACTTTGAGCCAGTTTGTGACTCATCAATACTTAATAAATGTGCACAGTTCTTCAACAGTATGAAAAAAACAAACATATATGTGTATTGATAACATTTTTAAAGAAGTCATGTAACTTATGAGAAGAAACCCACTAGCACATGAACATCCAAAGTACTCTGGAGGACAAACACGTCTTAATCTCTCTTTTCTCTGTTATAAAGAAAAGATAAATATACTGTCACTTGTAGCCGGGGAGATTTCTGTCCGTTGCTTCGTATTTGAACGCAGACAAAGACGTTATTCAACTCCACAGAGTCTATCATCAGGATGGTTTTCATGAAGGTCACTCTATTCAAGTCTCTACGTCTCCTCTTCTCTTCATATCTGCTCTTTCAGTGATTCCACATAAGATCGGTCGAATCATTGAAGGCAGTCCCACGGACCGCTGCGGCCTGCTGCACGTCGGAGATCGTATCTCAGCAGTCAACGGGCGCTCCATCATCGAGCTCTCTCACAACGACATTGTTCAGCTCATCAAGGAGGCCGGCAGCGTGGTCACCCTCACTGTGGTTCCAGAAGACGGTCAGTGTCTCTGTGTGTGCACGCATCTGGAATGATTATCATTATACATTATATTCAAGGGGACAATAAGTCAGCCGCAAGTTCAAACGGTCTGAATGTGTAAAATCAGAAAAGATTCAGGACCTAGGTCTAGAAGAGGACACTCGTAAGAGTTTACAATTCTTTATTTAACAGTAAAGAAAAGATAAATGTGCAAAGTCTTTGGCGATTAGACTCTGTCATAATGACTTCATGCACTCAGAGGGACAGAGAGGTCAACAGCAGCACCCCCCCCCCATGGGGTCAGGACACTGGTGGTGGTGGTGGTGATAGAAGAATGCAGGATGTGATGAGGAGTGACTTTCTGAGGCTGTATCTGAACTCTGCTGAGCTGGAATGGACGAGATATTGTCACACTCTTTTGGTACAGCATAAGTGATGATTGAGAGTGTTTATGTAGTCTGTAAGAAAATCTTTCTCACCATGCCTCCTAAAAGAAGGTAAGGATTTACTTTCATTTTGCTCAGAGAGAATTTTAAAAAACATTTTGTAGAAGGATTGTTGAAGAACATTTGGTTTGATATCTTTAAAAGCAGACTTTTTTTCCCCCCAGAATACAAGGGCCCTCCATCTGGAGCAAGCTCGGCTAAACAGAGTCCAGCTCTCCAGCACAGAGCCATGGGGCAAAGATCAGCTCTGCAGGATGAACGGTAAGAATTCACTCTTATTTATATTTTACCCACGAGGGGAACTTACTTTTACACTCTGTTACCAAGTCATGCTACACACACACAGGCTGACATACACACACGTGCACAAACAGGACATGGACATGCACTAATGGAGAGATGTGAGGGACTGCCAGAGCAGTTGGTGGTTCGGCGCCTTTGCACAAGGGTCACCTCGGCAGTGCTCAGGAAGTGACCCTGCTAGCAGAACATCTTCCATACTTTAGTCCGCACCGAGCGTTGAACCGATGACCCCCCCTTGTTCCCGACCCAAGTCCCTACAGACTGAGCTACTGCTGCCCCCAATGTTGTTACTAAAGAAACACAAAGAAATTCTTTCTTTTTTTTTATTTACAGAGAATCTATCCAAACATCTTATACATACTAGTAGATTTTACCCTAACTCTGCTTCATATTGTTTGTGTTTACTAAATGATGTAATATATCCAGTGCCTATGCACAACAATTCAATGTCTATGCAAGCGAAAGACAGAAAGGAAAATTGAAACAGGGCGTGGGTGTAAAAAATGGCGTGTTGTGTAGCGCTGCTTCGTCATGCACAGCTTGCAGGCTTTGAGGACACTCGTTAAGGAAACAATAGAATCGGGCTGATTTTGTCGCCGATGCTGGCTCCTGTCGCAGGCTGTTAGGACATGGCGTAAGGCGGAGGGATACACAGTGTGAAAAGTCCCTGTGATGTCGTTCTCTATATCAGCACTCATAGAAGGCCTCTCGTCCAATCAGAATACTCGATCTGATCTAAATGTTGTATAATCTGCTCTGCGTAACATTATTTGCATTGAATATATAAACACATTGACCCTGCAGAGAGAATAAATGATGCATAATAATCAATGGTTGCTGCTAAGGATGATTATTTACAAGATATGAGAGCCTTTCTGACGGTCAGAGTTCAGAGTCGGTTCAGAGATGATACAAATGTGCGACAGTGTGTACAAAGCTTTGTTTGTTGTCTTTGTTGAACTGCAGCATATTGAGAAGTTAAAGTATTCCGTTTGAAAGACGCACATATGTTGTTCATTATTTACAATTTAGACTTTAGAAGAAACTCCTCTACACAGTACCGTCTCTGTCCTCCAAAGAACAGTACATACACAAAACTCAGTGTACAGAACAAACTATGTTAAACAACAATCAAGAGTTCCCACTCTGGCCTGTTCAGTGAGGCTTTTTGTTCAGGGCAGCTATGACAGCAGGGGTCAGGTGAGCCCTTCTGCACATCAATGCTCTGTACCTCCATCCTGAGTGAAGTGGGGTGAGGTGGACGTTTTTTGCAATGACTGCACAACATCATTAACCAGGCGCTCAGCTTTCCCTGAGACTCGACTTTATAGAAGTTAATGAAGGGTTTTTTAGCTCCTCAGACTTCAAAAGAGCAAACTGTGTGCTATGGCACCAAACACACCCTGAAAAACAACCCATTTCACTGGAGGCAATACTGAGAAATGATTTCTTTCCAGTTTTAATGGCCAACTCCTTCTTCACTCTTAATGCTCAGGCGGACCCTTTTCCTCCCACCCCCTCTTTTGGCCTGAGGAGAATCTGCACAGAAGTGTTAAAGGAAATGCACCAAGAAAAGTTTCTAAAATTGAAAATAAATCACATGGTTATGGTGCTAATATTCCAATGATGTTTATACTCGCCTCTGACAAACTCTCATGAAATAAACATGACATAATGGTTGTGTGTTTATGTTGTTTTTTCCACATCAGAGCAAAGAGTAAGAGAAACACATAAAAGTGTGTGAGCGATAACATGGAACATAAAGAGAAAAATACAGCATACAAATAAAACATCAAAGTGTAAGAAAGGAGCTCCCTCCTATTTAATATCCAGCATTTTATTGGCGTTTATTGTTTGCATAATTGCATTGTTGTGTCTATGGCCTGCAGCGTGCTGTTTACAGCGTGTTACTGATGAAACGCCTCTCCTGCTTGTTGCAGTTTTAACCTGGATATGGAGGAGAAAAGAGAGGCACTCAGCTGGTCCGACCAAAAGAGTCTCTCTCTGAGTGAGCAGGGGACGCTGTGTGTGACAGGACCCAACCAGGTTGGAGTAATCCTCTTATTTCATCCACTATGTGTTTTCATTGTGGAGGTTTATACATAAAGGGAATTTAACCTACACTCTTTATGACTGTATGTAGAAGTAAAAGTAAAATTGTTGCTGTATGTTGGTGCAAAATATGGCTGCGTATGCTCGTATTAATGACTGTGTGTTATATTCCTGTAGGGTTGTCTGACGGTGGAGTTGGAGCGGGGTCCCAGAGGCTTTGGCTTCAGCCTGCGAGGGGGGACAGAGTACAACATGGGTCTGTACATCCTGAGACTGGCTGAGGACGGACCTGCTCAGCTGGACGGGAGGATCCATGTGGGTGCTCCTTTTATTTTACCCCAAAATGTGTATTTTAACATCAAAATGTCCAAACAGCGACTCTTGACATCAGAAACGTTTATTACGGTACTTCCTGTTGGAATGAGCTGAAATAACCTGAGCGACAGAAAGGAAGCAAAGTTCTGCTACCACGGGACCATAAAGAAAATGGATCAGTATGAGGTCATAATGTGAATAGTTGCTGTCAACTTTTTCTTTGGCCAATTCACTTCCACTCACATGACCCCACTCATGTCATGAGCATTGACAAATTTGGCAGGAAAACCTTTTTTAGAGTGTCGTATCACAGGAGTCAGAACAACAAGACTGATAATAAGACTGAATCTACAACATATACCGTCCCATCCTTTCTCTTAAACTGTGTAGAGTTTGAGTTTCTCTTATGCCAAGATGACACTGTCTCAAAATGCACAACTAGTCCCGCCTCAGTGTGATGGAGACAAAACAACAACATGCTGCTCGTTTGCCTCTTATTAGAATTACAACAGTGATGGGGCTAAAAGTGAAAGGTTTGCCTCAGGGTGGTGCTAAAGAAAAGTCACAGCTCATTAATGTTCGAGGTCGTTATCTGAAGGGGTAAATGTATTCAAACGAATGAGAACATCACTTTGTGAGATATTTCTCTGTGCGTAGACGAGTTAAAGTAGAGCTTATTATGGAACTTCAACATGATGAAACTAGTTCTCTTTACCTTTCCATACTGAATGTTTTAAAACGATGCTCCATTACCTTCATGATTGATAGTATTAATGTAAAAGTTAAAAAGACACGCACATCCCTCAGTGGGTGCTGGATCCAAAAAAAAGAATAGGTAAAGAAAAGCAAAACAAGATCTGCACACCAAGAAGTTCCCGTTTGAAGGATTTGTTGATAAGTGACATTTCATGTTGGCTCGAAACGTCACTCATCTATAAGTCCTTCAAAACGGGAGCTTCTTGGTGTGCGGATCTTGTTTGCTTTTCTTTTTGATTTATAGTATTGAAAAGTACCTGAGCTCTTCTGCCGTATTTTAAACCGCCTTGGATGAAATCGTCGGCACCAAAACGTTGCTAACATATAAATGCAACTTGGACAATGTGCAGGAGTGATTTAAAACAAGATAGTGCCCAATATTTGGTGCCTAGGACCTCTGTTTTTGTTGCCGTGGTATCAAAACAGGTATCAATATTGTTTGCCAAATGGTGAATGGACTTGAGCTTGTATAGCGCTTTTCTAGTCTTCTGACTACTCAAAGTACCTACCCATTCACACACTGATGGCAGAGGTTGCTCTGTAAAATGACCATCAGAAGTAACTAATTCCATTCACACACATTCTTACGTCGCCGACGAAGCAGCGGGAGCAACTTGGGGTTAAGTGTCTTGCCCAAGGACACATCGGACATGTTGCTGCAGGAGCTGGGGATCGAACCCCCAACATTTCGGTTGAGAGAGGACCGACTCTACCAACTGAGCCACAGCCGCCCCGTTTGATTTGACTCGTATCATATCAAAGTTGAAAATTCTGGTGTCATGACAACACGAACTTAAACTGTGCTCCGGCTACAGGAAAATCCAAGAGGACACCAGAACTGTTAAGATTCGTTCTCTCTGGGCATCATTCACTCGATATGTCAGGCACACTTAGGCGGTAATGTTGACATGCCTCTCTCCAGGACCGACCAAATGACAAACTTCGCCCCCCGCAGGACCTCAGACTAACAAGAAAGATCAAGTAAAAACAATCCATTAAAAAGAGTCAGTGCATTATGGGAAAGCTGATTTGGCCTCCCTCAGTATTGTTCGATGTTGTTTGATGTGCTATTAAACCTTTTATTACATTGCTGAAATTAACAGTAACAGTTTCATATAGGAGAGAGGTACATCCGAGGCTCGTGTTTTACTGCTGTGTGTTGAACTCAGCAGAGATGAAACTAATGAATTGTGTATCAACAGCTACTAGTTAAAGTGTTGAGAGTTTAAAGCTGTTTGCTCTTTGTCTGCTGTGTGTTTAGAGCTTATTCATTTTCATTTAGCAAAGTAATTCAAGCTCCCTTCACAGCAAAACACAAAGAATGAAGAGCTAGTCTCAGATTGGATTAGATTTATTGTTTTTATTTATTATTCAAACATTGTTATTTCCTTCTGTACATCCTTAAGTAATCATCCAGCAAGCATGCGTCCTTCTTTTGTCCTGCCGTATGAGACGCTGGCCACTTCCAGTAAGGTCACACTAACAGATTCTGCACTTTTTCTCAGAGGAGCTTTTGGGAGAATCAGAATCTCCCCACAGGGGAGAAATTAACACAGTATTATTGTCATTGTTATCAGGGTGAGAGGGGAGCTGAACAGAAGCCCCGAGCGAGAATCAATCTAAGACTTTCCAGATGAGGATCTGTGGGCATGACTTTGCCTATGGAGGGAGGAGAGAAATGTCAACACAGATTAGATCCAGACAGACTGACATGTTTACACATTTTATCCTGAGTTATTTTGTCATCTCCAATAATAGAGGGAACCTTGAGGGTGTTACAAGGCTCTCTGCGTGTGTGTGGAAAGAAATGTATACTATTTGATAATGCCTGTTTGTGTGGAGGCACATCGCTTCTGTGTGTTTGAGTGACCGAGCATGCTTGCAAAGCGTCGATAGTTGTGTTTGTGTTTCTAAAGAACATTTTCTGCATTGCTAACAGGTTGGAGATGAGATCGTGGAGATAAACGGGGAGCCTGCACGGGGAATCTCTCACACACGGGCTATTGACCTGATCCAGGCCGGAGGAAACAAAGTGGTTCTGCTGCTGAGGCCTGGAGCCGGCCTGGCTCAAGATGGCAGTAAGTTCTGTATGATTTAGTTCATTCTGTGATAGTTTTAACAGACTCTAAAGTTACCTCGTTGATATGGACTGCCTTTGGGCCGAGAAAGTCAACACTTATGTTTGATTAAAAATGACTTTTGGTTCAATGCTAAGGATGGCTGCTTGTAGTTTAGGTATGTAATTAATGAAAGACATTTTCATCAGGACTCAGTTGTTCAAAAGTATTCTGCTTCAATTCAAACAATCAGATTGGATCAAATCTTAAAATTGGTTGTTTAAAAGAAAATAAAAGTTTGACGAAATCATATAAGATCATTTAATCCAGTCAGGTTTTCATCTGGAAAATAAATGAAGTGTTGTTTAAAACTGTTTTGGAGTCAGATTGGAAAAACTCTGATCCAGTAATTTAGGATTGTCCTGATCCCAGCAGAGAGCCGGATTCAGACTGGATTATACAATCCAAATATGCTCATTCCCTTCCTCATGATAAAATATATATATTTATTTGTTTTACTAACTTTACTTAAGGAAATGTAAGGAGGCCACAGTCATCCTCTTTTTGCAGAGACAGAACACAATGTTATCACTCTCATATCAATCGGTGAATAGGAAACAGCAGCTAAACTTTGTGAGAAGACTAAAAACATTAGCAGGAGACAGTCTGGCTCTCTCTCAAAAATAAAGTTATCCTTTCGAGCAACTCGAAATGTATACTTATCACATTGTCTTTATTTATTAGAAAATCAGGCTACAATTCAGTTCAAACAACTTCATGAAGCCCTCCGAGAGTATTTGGTTTGTAACAGCTTGTACTTAAAATAATACTGATTTGATGTAGAGTGATAAATAGATACACTTTTTAAAAAAGTATTACACAGTCCTAAAAAAAATGGCTAAGAGGATTTTCTGGATGAAAGAATAAAAAGTCTGTAAAGAAGTACAACATCTAAAAAGCATGAAGTAATCAGACTGGTATAAGCACCTCAAATGTTAAAAAAAGAAGTTAAATCTATTACTATTACAAAAACAAAGAGTTAAAGCAGAGAAAATTGCAGTTGCATGTTGTATTGCAACTTTATGTTGACAAGATTTCAGAACTCACTGTGCCCCCTGAAAGAGTCTGACATTAAACCCCTCTGTGAACCACAACTTGTCTTTTTACTTGGAAACATTCATTTTAAGCTTTACAAACTGCCATTAAATATTTTCATTTTCTTTGTGCAGAGCTAGCTGTTTACTTTCTTCATATTAAGCTAGGATACTATTCCCGAAGCAACATTTGAAAGCTCCTGTGAGGAACTTTTGGTTTTTGAGGATTGTGGCGAACTATTTGAAGAAATCCGTACATCTTATCTCTTTGCTGATTTTCTCCGCTACATCGACAAAAAATCTCATTCTGCTTTCATTAATGAGTCAAAAATATCCCTCATTTAGAAACGTTGGACATCGTTCAGCAGTGTGCAGCTTAACAACTTGTCTGACACCTACCCCCCAGCAGCAGTTTTAAACATTATAAATTACTATAAAGAAATAACCAATCTTCTGGTCGACGGTCTCCTTTGCTTTTAGAGTCCATAAAGAGACATCAGTATGAATGTCAGTCTGTTTCATAACCAATTAAAAACTCCTCATAGTAGCTTTAATATGAACACTAGAGATATGACTTTTCATGTATTTATTTGCTTATTTTACCACACAAAATATCAAACTGCTCATATTAGATTTTAGCTTAATAAATATGATTGACAGTCAGGTTTTACCCACAAAGTCTTTGATGTGTTTTGCAGTAAAACTTGAGTTAGCAACAAGGGTGTATTTATCTCCTCAAAGTGTTTGCTGGTTTACGAGGCGGGAACAGTAGTTAAACACATGTTTAATCCACTACTCCACAGCTAATGTTTTGCTAATGATAATGACTCCATTTGCTTGTAAACTGATGAAGCCTGTTTTGGAATTCCGCCCGTGTTGATTTGGATGCACTGTTTTCTTTATTGGGTGTTTTATTTATTCATTTAATCTCTAACCATCTGCTTCCTTGTGACTCTTCTTCTCTTTCCCCTGATGCAGGTAGTACATCTTCTTCTACTGTGTGCTACTACACTGAGCACCAACACTAACATCTTCACTGCTTTTTAGTGGCCTCTTCTCTTTTACCTTGGTAATTCTCTGCTTTCTAACACACCTTACCTCTGTTGAACTCAAAGAGTAATCTATGATTCCCTTCCTTACTTCTCTATATGTAAAGCCTCTGGAAACACATTAATAACCTCTGAGCTGTAAATTACAATTAATGTACATATATGAGCATCAAAAAAGTGTATAGAAAGTAGCTTCAGCCAAAACCCAACCCAAACCCAATGTTGGTTTAGTGGCTATATGTCTCATAACATAATCAAATGGCCATTGATGCACCATGAGGATTTGAAGTACGCAGCCAAACGAAGTCCACTGTCAATGCTAAAGGTCTTCATTTCTGATGGTTTATTCACCAAAAAGCTGTAAAGCAAACAAAAGAACAAAGAAAACCATTGCTCCTGCTGCCAACACACAGAAACACAGGCCCATCCCAGTGCATGCTGGTCCTCTACCTGGAGAATTTCAGGAAGACTGCCCCTGAAATCCTCCTGTTCTGGTTGTTCACACATGCACCTCACTATAGACTATACCTGATGTACAGTGGCGAGGGGAGGGGGGCTAAAATGAGAATATTTGCCTTCATTTCAATGCTCTGTGTAGTTACACAGAATCACAATATCCACAAAAAATTGGAGAACAACAGACTGGCGAACAGAAAACACAATGCAGCAGTTTAATTACATGCACGGAGATCACAACGGTCAGACAGTCTATGGTCGTGCTCTGTTCGCAGAGAACAAACCTCACCACCCCCTCCCACTCGCTCGAGGTGGATTCTCCTTCTGCCTTCTCACATCAGCTAACTCGGCCTTATTTGGAAAAATACCAGTTAGCTGGTAGGAGAAACTTTTGCCTTGATTTGAACAGTAGGACAGATGAATAGAGATGGTGTTGATTGGGAGGAGAGAGTGAGGGATGACATGCAGCAAAGGGCCAAGGGTCGAAGTCCAACCAGGGGCCATTGCATTGAGGACTGTAGAATCTGTATGTGGGTCTCGTGCTTTAACTGATGAGCTAAACCGATGGCCCTACACTAAGTTCTTTAATATGTGAAAGTTTATTTTCCCTAAGATTGGAATGGATGCTTAATGTGACTCAATTTTGATATCATATATACATTCTTACTATTTCAGGCCACATTTCCAGAGGTTTTAAGTAGTGTGTGTGTGGAACATTTACATATTCACATGTCAATATGGTGTGCCCATCTAAAATCTGTGCTTCTCTCACAGGTCAACATGATCAAAAACTCATTTCACCCGCAAGCTATTCCGGAGAGGTGTTTTTCTCTGACACATCATCCCCGTCCTCTCCATATCCAACCGGGGCTTCCATGTTTGTTTCTCCTCCCTCCTCCAGCAAACTGAAACATTCCCGCAGCTGGAGCGCCATATCCCCACAGAGTCTCAATTCCCGCAGCAGCAGGGGTTTGAGCTCAGTGGAGGAGATTGGCGAGTGGGCAGACAAGAAGGTAGAGAGGCCTTCTTATGCCTCCCTTGAGCATTTGAACTTCTACAAGAGGACCAGGCCCATAAAAGACTCCAGAGAGCTAAGCAGCCCAAAGAAAACAGGGGAGACATTTCCTAAAGCCAAAGAGCAACATCACAGTCCCAAAAAGACTGAGAGTCAGGCACAGGACGAAGCACTGAGCAGGAAAAGGACATCACAGAAACAGGCGAAAACACGATCCACGAGCCCTAGGAAGTCTCCACAAGCTGGAAAGCAAGTGGCTTCAACCCTGCAGCGCACAGAGCAACAAGGACCTCAGAGTAGATTAAAAGACTCTTCCAGCAGAGAGAGCTTGAATCATGAAAAGAGAAATGGCAAAGGGGGGACTCTCGAGATCAGACGATACTCTCAAGGAAAGGAGATGGAAGGGAGAGGAGATAAAACAAGATCTGGCCGTGAGCAAGAAAGTGTTCAAAGAAGAGTGGTGGAAGATCCTCAGCACCACAGGATTTCTCCTAATACAGAGAGACAAGCAGAGAAAGGTGCAGGTAAAGACTTAAGGCAGAGAGATGCTAATGGGAGGAGCAAATCTACAAAAGAAAGGAATACAAGTAAAGAGGCGATCATCAAGAGGGAATCACAGTTTTCATTTAAAGATATGCTGAGTAGGAAAGGATCTGTTGTTTCGCCAAAAGGAACTGAAGACACATATACATCCTCCAAAGAAGGCCGTGGTAGGGAGGACTTTGTGGCCTCTATAAACAGCTTTCCAGGGACCTCACAGAGTCCAAAAGGACCTCTAAGTCCTGGCCCTTGGAAAGTGCCCAGCTCAGCCAAAATCCTCTCCGCGGCAGAAGTCTTTCGTGACCCTTTGTGATAGAATATTGAATCAACAAGACTTGCGCTGTGCCATGGACTATTTAACAGCACCCTCTGTGGATTGTTTTTTCTGAGTTCATCTATAAAACAGAAAAGTGCAACCCTGTGCTACTTTTATTACCTTTGGACCAGATCTGTCTTTTTGACAAGGTCTTTTTTGGGAGTCCTGTGACATCACCTGTGGCATGTAGCAGCTCCCCTCTCTGCCTTGTCCGCTGCTTCAGCAATCTTTGATGTGGGGTTTTAGCATGTGCGGCATGCTCGGGGCCTTGCCAGAAAAGATTTTTTTTGAAATGTGAATATGTGCCAATCCTGGGAGCCTCCTGTGGAACTACGACTACCAACAGCGCTTCACCCATTACAATGCAATGACCCATATGCAAAGAAAGGCCTCTAGCCTGTAGTATACACCACTTACGACTGTCACCTGGGGTTTCATTTGCTCTCGGACTCATTGTGGAATACTTTGACTCGTCTTTTTCTTAAAAGTTTGCTCAACTGCATGCAGTAGATCCTTCAGTTTGTTTTTTCTGCACGTGTTCTGCACATCACTGAGGATGATCCTGTTTCTTGTTTCTAATTCTCATTCTCGACACCAAGCAGATTTCTAATACAACCCAGCAAGCGCTCACTTTACCAGGGACTCTAGACTGTTCTATGGTTATAGTCATGCCTCTCCTCCGTATAAAAAGTATCATTTAAAAGACCAGAAACTTGTGGTTTGAGATCTTGTTTACCATGTGTATGATAACCAACCCGTGTGTAATTTATTGAGATAATAGATTGATATGTGTATATGTAGCTGTACCAAGCCATTCCACATTTTGATATAGACTTCAAAGATTTGTCCCATGTTATTTGAGCTCTCACTTTCCTTCCAATGTTCTTCGGTGATAGGACTTACCATGGATCTTGTAGTACATGAACTGTATAGGTAATGTGCAAACTGCTGTACGAAATGTTTGCAATCGCTCAAAACGTGTCTCATTGTGAAATATAATATAATATATATATATTTGAATGTGTCATGTTTTGCAGATTCTGACTTTTAAATATCTATTGAATTCCATTGCACTGCATCTGCCCTTGTAGCAAAACAGAATGACCATGAGTCGTATTTAATTCGTGATGTTGACTTTCTACCATGCATTGCCATTTTTGTTTTTTTGTTTTTGTTTATAACGACAAATGAGGGTTTTTAATGTATGTTTTTATTTGTCAATCCTGCTGTGTGATTATGTGCCAGGGTATAGCTTGAAGGATAAAGGAGCTTTGAGAGTTGTGTGGTGGTTAAGAAAGATGTAAAGCATGCTGCTGATGTAAGACAGGTTTACAGGGATCCAATCTTCCAACATACTTTAAGGGTAGTTTAGCTGTAGGCTTTTAAATACACAACAACAAGCGTCAGGACAGTGAAAACGAGACATAAGCCGTGTTTCCACCAAATGTAGCTGGAACTTTTAGTCCCAGGAGCAAATTGTCAAGGTATTCAAATGTTTGGTAAAACAGGTCTTTTCTGTTTCCAAGTCTAAAGAACTATGATCATTTGGAAATTACTCCGCGACATGTGAAAGAACCAATCATCTGCGTTCTGTTAGTACAAATGTTCAAGTCCCTCCTGTAAAGTCCCAGTATAAGAAAGTACCACCCCCTAGCAGGAACATTTGGGGGTAAGAAAAGGAGGCAAGACATGATGTAAAAGAATGACACAGAAGTCCAAGATGGCGGATGAAGCAACACTATAATGACAGTTTTTTGCCTTTCTATCAATACTACATGCAATTGAACATATTCACAATATTGTAATATGGTATAAACGTCATTACCCCCTCCCGCTCACCACTGGTAAAGTCTTCTGACGTTTACCTGCTGTGTAAAAGTGCCAGGTGGTTGGCAGGTAAAAGTCACGGGGAAGACATCAGCTGTTTGCATTCACACATGCAGCTTATCCTCAAAAATGTCTGAGTTCTGTGCATGTGTGAAAACACCATTAGTCTGTTGTTATGTTAATCCTCTAAATGATGTGAGAACTCAATTAATCTTCAAGTCCTCTCTCACTCACTGTCACTGTACTTTCAGAAGGTACTAACTCACTTGCAGGAACCTTTAGTGTTGTAAAAAAAAAAAAAGTCCCAGACTATTTTGAGGTGAAAACGCACTGAGAACCTTCTTAAGTCCAAAGATCACGGGGAAAGTTCTGGCAGTGGAACTGTCTTGTTTGCTCTTAGGCTGGTTTCCAACAAAAGTACACAGAACTTTTAGTGCCAGAGGCTACTTTCAAATAATAAAAAGGTAGTGGTCTGTATTTCCACTATGACCCACAAGGATAAAGCGAATAAGTCTGCTGATGAAAAAGTCCTTGAATGCTGCAAGTACTCAACCATGTTCAGTTCTGCAAGTCCCACCCCTAAAGTCCCAGTACTTTCAGAAAGTGCTACCACCCTAGCAGGAACTTTTGGGAATTAAAACAAGTCCAAGGGAAATAAAGTATTTGTGAAATTTTGTTTTCCAGGACTTTATCCAACCCCTCGTATAAGGAACCTGATTCCCGTTGTGGAATATGAATACCTCCTAAGATCCAAGTCCATGGGGAAAGTTCCAGCAGTGGAAACGCAGCTTTAGTCTTATTTCACTGTTACCTTAGTACATTTGTGATGCTATTGCTGTGGAATCTGAAAAAATATACTAAACATACCCGCTGATACAACTCAAGAGATTAAGATGTATATTCAGATGAGCTCAGGGAACACAACGTAGTAGCAAAGGTGCATCACTGTGCGTCAAGTCAATATCAATGAAAGACAACTAGTGCTTATGTTCTGTGATAGACAGTGATGTGAGCCTGTGATTGTAAACGGGTGTTTTCAGGTTAAAAATCACTTGAGGATGTGCCATGAGCCCATCTGTGGTAGGTGTTTGTGCAATAGTTGGGTTGGTTCAATAAGTTGATCCAACCTTGAGTGTCAGGTACAGGCAGTTCACTCTGGTTTAACAGATAATGCCCTTTTTTTTCTATGTCCCTTTATGTCACTTTTGTTCTACTTTATGCTTTTATTTTCACCGTTTTCTATCTCATTTTCTGTGTCATACTGTGGCCTTGCATCGCTTCATTAGAAAAACAATCCTTGTGGTTTCTTCTACATTCTGTAGGGACGGTAGATGTAAATGTTTGTACATTGTACAGCACCTTTATAAATACTTGCTGAGTGCTCTTTCTGCGGGGGAAAAAAATAGAGGTATATTAAAATCGCTCCATTATTTTTTTATGTAAAAAAAGAGGAAATATTTAAAAATGGATTGAAAAGGATAGACTATGACCTTGACATGGTGTTCCGTTCATGCACTGAAAAAATAAAGTTTTACTGAAAATACTATCTGGATCTCTTTCACTGACGATAAAACTCACATCAAGTACAATATTTCGATTGAAACCATGGTATGTTTATGGAACTGCTGAAGATGTGAATGGGTGAATGGGATTGTGCAAAAGCACTTTGAGTAGTCAGACGACTAGAAAAGCGCCATACAACTCCAAGGTCTGTACCGTTGCAGTTGTGATTGAATGTTTTAAATGACATGTACATTCTTGATCCAACAAGTACAGTTTTATTCTGAGGCGGGGGGGCTTTTTATGCCCTTATTCAGAGATAGGACAGTGGATAGCGTCCGATTCGGGGAGAGTGAGAGTGGGGAATAACATGCTGGAAAGCAGCCACATGTAGGATTCGACTCTAGCCCTCCTTACATGGGCGTGCGCACGAACCACTAGGCTACCAGCACCCCCCAACAGTTTATATAGTTAAAGTTATCCCAAGAGTCAAACAGATGCAGTCAAGTTTGTGCATGCTAGTGTGTTCAAGCTAATCAGCAGATTATTGACCACTTTACTTTTGTTATGGATAAGAAACAGAAAATGGATGATGTAGGCTATATGAAACGGACTGCTTACTCCAGGTTTCGGTTTAAAGACCCTGTTAACAGGTGACTCTCAGCCGAATGCGTCTGCGGTTGTCGTAGTTTCAACAACTAAAGATGAGTGGAAAGAGGATACAAAGCTGTCCCCCTTAATGGCTCTTTATTTAGTTTTTCATTAGATACATATCTGGTGAGTATATTTTTAAATTATGATTAAAAAAAGAACTCCTTGAAGAGGCATTAGCATGGACAGCTACATCCCCTGTCCGTTTTCAGCGGTTGTTGTAAACTACATCATTCAGCTGAAGGTCTCCAGTTAACATGGTCAGCGGCAAGGAAGTGTAGACAACAGGAACGCGAGCAATATAAAGGAGAAATCCTGCCTGCATATTATCCCATATGCTCTTTTGTAAAGCGTCTCGAGATAACACTTGTTATGAATTGGCGCCATACAAATAATGATTGATTGATTGATTGATGGTTGCTCGTTAAACCGATACACCAGGATGCTGATATCCACTGTGGCAGAGGAGATTGTTCTGCCAAACATGATATAAACTGAGAATAATGAGGAGGATGGTGAAGAAGACGACTGTCTGCAAACGCATCATTAATATGGTAAGCTTCTGTTTTCTGTGTTTCTCGGGCTAACGTTAGCTACAGCAGGAAGGTCGCTGCTAGCTAAAAGGAGTCTTGAAGAAAGGTAATATGAGTTCGCTTTTTTCTTGAAGTATTAGATTAAAGTAAGTGCAACTGTGAGATTGAACATAGCCAAATAAAATTGTATTTAATGTACAACCATGTACAATATTTAACATAAATGCTAGCATTCACTACATGCTGGTACGATATACCAGAGTTAGCTTAAAGCTTATGTAGTTCTGCAGTCCCTTGGCAGGTTAATCAATGATGCTTTTTTTGGTTTGTATTAAGGGTTTGTGATTGTGTATGTGTACTTTTCTAATGCATTTGATGTATTTATTCTTAACAGGTGGAATTTACGGTGATTGTGTCGTACCTCACATGTTCAGGTCTTTACTCAGGGTAAGTGAATCTCTACCTATTGTTGTTCTATTACATTTTTATTGTTTGATTTGTCAAATATCATTAGCGCCTACTTTAAACATCCTAGAGGCCAAACAAAAAATCAATCCTAAGGTGTACCTTAGGATTGATACCTCAGTGATCTCCATCTGATCTCTGACCAGCTCTGTTCAGACAGTTAAGGACATCTTAACTGGAATATTTTTATCGACACAGTTGTTGAATTGATCTGTGAATGGCTGCCATTGACCCTGCTGGGTACAAATGGTTCCTTTCAGAGTTACAGTCGTGAAAGGGCAGATGTAATAGCTCCAGAATGGCTGGTAATTGCATGTGGTGTGATAATGGACAAAATTGCTTTAAAATGGCTGCAATATGATACGTCCTTTTTTCTATTTCAGGCACAGACGTTTAATAAAGTCTTGAAGAACCTACAATTACACAGCAGAGGTAAATGTTCTTCAGTGAATGACTGTTTTGACCTTCATTTGAGCAGCTCAGAAGAAAGTCTACATTTTAAGCTTCACCTTAAAGTGATTCTTTTTTCTGTCTTTAAAGATAAATATTCTGTATATTCTGTTTACCTTCAGAGCAGACAAGAGGCAAACAGAATCAAGCTGTCTTTGTTCCAGTCTGTGCAAAAGTAAGAATTTAAGACAAATACTGCTGATGTGTACAGCTTATATTTATGGAAAGTAGGGTCGTGAGTTTGCATTAGGGTTGTCATGATACCAGATTTTTAAACTTTGATACGATTCAAGTAAAAATCCAATGAAATAGATACTTGTTACTATACCACGGCAACAATAATAGAAGTCCTAGACACCCAATATTGGGTCTTTCTGTTTTTTAATTACCACAAACTCGTGCACACTGTCTACATTGAAAATTAATGAGATGATATAAGATCTAGGTTTTTTTAAGCTTTCGGTACTTTTCTATCCTATCGCTCATTAAAATGACAGAGATTGTATTGTTTAAGAACACGTGGTATGGAGAAGTCAGGATCAAAAATGTTGACAACTTTAGCATGCATTGATAAATAGCTGCTTTTATTGAAATCTGTACCATTACAAGACCATCGTCACCCTACATTTATTCACAACAACACATCCAGACCATATTTCTTTCTAACTGTCAAACTTGTGCTGTGTGCTCGTGACTTCAGAGGATTGTCTGTGTGTGTGTGTGTGTGTGTGTGTGTGTGTGTGTGTGTGTGTGTGTGTGTGTGTGTGTGTGTGTGTGTGTGTGTGTGTGTGTGTTGGTATATATGGTATCTACCGACAAAACACCTGAATACACACCTGGGAAAAGTTGACATCTGGGATTAGGTTGACACACCCAGTGTCAGTCTAATTCAAGACTTGTTTTTTAATATTTTAGGTACTAAAAATGATTTTTTTTCTCTGAAATGAGGAAAATGTGAGCCTACTACACAGCTGGGATAATAGTCATGCATTAATTAATTTCTAAACATCATATTTATATGAGTTTTTGGACTGTCAGTATAATCCCCTCACCTGGTTTTCTGTGTGTGTGTATGCGACCCAGAGGAGGTTTTGGGTACTGCACTTTCATACACACACACACGGATACACACACGCGGGGGCGGGATGACGTCATTTGAATGACGTCGTTTGTGGGCGTGACAGAGGAAGGTTTCGCGGGAAATCTGCTGCTGGCTACGCAGGATCAGAGAGATAGATTAAACAGCTCTGCAGGATCAAGTAAGTAATATATTTACACATTTTCTTGAATATTAGCTTTTTTTTTTCTGAAAACGAGTTGTTTTGAGCTTGATGAAGTTATTTCTTGAAGGTAGGGTAACTTATTTAAATGCTTTTATGAAATAAACGGAACATATTTCGCTCGTTTATATGCAAAGGGAGACTGAAACCATAAAATTGCGTTACATGTCCAATTTATATCGCTTGTTGTGGCATTGTTCGTTCTCAAAATGTTACTAGACCGGTATATTGTCCAAATTAATCTGCTAATGACTACAGCTGCGTTGGTCTCAGACACAGCAGGAGCAGACGTGGTAAGCTGCGGCCATTTAAATACTGGTAAGCTGCGGCCATTTAAATACGTGGTAAGCTGCGGCCATTTAAATACGTGGTAAGGTGCGGCCATTTAAATACAGGAGAGCTGACGTTTTTTCCTGCTGCGCACCTCTGTGTTCATTAATATCTGCTTAGAGTTACTGTTTTACTCCTGTTGAGTTGTGAGCAAGTTGCGGACTTGATGTCGGTTTGTTTACGTCGCCTTTTTGGCAGTAAAAATGTATATATTTGTTTAAAATAAGAGTATCAGGTCGGCGTGAACGCGCGCGCGCACACACACACGTGCGTTCTCCGGCTGAGTACTGAATCTGTGACAGACAGCAGGTCTGTGTGTGAACTGAAGTATGATGAATATAGGACCTGACTGCTGTATGTTTTGATTTTATATTGATGCATGTAAAGGAACGGCTTCACGTGATCAGACAGAAAGAGCTTCTATTTGTTGGCTCACATTAGCAGGTTGAATGTCTCTCATGCTGTTAGCACTGAGACATTAGGATAGTAATGTTGTGTCATGTTGGCTGTTAGGTTGTGTGTGATTAAAATGAAGGAAAACAAGCAAGAAGTTAGAAAATAATGATGAATCTGCTTCTTCCATCATTTGTCACTGAGTTCATGCACTTTAATCTTAGAGGGAAGTGATACACAGGTGTAATCAAAAGTTAAAGTCTGTATTTTAAATCAAGAAAAAATAAATCACTCATACATATTAGATATTTTTTGTTTATTATTTAAAATTGCAGCCAGTGCTTTAACTAAGCAGATTTTCATCTTGATGCAGTATGAGACTGCAGGATTTGATCAAACAATCACATTGCACTTATTTAGACATCGATGTGATTACAGTATACTAAATTAGGACACAGCCTTTATGTGGCGTGGTGGCCGGGACGAGGGTCAAACTCCCCGCCTGAATTGCTATCGCAGTCCGGCCTTGGGTGAGCGTCACCACTGCTCATTCAGAAATATGACCAGGTTTAAGTTATTAAGTTTCTCATAAGAATAAAAAATAAACGGGATCATGAAAAAGCTTTAAGTCACATAATGCACGAATGCCTCCATAACTGGCTCAGTATGCGGGTTCTGTCCAGATATCAAATTTACATTCCTGGTTTTCAAAGCATTAGGCTTTCATAGATACTCGTGTCTTTTGATACCTGTTTTACAATCAAGCATAATAACCTTGACTCTTTCTTTGGGTACATAGGCATCTGACACTAAAAAGGAAAATGCCTCGGCGAAGGTGTTTAAAACCCAATGAAGATGCAAAGTTGTATCTTGACACTGGAAAAGACAAAGATGGACTTGATGTAAAATTCATCAGTGCTTTCAAGGGTAAGCTAAATCTCACAATGACAGTTAGCCAAACATTGAATGTTTCACCTGACTTTTCTTCACTTTTATTTGTGTCTTGACTAGGGCGGGGTGTCTTCGCTTGTGCTCCTTTTGAAAAAGGAGACTTCTTATTGGAATATCGTGGTGAACTTATCACCAAACAAGAATGTGAGAGGAGACAGCGAGTTTACCATGACAACCTGAAAGTGTTCATGTTCGAGTTCCGCTTTGATGGAAAATTTTGGTGGTGTGTATTAAAAATCAATGCTTTGTTAAATCATAATGGGGTGACACATTGCTTTTGATAGTCCGAACCTAAATGGGTTCTTAAGTCAGGAAAATTGACACAGCCAAGCATAAAATATTGATTGTGGTTTGTTTTGAAGTGTTGATGCAGCAAAAGAAGATGGGTCACTTGGAAGACTGGTCAATGATGACCATATGAACCCAAATACCAAAATGAAGTATTTAACTATGAAAGGAAAGCCCCATCTCTGTTTGTTTGCGACACGGGACATTAACCCAGGAGAGGAGATCACATATAATTATGGTGACTCAGACTGGCCATGGAGAGACAAGGTGATCATGTTTTCATGTTGTGAAACTGATAATTGTCAAGTGGGAAAACTCTAGGTGAAATGAATACTGACTGCATTACACTTATCATACTGTTTGTCTATTTAAACCTCAGGAATCTGGCAGGAAGTCTTCAAATGGCCATGACACATCATCCACTTCCAAGCTCAGCACTGAGGAACGTACAACGACTCCAGCCCTCACGGATGCTCTGAAATGTTTTAAAGAGGTAAATATATGTCCAGTTTCTTAGTGCTCTTGAACAGTCCATAACTATGTTTGGATTGAAAAAGTTCACAATCTCATGAGATTACATTTTCATCTAAAATTGTTGCCAAATTAAGTTGACACATGGCTGTGATTTAAGGTTAGCATGCATACAAGGTTGTGCTTGAAATGTAACTTCAATGCTCTTTAATAACTCCAAACAGTTGAACTGTTTAAAAATGTCTCTTTTTTTATTGCCCAGACAGACATAGTGTTTTTTATCTTCTAAAAGACATACCAGATATAATCTTCCACAGTGAAGGACTTTTCCTCTAAGTGTTTCATTTGTTGCATCGGCTGCATAAATACCTGCATTGAATTAGGTGTAAAATCAGATCCCATTTAAAAATATATATCTTCACCTAATCAATGACATTTGACAATTGTGTTCAAATAAAACATCTCACTGACAGAATGGCCTTTGTTCTGTTTGTGTGTGTTTGTGTGTTTGATGTTTACTTTCTGTCTCTTTTCAGCAACCTGATGCAGAGATGTCTCCCAGAGCCTCTGAGGCTGGAGATCATGAACAGGTACGTCTGATTGTTGAAGGGATTTCTAAATCCTCTTAAACTCTGGGAGTTAAAAACTGTCCAGTGAAGCTTACCGCTCATGCTTATTTCTGCAAGTTCAGTGATTTTGTAACAAAACTTAAAATTTCCCCTCAAGTCTGATTGCTTTTATGTGTGACTCTTCCCCAATTGTTCTGTATTTTAGTTCATGATGGAGAGAGGGGACTCCTCAATGTCTGTGAGTCCAGTACTTGAGCAACAACCCAGTTCTGGAAAGGTAATTGATGTTTAGCAATAATTAATGTCATTAAGAGCCAAACTACAGTTAAAGTAAAAGTACAACAATCTTTCCCAGTGCTCTATGTCTGTGTGTGTAGCCATCTGAATTTATTTTGGTACATGGACAAATTCATAGGAGGCTTTATAAAGTTTAAAATCAGACTGTGAGTGTGTGTGTAGTTACCTGAGTCTAAAGTGGTATACACTGACGTGTCTCCTGAATGCATTTATAAGTCTTAAAATAGGACTCACATCCAAGTGTGTGTGTGTGTAGTTACCTGAGTCTATGATGGTATACACTGATGTGTCTCCTGCATGGATTTATAAGTCTGAGAGTCACACTCACCCCTGTGTGTGTGTGTAGTTACTTGAGTCTATGATGGTATACACTGATGTGTCTCCTGCATGGATTTATAAGTCTGAGAGTCACACTCACCTCTGTGTGTGTGTGTGTGTGTGTGTAGTTACTTGAGTCTATGATGGTATACACTGATGTGTCTCCTGCATGGATTTATAAGTCTGAGAGTCACACTCACCCCTGTGTGTGTGTGTAGTTACTTGAGTCTATGATGGTATACACTGACATGTCTCCTGCATGGATTTATAAGTCTGAGAGTCACACTCACCTCTGTGTGTGTGTGTGTGTGTGTAGTTACCTGAGTCTATGATGGTATACACTGATGTGTCTCCTGCATGGATTTATAAGTCTGAGAGTCACACTCACCTCTGTGTGTGTGTGTAGTTACCTGAGTCTATGATGGTATACACTGATGTGTCTCCTGCATGGATTTATAAGTCTGAGAGTCACACTCACCTCTGTGTGTGTGTGTGTAGTTACCTGAGTCTATGATGGTATACACTGATGTGTCTCCTGCATGGATTTATAAGTCTGAGAGTCACACTCACCTCTGTGTGTGTATTAAACAGAGAACTGCTTGAATATGTTTTACATGGATTGTCCACACAGAGGGTCTCCACTGTAGGTGATATTCTTAAAAGCATTGTTTTGTAGCCTCACTGAGTTGGACAACCTGCAGTAAGACATTTTTTATTTTGATTTGTTTCATGTTGACCTAACTACCTACATACAATTTAATGTAAAACACAATCCTTTTGAAATGAAGCAGCACATACCTGAATACAGTTAAATCTGAGTTACGTCAGCACTTTGGTAACAGCCTCTTTATCCAGGCCACGTGACTGTTCCAGACAGTGGGTAATCAAAGAAGTAGTGCCTTGACAAATGTCTCAAATATAAAAAAAAGCATACTGCAAATACTTTTAAATTAGGCAATGAACAAAAAGTCAGTGATTTTCCACTCTGAATCAGCGCTGTTTTCATATAAAACATCTCACTGACAGAATGGCCTTTGTTCTGTTTGTGTGTGTTTGTGTGTTTGATGTTTACTTTCTGTCTCTTTTCAGCAACCTGATGCAGAGATGTCTCCCAGAGCCTCTGAGGCTGGAGATCATGAACAGGTACGTCTGATTGTTGAAGGGATTTCTAAATCCTCTTAAACTCTGGGAGTTAAAAACTGTCCAGTGAAGCTTACCGCTCATGCTTATTTCTGCAAGTTCAGTGATTTTGTAACAAAACTTAAAATTTCCCCTCAAGTCTGATTGCTTTTATGTGTGACTCTTCCCCAATTGTTCTGTATTTTAGTTCATGATGGAGAGAGGGGACTCCTCAATGTCTGTGAGTCCAGTACTTGAGCAACAACCCAGTTCTGGAAAGGTAATTGATGTTTAGCAATAATTAATGTCATTAAGAGCCAAACTACAGTTAAAGTAAAAGTACAACAATCTTTCCCAGTGCTCTATGTCTGTGTGTGTAGCCATCTGAATTTATTTTGGTACATGGACAAATTTATAGGAGGCTTTATAAAGTTTAAAATCAGACTGTGAGTGTGTGTGTAGTTACCTGAGTCTAAAGTGGTATACACTGACGTGTCTCCTGAATGCATTTATAAGTCTTAAAATAGGACTCACATCCAAGTGTGTGTGTGTGTGTGTAGTTACCTGAGTCTATGATGGTATACACTGATGTGTCTCCTGCATGGATTTATAAGTCTGAGAGTCACACTCACCCCTGTGTGTGTGTGTAGTTACTTGAGTCTATGATGGTATACACTGATGTGTCTCCTGCATGGATTTATAAGTCTGAGAGTCACACTCACCCCTGTGTGTGTGTGTAGTTACCTGAGTCTATGATGGTATACACTGATGTGTCTCCTGAATGGATTTATAAGTCTGAGAGTCACACTCACCTCTGTGTGTGTGTGTGTGTGTGTAGTTACCTGAGTCTATGATGGTATACACTGATGTGTCTCCTGCATGGATTTATAAGTCTGAGAGTCACACTCACCCCTGTGTGTGTGTGTAGTTACCTGAGTCTATGATGGTATACACTGATGTGTCTCCTGAATGGATTTATAAGTCTGAGAGTCACACTCACCTCTGTGTGTGTGTGTGTGTGTGTAGTTACCTGAGTCTATGATGGTATACACTGATGTGTCTCCTGCATGGATTTATAAGTCTGAGAGTCACACTCACCTCTGTGTGTGTGTGTGTAGTTACCTGAGTCTATGATGGTATACACTGATGTGTCTCCTGAATGGATTTATAAGTCTGAGAGTCACACTCACCCCTGTGTGTGTGTGTGTGTGTGTAGTTACCTGAGTCTATGATGGTATACACTGACATGTCTCCTGAATGGATTTATAAGTCTGAGAGTCACACTCACCTCTGTGTGTGTGTGTGTGTGTGTAGTTACCTGAGTCTATGATGGTATACACTGATGTGTCTCCTGAATGGATTTATAAGTCTGAGAGTCACACTCACCCCTGTGTGTGTGTGTGTGTGTGTAGTTACCTGAGTCTATGATGGTATACACTGACATGTCTCCTGAATGGATTTATAAGTCTGAGAGTCACACTCACCTCTGTGTGTGTGTGTGTGTGTGTAGTTACCTGAGTCTATGATGGTATACACTGACATGTCTCCTGAATGGATTTATAAGTCTGAGAGTCACACTCACCTCTGTGTGTGTGTGTGTGTGTGTAGTTACCTGAGTCTATGATGGTATACACTGATGTGTCTCCTGAATGGATTTATAAGTCTGAGAGTCACACTCACCCCTGTGTGTGTGTGTGTGTGTGTAGTTACCTGAGTCTATGATGGTATACACTGACATGTCTCCTGCATGGATTTATAAGTCTGAGAGTCACACTCACCTCTGTGTGTGTGTGTGTAGTTACCTGAGTCTATGATGGTATACACTGATGTGTCTCCTGCATGGATTTATAAGTCTGAGAGTCACACTCACCTCTGTGTGTGTATTAAACAGAGAACTGCTTGAATATGTTTTACATGGATTGTCCACACAGAGGGTCTCCACTGTAGGTGATATTCTTAAAAGCATTGTTTTGTAGCCTCACTGAGTTGGACAACCTGCAGTAAGACATTTTTTAGTTTGATTTGTTTCATGTTGACCTAACTACCTACATACAATTTAATGTAAAACACAATCCTTTTGAAATGAAGCAGCACATACCTGAATACAGTTAAATCTGAGTTACGTCAGCACTTTGGTAACAGCCTCTTTATCCAGGCCACGTGACTGTTCCAGACAGTGGGTAATCAAAGAAGTAGTGCCTTGACAAATGTCTCAAATATAAAAAAAGCATACTGCAAATACTTTTAAATTAGGCAATGAACAAAAAGTCCGTGATTTTCCACTCTGAATCAGCGCTGTTTTCATATAAAACATCTCACTGACAGAATGGCCTTTGTTCTGTTTGTGTGTGTTTGTGTGTTTGATGTTTACTTTCTGTCTCTTTTCAGCAACCTGATGCAGAGATGTCTCCCAGAGCCTCTGAGGCTGGAGATCATGAACAGGTACGTCTGATTGTTGAAGGGATTTCTAAATCCTCTGTGTGTGTAGTCACCTGAATTTATTTTAGTATATTGTATTTGTAGTCACACTCACTTTGAGTGTGTGTGTGGTCATCTTAGTTTCTTTTGGTGTGCAATCCCACAGGAGGATTTTTAAATGTTTTGCCTACAGTGTCTTCAGATATTTTTCTTTTTTTCCCACCAGTGTCCTAAACATCGTCTCGAGTTCGAAACAATGTCTGCCCTTGACAAGTGCATTCACTGCCTGGGACCGGTGTCTCCTTTGAAATGGACTGGGTACAAATGCAAAGGTATAACATCTATTGAATGCATGGCTTGTGGAAAATAAAAGTGTCCAAATTGAGCAGATACAGATACAAAAAGAGAGACATGGTGCAAATGGCCACGGGTCAGATTTGAACCTGGGCCGCCTGCTTTGAGGACCATAGCCTTTGTACATTGGGCACATTACATAACTATTTAACTATTGGCAACCCTTCTTACACAATGTGAAAGATAACATTAGTTGGTACAGAGACGAAAGTAGTTTAGAGTAGTTGTGTTGTCACTAGAGTGTTTTAGACAGACATTTTTTGTTTGACTTTTTAAAACCAACATATTCTAAATCTGTTACAGTTTGTGCAGGTGTCTGGCATCTATCCTGCTACCACCGGTTGCCGAATCAGGACCATACATCAGACCTCGATGAGCTGCAGAGCTCTGGAGACGAATATGCACCAGATTCAGAGTCAGATGATTCAGATTTAAGCATGCCCTTGGTGCCTCATCAGTCAAAAGCACAATTGAGTCAAGGAACAACAGCTTTACCCAGTAACTACACATCTCTTCTTGCTGATCACACGGATGTCACTGGTACTGAAACATCAGATTCAACTGCTGGAGGTGTGGATGACACTGCTGCTGAAACATCAGATTCAACTGCTGGAGGTGTGGATGACACTGCTGCTGAAACATCAGATTCAACTGCTGGAGGTGTGGATGACACTGCTGCTGAAACATCAGATACAGCAGTTTCTAAAAAAGACTCAAAGAACAAACATAAAAAACCCAACACATCTCAGTTTGACCAGTAGAAATTACTGTTTTATTTGTGGTAAGCCACAAAGCAGACTGACTCGCCACCTGAAAACGCACACTTCACACCCAGAAGTTTCATATGCATTTTATCTCCCTGAACACTCGAAGGAGCGCAAGATTTTATTTGAAAAAATGCGGAATAGGGGGAATTTTAAACATAACTGTACCATACTCCAAGGTGAAACAGGACTATTGAAAGTGAAAAGGAAGCCAAAAGCTACTGCTATGGCTGGAAACTTTGTGCACTGTATGCACTGTCAGGGACTATATGTCCGTAAAGAACTGTGGAGACATGTCCGAAGATGTCCCTGCAGGCCAGAAAATAAGGCTCAGGATAAACAAACTGGGAGAACCAGAGTGCTGGCTTTGGCTGCAGCCCAAGAGACAGTATTCAGTCAACACTTCTCAAGTGGAATGTGGAAGGTTCTTAGCACCATGAAGTTGGATGAGATTGGCCTGGCTGTGCGAAATGACCTTTCTATTGTTCATTTTGCTCAGTCACTTTACAACAGACATGGACAAGACTCCACAAAGCATGAATATATGCGACAAAAGCTCCGAGAAGTGGGACGACTGCTGGTATGTATGCGCACTGATTTCTCAATACACAACCTGGAGGAGGCTATAAAGCCTTCTAACTTCCAGACGGTTGTTCAGGCAGTGAAAAAAGTTGCCGGGTTTAATGAAGAAAATCTCTCCTACCATACACCAAGCCTGGCTTTAAAGTTGGGGCACACGCTTCACAAAATCTGTGACATCATTCATTGTCGGGCCCTAATGGCAGAAGACGAAGGACTGATCAAGTCAGCTGAAACATTCAGCAAACTATACACCGCCAAGTGGTGTGAGTTGGTTTCTCACAGTGCTCTAAACACGTTGAGTAGTGCCAAGTACAATAAACCAACAACACTGCCCTTCACAGAGGATGTTCGGACACTTCACCAGTACCTGCAGAAGACTGCAGACAATGCTGTTGGCAACTTGATGGAGGAAGCCACGTCCAAGAACTATGCTGAGCTTGCTAAATCTACTTTAGCACAAATTATCGTGTTCAATCGTAGACGTGCTGGAGAAGTCTCAAAAATGCTCCTCAGGAGTTTTGCTGAGAGGGACAGAACAAAGCTGCACCAGGATGTTGCCATGGGCCTTTCTAAGCTTGAGCAGAGGTTGTGCAGCTATTTCGCCAGAGTGGAAATTGTTGGGAAAAGAGAAAGAAAGGTGGTTGTTCTTCTCACACCGCGTATGGTAGATGCTCTGTCACTACTGACTAGCAAAAGGAAGGAATGTGGTGTCCGTGATGAAAATGTTTTCCTGTTTGGAAGACCTCAAGCACTGAGCTACTACAGAGGACAAGATTGCTTGCGTGTTTATGCGAGCCAGTGTGGAGCAAAGCACCCGGAGCTCCTCAGGTCAACTCAACTCCGAAAACATGTTGCCACACTCTCTCAAATCCTAAATTTGAAAAACAATGAACTTGACCAGGTTGCAGATTTCCTTGGACACGACATCCGTGTCCATCGGGAATTTTATAGGTTGCCAGTCCCAACCACACAGTTGGCCAAGATATCCAAACTGCTTTTGTCCATGGAGAAAGGAGATCTTTCTGGCCTGCAGGGAAAATCACTGGATGAGATTGAAATTGAAGGTGTGTACAGATGTAACCTGAGTTTTTTTTTTTTTTTATGTGTATGTATATATATATATGTATAGTGAACTGTGAAAAAGTGTTTGTCAGCTGTGAAGAAATGCTGTAAAGTCAGAGTGCTTTCAAAGATGTAAAAATGTAATTGTTTATTTTTAATCAATTTACAAAAAGCAAAGTTAGCAAACAGAAGAAAAAAAATCTAAATGAATTCAGTATTTAGTGTGATCACCCTTTGCCTTCAAAACCAAATCAACTCTTCCAGCTACATTGTTCCAAACAACTTTGAGAACTAACCACAGATTTTCTGTGGATGTCGGCTGCCTCAGATCCTTCTGTCTCTTAATGTAAGCACTCCTTTACACTGAAAATAGTTCCTAATGATAGTTCCCTCAGGGTCCCCCATTTCTTTGTGCTGCTTCAAAAGAGCTTGAACAGCACATCTTGAAACCCCAGTCGGCTCCTAAGTCTTTGCCTGGGAGAGACCTTGCTGATGCAGGACAACTACCTTGTGTCTTGTTGCTGTGCTCAGTCTCGCCATGGTCTCTGACCTGTGACGTGAATCTGTCTTCCACAGCCTCACTTTGGTTGCAGAGTTTGGCTGTTCCTCACCCAGTTTGAATCCTCCTACAGCTGTTTCCGTTTCAGTTCATGACTGTGTTTCAACCTACATATGAAACAGGTGATCATTAGCACCTGTCTGGTATAATTGGTTAATCATACACCTTACTATCCTGAAAAATTCCTGACTCGAGTGCAGGTATACCTTCAAATAAATTGATGCTGTTTTGAAGGAACAGGGTGGTCACACCAAATACTTATTTGATTTAGATGTGCTTTGCTTCTGTTCAATCACTTTGCACTTTTTTCAATCTATAAATATAAACAATTGAATTTTATATTTTGAAAGCATTTGTACTTTATAGCATCTCTTAACACCTGCCTAAAACTTTTGCACAGTACTGTATATATATTTTTTGTGTTAAGTGAAGCATCTGGTCTCAGACAAATGGTCACAAGGATAGTTACCTGTCCGTGTCCAAATGCAAGGAAAGGTTTGCCATACAAAGTGTAAGAATAGAAGACTTCAGTACTATATGCTAAATATGCTGGATGGCTCACTAACTTGCAGCAGGATAGTTTGGTATAATGTTGCATTATCATAAAGGGTGATCCAAATTTCAAACATTCCTTTTATCCAAATCAGTATTTTGTTGAGGAGTTAAAGAGCTTGTGTGTACAAGTTATTAAATCAGTAGGACTTCTGTTGTCTTTGGATAATTGGACCTTGTTTTTTTCTGCCAGGCCTCTTCAGTTTACACAAAATGGACCATTTTAGAAACTGTGATCCTAACTGTTCACATCAGGTTTGGGAGCTGAAAAGTAACTTCCAATTGAATTCAACTCGGCTAATGTCCAACTGTTCTTGTCCTATAAATACCCTTTTCTAGATGAGATATCATTCAGTGACACTGAAGCTAAGGAGAGTGGCAGTGACTCCGAGGACAGCAGCACAGAGGCCAAAGGACCATTGCCTGAAGACGGGGAAGGCCTGGGTCTGTCATCAGGCTGTACAGACATGGAGCAGGCCCATAGCTCTGGAGGCCAGGGTAAGTTATCTGTCTTCATACAGGGTTCTCTCTCAGATGGGGCAACAACCATTGGGACAGTTTCTATTGATGAGACACTCTTCACAAGTCCTATTCTGTTTTTATCAGAGATACTGTCACAAGTGACATCCACAGCAGGAGAGACTGCCCCTTCATCTGAAGGTAAGACCAGTGTGTAGGCCTTTGAAAAATGTTAGGGAAAAATGCAATGACTTAAGACCTCCAGAGTAATAAATAATGTATGGAAATAGAATCAAATACAACCCTACAATTATGATCAGATTCATCTGCTCCAAACGAACTGTGAAACATGACTATGAGCCCAAATATTCTGAATACTGTTAAGTTTCTATGTGGTACATGCTGTCAGTGTTGCAGTATGAAGTCCAACAAGTGAAGACTTTAAACCAAAAAAAAGGCACATGATTTGTGGTTACCCAAGTAACGCTCCTTACACTCACAGGATGAGTTCAAACGGTCCCTTTTTGGTTGGTAAGGTTCCCAACAGAGTAAAACAACCTGATGTCAGTGTCGGCCATGAAAAAACATTTAGGCTGTAGCCTAACAGCATGGCCTATCAATGAGAGCAATATGGAGGTATAAGATGAAAAAAGATTTCAAAGAAATCGGCTCATGAAATTTGACACCTTAAGTTTAACCAAGGCTGCCGTGCTTTGTCAGTTTCTGTTGTGGAATATCAGTAGATCACAGCTAAAGACGAGAGTTATGCATGTAACTAAGGTTCTATAAATTCTGATTAACCACCAGAGTTGGTATGAAATACCGGGATATGCATCGCGCGCATGTGCAACAGTACGAGGAAATATACTAACAATGTCACGTGTGATCTGGGTGGGTGACGCAAGCAGCCTCATAAACGGGCCTGGCACCCAAAGAGACATCAGATGTCCTTTCCTCCGTCCTGTGACATGATCACCTCTGTCAGTATGCTTAAACAGCTGTTTGTTTTTATTCTAATTGAAAACCACAGTAACAGGGTTTTGTGTCTGTAGGTTACCTGTTTAACAAACACCTGCACACGAGAGCAACCTGCAGACTGTTTATTCAGAGTCCTGCTTCTAACAGTATGGACCATTCCTACCTGCTCAGTGCTTCAGGATTCACTTATTTATTGTTTACATGTACTGGTGATCAGACTCAGTGATTTTATTCACCCAGATATTGTAATGTTGTCTCAGGAACACTAGGAATCATGAAGGAGGTCTAAAGTTTCATAGAAATAAAAAATCAAACCCAGCTGGTACAATCTTTATTTGTATATTGCAATTCATAACAAGTGTTATCCCAAGACACTTTAAAAAAAGCAGGTAAAGGACCTTACTTATTACTATATTACAAAGACCCAGTATAATCCGTCATAGCGTGGTAAGAAAAAACTTCCCTTTTAACAGGCAGAAATCTTGGGCAAATCCGGGCTCATGACGGAACAGCCATCTGCTAAACTGCCCTGGGCTTGGAAATGGGGATAGGGGGAGATGGGATAAGATGCAGGAAGAGGGATAGGATGGGGGGGGGGGCCAGAGAGAGAGAGAGAGAGAAAGAGAGACTCCCGGACCCTGATAACTGAAGGCTCTACCTCCCATAGTTTCCCATATTTAGAGTTAATATCTGAGGATTTTTGTTGGATGGTGAATCTGAATCAATTCAAATTTGGAAAGGGATAATCTTCAATTGATCTTATTAAAGATATGCTTAGTAATCCAATTAATACTCCAGGTCTGTCTTTTCTCCCATATTAAACTTTGTTGATCTAAAAAGTTTCAGTGAAGTTCGGTCTGCTGCAGCGTCCTATCAGTGAGTGAAAGTTGATACGTGGGCGTGTCTGTCAGCGGAAAGACTTCCTTTAAATCGTGTCTCGTTTCCTCTCTCATACATCTTCCAGTTTGACTGAGGATTTATCAGTTTGGGGCTTTGAGATGCACAGTTTGAGTGTTTGTGCATTGTAAGAGTACCACTACTTGTAAGATGACCTGCTTTTTGCTATCGACTCATCCCTTGTGGGACTTCATACATTTATATTGACGGCTGTTATTAAAGAGAAACACACATCAGTGGTAGGACTTCAGCATGAATACAGACTCAGAAGTATCTGTAGCTGAGACGCTTGTAGCACACCCTTAATGAAAGATTGAAGTAAGCAGACGGCTTACACGAAGACGTGAGCTTTAAGATCAGAAGAGCAGGGGTTAAATCAGAGAAGAATAAACACACTGACAGTACCGAAGGAAGAATCAGAAAGTGGATTTTAGTGTCATTAGGTACCATGTGTTTTAAAAAAATATACTGTTTATATAACAAATGATGGCCACACAGAATGTGATTCTCTCTACATAATCATAACTCAGAACTAAAATTGCACTTAAATAAAACAATCCCTGTGTCAGCGATTGAAGATTTCTCTTGAGTTGGTCTAAAAGGTAGGTGTGTTAAAGTCTGTATCATTCAGTTCTTCCACTTGGGCGGCAGTAGCTCAGTCCGTAGGGACCTGGGTTGGGAACCGGAGGGTCGCTGGTTCAAGTCCCATGCGGACCAAATCTGGAAATTGGTCTGGTAGCTGGAGAGGTGCCAGACCACCTCCTGAGCACTGCCGAGGTGCCCTTGAGCAAGGCACCGAATCCCCCCCCTCCATCAGCTCAGGAGCGCCCGCTGTGGGCCGCTCAGTCACTCTGACATCTCTCCATTAGTGCATGTCCATAGGATCCTGTTTGTGCATGTGTATATATCAGCCTATGTGTGTGTTGCATGACTTAAAACAGAGTGTAAAAACAGAATTTCCCCTTGCGGGGATCAATAAAGGTAAATCTTAATCTTACTCAGTCAGTAATGATAACTAATCAAACCAAAACCCTAACATCAACTACTGAAGCTACCCAACCAAAATCACCACTCAAGTATTCTGTAGTTCCAAAACAAAACCTCAATCAGTCAATAAATCTCAGCTCAGAGTCAATGGTAGATGAATGTGCTGAGCCAGGTGTGTGAATGGGGTAAAGAGATGTACAGGGTGGAGTCTCTGACCACCTAGGAAGGTAAAGGATGATTTCTGCTGAGCGAGGATACTCCAGCTCAGGCTCAGTGAGATCAGTTAGTTTCTCCATTCTCTGAAATCCTGGTCCTGTATAAACAGAGAAGGCCAGAACTCTTTCAGTTACTTTGGTTATAGTGCAATAATCCCAGATTAAAAGGATGATAATGCATTTCACATAAAATAGATAGTTACCATATAACTGTATTATATTCATACTGTCCTGAAATGTTCACATTCTTCCTGTAGCATGACATTAATAAATGTAAAAATGAAACACTGAGCTGTAAAAACCCCAGGGTGGTGAAATCAACCTCATCTATGGGTGCTGAATGCACCCCTGACTCTGGAGAACCTCTGCTTCCTGTTTGTAGCTCTGCAGCCGTTCTGATTGACTTATAATCTGTGACATTAGTTGGTCAATAATTTTCTTTTCTTTTTTACTTGCATATCTCTCAGGAAAAAATGCTGGTCAAGAGCTTGAGGCAAGAAGACGGCCAAAAAAAAAGTGGTCCAAAGCTGAGGTGGCTGCAGTGATGCGACATTTTGGAAATCACATTTCCAAAGGAAAACTTGCCTCCAAAGTTGAATGCGGCCAATGCAAGCAGGCAGAAGACCCTGTGTTGTCAGAACGAACTGTACAAAATATACGAGACTTTGTAAGAAACCGAATAACCACAGCCAAGAGGAAGACCCTGTAAATCCATCACCATCATGTTAATGTTGGTTTTTCCTTCAGACCCCAACTCACTTTAGTTTAAACTGTTCAACTGTTCTGATGGTGTCATGGTGAGTATGTTGAACTTGTTGAACACAGCCAGGTTGTCACCTCTGTTGTTGTCTATATGCGTAACGTGTTGCCATAGACATATTGTTTACAGTGTACTTACTGAAGTTTCAAACATTATTTCAAATCTGCTTGAAGTTTGAGCTCTTAAGAGTCAAGTGAGCTGATGTTCTTAATAAAAGAACACTCCTACCTCCTTTATGCAGTCGGGTCTTTGTGTTTGTTGTTTGGGGGTGCTGTAAAGGGACATCATTGCCTTTTTTGAAATCCTAACAATGTGGATGCTGTCCGTAAATGCTTAGTGCTGTCTTTTGTTTGTGTATTTGTCAGAAAGGAGCACTTAAAGGGGTGAAATCATCATCAATTCAAGCCTAAATACTGTCTTTTGGTTCTGTCCCCCGAACGCATAGTGGTGTCTGGTGGGTGTATTTATGTTAATTAGGGGTGGTGAGGGAGTGGCCTCCCTGTCCCTTTAAAGTCACCATAAACCTGTTATGGTCATTGTAAACCATAATCCAAATGTCTGCATAAACCACCATCCAGTCAGGTGTGATATCTCAGGTTCTGAAGCTGTTTTCTAAGAGCTGAAGTGAGCTAAAATTTTTTCAATTTTTTTGCAGTAGTTTAGCCTTACTCCCATTGCTCTAGGACCTTGGAAAAGGTGTGTCAGTGTAAACCACCAACTGACCCGTTTTGAGATTTTGTCAGTCTAAGCACTGTAAACCAGTATATGTGTGTGTGTGTGTGTGTGTGTGTGTGTGTGTGTGTGTGTGTGTGTGTGTGTGTGTGTGTGTGTGTGTGTGTGTGTGTGTGTGTGTGTGTGTGTGTGTGTGTGTGTGTGTGTGTGGTGTGGTGTGTGTGTGTGTGTGTGTGTGTGTGTGTGTTTGTATTGTTTTAGGGACCAGAGTTGAAATGATGAATACTGTGTGTAACATTTCTGCTCTGAGCATTAATGAGCAGGAAGCTTTTTACACTGGATGAACACAAAACAACAACATGTGATTTTTCTTTTTTACACATTATTATGCCATTCATGAGTCAGAGTATTTGCTCTGCTGTTCACCATTTACACCACTAGATGTCACCAATTCACAGTGAATAGTTACATATGCATAGATGAAAATGTCTTGTGTGAGTGAAGGGGGTCGGGTTTATTCTTCTCTGGGGTTAGGAACTGTTCTGAGAGCATCATAAGAATAAAACTAGTTTTTACATGTTTGTGAGAAATGAACATTTCTGTTGGCAGTAAATATGTATCAGTGAATGATATTAATGAAAGATTAGTTAGGGTATAGGGATGGACAATATGGACCAAAAATCATATCTCGATATATCTTTTTAGCTGAATGGCAATACACAATATTTTTCTGTGAGGAGATAACAAAGACAGTCGGTTTTATGTCAAATCCACATGAGCCAATTTCTAAATGTCAAACAGGCACAGTAAGCTGCACAATGTCAACATGCACACAAACAATGATGAAGACTACCCATTTGTGAAATAAATAAAAAAGAAAAATCTATTTAAAAGAAGTTAAAAATGTTCCTTTCCTGAATAACAAAATACATACAGCTGCCTATTCTTTTTATTAAGGTGGATTTTGAGTTTTGCTCAGAGAGTGAGGGACAGCAGGGTGAAGAGGGACAGACATCGAGAGGAGAACAAGGCGAACTGGTGGCTCTACGGAAAGAACATATAAAGTTATTTTAATGCAACAGAAACGATATGGATATAAACGATATTGTCTTACTATATCTCATTTGAAAATGTATCGATGTATCCTAAAAACTCAGCATATTGCCCAGCTCTCATTAAGGGTCGTATTTAGTGATCCACAAATCAAGATCCTTCACTGAAGTTGTTTGAAAAGAGATCAAATAATCATTTTAAACTCTTAATAATCTTCTTAATGAGGGGTTTCCTTTGCTTCTGAAAAGAGAACTGACTGGCAGCAAGAAAAAGGAACTTACACGTCACATAAAGGCGTTTGACCCTGCAGCTTCTGTGAAATGTGGATAAATAAGATAAGAAGAAGTGAAATGAAGAAGACGTGAAATGATGTCCTTTGTTCAGTAGCTTCTTATGTATCATAGAGATGTTTAAAGATACACAGTATAAAGTGTCAAGTGATGCCTGCTACTCCAGTCATCACATCCTGAGAGCATTAGAGAGGTGAGCTATGCAGCAGCAGACAGATATGTTGCTGTTGGAGCCTCCTTCCTCCATTATCAGACGTGAGGAGAAGCAGATGCATTCTTCTTGGCTCGTTGTTGAGACGGGAGGTGTCTTAATCTTCCACTCTGGCAGGGTGTCTGCGGAGATAAGAGAAGCAGGTCATGCCACGTCTCTCACACTTTTAAAAAGTGAGAAGTTACCAGCTGAACGCCATAAAAGGACATGAAGGGGCACCACGCAGTTTTTTTTACAGGTGGATTGTGCTGTCTGGGGCATTTTTCCAACCACAAACCAGTTTGATCTCCAGTTTGTTTAACTCTTAAGTGATGTAATGTGCCTTAACAAGAACACTGAGTCTCTCCCATACTGGTGTTTCTTCAATGCTTCAGAAAGAGAATACAAAGTGTGCGGGCCACTAAACTTGATTTGCTCTGTGTTGGCAGGTTTCTGTGTAATCCGTCTGTGAGTCTCCGTGGCAACCATGGGTGGAGGAAGGAGAAAGCCCCTGTCAACAAACTTATGAGGTTTAAAAAATGGGCGGTGGAGCAATCTCCTTGGAATTTACCCCAGAATGTGTGTGTGCGTGTGTGTGTGTGTGTGTGTGTGTGTGTGTGTGTGTGTGTGTGTGTGTGTGTGTGTGTGTGTGTGTGTGTGTGTGTGTGTGTGTGTGTGTGTGTGTGTGTGTGTGTGTGTGTGTGTGTGTATGCCTGTGTGTGTGCCTGTGTGTTTGTGTGTGTGTGAGGCTCAGCCCTGTTGTTGAAGAAAACTATGGAATGTATCCATGACAATAACACAAACGTCAGAAAGTGACTCAGACTCTTTAATTAGCATGAAATACAACAAAATAAAAACCATCTGAATTCTTAAAAATCATGACTCAGAATCACTTCTTCTCAGGTTTAATCCCCCTAAAGATAGATTTACTGTCTACATGTTCTAAATTTGAATTGTCATGAGATTGATCACGGTTTCTTGTTGACACTCTACAAACAACACAATAATAACAGAGGACAAAAAGGGAAGCAACAGAATAGAAAGGTTCCCCCCTCTCGAAGAGGGATACCCCTTGTTTCCAGGACACACCCATAATATTACTGTTTCCCTTTTTTTCTGCTGTTGCAACACACAAGGAGACATCTCCGCTTCGTACTGGAGATGGGATCAGACTGGGCTGCTCTGACTGGTGGTCAAACTGGGAATGTGTTTATTCAGTGCTCATTCAAAGAACACTCACATCTGTAAACACATTTGTTTCCACGTAGGCTTCACTCACAGGTCTTTGTTCACGCTGGGAGGGAGTGTTGTGTTGTGTGTGTGTCTGGTGTCTACTCCGGCGCTGGGACGTATCAAGTTAACTGCTTTAGACGGAAGATTTCCTGTCCGGCCTTTCAAAATAAGACTTTAATATCCCAGATGGTCTCTGAGTTGGATCCATCCTAAGTTTTATCAGCATCTGGAGCCAGACAACTAGAATGAATGAGAGCTAGACTTTATGTTGTATGTTTTCAGTTAAAGGGCTCAGTAATAAGTGTGTTTTTCCTAATGGTAAAATGTAGGCTAGTTGTTTCTGCATCTACTAGCCTACATAAAATAAGGTAGAAAAAGGTAGATATGGAATAAATTAACAAACATGAAGACATCACTTGAATCTTCACTGGACGCCTATTAAAATCTAACAATGCATAGGTACGAGATAGAAAGCAGATATAAGTGTACAATCAGGTGTCAGTATTATGATTTATCTTACAGACAATATTTTATGTAGAAATGTTAACATTTTCTGTTGTCTGTAAAAATAAACATTGCGATATGAGCATTTGCATTAAACATGGTGAAAAACCTGAGTAGCCTACATGTTATCGAATGAAGACCTGTCATACCTTAACATCATTTTCAAGCTGGAGTCAATTTAGTGGTTAAAGAAATTATTTTTGAATTCACAAGAAACATTTTACAAGCTGGTGTATTGTGTAAAAACATGAAAAACGGCATATTAATCTGTGAGTTAACCTTACGCACACTGATTTTTGTTTATACATCACACTTCATATCTGTATCGCAGTATTGACCAATGGTATCTCACATCGCATATTTTTCCCATAATGTGCACACCTGGTCAAAAGCAGTGCTAATTACAATGAAAAGTTGGTATGTTTGGATGTGGAGAGCAACTATGCTTTTATTGTGAAGGCGGTCTTCAAAGTGCCTGTCCTCGTGGCCTTTAGAGGAGTAGACTTGATCAGCCGGATAGTAGCCTAGTATTGTAGTGGTGCCTTCAGTGTAGGATCAGTGTTGACCTGCCGGCTGAGGAGAAAGTCGCGTGTCGTCATCGCCTCTCAGGATAAATTGGAATTAAAGTGTCCGGATTTAAATCCGAAACAGGATCCTAATCTCCTGCAGACCGACATGGACGTTTTAGTGCTGAACACCTGTGGACGGAAAAGAGTCCAAACTGCGCTCTTTGTATTCCTCCTCTTCGTAAACGCAGCAGGTCAGTGTGAAGTTACGATGAAGCATCGCTGTCTGCTTAATGAGATAATATTTATCAACGGAACGAGTCTCATGACAGCTCGAGCGTGATCAGCCACGCACGAGGCAGTTTCTGTTTAAAAACATAACTTCAGTGTATTGCTGTTCTGACTTTATACCTCAGATCAGAAATATGTGGTTATATTACAACTTGTATTAAAATAGGTTATTTAAAAGAGTCTGAACGCTTACATACTAACTGAAGGTAAATTAAATGAGCTTTGTATTCTTGTAAAGATTACCTCTGTGACATTAAAACTGTTCTGTGTCAAGTTTTAACTCCAAGGGGCGTAATTACGTTTTTTGTTTTTTTTGTATTTTAGCACTGAGGTCATTTTTTATACTGCTTATATGAGTTATTTTATTCCTCCTTCCTCATGTTTATAAATGTGAACGACATAAAATCAACAATACAACATCGTCAGGTTCAGAGGACATTGTCCTCAGTCATACATTTTATCGGCAACATTATTCAGGTGTAGATGATGAAGTAGCTCTGAAGTGGGAAGAGTTTTGTTTTATTTAAGCAACCTTCCAGGAATATTTTACCCATCCAGACATTCATCCCCTTCACTCCCTTGGAAGATGCCAATAAATAGCAGACTTGATTCTTTTTGGAAGAGAAGTGATTTTATTTTCCAACAGGCTTTCTCTTTCTAATGAGACAACTTTTACAAAAGCTTAAAAGACATTATCTTTGTATGAACACAGCTGAATGATCTGTTACAAGTAATGAACATATTTCTGAGTTGCTACCTCGTGAAAAACCCTTAATTTGACCAAAATCTATCTGCTAGCAGCTTTAGTTGTAAAACAATTTAAAGCTGCGATCCTAAAGATGAAATGACTTATATACATGTTTAAGTACTGCCTTAATATTTCACTCACAAAAAAAACCTTTTGAATGTCTTGGAAATATTTTACCTGGAGCTCTGATGACTTGTTGGAAAGTGAGAAACTTGAGAGTCTTAATGTTTTACTTACTAACACTGCTAACTGCATTATGACCCAATAGAAACACACTTTTTATATTGAAAGCTCATCACCATAAATCCTTTATTTACTAAATCACATTAACCACATTAATAATACAGCTGTTAACACTTTATAAATGGCTGCCTCACCACAAAGACAAACCTTGCATGATTTTGCAAAAACAGAAGGTTTTGCACAGAGGGAAATCAGGACTAGACTTTTCCCTCACTTGCTTTGTGTCATCTCTAAAAAATAGTGAGAGTCTTTTATTAGTTTTCCTTTATGGTTATTTCATCACAAACAGTCGTTCAGGTGACCTGCCTTATTGAGAAGACCCCGATCATCTGGCTTGATTCTGAAACAAAAAGACGTCGATGCTGATTTTGTCTCTTTTATTTTTTTCCACAGCTGAGTGTCCGATGCCTGAGGGAGGAGAAATTATCATTTTAAGCGATGAAGCCCTTCTGACGAATGACTTTCCCGATGGCTCTGATGTCACGTTAGAGTGTGGTAATGGATATGAGACAGATAGTGGCTCTGGAGTTATAACCTGCATCGATGAGAAGTGGACGAAACCAGATCTCACCTGCAGAAGTGAGTCCTACTTTCATAATGCATTTGTTATCAAACAATCTCATATTGCTGACAACAATTGTCAATGAATGGTCTTTAATTCAAGTCAGATTTTAATACTCTGTTTTCATTTCACAGAGAAGGACTGTGGTCCCCCTACACCTATGCCCAATATGAACTTTGATTTGAGTCAAGGTTCCCTGTTTACAGCTATAGCAAAAGTCTTTTGTGATAAAGGGTGAGTTTTAAATATCCCAAATCTAAATACTATCTCATTGACATGCATCTAAAAATGACCTTAGTAGGTTCTTCTTAACTCATAGACTGTATAAGAACTGGACTCGGTATGCGCTGTAAGAGCCACAGTTTTTAGGTCACGCCACTTCGGCAAAAAAACAACAACACATTTAATTTACCAAAAAATGTCAAAGGTCCCTCAGGTCAGTACAGCCCACAGCAGAACAGATTCCTGTCATTTTGAAGCAGCCAGACACTTATTGCTATTGAAAGTTCAACGACTTGTGCTAGTGTTCGTTACTTTCCTCAACAGCGCCTCAACAGAGATGTCAATCATGGCATTTCATACCTTTTTATAGCATCTAATAAAAAATAAAAAAAACTTTTTCGGAAAAAAGAGGACTCAAACACAAATCAGCATGACAATAACTATTATGATGAAACTGGGTTTAAGAAACATGTATCATGTGATTGACAAGTTGCTACCTCAGCCACCTGGAAAGAGACGAAACTATGTGTTTCCCGTCTTCCAAACCATAGGCTGTATGAAACATTGACAGTGAAGTCACCCATTGAATTTTGAAGCTCATCGATGGCGGTCGCCATATTGAAAATGCCATCTCAATCCTATTTCGGTCAACCCCCGTACAGTGTGTGCAGAAAAAGACTATTCAGACCCAAATCCTTTTTTTTTTTTTTTGTAGCAGGTTGTCAACATGTTCTGCTGTCAAAGTAGGCTTTGTAAAATGGGTGTGTATGTGACTGCCAGGACTTTTGGAGCCAGCCTCAAGTGGACACTTGAGGAACTGATTATAACAACCAAAAATACCAAACGCGAGCTTCAAAACGTCTAGGTCTAAAAGCCAATTGATGACAACGCATTCGCCATGCCCACTTATATATACAGTCGACATCTTAAAATGGCAATAAGTAAAATAAATATTCTAATAGAATAAACCTTCAGCCTGTCAATTTGCTAACCTTTTATCACTTCACTGAGCCCCTCCCATTAAATAATACACCAAACATGCACGCCAATAGTTGTCACTGTTAACTATGTTCCACTCTGACAGCCAATCAGTATACATTATGTAGAAGCTCCAAGATGCCAGTTTGAGCAGAATCACCGTGATTGGTGATTGGTTGTTTAATTCAGACTTGATACTTTTTTTTTTACTAAATTCAAAGAGGGTACTCTCACACACCGATCAGACGCATAATTATTCAAAGAACATTTCAATAACATTTTATCAGTGACATGTTATAGTCAAAATGAATTATTTCAGCTACATTTCTAATAAAATAATGCTACAGGTGTCGGCATGGAGACATCACACATCCTGTTTATTTAGATAAAAACTACAAAGTTTCTCTATTCGCTGTAGCACAAACATTCGTCTCCTGGCAATTAGAACTGGTGTATTGAACTCGAGGTGTTTGCCTGATGATACACGTCACGAAAGAAAACAAAGAGTCTTGAAAGACAAACATGGCTGTGGTCAGAGAGCGTTACATCATAGTTTCACTGATTAGAAACCTGGATCTCCTTTCACCGACAGCGCGCAATGTTGATACATAGATCATGACTAAACTCTGTAAGAATTTAGGCTTCATTTACCTTCTCATTGCAGTGAAAGTCATGGATTTATAGTATCAATTCCTCCTCAAATAAACAGTCCTGCTTGTTTTCTTGCTTTTCTTTCCAACAGTTACAGGATCAGTGGATCCAGCTTCAAACAGTGCTTCGCGTCAGGGTGGAGTGGAAGAGCAAAATGTGAAAGTAAATCTCTCTTTGTATTTTTTTAATACAAATCTAGAAATTTTTTTATAAGGTATAGTCCAGTAAAAAAAAGATTCAAATATAAATCCTGGGTTTCCGTCCTCTTTTGACTTTTGATCCTCAGTTGTAACCTGTGCTAAACCTGGTAATGTAACCAATGGAAAGAGCTCCTGGGATTCTCAGGATGTACCAAAATACGGAGAGACTGTACAGTACATCTGTGATCAAGGATTCAGTCTCACTGGGAATGACAGCATCATGTGCACTGAAAAGGGTGACTACGACGTCAAGCCTCCTACATGTGAAGGTAAGCACACTTTATACGTTGTGTTTGACGTTTGCTGTCGAGGGACAGGCTGTGGAGGACAAAGCTGAATGTATTGAAATCATTGTTTCCACTTTACATTTTTCAAGCTGTGACTTACATTTGTAGATTTCCAGTCTTCTCTGCGCAGCCGCTGGTTTACATTCATTCCACTGCAATGTGAAAAATCAGCTTGCGGAAACTTAAATACGATTAAAACATGCACAGTGAACATCCTGCTTTTCAAGCTGGTGCGTTCAGACGTCAGTGAGAGTCACATGTTGCATTCACTGGCTACAGTAAATATCCTGAAAATGAATCCAAGAACATCAAGCTAAAATGAGCGTAAAGGAATTGTCCATGTGTATTTACTGATTTCTGTGATAAAAAATAATTCAGCACTTATGATAATGAATAGAATTGAAATGAGCTTTATTATAATTTTACACAAGGCAATTGAAATTGACATAGAGAAGACTGAAAGTCAGATTATACCGTTTTGATTTCTTTTAGGAGCAGTATGCTAGCTAACGTTAGCCATATGTTGTTTCTGGAAAGTACTGAAAATTCCTTCCAGGTTTTATTAAGTATCGAGTGCACCGAATGCATCTGCAAGAAATTCCAGAGGTTTAAGACTGAATCTGTAACCCCCTTACATTACCAGATAAAGGGTGAAATAAACTAGTGCTGCCCAGGTCAAACTGGGTTTAAAATAGACCATAACGCCTGTAAATCTGTGCCCTACCCTAGGCTCAGTGTGTGCCAGGAATTTCTACTTGGCTTCTTCCTCCTGAAGGCCACACAGAGCTCGCTAACAAATCTCAGATAAGAGAGTGTTGCAACTAAGACGAGTGTTTAGCAAGTTACAAAGTTCAAGTGCAAGTCGATCTTCATACTGTTGAGAAATCAATTTAAAACAGTGGCTGCCTGGAGTGTCATACACCAGAAACAAATGCCATGCTTTGACATGTTGGCATGTAATGTGTGCATGATATAACAGTCAATGTGCTAAAACATGCAGGTGTGGTCCTATAATGACATTCACACCCTGCATGATCAGTAGTGAGCATGCAGTGCACCTTCACGCATCGGTAATATGCTGCACTAAATTGAATAAAGAGCGTTCATACTGCAGCTGTTATAAGGACACTGAGCATCGCTCACAGCTGGCAGGTTTAAACATAATCACTTTAACCCCTCTCACAAACTCCTCTCCTGACTCTTCTCCAGAGCACTACTCTCCATTCATGTCTGTACTCACTACACGTTTGTTTGTGTACTAACTTCTACACTTATCCTCCCGAGAGCTTAACCATGTATTAAATCAGGAGCAACCTTTAGAATAGAGTGAGTCTAGATTGACCTCCCCAAAGTAATGAATTAATCCCGTTACATTTCTTTCTGTGACCCAACATTTAGTACAAAGAGAAGCATGGTACTGATGCAAAACTGTCATTTGCAGTTCAAACACTTCTTGCATGTTAAAATAAGAATACATGCATGCTCCTCTGCCATTTTTTTTTAAAATGTCTGATGTTCTTTATTTAAAGGTCAGATAATTACAGAAGTGTTTTTATTTGTAGTTGCTACAACAGATGATAGAATAAGAACAACGTTTACACCAACACCTGCAACAACAGAACAAGGTATACCGTACAAATATTTTACAAGCAGAAACTGATCATGTATGCAAACTCAAGTATTTAAAGGCAGAATGTGCGACTTTTTGACCCTTGAGCACCAGCGTGAAACCAAAACAAACTGCTGTTTGGCGACACCTTACGCCACACTGAATCCTCCGCTCTCCTCCAGTGACACACCTCCAACCCCTCTCCCCTCGCGTTTGCACAAAGGAGTTATCAAATTGGATAGCGCTCTTTAGTTTGCTCGTAGCTTCACATTGCATGTAAATTTACAGGTAATGACCATGATCTAAAAACGCTTAAGTAATGTTCAAATAAGCAGTGAGTACAGTATGTTATTCTTCTTTTCTCTAGTCCCTCACTCAAACAGCTTTTATACACAAGTGGAGGAGCCGGCCGGCCGTCCCGTCCATGTAAACACGATGTAAACACAGCTCAGACAACAACACAGACAGCGAGACTCGCGCGTCTCATTGTAGACAGTCAAGACTCACAGAGACATTTACAGAGGATATACTGTATTTCTGCTGTATTTATGTGTAACATGTCGCACATTCTACCTTTAAAGATAACATGTATGTACATATATAAGGTTATTTTTAAATCACCTCCCTTACTATATCATGTATTCTAAGAAAACTTCTCTTTGTAGGTGTCAGAGATATTTTGACGACAGTTTCACCTGACAAAGACACAACTCAGAGAGATACAACTGTTACAAACAATGCAACAACTCCTCCACCTTCACTACAAGGTACAGAAAACTGTCTTAAAGCAAGTCGACCAGCATGCTATTACCTTTAAAAGAAAACTTTTAGACACAGTATGAATGGATTATGTGCATGTTGCATGCATGAAATACTGTAGTTAATCAGTTTAAATAGACTTTTTTTAATAATCAACACTTAGACTCTTTATCATTCTGATCGTTCTGTTCTAAGGTGGCAGAGGCATTTTGACAGCTGAGGATAAAGATTCTCCATCGGCTGTAACATCAACAACTTCATCTAAAGGTATTGAACGATTCAATGGAAAAGCAGTGAGGTTTCCAATTGGAAGTTTTAACGATTACAAGCTTAGATTTAATAACAGACTTCAGCTTGTGGAAATGTTACTGTTCATCCAACGAGCGGATACTTTTCCAATCAGGACTTCACGTTCTACCTTTAAACTTTAGACAGCTGCAGACTTCTAAACTTAGTGCGTGTTATTTCTTCTTGGTCTGAGATGTGTGCTTTCAAACCCGGTGGTTTTTATTGGAACATGTGGTCTTTATGGGAAAGAAATGACCACTAGTGGAAAGTCTAAACAGCACATAAGTGAAAAGTAATGACCTCTGTGCTGAGCTTCCAAACCATTTACAAGAGAAATAAATCATCAGTGTAGACAGAAGGAAACTGCTCAAGTGATGTTCTTAAAGCTGCTTGGTTTGTGTTGATTTTGGTGACCCCTGTGGTGAAAAATATAACTTTAATCTCTTATCTTAGCTTGCCCTATGCATTATTAAGTAGCGATTTATAAATAATCTCATTATGCTTCCTTTAAACTGCCAAACAAATCTCTCATCTTGAAATTTTGCCGTTTCGGCATTTGCCTTACACCTACCCGGTGGCGGCGCTTTAAGGCGTTAAAAATACCAATAAAGAAATAATCGATCTTGTTGCTGACGATATGTTCGCATTTATAGATCATACAGAGGCAGTAGTGTTCTTTTGAGTCTGTTTCACAACCAGCGAAAAACTCCTCACAGGAGCTTTAAAGTACAAAAACTAACACATTAAACGTACGGATAGTGTGACATTCTGGGAAATACACTTTCTGTGTTTGAAGAGTTGGAACAACATTGACAGTTTTGTGTGTTTAATGAGTCGAGGCTGCTTCTTGGCTCTTAGCAGTTGCTAGGCAACAGAGCAGAGAATCCAGGAAGCTTCTTCTCCCAGCCATGATGCAATCTTGCTAATAACCCTGTGTGAATGACTTTTTTTTTGTTAAAGATTATACAGACAAAGATTAAACCGACAAAGATTAAGCAGAGATGACATGTTATGTTGTGAGTTTTTCTGGCTGGCTGATTTTGTCTTGCTAGATGTCTTGCGGTCTTTGTGCTAAGATAAAGAAGTCAGCTGCTGGATGTTGTTCAATATGTTACAGACACATACGAGAGTGGTGATTAGTCCACTTGTTTTTACTCTTCTACCTAACTGTATGTAAAAAAGTGTATTTCCCAAACGCTCAGACTGTCTCTTTAACACTCTAAGACGGCCTTTCTAATTTGTTGTTTGCAAAGCTCATGACAATCCTTTTGATTCCCTGACTGGAGAGAACTGTCATTTAATAACATCAGACATGCTTCACTCACTGTCCCAGTTAATATACTCATTAATATTGTGAATATTATTGTACTTTTACCCCTCACTGATGTGACATGAAGACACTGAGTCTCCAATCAGCTGTAAACAAAGTGGACGTAAATGATAGCATGAGATGTTCAGCTTGTGCAGACCTTTTTTTAAACGGGTTAATATTGTTTTTAATACAGCCGGCGTCAGTCCTGTAATAACGGTTCAACAAGCTGACATATTAACAATACTGTTTCATACTTGCAGATATGCATGACGCAACTGTTGAAACCAACATGGATAACGGTGAGTTTCTGAGCTCCAGTCGTACCAAGATGTCAGTATGAGGAGTTATTGATGCCTTTAAAATAACTCTGCATGTGTCTCTTTCAGGATATTTACCCGTTATAATCAGTGTGGTAGTCGTTTCATTAGGTAATGTAAAATTGATCTCTTTGGTCCAATCAGTTTTCCTTTTTTTTTCCATTTATAACACAGAACAGAAGTAAATATGTGACTTCTTTCTCTACAGCTGCGTGTTTAGTTCTTCTCTTTACACACAAGTGCCTCATTAAGAGAAAAGGGTGAGTTTAATATTTTACTTTTTAAATATTAAATGCACGACTCATATCTGATTCTGCTTTCTGTCCTTGCAAGTTCTCTCCAATGCACAAAGTAACAGGTCAATGTTGGCACCATATTTCTGTGAGCAAAAACAGCATGGGTAACTTACTGAAGCTAACTCTGCAGCTGGTTCAGATACCTCACTGTTTGAGGAAATCTAGACGTCTGTGTTTCCGGACTTATGCTTAGGAATGAGGGAAGTCAACAGGAAATCCTTTAGCTGAACCTGTTGTGACATTGAAAACTGTATCAGGGCAAAAATCCCCTCTGGTCAGATATAATCCATGCATCTTTAATGAGTTAAATACATGTGCATGATGTTTGTAAGTCAGGTTCTGTCTATACAGAAAGAGGCAGATGGACAATGTCTCTTACATGACATCATTTATGCATGACTTAAATGTTGACAAAAAGTCGCTTAAAGTCTGTGCAAAGCGATTCAAATGTATATTTTAAAGGTCCCAAAGTATGCAAAATGCACTTTACCATGTGTTTCTAACACACTATGTCCCTTGTCTTTCTACAAACCCCCCAATTATGAGACCAAGCCCGTCCTCTCCATCTTTTGCCTGCTCTTTAGAATATGTGTGCTCAAACAGGCCGTTTGGAGATTTTCCCTTTGTGACATCACAAAGGTGCAGTAACTCCTCCCCCAGGTGGGTGACACTCCCACAGCTAGGTGTTTGTTCTGCCCTCTGAGTCTGCCTTCTCACCGTAAACAATAGGGCATTTTCTCATAATTTGGGAGTTGTTAACAGGCTGGGGACACATAGTAGTGTTTGAAAAACATGGTGAAGTGTATTTTGCATAATATGTGACCTTTAAGTTTCAAAATCATGAAAAATGATGCTATGGGCGTGGCCGTTAAAAAGGGCCTAAAGCACACCCACTGATGGGAAAGGCAATCCTTCTCAACTGACTGGAAATCCCAGTGCATCACTATTTGGCACCACCCCCCCCCCCCCAAAAAATGTAACCTTACAGTAATAAAAAACCTTTAAAAATTTGTCCATTTTCACATGTTTAAAGCCATTTTTCCCCATCATATTTATTGTGTTTAGAGACCAATTTCTGATTTTGCTTTGCACTGACTTTAACACTTTTAACACCAGAGAGGTTTCCTTTGCGCATGTAACTCCCATTAACTCTAAAAACAAAGCTTTTCCTATTTTAACAAGGGTTCAAGGTGACAAAAATCCAGATTCTCTCAAAGGTGCCGTCACTAATCTATCTCTGTGGAATGCTAATTAAAACGAATAAGATTTCATCATACCAATAACATAACTGAGTAATTCTGACACACATTCCTTATTTGGTGACACTTTAGCTCATATGACACCAGGGAGGACCTGAAGCCGGAGTTATTACAGTTCCAAAATCTTTAGATTGCCCGCCTCACTAAGGTACCGGTCAACTTCTGTGTGTTTACTGTGATTAAAAGCTGATACCACCACTGTACCCTTTAAAAACATATTCAAGAGTTGTACAAGTTACTTTCCAAATATTAATGATGAGCTAGAAATAAATATTACGCTAAACAAAAGGCATTCATCTTGTTCTATTTTCAGTTATCATTCTGCTCTGCTGCGTGAACGACGCTCACCATAAACCCTTTTCTCTTCATTTCTTGTCGACTCCAGCTTGATAAGTGGAATGGTGCCTATCTGTTCAAGAGCATCTGTGACCCCGGACAGACGTGACGATAGATTATAGCGACGCCTCTCTGGGTTTGAAGAAGGGAAAACTCACTTTAATGACAATGCACTTCAAAACAGCAGATAATCCAAACTGCTGCGTTCGAGGCTCATAATTTAAATCAACTTCTGATGATCAAAAGCACTTTTTGTAATGAATTATTTTTTTTATGACCACTTTATTCTAAGTATTGTAAATAGATTGTGCAACTTTAGTTTCCCTATTTTGTACTATTTACTTATTTATGTTGTAAACTGGAATTAAAACTCTTGTCTTTGAATTATGAACTATTGCAAAACCTATTTAAACTTTTGAGTTTTTACATGTTTTTGTGTCATTAATGTGCTGTTTTTGTTAATACACATTTGTGTTAAAGGGATACAAGCAGCGAACAATGTGGTCAGTTCAGTTTGCAGACTGTAAGAGCCGCTGATAAAGATATCATCAGCTGCATTCTTCGCCTCCTGACTTTCTTTTCATCATTGTCTATTGTGTTGGAGCTCTTTCTGCAAGCTGTGCAAAATAATGCAACCCTTTCTATCATGAAGACATATACATTAGTGCCTAACAATGAACGGCGTCTACCATGTTTACGCATGCTCTCAGGGAAATTCTCAAGAGGTTGTTCAAAATCTTTTTAAATGGGTTAAACACTTCTGGAAGATTAAGTTTTAATATGATCAAACTTTTGCAACAAGATTTGAAGGTATATACTGTATCTATTTTTTTTAAGATTTATTTTCAGGTTTTTTGTGCCTTTATTGGAGAGATAGGAAATCAGGGAGAAAGAGAGTGGGGAATTACATGTTGGAAAGGAGCCACAGGTCGGATTTGAACCTGAGCTGCCCGCTTGGAGGACTATAGCCTCCGTACATGGGGCGCGCACACTAACCACTGCGCACCAGCGCCCCTTGAAGCCATACTTTTAAGAGAAAATGTGTAAATCTGCCCTTTATGATCGGCATTGAATGGGACAACATATTCTGTAAAAATACAAAAAAGTCTCGATTCAAGAGACGACCTTGAAGCTAATGTTAAACATTTTTCACTTTTAACAAAGCAGCAGTTTTTAGTCCTCAAAGGAGGAACTCAATGGTAGCATTCATAGTCATGGCAGCAGAGAAAGGCCAGGCAGTAATCCTGGCAGGGGTGTGGACGACTACAGAGGAAAGCCCCGTAATAAAAGTGACTCCACTGTTTCATTGTACCCGGGTCTGCCAGAGGCCTGAACTATGCCTCCAAAGGATCAAAGACAGTCAGATATTATAGTTTTGATTTTGACAATAAATGAGCTTCAGAGGGATTAAAGGGAGGCTGTGACTAACTTGTGAAATCTTCTGGAAGAGGAAAACATGGTCATTAAGAAGATATGCACTCATCATGGCAGTAATTCATCTTAGTTATGAGGACAGACAGGGTATTATCAGAAAGGGGGGAGGGGGTTACCGTTTTTCCCACAGAGATATGTCGACAACAGAAGTGGTAGTCATCAGCTATCCTCCACAACCAGCTCCTCCTGGAAAAAAAAAAAAGTGAGGGAGCTGGGGCTCCGGATAGCCGAGCAGTAATGCCCTGCGCACAAAGGCTTGTCCTCGTCACAGCAGCCGTGGGTTCAAATCAAACCTCAGCCCTTTTCATCCCCCACTCTCTCCTCCCAACATTTCCTCTCTCTCTTCAGCCGTCCTATCCAATAAAGGCAAAATGGCCCAAAAAATATCTTTAAAAAAACAAAACAAAAAAACAAGGGAGCATCATCCATTTGCAGAGTTCACATTTGTGATAGCTTTGACTTTAAAATGACTGAAAGTATTAAGAACAGAAAATGAAAACGAGACTGGACACAGGCGGTTAAATAATGAGGAGACTTCAGATCCCGATTCAATTTAATGATTTGCTAATGTTACACAAAGCATTATACAAATAGAACAGATTTTAAAATATCATTTTATACATTTATATTGGTGTATATTCATCATTTTGATTTAGCTTCCCACCCGAGGCGTGACGTCGAAGCAAAAATGGCTGCCTTGTAAAAACGATAGGATAAGATCGTAGTGAGCAGTCAAGACGAAAATACTCCAACTCACGGAAAATATTCCAAATCATGAGGGTGTAACATGACAATTTAAAAAGGATCACGTTGATCAATCCCTCGTCCTCTTAGGACCTTGAATGTCCACATACTGTGCTTAGTCACAGTTTATTAGATTAATCTCCCGGCCCATAGTGCAAAGTGGAGGACCAACCGACTGATGTCATATTATTTCAACACCTCTATACTCCCATAAAAACATCATAGATCTGCACCAAAACCAAGTGAGCCATGTGAAGCTCACGTTACAGGGCAACCTTTCTAAGTGCTTAGTCACCCTACAGTCAACACAGCGGCTTGCCCTCAAATTAAACCTGCCTTTAGTTGGTCTTACAACAGGATGTGAATTCAAAAATCACAGGAAACATACCTGCTGTCCTCCCTGTCTCAGCAAGTTTTCCATTTGCTACACAACAACTGATTCTTCTCTTTCTTAACCTGTTTTTTTTCCACTGAACTAAGTTAAGAACCAACACGCCCGGTCTGGTTTATATCAAAGCTGGCAGAATACCTTTGAATTTTGTATTTCCAAAATACCAGATCATGGAGAACTTGTTTTAACAGCTGAACACCATTCAGATATTTTTACACGTTTCCAGATGTCTTGAAAGACTTTGAAGAATTGTATTTTATGTTTCATACAAGTCAAAATGAAAACAGTATATTTCCATATCCCTCTTGGCTTCCTCATGACAACAGCTTTATAGCTGGATTTCCACTGGTCTGTATCCTGTTCATGATGGACAGGAACATGGTGATGATAAACGTGTCCATCCTCTTTCTGGCAATCCTTTCACAGGAATTCCTTTTGTACCAAACACTTTCACTTTGAAGTGTACTAAAAACTATTTTAAAAGATGAGGACGACACTGATGTTTCACTTTAAGCGATAAAAACACTTATTTTAAATCTAACATGGGCATACTGTGAGTGGTTTACAGTAAAGTAGTTAATAAAAATATACCGTCATGATATTTTCAATACAGTCTTTTCAAACATATCTTTAAGACATGTTTTAAATGTTACAGTTTATGTGATCATGGGAATCTTTGAGGGAATCATTCACACAACTTCTAAAACATCAACATTTCTAAAAATAAAAAGAAGCCATTTCAAATCCCACGATGTGATTTAAAACAGGGCTGATTTCAAACAAAAGCCATGTATTCATTTTATTTTGTAAAGGTGTTTTATTTTTTGTGCTTTTTTATGCCTTTTATTGGAGGTTGGATTGATTCAGAACTCAGGGTGAGAGAGAGAGTTAGGAATGACATGCAGGAAAGGAGCCACAGGTCGGATTCGAACCCAGGTCATCCCTTTGGACTACAGCCTCTTCACATGGGGCGTGCACACTTTTCACTAGACTACCGGCGCCCCATGATTTAATTTTATAAGCTCACTTGTTTTTTTCGATTTAACTTTGATTCACACATTTATAGAGACAACGCCTCCTTTTTTTCTTTTTTTTTGGGAGTCTTTTTTTTGCCCTTATTGTAGAGAAAAGACAGTGGATAGAGTCAGAAATAAGGGACAGAATGACATGCGGGTAAGGAGCCACAGGTCGGATTTGAACCTGTGCTGTCCACTTCCAGGACTACAGTCCTAACCAATCAGCCACTGTCACCCCTCAACACCTCTTTTTAACTATTTGTACACATAAACACAAAACTTAGTGAACTGAACGTTTATACGAACAAAATGCTTCATGGGGCAAGAAAACCAGATGTTTGGGCGCCAAAGACGGTTATGTAGGACACCCAATGTACAGAGGCCGTATTCCTCGCCGCAGCGGTTGTGTCCCAATCCAATCTCAGCCCTTTGCTGCATGTCATCACCACACTCTCTCCTCCCAACATTTCCTGTCTCTCTTCAGCTGTCCTATCCAATAAATATAAAAGACAAAACAAACAAAAACCACATGTGACTAGAACAGAGCTAATTTATCCAGACAAAGACTGAGAAGTATTTTAGTGGTCACCACTTCATTATCATAAAACTATAAGACACAGCACAACAAAGTAGCAACAAGTGTTCAGCTTCCACGAGACCAGGCAACATTCAATCCTTTATACTTCTCTTATTTGATGTAGCTTCAATATGTAGTTATTCCTATTATTGCCGTCTGTGCACGCTCCCTATGTCCTCTCGGTTAGATAAGTTTAAGAGAGTTTATTAGCAGAACTGACCAATTATCTGTATTATTTGTGATGTTCTTAATGTGTCACGGAGATCATTCTCTTTCAGGCAGTTTTAAATCCGATACGATGCAGTCAGACTTGAACCTGGCCCAATGATATTATCTTTTCAATACGATTACTTTGTTATAAAGTCGGGTCACAAAGAGGAGGAAATCCTCCCATCAGGCCTGCGTGAGACTCTCCTCTTTATCTTGTTCCAGACATGTGCTCAAGCATGACTGGAGGGAAATCTGGCCAGAGGAAGTGATGCAATTTACACATGAAGTAAACAAGAAAATGAATAGCACCCAGCACATACTGTACTCATGTTGGGGCACAATACTGCAGAAAAAAAATGGCAAACCAACTGGCGTGCATAGCTGAATCATTTACATGCTGACACATAATGTGGTGAATGTGGTTAGAGGGTTTATGGCGCAGCAGAGTTTAGCTCTGTGTGTGTGTGTGTGTGTGTGTGTGTGTGTGTGTGTGTGTGTGTGTGTGTGTGTGTGTGTGTGCGCGCGTGCGTGCGTGCGTGCGTGCGTACGGGTTGGTGGGTGGGTGGTGAATTAAAAAAAAGGATGAACCCACTTGTTGATTAAAGACTTCTCTTTAAAGATGTTCTCATGATTTGAGCAGATGGACATCTTTAAAATGAAGACAAACAGGACATAAACTGTTCCCACTGTGGCCTCGGCAGTCGAACAGAAACAGATGTTCAGCGATGAATACCCACCATCAGCGTGGCAGTTATCTCAAAGTAAACATTTACATTCTTCAATAGAGTACCTCTCTTTTATTACCTTAAAAAAAAAGGGTTATCAGTTTTACATGGAAAACCAACTCCCATTCAAACTCCTTTAAAACATCTTTAAGGCATTACACATCAGGGGAAGTAAATCACTGAGGGCCACAGGTGTTATACATTTAGCAAATAGCTACAGAAATTAAAGGAGCAATTTGTAAGATATCTGCTGAATTCAATCATAAAATGAGCTTACTAAATGTTTATGATCAGACATTACAGAAACATGCTATGTTGAAGTGCTGGCTTCTCTGACAACAATGCAGCAGCCAGTCTGTCCTCCTTCTTCTTCTTCTTCTTCTTGAATGGTTTGTTAATGTTTTGACCAGAGAAGGTAGGCGGTTTGGACGCCTCTCAGATATGAGACCAATTATCACCCCCTGCAAACCAACAGGTGTCGCAGCGATGGTTCAGATATAGCTGATTCTACTCGAGCTAAAAATCGTGCCAATTATTTTACTGGCTGATTAATCGATACTGGACGGACGATTTTTGTTGTTTCGTAAAAAGGCTGCCATACCACAAGATAAAACAAATGGTTAAAATGGACTCAATAAAAGATCTGTAGAATAAACCTGTCAAGTGACTGGACCACTTTAAAGCAGGACCTTTTTGCAGATTGTGTTTGTGTTCTGGTCATGACTCAGGTTCTTGTCAATGACTGTGCTATAGGTACTTATAACATCCTCAACAGGTGTGCCTTTCATTCATTGAGCCTAGAGGTCCATTTTTAAATCCTGACAAACTTCCATATATCTGTTTCTATTGTAATTCCTGCTTGTGTTTTTTCTTGTAATGTATTATTTGATGTATGTTGACATATTTAGTCTGTTTAAATGTGCTCTTCAGGTCATTTCAAGTGAGAATAGTGAACTTAAAATAAATATGTCCCCCATATTTTACAGTGCTTCAGATCTCCATGTGCTGACCTCAGAGGAAAGCCTGACTATCCAGCAATGTTACACAACCAGAAACACCACAATCACACTCACCACATCACAGTGACGCTGGCACACACAGCACGTCAGAGCAGGGTGCGGGTCCGGTCTGATGAAACTGATGAAGCTGCTGTCTGATGATGTCATCTTCAAGAGGCACTCCTAATGAGTCACTCTCTCGCTGCTCCGAAGTGACACAACATGAAACAGACGGACAAATAGACATGCTCGTGTTTGTCTGTTGATATAGCAACACGCTCTGCTATGAATACATCCTCACCGTGTTGTCAGCTTGGCTTCTTGCTTACACCAGAGATAGAAATAAGGTCATGCTGCAGGAGATTGACACTCCTTTAGCTGTGGGTCATTTGAAGCCTTTTGAATTTAGCTTTGACTTTAAGCTTAACACTTGACCGTCGGTTTGAGAGGGTCAGCAGGTAGAGGGGAGTCATTAGAGCGCTGTGATAGACGACACTCGTCTGCAGTTACATTTGGATGTGTTTCAGTTTCTGATTGTTCAACAGTGTCATTGACGGTAAAATGAATGTCAGAGATCTGTGATGGATACCTCAAAAAGTAGGTCAGGAAAATGCAAAGACTTGATATAAAACTTTTACTGCTAATGATCCTCATTTCACTCGTATGAAAGAACCACATGGACAAAGTATGTTCGACATTACTCGAAACCAAAGTGCAATATGTTAATGGTTTTCATCAGTATGTATTTCTCTCTAATGTGGAGGCCACTAAATGTTTGCAGCACTCGAGTCTATGTCAAATTTCCCCAAGGGGACAATAAAGTTTAACGTATCCTATTGTATTGTACCGTATAGCACCGTATCGTACCGTATCGCACCGTATCGTACCATATCGCATTGTATCGTTTCATTATTCCCAAGATATTTTGAAATATTGAGCCAACTTCTATTGTTATACTGTTAATGGAGTGGGCAAAGTAGTGCTGTGGTCGAGACCACTTTTCGAAGGTCTCGGTCTCGTCTCTGAATCGAATGCATTATTTTTTATGTCTATCCCCCGGTATCGGCCGCAACCTTCCCGGTGTTACGGCCTTAGTGAGTGACACGCACGCTTCACAGAAGATGTGGATTTTTAAGTGATATTTATTGTCTTGGTCTTGACTCGGTCTCGGAGCACTCTGGTCTCGGGTACGTCTTGGTCTCAGTTAGTGTGCTCTTGACTACAGCACTAGGGCAAAGTAACACTTTCCATAGCACAAGACAAGACAACTTCATCACCACACATGCAGCATTATACAAGAGTCTCTCTTACAATAACACAAGCAATGAGTTGGCATTGGTAGCATGACAAAATCATCAACACTGTTATATATGACTGCATTATTTTCAGGTTGGTGTACCAGTTAAACTGGCAACTGATTATTTATTGTATTATTTGACATGCTATAATAAGTGGTGAGTGTTTATCGTTCATTCATTTAAATTAAGACTCTCTTTCATTGATTTAAAAAGAAAACCGTGCTCATGTGTCTGTCAGCTCTCACACGTGTGCAGGGTAACATGCCCGACACTTCAGAGATTTTTTTTGGGGTGCTAATATCGCCTCTGATTTCCAGTCTGCTCTTCATGTAATGAAGCATGAGATCATCAGGCGGGCACGTATTAAGAGATGACATGCTATAATTACATTTCCCCTCAAAGAGCTAACTCTCCGAAGAATTGACTCTGATGATGAATGTGACAGGGTGTAACTCTGTCTCCTAACTGAGCACAGGTGACATGAAAGTGTGAAATAATAAGACCTGCTTACAAATGAAACATGAATTATCTATTGGTCACAATTCTATAAAAACATCACTTAGCATGAGCAAATGTGCTTCATTATTATTATTCATGTTTTTAAAGATACTTTTTGCCTTTATTGGATAGGACAGCTGAAGAGAGAGGACATGTTGGGAGGACAGAGAGGGGGACGACATGCAGCAAAGTGCCGAGGTCGGAATCGAACCCACGGCCGCTACGACGGGGACTACAGCCTCCATACACAGGGTGCACAACCTAGCCTTTTTAAAATCTTCTTTAAGCTAACTCTTAAGCTTCACTTGTTATTGTTTTTATCTCTTTTAATTGCTTACTTATCTTCTTACATCTTCAGTGCTCTTGGTCTCAACCTGCGTCTCCTGAGTTATTATGAGCGACTATGTTGCTGATGATGTTCGAGTTCTGTTGATGGTCAGGTTTTTGTTTAGGTTCTTTATTGTGTTGTTGTTGGCTGTCTCCTCCGTGGGCTGCTCTGTTGTTGTTTGGGATCTTATGCTTTGTTTTGCTCCTGCATGTGTCAAAGCACTTTGTAAACCTTTGTTTTTAAAGATGCTATACAAATAAAGTTATTATTATTAACCACTAGGCTATCAGGCGTCCCTGAATGTGCTTCATTTAATCAATGACATTCATCAATATAACACTGTACAACTTTGACTCAAACAAGTTTTGCTTTATAAAGAAAACCAGCATAGACTACTGAGCTGTGCAAAAAATGATCATTTAACCCGGATCCTACTGACCATGGTTCCCTGTGGACTGCAGAGGTCACTATATTTAAATCTGTGTTTTTTATTACTCCGTTTATAAGTCTTGTTCATTTGTTTCTAATAATGTTTTTTTTAATTGTAATACTTTTTGAAAAATGTGTCAAGGTCCGGGTGTATCCTAGTGCCTTTAATAATGCCTTTATTCATTTAGGCATCACATGAGATAGAGAGTGATGTATTGCTGAATAAATCACAGCCATGATTCGGCACAAAGCTGTGGGCATTCAGATGAAAACATACAAAAACACAGATCATCATTTTTCCTCCATCAACTGAAACTGACCTGTTACCAAGCAACCAAAACATTTTCCCTGCATTCTTGCAACTTTATTTGTGTCCATGGTTACCACCTAGACGCAGCTTTGTTTTATGTACATTTATTGGCATTTTGCGGTTTTGCAGCCAGAATCTGTTTAGTGATTCAGAGATACCGGCCTGATTCATCAAGACTAACTCTGTCTGCTGAAATGTGTATTAACTGTACTCAGAACATCTGGCTGAGGTGGAGTGATACAATTAGTGAAAAGTCTCAGAACTCGTTGAATGTCTCTTAACCAATCAGAATACTTGTACGTGTTTTATACTTTTATTTATGGATAGAAATATTTATGAAGTTCCCGCTTGTCAACGTTCCTAATTTAAAATCAGGAAACTGTGTGTGACTGTCACTTTGAAGGACACACAAAGACTTCCTCAATTTTTTTCTACACTTTCTTGTTTCAGAAAGAAGTTCACATTTGGCTTTGGTGGTTGTTTCTAGTAGTTTATTCATGGCCAGAGTCATATGTCCTTGTGTTCTGAATATGATGCTAGAATGAGGCTTATATATTGATCTAATCCAAGGAAGAACAACTCCCGTACTTTTGAGACTTCTGCACAGAGCGGACACAACCTTTTAACCACTGAAGCAGATAATCCATTGATTTAGCATCTCAAGTACAGGGGAAGATTATTGTAGCAGGAACTCTAACACAGCACGGTTGAGTGATGGTCACAAGGTTAAAACAGAAACTAGATTCTTTAAAAAAAAGCCAACAGATTTCTTTAAAATAAACAACTCATGCCTTAGATTTCTTTTTTTGTCTCGTCAATGATTCTTTCTGACTCGTTTTCCTCAGATGATGGTGTGAATTGCATCTCGATGCTGCCATCTTGTGGTGGTTTTAAGGACTCGTTACATCAGTGAAGACTTGTTGATATTCCCTCCGCATTGTAACCGATTTCAAATGGTGCTAGACATGATGGAAACTCTGAACACCAGACGAAAACGGTCAGCCTTGATGAGAGGGGTTCAGATGGGCGCACTTATCCAACTCTTCTTTTCTTCTAATCACTGGGACATCGGCTGCAGAGAGAACCGTTTGAGAGCATTTCCATCATCAGTGGATATCTTGTTTTGTTTGTTTTCTACAATCCTGGGCTGGTTTACAGTTCAAGGGGTCATAAATCTGTCCTAGACCTTGAAAGAATTATGAATAACGCCATCAAACAGAAATCACAAACTTTATAGCAACTTGAGGTTGTTTCTGTCGTCCCTCCTGGAGTCTGTTCCCACTCAAGAACACCGATTTCAAATGGTGCTAGACAGGATTTTATACTCTAAGACACCATCTGAAACCAGTTCCCTGGGGAGGACGCCTTTAGACAAACCCTTGGAAGCCATGTGCTCTTCTGCAATGAGAAAGAAAAACATCACTGTCGTCACTTTCCACTGGGGACCCTGCCTGACTCACAGTTCCAGTGTGAGATCATGAAAACAACATTAATTAACATGTGTTTTGACTGAATTTTTAAGAGCGGGTACAATTAGTGTCAGTGTGAAAGAATATAATGAAGTCTAGATTTATGTATTTCGCATTAGTCAGATGTTCTTTTCCAGAGTGTTGCCAAACTGCTCAATTTAGTCGCTGCTTTGATTTTTTAATGATGTTCATATCTCAAGAGGACGCTGATCTGTCATCTACGTGGTTTCAATAGATCAAAAATGTGAATGTTTAGTCAGAGCATGTTAGCAGGGACACATTGGAAAAGAATTCAGCTGAACAACCTTATCTTTTTCTCTCTGTTGTGTCTGTATTCACAGAGGAAAGTACGTTTTCTCTCACAGCTGTTTTAAAGTGAGACGCAACCCTTTCTGTACCTGTGGAAACCTCAGCAGCTTTCACCTTTCACGTACAGACGAGGAGACGAAATGACAAAAAAAGGCAGTTAGAGAAAATGAATTCAACTTTTGGTTACTTCATGAGTGAGTACCGTGCATCTGTTTTTGTCACACACACACACACACACACACACACACACACACACACACACACACACACACACACACACACTTCAAATCAAAAACTACATTTTACTGACTTTGAAAACTAAGATGACACTAACAATAAAATAATATCAGGTTACCATGGTTACCATACTATGGAAGCATATTGAGTTCACAACTTGCACTTTCAAGTTGACTAGAATGGACTTTATGTCTGAAAAACTACAAAGTCTTAAGGTGCCTGTTCTAAAAACTAGATTATGTTACTTAGAGACACAAGTGTCTCCAAACTAAATCAAACTGAGCTCAACAGTCAGCGCTTGTCTGCTTCCTTGATTGGCCTAAGTGAGAGCTTCTGTTGGTATGGGGTCAGGTCATGCCCCATCTAGGAAGATACAGTCATCCAGGTTCAAGTCCAGCCTGTGGCTCCTTTCACGTATGTCATTCCCCATTCTTTCTCTCCCATTTCCTACTCCATCCACTGTCATATAAAGCCAAAAAGCCCCAAATAGATCTTAGAAAAAACCCTCATATTGTCAACCAGAGTGGGAAACAGGTTTTCTTTTAAATGGGTACAAAAGAATCACACATCCATAAAAAAAAAGCAGCTTGAGTTTAAATTTGCTAACGATATCTCCGTCTTTGTTTTAACCAACTTCCTTCAACTACTGCTGGCCTCACTATGAAAACCCACAGCACCATCTAGTGGACTTTAAGAGCAAGTGTTTTTGTCGCTCTAGTACCAAAAGTTGAATTGTTCATTAAAATATGACCTGAATGCTTTCTAATAGGTAACACTGGGTGTGGATACTACTACTGCTATTACAAATATATTCCAATATTGCAATACTTTGCTCTGTAGTTTTTATTACCACCATGACTAATAGATTGATGCATTTGATTTTATTCCGACAGGCTACATCTGACCTGTTACTCCTGTCCTTTAAAACCTGGAGCTGTCGATCCTTCCAAAGAGAGAGATGGACAAGAAATAAAACCAGGAAAAAAAAAAGATGCTGACTATTTTCTGAAACTACGCCAACAAGATCAAATACTGAGTCATGGTCGGCTCTTCGTAGAATGACACAGCATTGAGAAGTGCATCAGGTGTTCGAAATCCTAGTTTAAGAAAGACAATGAAATAGACTGGCACCAGAGATGTACACCAACAAAAACAGTCTACGTATCATACAGTGGAAAAATGAACCTCTGCAGCTCCCTGTGGACTTCTTTGAAATGCACAATAGGATACTGTGCCTGTCCCGGTTCTGCCTCAGGCCTCCCAGTCCTGCTCCTGGTCCAGAGATGGAACTGCAGGTTAGAAAACTAGATCCCGAAATAGGTAGAGACTCATTAGTGCGAACCCCCTGTTGTCCACTGAATGTCTTAAGAGAGCTCATTTGTAACTTTCTCTGTCACTATTCCCGCTGCTATTTAATTTAAAAAAATGACAGAAAGGCAATTAATGTGGAAAACTCCCCTGATTCTATTTGTAGTTCTGGCAGTAAAATGCCAGCTTTATCTCCGTCGTATGGCAGAGGCTGTTGTCCTGTTGATGGGAAAAGGTGACGTAGCAACTAATCCAAAACCTTCATGTGTCTTTCGGGGACAATTTCCCTGTGTGTCACGGCTTAATCCTCTCACTGCTAGTTAAGTGTCAGCGCTTCCAAAACAGGAGTAGTTGTACTGGTTAGTTACACTGTCACCACTGATGATTGAATGTGTGCGGCTATAATTGCTTTAGTGAAGTTAACTTTGACTTTACATCCTTCGTTTGGACAAACACTCCCAGTGTTTACATTAAAGCAGTGTCGAGTCTGAGAGTGTCTCAGGCAGACAGTGTCGTACGAAGGCTGAGTCACTGCTTTCATCCGTCTCCTCCACGTAACATTAACATTTGTGAACTCTAGCTCTCTCTGTTTTTATCCCTGAAAGCCCTTCTGCAGACTGTTTGGTGTGCTGAGACTGATTTGTGCTGAGACAGATTTGTGCATCAACGCTTTATCTCTGCCAGGACACCTGACCGTCTACTACTTATTAAAAGCCCATCAGCCAACTTTAAAACCAAAATCATTGAAATAAAGAGAAAACTATAAATAATCTCATTTAAGGCTGTAAATGTATTTTCTTCAATCTGTGTCAAACTGTTTGCATCATTAGTAACAAATCCCAGGAACAGAAGCGACATCAACAACTATCTGTTTCTAATTAAAGAGAGTTCTAAAAAAGAAAACAACTCTTTTGTTTACAACAATGAGATTAGCAGATCCTGCTGTGCATCAGGCAGCGCAGACGTTAGGAGGAGAAACTGTGTCACAGACAGAACTACTGAGCCTGGGCCTTGTTTTCATTCTAAATGTACTTTATGTTATATAATTTCATCATTTCCAAGGGTGAAATTAAAGCTCTTGATTTATATACAACTGATATGGCTATTTTCCCTGTCGTGCTCACAGTAGGAGGCTCAAATGATGTTATAATGTCATAGTTTTGTCCTCCGGGAAATCGCAGGGTAACTCACGATACCATACGCAATACGTGCCTAACAATAGAGATAACAAAACAGGCATTCTGCAATAGTTGATATAAAAATCATGAAATCTGATTCACTGAATATGAAATGCCCCTAAAAAGTAAAATGTGGAATTAAAGTAATTATTCACTGCAGTTTGTTGACGTTTCCTCTCTTATTATGCTTCATCTCTTAACAGCTGTTCACATCTGTTTGACTTATCCCGCAGTCTTCTTCATTTTCTTTGTTGGTCATTCTTTTCACGTTAGCTTAATTAATGTCATGAGCGTCACTGAGAGAAATCGTGACGTAGTGACATGGTGAGTCAAATTAGTTTAGAAATCCTTTTAGATCGCCTTTTTTAATCAAACATTGATGCTCGTAATCAGTGATAAGGTCAGGACGTATTGATACCATCTCTAACTGAAAAAAATATGAAGAACTCTGTCGTAGCGTTTGAATTTCAAAGCTAATCAGCAAACTGAAAACACAACAAACAATGACAATCTGGAGGTCATTCACACAATATTTAAATTCATAAACACAAACTTGGCAGCTCATTATCTACGGTCAGCTAGCAAGTGGCTGAATGCTAACACGGTGGTTTGACAATGTTAAATGATAGAACTGGAAAGGTGTCCATTCTAGCTAACAGTAATGTTTGCTATGAAGTGGCTGTATGCTAATGCTACAGTTTGAACATGTTACATAGTATGTTGCTAGAAATTCTAGCTTACGGTGATATTAGCTAGGAAATGGCTGATTGCTAATGCTACAGTTTAAGCATGTTTCATAGCATATAACTAGAAATTCTAGCTAACGGTGATGTTAGCTAGTAAAGGGGTGACATTAGCTTTTGTCTGATAGTAACTAATGAGTTACTAACGATGTTGTTTTGGTCAAAAATGCAGTTATATTATAACAACTGTGAGAATTGCTACATTTACACAACTTTGGCGACAACCCCAAACTATGAATTACGACAATAACAGCAGTTCAAGTTCCCGACCGGAGTTTGACATCAGTGGGAAAACTAAGTTAGCTATGTGTACCATGCTAACAATCAAACAACTTTTTTTTCCTGCTGCCAACTGTGCTCTACAAACTCCTTCCTCACCTGTGTCCTAAATAAAATCCTAAATAAAGCATGCCAATAAGCTCCTTCTACAATCACGTTAAAGTAGGTGAGGTTAACGAAACACTGAATGCCTGTACGAGTATGACAGTCTGTGTCTGTAACAGTGGAGGGGGCGGGGTTGTGTGCATGTGTGCACGTGCAAATAGGGAAGGTGGTTAATCCTCTTACAGATTAGAGGTCCTAATTTATCAGGAGTGAGAGGGGCAAACTCATCGAGGTAATGTGTTTTTAAACCACCTCTAAACATTTGTGGAATCACAGAAAAGCGACATAATGACTTTGCTCAAAAATCTCCGAATATTGTTAAAATTGAAATATGAATTATTCGTGGTTATTATACCGTATATAAAAGCAATATATTTGAATATAAATGTATGAGCCGCAAAGACCTGCAGCACTAGTACTGTAGTGGTTATACAAGTATTACCATAAATAAGTGGCATTATAGAGGAATCACAAACACGACTGCACCAATAGAAGCCAAAGGTAACACGGACTTCACTTCCTGCTTCTTTAGAACAGTGAGTACCCAAAGTACCATTATGTTTGGATTATGTAAGAGCTTACATATCTCCTTCTACATTGCGTCATCTTTTTCTTTGGAGCAACAAATTGCGAAATGTTTGGATATTTGAGATGGTACAAACCTGATCCTTCGGAGAAAAAAAAAAAAGATAGTGAGGCTGCAGAGAGAAGAGCAGATTAACACTTTGTCACCCTCTTCTGGTTCCTGCTCTGCTTGTCGAGGAAAATAAGATGTCTTTCTAATCGCAGGGGTGGCTTTATGGTTTGAATATTTAAAGATTTCAAAAGGGGGGCTTGAAGCGTGTCTTCACAAAGAAGATAAGGTTTAAAAGAAGATGGGAAATATGCCTGTTTTTTTTCTATTGATTTGCAGTCAATCTGGAAGGAGACACTTAAGCTTTCTCGAAAATGTCCCCCACATTATTCTTTACTTCTTGAAGGCCTATTTAAAGATATTAATTAATAAGTACCTTTTCACACAGAACAATTAATGCTATTAATTACAAAAGTAAAGTGATGTACCTCCTGTGTCTCAGCACAGTTACTCCTAGGTTTTTTTTTTTCTGTTTTTCAGCCCGCTCTGTGCCTGGCTGCTAACGACACCTGCGAATGAACGCTGCCTAACACTTGTCTATTAATACATCATCATCATCATCAACTCGCGACGAAGCCAGCAGTGCTCCGGGTTTAATTTTAGCACTGTCATCTCTTGGCTCTGTACCACCTGCTGTTCTATAATGTGTGTGTAGGATGGATCGGTTTTTAAAAGGCAGTGGGACGCTCACCGTCTCCTGTGAACTCTGCTGTGTGTGGGCTACAGGTGATGCTGCCCCACCTGCTGTAAACACATCCATCAGTGGAGTCGCACTTCTTTCCCCTCAGGACTCTGGAGTCTCTCAAAAGTGCTGGTTTGCTGCATTTTGGCCTCCGCAGCATCTGCTGAATTGCATTTGCTCCAGCTGAAAAAAAAAAAAATCAATCAATTTTTTTAGCATTCAATAACATCCTTATTTTGAGACATCTCTGAAAAAACTAGCTTTAACACATTTAGCCCACTTGTACTAGGCCTTTTTGTGTGTTTGACTTGAGAGGCAGCGCCCCTCCCTGAAAGAACAGCAAAATAACTATTGAGGTCACGTTTCCTTGTCTGTGAAAGTGGGTCACTTGTACTAGAGTTTGGCCTCAGAAGAGTAGGTAAACATTACGACTGCACAGGACACGATACCGGTCGTAAATAAAAAATATTGTGATGAGTATGTTCGGGGTTTTTGTCATTTCACTAATAGGTCAAACTTGAACACGGGATGTTCTATTAAGGTTTGCTTTGAGTGTTAGGCTTTTGATGATTACTCTTGTGACCTTTACCTGTTTGTTTCAAAACTACCATAGTGACTTTCCCTCGAGAGTCAAGTTTCTATTCAGAACACATAATTAAAGCTCTAAAGCTCTCCTTCTCTCCCCTCCCCTTCTCCTCTCTCTCTCTGTCTCTCTATCCCTCTCTTTCCAATTCCCTGCCAGTGGTTTAGCAATTCGTGAGGTTGACTGCTGATTCACCCACTGCCTGAACAAATCCACTTTACAAGAATTGTATCTCATTTTCACCGTCATTTGCCGACCCTCTGGCAGGTAAGCGGCAGGAAGCACCACGACTTCCTTCACATAGGGTCTTAAGGAGAGTACTAGGAGTCATCTACCACTGTGACATCACATCAAGCGTGTCAGGGTCCCTTTGTTCTCTGGCCGGTGTGCATTACAAGCTCTAGTAAAGGGAAACAAATATGCAGGATGCATGTCACACGGCAACAACTGTTTTAAGAGTTCAAAACTATACCGATTAGTTCAACAGCTCATGGATTTGTGTAATTTACTTTCATAACAAGAAGACAGAAAAACAGGTGGAAAAAGAGCGAAGAGGTAGAGAGTAAAACTGTGTTTTGAGGGGGAAATGAGGAATCATCTGTTTGTAAACATCCCTTCGCAGATGATAATACAGAGCAAGTATTTTCGTACTCAACAGCGCCATCTATATTTGGGAAATATAACTTGTTTTCATCATATCAAGTGCGCACTAAAAAACCAGATTACTATTAAAGACCTCCCGGGATCTCTGTGACGCAGCAAATGTTGTCTGACATCTTCAAAACAAAACAAGCTGCGTCACTATTGTGTTGCTCACTTCAATTTGAAGTTTTGTTGTCCTGTGAGATGACAAGCACAAGAACACCCCGTGCTTGAATTTGTGACCATGTTTGGAAAAAGTGTCTGTCTCCTACATTTACATATATAAAGAGTTTAATATGTCTAAGAACACTAGTTAAAAACACGAGGTGTCAGATGATCGTGCCAGTATGAACTGCGTAATATCGTCCTCTCCCACAACAGGATTACGCACTGACCATCTCTTGCGCAGCATCCTATTCCGAGCTCTTTCTTCACACGCCATGCCCGCCGACTCCACGCTTTGTTTACATCCATATCTTGACATGAAATTCAGGCACGAATCAAATTTGAAATCAAGCAAAACAAACACTGTCATGCCGTTACAGCATGTTCCTCCATGGAAGCGGAAATTCCCACAGGACTTCATGTGGCTTGACGGTCCCTCGCGCTGACGCAGTTTAATTTACCTGTTGTCGTGTCGGTGATGAAACACTTACGATTTATATAAAGTGTTTATTTATGTTTTCATAACAAAGCCCTCGAGCCCTGTTTGCCAGAAAACACACGACTTTTCATTTCCTTCCCTATATAATGTTTACACTTCTTTTTGACTCTGCCGCTCTTTTTGTTACCTTTAACTCAGCGCTTGAGTTGTTATGAATTACAGAGTGGTATTCTCTACGCAACATACGCAGCATTATGTCGTTGTTGCCCTATAATAATATAAATAACTTACGTGTTTATCCCAAAGCATGTGTCCCTCCCGCGCCGACGGAGTTTCATCCATTTCCCATCCGGCACCGCTCAGAGCCGGTCCTTCGACAGTCAACCCGGCTCCCGTTTCTGCCTTGTTGTCGTTGTTATCAATCTCAGAGCGCACATTCATCCAAGTGTATCCCCGTAATGATTTTCCATAGCGCAACACGGGAACCCCGCCCCTGACACTCCCCCGGCCGCTGGTTGGCCGGACGTCTGGAGAGTCTTTTCCTCTTCGCCAGAATCACATGTGGCTGACGCATGTTTACAAACATCGGTGAGATCACATGGTAATGAGCGCCGTTTTACCGTAAACTACCTCACTTTGACGCAGCTACCAGATGTCGTGCCTAGATCATTTATTTTTTCATCTTTTTTCAATTATAGTATTATGAAAATGACTTTAATATTACTATTTCAAGATCACAGACAATGCAAATCACAGTCTGTCGATGCATTTTACAGCAAAAGCAGGGCTATAAGAGCTCCCTTTAGGCAAATATTATGAGGGGGGGGGGGGGGGGGGGGGGGGTTAGTGATGCAGTTATATAGCCTAGATAACCTGGAACAGCAAGAGATTAATATATTTTGCGTAGTTTAATTTTTTTTCTTGTGAATGACTACATGTATTTAAACATCCCTCAAATAAGATCAAACTAATAAGGAGAATCACTTTATTTTAATGATAAAAAAAAATCCTTTTATTTTTAATGGGTCACAGGCCAAACATGCTGGTAACTATAAGCCATATCGTTTGTTTCATAAGTCTTAAGTCGTCCATACTCACTTACTTGAAGCTCTGGTAAAAGTAGGTTTCTCCGTATGAGGAACTGTTATATCCATTTTCTTCTATTAAATCAGTATTCATCAAGTGGCCTATGAAGGATTTGGTGATTTCGTGGTGGTGTTTTGTGATCCACAACTCACACAGCAATTTGTGTGGTGACAAGACAAAAAAAAAATCATTTGCAATGTTGTTTTGGCTACAGCAGATGGCAGTGTTACACTCAGAAAAGGCTCAGCTGAGAGAGAGCAGTGACTTCACGGTTTTTGAATATCCTTTGGCATTACCATTATTCCAAATAGATTAGATATGATGCGCCGAAATCGACTTCATTGACCTGAAGCAGCTACATTAAGCGTTTATGGGCTGTGTGGACCCTCAATGTTGAATGTGCAATGACTTTAAATAGTCTACAGTAATTTTTCCCAATGGCCCAAATTTGGACAAGCAAGAACCAGGTGCTTTTTTTCTGGCACAGGAGCAGCCCTACGTGATTCGACATTTTGGCTTGGCCTACTTTTCTGAAGGTGCAATTTCTGGGAAGAAGAAGAAGATGAAGGAGCAAACAAATAGGCTATAAAATATAAAAAACACAATTGTGTCTAATGTTATTTTTTCGATATCCATCTGTTTTTACTAATTATCATATCCATGTTAATTAATGCGATATTGTCCAAGAAAACCCACAAGTAGTTTATAGCTTTTCTATCTGCAAAAAAAAAGTGCCTCTTTGATGAATGTGAGTAACTTACGGTAACTGGCGTGACTCACAGCTCCACTTTACCGCCATTTACGGTATTTATCACGTCACATTTCGTCATCGACATTTTCGCGGGAAATCGCCGGCCCCCGAGTGACGCCCAAAATCTGAGGGAAAAGACCTCGCGTAATGGTCATGCATGTTCCTCATGTTATACACGAACTGTAACACAGCATTTGAAGTAAGTATCAAATGTTAACACTGGTTTGGTTTGTTGTGGGTCTTACGTTTAAATGATTGCTCAAAGAGGAGTTATGTGTGAAATGCAAACAACAACAACAAAAGCCTATAGCCTAAATCATTCAGAACAAGCCTGAAGTCCCTGTTGATAAACGCAAAGACACAGAGTCAGTTTAACTTAAGGGTCAACATGTTGTGTGAGTATTAGGCCTTCAGTGTGTGGATCGAAAAAGCAACATCATAGCTGAAATGACAAAGGACCCCCAGCAGATGGTGATACAATCCTCTTTATTGGTTGCCTGAAACTCAACGAGCCCACAGTTGAAGCTTTAAAATCATACTGTCCACAGATGTTTACTCATGCAGTCAAGTTGAATTGTATCCCCTTTTTCCATTTCTCTCCACGTGGGCCTACTTCAAATAGGCATATCAAAGCTGTAGCCTATATTGTACAAGCACATTAACACTATTATAAAGTGGCCAACAGGGTGCCCTGTGCACAGCCTATAGCTCTCAGGTGCGCACGGTTGCAGGAACATAACATTAAAAAAGAATCAAAACTCTGTGGCACACTGAAGATAGCTTTACTGTACAGCGTGCAGCGCTCAAAATATATCAAAAAATACATTTGGACTATGTGGATGCATATGTAATGTTTGCACGTTATAGTTTTCATTTGAGGCTGTGACCTAATGTTTATTGTGATGATTGGTCATGTGACCATTTGTATAACACACCTGTGTATGCCCTGTGATTGTACTGGCAAATAAGCCGTTTTTTACAGCTTAAATCAACATGTTTACAGCCTGGTACAAAAAACGAAATAGGTCTGATTAGTCATTGTCATCATGGGCAAACACTGTGTTTTATTTTTTTTAACTGCACCGTTTTAATTTCATGAATGATATGTGTTATCCATAGTTAGGTGCGTAGCTGACATGATTGACAGGTGGGCGCGATGGAACGGTTTGTCATAAAGCTTAAAACACGCCTCAGCTCCAGCTCTCAGCCTGTCGTTAGGTCGACTGAAAGTTAGGGTGAGACAGGATTTCCAGCATGGCGGCGGCTGCCGATGAGCCTCCGGAGCCCCCTGCAGTAACAGATGGCTGACGTCACTCAGGCTTCATCCATTAATATTTACAGTCTATGGTTTAACCTTAATCAAGCAATTTCACTGAAGAGGGAGGGATGTTGATATCAACAGGTCTTTGTTTCAGTCACAGGCACAAAGCCACTGATTCACAGCCATGTGAATATACAGCTGTAGGCCTCCTAAAAATATGGCTTTACAGCAAAAAAAAACAGATAATTAATTTATCTTTATTTTAATCTTTTGTTTGGCTCCAATGCCACAACTATAGCTGCTTCCAACATGTGTGAATGAGTAAAATAACTGCACCATAAGTATGATAAACTTTGGAAATACAAACTGTAGCCCTGATTGTGTGGACAAGGAGAGATTTGATGTGTGTGTGTGTAAACACACGTGTCCCGATACTTGTTGTTTTAAGAGTAATCTTCAGTGTTGCAGTGACACGGCCTCGTCCAGAGTCTCTGGCGTGCTGCTATCAGTAAACACAACACTGACCTTCGCACTCACTCAGCTTTACAGCCTCTGTACGGACAGTGTTAGCTGGTGTCTCAGTGGTCTGGGAAGTGAAGCGTTACAGCAGGCATGTATGGGCTGTCAGAGTGTAACAACAAGGGTGGAAAAAGGTCACATCAGCCAGAGTGACAGCAGTGGTTAATTTGCTGTGGCTGTACACTGCTCTCACACACACACACCTAGTCAGACTTTTCACACACTCCCTCTCCAGAGTATCCACCCAGAGAATGAAGGGTGACCTTGTGACCATGCTTTGTGTGACTGAAAAGGTCACATACCAGTAGGTTGTTGCATTTTTGTCCCAAAGCACTTGCTGGCATCAGCACTCGACCATCACTGTCAGTGAAACCGAAACAACACTTTCTTCATGAAGATGAAGTGTGTAACATCGCATTGATTTTCTTTTTTAAGGAGAATCCAGATATTGCTAAAAATGCTGAAAATAATCTGTAGGAGGGAGATAATATTTCATTGAGAGGATTGTATATCAGAGAAAAGACAAACTTTAAGGGTGAAGTCATTGAACCTGTTAGCAGGGAAAGTACTTTTAACCTGAAAGTAAAAGATAAAGGATTTCACGAGTGTTTAATATCTGTTTGAGATATCTGTCTGCAAACAATACGCTGCAATCTTTGGCAAACTGACCTCTTTAATGGTTATAAGGTGCCAAGATCCATTGGCCAGTCATGTAGATTTATAAATGATGACTTGTCTGAACGGTGATCGTGTTGCTACTAGTGGTTTCAATCTGTTGCCCTGGATCTCACAGGGCTTGTTTCACCAAAAGGATGTGTGGTCACTGTGGCGGGCCGGAAGTGACGTTTGACTGCTCTCATCAATAGGATGTCTTTACTAAGATATATATCAAGGGCGATAAGCAAAAGCTGTTTATTTGCGGCGTAGTTTGTGGCCTCCTTTAGTGTTCAGGCTGAGGGCAGTTTGACCTATCACTGATGTGCAGCCCAAAGATGATTCAGTTCAATTGGACTCTTGCAATGTGACAATACACCGCCATTGTGCAAACAGCGTCACCGAGTGTAGATAGTGTCTATTTTTGTGTCTGTCTCCATCACTTTTATCCAATCTTTCCATTTTATTGTTTATTGATATCACACAATAACACAAACACCATGCACAAAGAAAATACAAAAGCATGTATGTGTGTGGGTGTCGTATGAACCTGTAGATCGCTTGTATGGATAGCACACCAATAAGACATTTAAAAGGTATTACAAAACCACCACAACAAACTAAGTACAAGAGATCAAATACAAGAGTGCAGAAATCAAACAAGATTAGAAACATTTCAAAAAATGTAAAAGAGCAAAACATGTTGCCACTCTGAGGAACGACAGATTCTTCCTCTTAGTGGTCGTTAATGTTACAAATTATATGTTTTTTTTTGTCATCACAGAATTTCTACGTCTTCCTTTGTACACAAACAATGACAGAGAGGGATAAATGACATGAACATTTTCATTCCATAAGAAACTCCTGATAATCCATCGGGAATAGATCAAACACAGTTTTATACAAGTGATGGAGAATTTAAGCCGCCTCATTAGATAATTACAACGTTGTGCACATAAACAAAATCATATCTAACAGATCTGAGTGATGATGGATAACTATAAAGGTACATGTACAGATTTGAACAATGTGTGCACTTGATGCAGTTAGAAAAAGCAGCTCATCTAACAAAATGTTACTGCAGCTGAAGTGTTTTATGCAGATGAGTTTGAAAGAAACTTGTCCAAACAATCTATTACAGTATGATCAAGATAATTGTAACTATAACATAATATTAAAAGAGCAATATGTCACTCTCACACCTAGTGTTTAAAATGGCAAAATTCAAAGCATCGGAGGGAGCTGTCTCCCCCCGCCCCCTCCTCCTTAGAGTCGATGTGCACGCAGGTTTGCCATGTCACGCACACTGAAGCTTCAGTGTTTAGCCAGCTCTGCATCGGTCTGTAAACCTTTCTGCGTTTGAACCTCTCTCCATTTTTCAAAAGCATCTCCAATATTGATCCTAGTTTGAGCACGTGTCTGCTAGTGAAGCAAATACAGAGGCTTTTAAGGTAGTTTGTAGGTGGTTGGTGCTTACTGAGGGGCAACCAAAACGACCATGTGGGGGTGCCTTAAAACCGCCTACTTTCTCTGGTCAAAACAAAAACACCGTAATCTAAACTTAGAAGGAGGACAGACTGGCTGCTGTGTTGTTGTCAGATGAGCCAGCACATCATCAGACAATGTTTCATCTAAATGTCTGATGATCTAATAAAATCCCCAAAGATTTCATTATCATATATTGAACCCATTCTCTCCCATCGAGTTTATTATCAATCTCAATACTCAAATCATGTTGATGAAACTTAAATAATTTCATCATGTCCAATAAGAAGTTCAATTTGTTTACTGCCGTACTTCGTATTACCTGTGGAATCATTAACTCCGTTACACCTGCATGTAACATGAAATTAGACTTTAGACTAAGGTCGTCAAAGTGTACTTCAGTACTTTTTGATACCACCTGTTTTAAAATCATACAATCTCTGTCGTATTGAAAGACCGTATCAAAAAGACCAAAGCTTTTAGAAAAAAACCTCCAGATCATAAATCTTTTTTTAACCTATAGTTGCCTCAAGCCAAAGAGAGACAGTTCTGTCTACTACATTTTACAGAGAGGTTAGCGACGTCCTGTCGGTATTTGTGAAATCTAGACCGTGTGCAGGAGTTAGCCTGTCATTTTTGCTAACTAAAACCTAGAATTTACACAATATTGGGAGCTGAGCACATATAATATAGAAGAGTCCTGGTGCGGACCAAATCTGGAAATTGGTCTTGGTAGTTGGAGAGGTGCCGATTCACCGAGGTGCCCTTGAGCTCTGCACCGCCCCCTCACAGACACACACACACACACACATACACACAGTAAAAAAAATGTAATTTCCCCTTGCAGGATTAATAAAGTATATCTAGTAATTCATAATTTTGTTTCTATGGTATGAACAGGTATAAGTGTTGTTGTTTTGATCTGCTTTAAAAATTCTGCCATTAAGACAACCCTACTATATTTAAAATAATTGTCAGCATTAAACATTCTCCGATATCTTGCAAAGACAGCTCTGTCATACAGATATGTACAGTGCACATTGACACATACATGGGTACTTCAATTGCAGACAAAGTTGAGTTTTTCAGCACAGTCCCAGCTCTCCCAGCGCCCTCCTTCCAGTGAGAGAGCCCCACAGCGGCAAAGCACGGCAGGGCAATGTGGCATCCCCTCTTTGCCCCAGGCCTGGTAGTTCATCGTTCCCCCACCTACCCACAGCCAGGTATCCGCCAGGTAGCGCAGGCCGGTCCACACTCGAGTCGTCTGGGCTGCCCTGCTTATCCGTAGGGTTTCATTTAGAGCAGATTCCGATTTCATGCTGACCAGCTCTCTCTGGTGTTGGCGACAATGCTCCATCGCCTCCTCCCACGTCTTGTTCTCCTTCACCAGAACCATCTCAATGTGGGAACAGTAGAAAGAGAATCTTTTCCCGCAGTCCTTCTTGTGCCACATTTTTTTATTTTTACTTTGAACAGCACATCTGTTGTCTTCTTCTGTGATGTTTTTTTTTCCCCATTTAAGGAACGATGTATTCCTCCCATCAGTCCACTTCCATGTATCATTGTCATCTCTGTAGAGTCCGATCCAGGCAAGAGGCCTCCCTACTTGTTCCCGCAATGCCAAGAGTGCCTCATGTTCCTCCTGGCTGCTGATTGAAGACATTTCAGTGTAATTCACTGTGCAGTGTTCTCTAGCCTCTGACCATGTCTTCCTCTCATGAACGTAAATGTCACCATAAAAGAGAGCCACCTCGAGGAGACCTGTGACCACGAGAACCCTGAGAGCGCTTTTCCCCATGTTGACTCGATGTCGATGTGTCCTTCTGAGCACTAATCTCATCCTGTCAACGGTCTTTAAGAGACTTGCAGGAGCAGTATAGGCACCCAATCAGAATGCATCTGAGGCTGTTATGAAAACAAGCCCCAAAGCATATGCAAATGAGGGCATTTAAATGTTTTCAATAAGGCTTAAGGAAAGGCTTGACAGAAGACTGATTTGAATTTGCAGGAAATGTTCACGTCATCCTGAAACACCTTCCACACCCATATCGAGACGATGAAAAAACAAACAAATTTAACCCTTAAACTCAGTGTTTTATGCGACTGCATGCAAAAATATGGCACACTTAACTTTCCTATGAATACATTGTTTATATCCCACTAGCACATTTATTCTGCCTTAAAAAAATACACTTTGTGCAGAGAAATTATGTTTTGCTTTTAAAAACAGGATGTTTCCTATCTTACATTAAATAAAACACAACCATGCACTGTGTTATCTTAACTATTTGATTTTGGTAATAAAGGTTTGAAATTTGATCAGTTCCATCAATTGTTTCAGCCTGTGACGCACAGAATTTTCACTAGACTTGAATAGTTTCTAATACAGTCCAAATTATTCCAACTGTCTGAAGGGCCATCACAAATATGAGAAAGGACACCATTAACTGCAAATAATACTGAACTATTGCAAAAAAGTAAACTGATGACATGAGAACTGCAAACATGGAGGGTGTCCGTCAGTAAGTTCAGTAGTGTGAATGTGTGGGGTGTTGTGAAGCAAAATGTAACAACGTCTGAAATGTGCAAATGATGATCGATGCGAGTCAATGTGGCATGAGAGAGAGAGAGAGAGAGAGCGCCACCCTGGGGTCGGGCTTTAATGCCATGAGAGCAACAGGCCCAAGTGCTCTAAATGGACCAGCCAAATCCTCCAGGAATAGGGAAACAGATCCAATTAGTAATAGCCTGTTTATAAACTACGACAGTGACCGTCACAGTACCCGGACAGAAGTTACAATTAAACACTGTCTATGTAAAGGATATTTATCTGCACGATATGGTGGAAAATAGGAAAAAGAAGAAGAATGAGTGGAAATAAACAGCTGGAGTGTTGTGAGTGTGCCCTTCCTTTTTAAGCAAATCATAAAAATAAATCAACATTACTCCCACTGAGGCATGTTGCTAATATGCGGTGCTTTGAATACCAGATTTGCTTTTTCAATTATGATCATTTGAACTACACTCTGTGGTTCTGCAGCTTGCTTTGCTCTTCCTCATTCAAAACACTGATTTGCATTTCAATAGAAACCACAAAGTAAGAGTTTGCACGATCTAACCCCGATATGGTAGGAGGAAAAGTTCTTACTATCAGTAATAATTCACACTACGGCTTTAAATCTCCTTTGAGGTTTGCTAAATAACAAATGAGGTGTTTATATTTCATTTTGAGAGTGATACAAGAGTGGATTTTAAAATGAGCTCACATTTAATTTGTCATTGCCGTTGGTGGAGATTAAATCAACATGTTGTTTGCATCATATTTTTAGTTAATCAGATTTTCAAGGATCAAGAGACTGCTGCTCTGCTTGAAGTGATGTGTTGATTGTGTTTTGGTGGAGTAATGATGTGTGATTCTATATTTTAGTAATATTATGGGTACACAGAACTTCTAAAATAAACATGTTTACAACGTGGACCGCAGATGTGAGGTAGCTGGTTTCAGTTTAAAGCTCCTGTGTGGAGCTTTGAGCTTGTTATAAACAGACTACTTATTGATTGCTCTTTATGACCTGCAGCAGCAAACCAGACCATCAGAATCAAGATTACCTTTTACTTTATTGTTATTTTTAATGTCTGAAACCACTGGCTGGCTGGGGGGGGTAGGTGTCAGAGGAAGTGCAAACTGCACGCTGCAGAAACAGCCAAAAAATGTTTCAGCCCTGAGAAATGTTTACATCAGTATTTTTGTTTAAAGCTTTAAGGGCACATCAATCGTTAATATACAGTGAGACTTTATATCTTCACATTGGGCTTTCACACTTGCAGAAAACTCTTGAAAAACTCCTGATCCTCTTGAATTTCCCTCGGGATCAATATCTATCTATCTATCTATCTATCTATCTATCTATCTATCTATCTATCTATCTATCTATCTATCTATCTATCTATCTATCTATCTATCTATCTATCTATCTATCTATCTATCTATCTATCAATCAATCAATCAATCAATCAATCAATCAATCAATCAATCAATCAATCAATCAATCAATCAATCAATCAATCAATCAATCAATCAATCAATCAATCAATCAATCTATCTATCTATCTATCTATCTATCTATCTATCTGATATTTGCCGAATGCAAACAGACGAATTTTTCGATCAGACTTCCCCCGTTGTTTCTCCTGCCAGACCCCTAGTATTCTTCCACAGCAAGTCTGAGTGGGCTGATGTGAGAATGCAGCAGGATATTCTCCGGAGAATTCAGCTCCAGCCAATGGGAGGGGGAGTGACGTTTATATCCCGTGACTGCTGCACGGTGCATAGAGTGTTTGCATGCGACCGCTAAACTGCTGCATTACGTTTTCTGTTCGTTCAGTATGTTGTTCTCTGCTCTTTCGTTGACATTGCGATTCAGTCTACATGTAGCATTGATATAAAGGCAGATATTCTCATTATAGCGTTGTATAGCGGGCTGTTGCTTAGTCCGCTACTTCTGCGTCCCCCCCCCCCCCCCCCCCCCCCCTGAGCTTCAGCTGACTTCCTTTTCATAACTTTCCACAGAGTAATGTTTGAGGGGATATTTCTGTGTTATGTGGTAGCCTGCTGATTGCTCTCCTGAGTCTATTTTTGCTTTTTATAACATAAAACTATGTACTGGCACTGATGTCTAGGAATTAATATGCATGAACATATTTAAATGTTCCTGTTCTTATACCAAGTGAACACGACACAAGTAAGCTGCAGACCACCCACAGAGATATTGGAAACAGTCACAGTTTATGAGTGAGGCACAGGTACAGAGAAAGCAGGCGTATTTACACATGCAGCACATTATGGAAGTAGAGAAGATAAAAAATGTGTATCTGATGTAAAAAAACACGTTTCATTTTTGGGAATGCTGAACCTGCTTTAAGTTGTGTTGGAATTTCAAAGCTTTGTTTTTCATGTCTTTTCTGCTTAATTAAAAAATGCTGCTAATCATCATTCCCAACAACAGAAGAGAAATTAGAAAGAAATGTGGGGTTTGATAAAAAAGAATTAAAAAAAACACTGTACACTATGACATCATGAAAATCAAGACACAACCACAAAAATAGACAATGTACTCTGCAACCTATGTCAGTTGAACTCTGACAAAGGGTTAAGTTGTTCATGATGACGCAGGTCTAAATTACTAATGCAAATACTATTGGCAGAGACTATTTTCCATTTTAAGAATAGATTGTTGTTAAAAACCATAAACTGTATATTAAGATGGATGGAGCAACAACCACTTGGGAGTGAAGCCAAACTATTTGGAGCTCCCCTTGCTGCGGTAGGGTTCATAGACCCCGCCTCCTCTACATTAACAGATGGGACAGGAGTGAAACTATAAAGTGAAAATAGTTGTCAAATACATTTTTGTCAAACCCAGAATCTGTCGTGATAGTTATTATCACGCTGATTGATGTCCGAGTCGCCATTTTCTGAGTAAAATACTTATGTGATGCAAAAAAGACCAGATGTCGGGTCATGATCGACAGCTCTGTTGATAAATACAGCTCCTTCCAGCATTCATAACCCGATTAGCAGGTAGAGGAGGAAAAGTGAGAGAAAAGTAACAAAAAACAGCAACACAGTCATTGAACTTTCCATAATGGTGAGTGTCTGCTGTTCTGCTGTGGACTTTAGCGCCCTGAAGGGTCTGACATTTTATTGGCAAGTTAAATGTGCGCTTCTGTTAGCACAGTTCCAACAGCCACATCTCTTCTGCGCATGTCTTGGTGGCAAATTACATCACCAGCACAACATATCAGCGTCTGTCTCGATGGTGTTTTGGCTTCACTTTCGGTGAACTGAAGAATATGGAGAGGCGCTGTCTATTTTGATATACAGTCAATGGTAAAAAAACAAAACAAAGAAGATGCATGTTGCTTGCTTTCTCTTCATGGAGCATCTGTGCTTCTTTTCAAAGCAGGAAGCTTGGGCCGTACTTGATTGGCATTCAAATTGATTGGCATAAAAAGCAGCCAAAGACTCTGAATGTGAATACATTAAAACACAAACAGTGACAACCCGTAACTGTATGATAGCTCATTTGTCCTCTGCATCATGGAGGGAAAGATAACAACCAAGAAGGCATTTCATTGGTTGTACAATTTGCAAATGCCCCCAATAGTTGAAAACTGAAATTTTCAGAATACCTTCAAACTGGCCAGATTTTGGTGTATTAGCAACATTTTTCAAAATATGTGTTAGAAAAACATTTAAACGTTTGTTTGATTTCATGGGAGCTTTACTTATTGGTATGTTGCTAACACTATGTCAACTGTCTTTGTTTTATATACACTAATGGTAACATCACTAGCGAATGCTTTTTATTTTACAGTTTGACATATAAGAAAATATAGCCGACATTCTTTGTATTGGAACTTTTGCCTTTCACTCACTTACACGTTAAAACAAGGTAAAGGCAAGAGGGGCTACAAAGATCAACATTTGAATCACATAGAGAAAAATAAAGCAGTGAGCTTCAGTCCTTTTTACAACAGTATAAAATCAGATGGTCTGCCTGGCTTGATTGGTTGAAAACGTAGCGTTCTCTGCTTCTTCGTCAGGGATCAACAGCACGTATTTGGCATTATTTCGTGATTCTAAAATGATTGTGACACACACGCTGAAGTCAGGGCGTCTAACAATCCACAGTCAGTGCCCTGCTGAGTAGTCTGAGTCCCACAAACAGCGTACGCAGGCTCCTCAGTGATCCCCAAACTTTTCACATTACAGGCATTGTCATTATCTTCTTCATAGTCATGAGCTTCATCATCGTTGTTTTCATCATCGTCCCGAGAGATGCAGGTGTAGAAGAGGAAAAAGGGTGAGGTGTATTTATTCAGTGGATTCTTGTTGTATTTGTCTCAGTGTGTGGAAAGCCTCTGAGGGGGATTGTGGGTAGTGAGTCCCACCCGTTGAAGGTAGAGCAGGAGGTCGGGGGGTGTCATGATTCACATCTCCGTGTCAGCCACGGGGGTCTGGGTGGCAGAGTGTCCGTTAGTGGTGGGGGCGGGGTTGTTCCCGTTTTCAGGTGGAGACTCGCCGTTGACTGGCTTGTCGAGGGGCTCCTGAGGCAGGGGGGCCACCGACACCAGGGTGTTAGCCTGGTTCTCCTCGTCCACCTGGAAAGTGTCAGCCTATGAAAAAAAAAAAGTCAGCATAGATTTTGAGAGCTGATTCAGCAACTTTTTGTCCCCAATGCCGTCAAATATCTTAATCAGGGAGGACATTTAAAAGACAGCCTCATACTGCACAAAGCTGTGTATATTACTCCTGAACACCCTTTAATATTCACCAATCAGAATCTAGTTCCCTCCTTTTTACTGTAGACATGATTAGTCTTTTATTATTTGATGTTTTGTTTCATATGTGTTTAATTAAAAAAAAAACCTTTTAAATGACATATTTGCACACATACGACATATTTCTGCCTTTTGTTGACAAAACGGACGGTATTTTTTTCTTTTCTATTTCACACAAAGAAGGCGATGCAAAGTGCAGCTCTACATTCTGGGTAATAAACATGACATGAAGAAACAGAAGAAAAAGCATTTAGGTAAAGAGAATGCTAAATTACATGGATGGAAAATAAAACCTAATTGATGATAACGGAAGAAATAAGAGCAAAAAGGACAATGAAATAAATTAATTTAAAGATTGAATTAGAATGTTAACCTCTTTAATAAAAATAAATGAATTACATGTAAGACATGGCATGCAAACTATAGGGTCAATAAAATGAATTAGAAGTTACAAATTCGTTTTTAATTAAATCATTCATTATTTCAAAGTAATGTTTAAAACACAGAAGATTAAAGTCTAAAACACTGTGCCACAGAAAAATCAGCTATTTCATGGCTGAAGTTTGTAGCTTCTTTTAAAAGTAATTAGCAAGCTAGCGTCCTGATCGGGAAGTTGATTCTTTAGCTTTTGAAGTTATTCTAAAGATTTAATCTCAGATTTTCTTTTGGATATCACTGGAAACCAATAAACCCGCAGCAGCAGATGATCGTAGAAGATAAACATTTAACACCAGTAAACTTCATTAAATTGTCCAAATCTGACGTGCCAACAAGTAGGAAGGTGTGTGACTTTAAAACGGACTTGTTTTTGTGGGCGTAGATCGAAAACAAACAGATGCATTCTTCGCTAATGAGGTTTATGGGTGTCAGCTGTGCGTGCGCTCAGAAGGGTGTTGGTGATTGCTTTAGCCTTTTTAGGGGTTTACAGTATGTGCACATGCTTGTTGTATTTCCTTTCACCTCGAGGTGAAGATGTGAACCTTTGTTTTGTAACTGATAGTGATTCAGTTTGTGAGGTGCTTCTGTCAGTCTGTGAAAACTTTGTGGAGAATATAAACAGAAACTTTTCAGTAAATAAGACACCAAACAAAGACAATCCAACAATCTGTTCCGTCTCAAACATCGCATGGGTGCGCCTCCATATGTAAGTGTTTTATCATGTGATGTAATGAGCTTGAGAGGGGAAAAAGTAAAACCATATGTAGCCCCCTGGCAAGGGGCTTAAGCAGAGAAAACATGAAGGACTCGATGCTGATTTCAATTAAGGGACATATGAGTCTTGCATGTCCTTCTTTGAGTGAGGAATAGACTGAAGGATAACCATATGTTTGACCTCCAACCTCATGTACTCTTTTTGAATAAACAGTCAATGTGTGCGATTTCCTCAGTGAACCGCAGAAATTCAATCCATGGTATCATGTTGTGCAAAACAATTCTAGTGTTTCCTGAAGTAAAACGTCATGTTTTGTGCGAATAAAAGGACAGCAGAAATCAAGTATATCCTCTGTAAATATCTCTCTGAGTCATGACTGTTTACAATGAGTGAGAAGCACGAGTCCTGCGGGCTGCGTTGTTGTCGGAGCCGTGTTTACATCATGTTTACATGGACAGGACGACCGGCTTCTCCCCTTACATACAGTATAAAGCTGTTTCAGTTAAGGACTAGATAAAAGAATAACATAGTCTACTCACTGCTTATTTGAATGTCACGTAAGCGTTTTGAGATCACGCTCATTCTGTGTCAATTTATGTGCAATGTGCGGCTTCAAGCTAACCAGAGTGTGCTAACATTAGCCTGCTAACACAACAATGCAAGCAACAGGCAATTGCAGCTCGAACAAAGGACAATTTTGTCTGTCGCTTGCGCTTAATGATGCTGAATTACGGTGCCATCGATTTAAAAACTCCATGCGAACGCGAGTGAAGAGGGGCTGGAAGTGGGTCACTGGAGGAGAGCGAATGCTTCAGTTTGGCGGAGGCTTCGCCAAACAAACAGCAGTTTGTTTTGATTTAATGCTGGTGCTCAAGTGTGACATCTACTGGATCTAAAAGTTGACTATTTTTCCTTTACGTATTAACAGTATGACACAGCTCCTTCGTTCTACTCACCAGTCGGACTCCTTTGGAGTTCTTGCGATGGGTCTTGAGGTAATAACCTGCAACCAGCAGTGCAGCCAGCAGCAGACCAGTCAGCAGCAGAGAGACCAGCACCAGCTTAGAGTTCTTCCCCCAGCGAGCAACAGCCTCCTCCACATCAGTCTGATAATGAACAAGAAGCATTCTTTCAGTGCTATACTGGCAGAAGAAGAGCTTGATAATCTGGTGAATATTATCACTTGAAATCTTGACTGAAAGGTAGAAATATAACAATCCCACTTATTAAAGAGATCCAGCTTGCTGGCATTAAAAGCAGTGTGAAAACATAAAGAAGCCAGAGAGCAGACAGACGTACTTTGAGGAGTGACTGCTGAATTGCTTATCATGTTATTCAGTATGTGGTGGAGTAAAAAGGGAAATGTAGTGTATGTTGAATGCAAAGAGACACAGGATAGGGGTGTGACAGACACACCCATAACCCCAGACTGTTCTGCAGAGACTTGATGAAATGTTTTGCAGCTGAGAGGTGGATTGTTTGTGGGCGTTTTGTTTGTCACACAAACTGTCAGTCTGGCAGCTTAAAGTCTGAACTCAACTCAGGGAGTGTTTTTCTTCTCCCTGGAGGATCTTCCCGTCAAGTTCGACTATGAATCAACAACTATATTTATGGTGGCTTGTGGATGTCACTTTTTACTTTACTGGAAGAGCATTTTTTCAGGCCCTTTCACAGTGTGACGTTTGCTGAACATTAAATGACTCACCCTGTGACACCCCCCATAATCAAAGTATACATCACAATGCAATTGGAGCAGAATAGCAGTCACACAGCTCATTATGACTCTTCAATTCCCAACTAAATTGAACATGTAATGACATACATACTTGTAAACAACACTGCTGAACTTTAAATACATGGTAGTGTCTATATATACGTATATCAATAAAGGACATGATAAATACACATGTGTAGTATTGGTAGTTTACGATATAATGGATACTGTACCTTATCTTTAATGTTGTCGTTGTTGAACTTGTCAGCCATGCCCGCCACGTCATCTGCAAATAACAAATCGAAATAATTTGTTTAGTTAATTTATTTTTACATACTTTAAACCGAGGGGAAATTCCTGTTTTACATTCTGTTATTGAGAGACATGCTTCTCACACACATAGGCCTGAATCACACACAGGCTCAAACAGGACCTGTGGACATGCATCAGTGGAGAGTTGTCAGAGTGGAGCTGCTACACAGTGAGCCCACCAGAGCTGTTTGCAGCCACTGAGCTACTGGGCGATTTTTCCTGGGAAGCCCTATTCACACATGCACAAAACTCCTGAAACTTTCAGAAATGTTTGGGGTGGGCTGCATACGTGAATGTGAACATGTTCATTTTTTTAATTACGAATTCACATAGATGGTGTTTAAGTCCACAATGTGCTGTCTCTGTTACTGTCTCTGCTCTTTCTAGTACCAATTGTTTTTCGCCATGTGGAGTTTGCAATCCTGCCAGCTACCGGTTTGGTAGTTGAGCTCTCAGCCTAGTAGTGAAGCTCATCGTTGGTAGTCATGAAGTACGGACCCGTCAAACTGTGACCAATTTGTCTAGGACTGATCTAACCCATCTCCACTCTTGTCTTCAATTTAAGAGTCTTTCAATCAAACCAGCACTCGGCAAGCTTTTTTTAACCTAACCATCGATCCCAGCAAGATTTGAGCAGCGAAGTGTCCACTGGCAATACACAATAAAAGTGGCGTCAGGTCACATGCAGTTGGTGATGGTGGCAGCTTTGCTTTAATCATAACTGCTCATGTCTCAGCATTTTATACTGGTACATATTGGTTGCACTGGTATGTACGCAGCACACTGCGTCACCAAATTAAACAGTACATCCTGCGACCAGTTCGTGACCGGTGCAACCTCTGTGCATATAATGAAACTTCTCCATTGTGTTTTCATTATGTAGCATTTTTATGTGTAAAAACTTACAAAGCAGTCTCAGAGTGGCTACTAATCAGAGTCTTTTTACACTTAAGTTAATATATCAAAGCTTGGTGTTGTGTCCATCTTCTCTATTATAGAATTCCACAAGAATGTTACTGACCTTCAACATACTTTCCAGACACAAGTATTTCGTCCGTGCCGTCCTCCTGGTAGATTTCCAGCTTACAGTCCTCACCGCACAGCTCCTCCAGAACACTTTCAATCTTCACTTTGGTGTCCTCCTGCAAGGAGACCCAGATAACATTTAATTAGCACTGAAACATTTTCATCCTGACATGTGTACAGTTAAATTAATCATATCTGTATTGACCAAAGTGATGTTCACTTCACATCTCAAATGATAAATACTCAGTCGACATCACAACACAGTATCTCACTGAATCTTCCTATAAACCTGTAATCCCTTCACTAACTGTTCTGTTTTCTTCTGGTCTTTCTAATCCAATCACACTATCACCACCCTGTGCACAACCTTTTCGCTGATGTTATCTGATCCAAACATCACAATCTGACTCACTTACACTGACGTTCATTAGTGGAGGGCTTTATTTCAAGAATGCACAGCTATTTCACCTCTCGTTGTCTTTAGATCCTCCATGTAATCTTTTTCTTCACATTTTCTCTACTATGGCACAGATGAATTCTAAGCCTTTTCTTTACTCTGCTATAAATGACGATAACACCAAGACCTGCTTTATTTATAATACAATAAACCTCTTACGTATTTTCTTACATCTGGACAGTAGACTGTACAGAGTAGTGCTGGGTATTTCCCACCCAACGATACAATACTTATCACCATACAGAGGCCACGATACGATACATATGGTGATAATGACCATGTCCTACACAGAATTCACTACAGCTGTTCTTTATTGTTGAGAGTAACAGCAGAGGCATAAGGCTCTTACAAATATTTTAATCCCAGAGCTATGGCTATGGTGTTATTGTGAACTGCACCATAGGTCGTTTGTTTTTCAAAACTGTCATCACAGCTTTGCAGCCATATTGATTCTGTAACATCTGCTTCACTATAGGTATTTGGGGCGGCAGTAGCTCAGTCCGTAGGGACTTGGGTTGGAAGGGTCGCCGATTCAAGTCCCGATGTGGACCAAAATATGGAAGTTGGTCTGGTAGCTGGAGAGGTGCTAGACCACTTCTTGAGCACTGCCGAGGTGCCCTTGAGCAAGGCACTGAACCCCCACCAACTCAGGGGCGCCTCCTGTGGGCAGCCCCCGCACTCTGACATCTCTCCATTAATGCATGTCCACAGGATCTGTTTGTGCATGTGTGTGATTCAGGCCTGTGTGTGTGAGAAGCATGTCTCTAGAATAACAGAGTGTAAAATCCGAATTTCCCCTCGGGGATTAATAAAGTATATTAAAACATTTTTTTGCAAAGAGCACATGACGATATATTGGCATTTCGATTTTTGAGCACAGCCCTACAGCGGCTGTTGTCATTGAAGCAGGCGGCCTGGGATCAACTTAGATACGTTTTATGGTTAAAGCACTTAGTTGGATTGATCCAAAATGATCAACCTTTCCATGAAAGGTAAAAAACCCAACAACATACTTTAAAATAAAAAATCTTAGTGCTGTGTGCACTTGACGTCTTTGTCTGAGTAAACAAGAAGCCCTTTGTATATTCTGTATATCTGTGCTTCTTACAGCTGTGTATGAATTGCTGAAATGTTAAATAATGCATTTACCGCTCAGGCTACATGTGAGCTGAAGCTCTGTTGGGTTCATAGCTCCACGCCGCCGCTGTGATTCCTTCAGACCTCAAAGCTGTTATCCTGAGGCTCTGAAGAATTTGTGTTTCCAAACACAAACACACCCACGCTGTTGCTTCAGGCCTCTCTATACATTACATATTCTATATCAGCACACAGCAGCAGAAGCAGCAGCGAGCCCACCCATTGTGCCCCTCTCCCTCTGCCCTCTCACTCTCTATCCATGCCCTGAATACCATCCAACAGAAATCCTTTGGCTTTCCTCTCTACCTGAGAAGTAAACAGAATAGCAGTGGTTTCTCTCTAGTTTCATTGATTTATGGACATCAGAGCAGAGTTGGTGGTTTTATGTGTTCATAGTCAATACCACTGAAATCTGAATCTTACAGGATATTTTAAGCAAAACTCTATTTTCTGCTCTGCAGCTTAAACAGATTTTTTTGTACCACAATCAAGCACACACTTGAATTGACAAGATGTTTTTTCTGAACTTACACAGGTGGAGGGAGCCTTGAGTTTAAGATTGACGGCATTTTTGTCCAGGACTGCCTCTTTGCTGATGCAGACAACATCTCCCTGTGGAACCAGCTGCAGAGAGAAACAACAATATCATCAGAAAAATGTAAAGAAATGTTAAGTGCATGGTCGATGTCATAAACATGAAACAGTCAGTGTTTCTCATGCTTCGTAGATATATGAGCATCGGTTAAAGCATAAGTAGAAGATTTTTTTTCTCAGCTCGAGTTCATCTAACTGATAAGCAACTTAGAATATCATCCAAACCAAGCTGGGATTTACTTTTTGTTTCTTGCAGTTGGTAGTAGGCAACAAGCTTATTTAATAACTCAGACAACAATGTCCTGTGAAACCAGCAAAGATATCACAATAGCATAATCGTACATTTTGATCCTGTAGAGAAGGATCACAAAACTCAATCAGGATTGTTTCCCAGTTTTGAGTCACAGATTGGATCAGTTCTCTGATCATATAAAAAAAACAAATACATTATATAACTTTTAAATTCCTCAGTTGGCCATTGCTGTAACTGTGCAACAAATCAGTGCATCTCAATAATGAACCTTAGTGCGTCCTTGATTTTCTTCACTTTTTACACATTGTCCAGTAAAAGCTGGACATGCATGCTCACAGTTAACAAATGGTGATATTTCAACCAAACACAGCGCTGTATAATGCAGTTAAAGTTACATGGCTGTGTTTACTCTGCACGGGGATAGGCTGTACATTTATTTTACACTTTGATGATTCATTATGCATCATCCTGCATCATCCTGCATCATCCTGCATGCCGACCTGTCGGGGGGTGATCGATTATCAGCATCATGGATCAACTCTGTTACGAATCATTTTTATTCTGAGCTCTGTATCTAAAATAAGTTCTACATTCGTATTTTAATTTGTAAACTTCTCCACCTATATCACACCACATGTCTCAGTTAATGAAAGCCTGAGACACAGCCAGAGTGTTTGTGTCCATTTCATCATGCGGTGAAATAACTATTTCTCTTACCTGTGGTCTGTTATCGGGGCCGTCACCTCTGGGAGGCATAGGTGGCTGGGTCTCTTGTTCCACTTTGGGAGGATCCGTTGGTGCCTCATCTGTCACCACGGTATTGTCAACAGCTGGAACAAGCTCTGTAACTTCAGGCCCGCTGTTGCTAGTGTCGACTGTCGTTTCTGTATCTGTTGCTGCTGTAGTTTGATCAGTCGGTTCTTGAGGTCCCATGGTTGGAAAAAGCATGACTTGTGGATCTTCTTCTAGCTCTGCAAAAGCAATTCAGAAAAATTATACAGAAACATATTTTTAAATATTGAAATGTCTTCCAAATATATTTCTACATGGCACGATAAACGCTGCCCTCTTTTCACTGAGACTTACACCAAACACCGGGAATGTCTATAAATGGAAACAAATGTATACCGGTGGGAAGAAGTGTTTTTTCCCCCTTAACCCCTCGCCTTTTCTGTCAATTTTGCCTAAAAGCACTCCAACGGCCCGGGCCATCAGAACCGAACCGAACCGAAAACCGTGACCAATGGTTGTTGCGTCCCAAATTAGAACCACAAGTTTTTAGTTAATAGCAAAAGCAGCTAATCAAATACTTTTAAGTTCATTTTTTTGTTGAAATTTGGTTTCAAAGGTTATAAGTGTTAGGATGTTACACAGTTCATTCTGATAAGTAATTGTGTAAGTTCAGATGCATTAACCTGATAAGTATCATCAACCACCAATACCATCTGACCCTGTATGTGCAACTATTGTGATGATCCCATCTTTGGAGCGGATCGATAGCTCTTCATTGATAAATGCATCTGATATGTTGAGTGTTCATTAGCCCATTTAACATTGCTTGTTTTCAGACGGTACTGACACGTCTCTGTTACACACTGCCTTCATTGTAAATGTCACAGAGGTGAAAGGATGAGGCAGAGTCATTCTACCACTGAGCCGGCAACGAGGATAGTAACAGAGGCGTCACAAAAATCAGAGTCAGCAGGACGGGAATGTTGCTGTGTATGTTAGTTTGAAGCTCCCACGTCATGTCTCCCATGCTTCTTCAACATCATCAGCAGTGTAAATTCAAACTAATCTGACACCATTATTTTGATTATTTCTCTATGACGCGAGAGAAGTAGGGCGCTAGTTTTACCAATCATTGAGCCATTCTTCCATGCTTACATTTTTGGGCTACTCTAATATTTTAGGCAAACCAATAACTTTAATTAGTATGTAAAGGATAATGCTGGTCAGTTTTTCTTACCTGGAGCTGTAGTTGTCATTGCAATCCCGTCTCCTCTTATGTACACTTCTGCTGTTCTCACGGCCGCCGTCGTACCTGTCACAACTTCGTCGTCTTCCTGTGCCATGACTCCTGCTGCAAAAATCAGAAAAAGAATTCATGTAACTCTGAAAAAAATCTACACAACTCTTATTAGCTTTGTGTGCGTCTCAAAGCACAGATTTGATTTGCTGTCAAACATTACAACAACACTAACAACGTGACCCTAAATCGACCGGTGTCCGCTCAGAGGAAATATCCATCATTAATAACCTCCTGGTGGACTTATTTCTCAGCTCAGTCTGTAAAAATAAACCATCCCTTAGTACACGACCAGGACTAGTCCCACTGGACAAAAGCTCTGACCTCTTGTTCACTCCCCCTGGGATGAATGCTATGAGCTTCTCAGGGAAATCTGTCAACTTTATAAAATAAACATGCCAAAGCAATATGTTTGACTTGTGCCAAAAAATTCGAAAAATTCCTTTATTCTCCTTTAGACGTGTTTTACCCAAATGTTGCAGTTTATACTTTTTAGTCACTGTCAACTATTGCAATGTATGTTTTAAAAACCTTTTTGTGATTGATACAAAAAATGTTCCAGGCACACTTTTGCAACCCACTGAAAACAGCTCCACAACCCACTTTTGGGTCCCGCCAGTTGAGAACCACTGCTCTACTCCAGCAGTGGTTGGGTAGGGAGTATCGGCATTGTCACTACCTGGAGCTTGCATCAACACAGCCTGGGTCTGTTGAAGGTGGCAATGCTGTTTTTGGTTGCGGTGGCAACTAAGGGCCATTATGCAATTTAACTGTCTGGCATAGAGGCATAATTATCCTTTCATTAAGGCACACGTACATTGTGTTTATTTCAAACAACATATCGAAATATCTTTAAAAGAAAATTGGCGAGATGATAAATGCTGTTTTGCATTAAGATTTTAGTCTTTTCTAGTTTTATATACTCAGAGGAATCCTGAGGTTTTATCTTATTATTGTGTTGCAGGCATGATTTGATAAAGTTGTAATGTGAGGCAGTAACTCATGGCTCCGATGGTCTGCAGACTTCACATGTGCAGCTCACAAACTTCAGTTATCTTCCTAATGTGTGAAGTCATGCAGGGTGTGAAAGCCCTTTGATGAGCTCACAATGACTCTTTCTTTGTGTCCCGAGAGGCAGATTAGGTGATAGATCTTATTGCAGCAGATAGCTGATGCTCTCAGATCTGTGGATCACATCATGACATCTTTTACTTTGAGGTGCAATTTTCTCACTCTGAGGTTTTCAAAAGATCCTGAGGCAACAGTGGCTCACTTGAAGTACGTTTCAAAATGTGAGTGGTATGACTTTCCATCAGTCCTGGTAAACAGAAAAATGCCCTGTTAAGATGTGCTGCTGTAGGTGCTAGGTAATGGTGCCACTGAAAATATCACTTTTTCCACATTTTTGAATAATGCAATAGGCCATTACACCAGTTTCCATTTCCAGGAGTCTTATGTATTTCAGGCAGCAGTCCTTGATAAATTGAGACACTAAATCAAAGCTTGGTTTGGATATTTCTCGTCAGCTGTGAATGACTTCACCTCGAATGTCTTAATAGCCTGGATAACTTACAGAGCTCATTTTATTGCTAATTAGCTGAAAATGCAACCACACCCTGCAGTCTGTGACCTGCTCTGATTCAATCGCTGAGGTCAAATACTGAGGTGAATATCGAGAAGTCAAGCTATGCCTTCCTCTCACCCAGGTTACCCTCTCTGTGTCGAACAACAACAGAATTACCTCACTCACAAAGCATTCCCATAATGCCTTACTTCTGCAGATCTCATTACTCCTCGCTCTGCCTTTCTTCACCGGCTGCCAGATTGAGTTTGTGATTGATTTCAGGTTAGTTGGTGTGCTGCCCCCTGTTGACCTACATTTTCCTGCCACTCCTGCCTTTGTTCACATTGGATAGAATTCAACTGCTGGCTTTGTTTATGACTTAAACATATGTGTGAATCTGTGATATACAGTGTACCCTCTGCTGTGTTTGAAAATACAACTAACGTAAACCAGCACAATGTAATGTTGTTTTTTTTAAGTTATTAAACTACTCTGGAATTGGAAACCTGTTAATCAGAAAGTAATCACACGTTCAAATAAGTCGAAGGGAAAAACTGAAAACGTAAGACACGTCGTATTCTATTTTATGCCCTCTGTCACACCACATGGCCTGAATTCTCACTGTGGGAGTTCCTTTAGAAGGAAGAGTGTCTCATTTCATTCGGTACCAATGGGTAGTGGTCATCTCATCCTTAAGAAAAAAAGTTTTCTCCAAAGAGATTCATAGACAAAAAATCTCTGGAATCAGATTAATGTACAAATTAACAACATGAACTGTCCTGAATAAAATAAAAAAGGATCAACGTAAGCCCTTTGCCCCCTTGTTTCGGGTTTTATCTTCATGGTGGAGCCATGACGTAACCATATATCTGACTTGAATGTTTGTCGGCATAGATTTTGTGTACATCTGACCTGTATGTATCAGTGGAACAGCCCTCCTTGAAACCTGGACTTGTCTGCTTGGTTCTTGTGCTGTATACTGTCTTTGTTATTCATTGGTATTTATGAATAATGGCTGATAACGAGCAGATTATTGTTTACTTTTACTGTTTATCTACCAATACTTCTGTGGAGGCAGCCAAATGTAGGGGGGGAATGAATCGTATCGCATTGTATCCTATCGTATCCTACCACATTGTGTAGTATCCTATTGTATCCTATCGTATTTTATCGTATCGTGTCCTATCATATCATATCTTTAGGTATATATGAACAGATTTCTGCCTTTTTGGCATAACTGTGGAATTAATGGGCAGATGTGTAACACCAATTTTGGTATTGAAAATATAAAGTGAAATACTTAACCATCTCTTCCTTTTGTATTGCCCTATTTTGTACTCCGTCTTTTTGTAATTGTTCCAGTTACTTATTGTAAATCTGTTTTGTTTGTCTGTGTAAGACTTCACTTCTTTTTTTTAAGAGGAAAAAAGAATCCCACAAACACATGTGAGCTGAGGCAGTGTGACCTTGTACACGGCTGATGTTCCCTATAATCAAACAAAACTTTTAAATGCGTCAGAAAATCTCACTTAAAAGCACCATGATGAGTTTAAAAGAGTTTATTAGACCTTATCATTTTGTTGCTGAAGCCTCTTTGAAGAAAGTGCGCTCGAAAACTTGGGGTAGGAATTGGTATTGGGCCATTGTCTCCTCCCGGTAGTCTCACTGTCTGCAGTCACTGCTTGAGGTTTTCACACATGAGGTGCATATTTTCACACAGTGGTGCCACTGAGACACATGTCCGCACACCTCCTTTTGTAAATCATCGTGACAGACAGGTGCCACAAGCACAGAGTAAATGCTGTGTGTGCCGTGCGAAGCAGATGGGGCAGTAATCTCTGAGGAGGTCTTTTAGTAGTGTTAGCAACTGTCCACTGCAGCTGTCTGTCATGCAGGCGGAAAAAGAACCTACGCTTTGTCACTGGATCAAATAAACAAGACACATTTTGTTCTCTTTTTCCCCAGTGAAACCTACAATAAAGGGCAGGAAAGCTACCTCGTAGACATGCTCATGTTTCACTGGAGACAGAGTGTAGCAGAATTTAGTGCCACATGGCGTCTTGAGTTTACTATTAGGAGTATTAGCGTGGGTGTGGACCGGCAACAGGTCAAGGACTCCCTAACCTTGTTAAGTCTGTCCATTAGGGCCCGTTGTCTGCAGGCCAGAGGAGCGTACAGCTGCCATCCCTCAGCCGTCTCTGGGTGGTCCGTCTGTTTATTTGACCGGAAAGGATGAGGTACGAAACGGGTGAGATGGTCGGGCATAAATCAGGTTTTCTCTGACAATTGTGACACGCAGGAGTGTGAGGCTGAAAGGAGTTGTTTCAGCTCTGTGATCACTACATGTCACCTGGGGATTTGTAGTGGACTTTGAGGTAGTAGCACCCTGTCAGCTGTGTTGTTAAATGAAAAAAGACAAGATTGACGCTGTGGTTGATGGGTATGTTTAGGTTTCGGTTACAGTTTGGGGTTTTGGACTGTCTCTGATGGGTACTGGGGAGATATTGTGGTGAGGACTGGATATGAATCCACATTCCCTTCACAAAGAGAACCACAGTAGGATTGGCATCATTTTAATGCATTGTACCTGAAGGGTTGTAACAATGCCAGATTTTTAAACTTGATATGATCCAATTCAAAAAATCAAATTATATTGTTACCACTGGGACAAAAATAGCTCCTTATATTCAATAATTTCTTGTTTTTAATACCAAAGATTGCAGGCAAACGCTTACTGTCTAAATTGCACTAATACGTTGGCAAAGTTTACGTACCGCCATGTTGCCAATGTATTTCTGCAATTTAGACAGTGCTCCTGCTCTGTTTTGCTTGGGGCAGCTTTTGGAAAAAGATATGACTGAAGAACTGAAGATCTTTTTAAGCTTCAGTACTTTTAAATACTTTATGGTCATGAAAATAAACGATATTGAATCGTATTAAAACACACGGTATTGAAAAGTAAAGTTTTGACAACCTTACTCCCTTGTTTGTTAAATCCATACAAAAGCAACAATATTTCACGAGTCTTGTGCTAATTATATCACTGCCCTGAAAAGCACTCTTGTAAAATTGTGCTGCTAAAATCTCTGAAGTAAAGCATGCTTGTTAAGCTCCGACACAGTCTGCTTTTTTTTGGCAACACTGCCAACAAAACCAGTAAACTCGATCCAGCTCTCTGACCATCCATCACTCATCACACACAAACAAAGTCTCCTGACAGGTCGGAGCTCTGCAGGAATAAAACCCTCTGTGTGTGTAACTGCCTCTTATGACCTACATTTACAGAAACAGCATGATCCGATTGACTCCCTTTTAATGTTTTGTTTTCGTTGTAGATCTAGAGTCTGGCTTTTATCAATTTTGGGAAATCCTTCATTTTTTTAAGGCTTGTTACAGGATACATTCTGAGACCATTTGTACCTTCTAGATACAGATTTAGATATAAAAACTTGAGTATTTGTCAGCACCCCTCCAAGACCAGTGGGATTATGAAAATATGTAATACTTTTTTAACAGCTATGTATTAGTTACGTAACATAGATTTGATTGCTACCACCTGTGCATGACATTGACTAAAGGAAACAACCTTCTAACATTGAACACAAAGAAACAAGCTAAGTAACCGCTTCTCCACTAACAGCTCGTTGCCCCTGTTAACATCCAGTGTCTGCTAAAAAACATATTTATATCCTCAACTTTGCTTAAATTATACTTAAAATAAATAATTTACACCCTACAAACATGTGAGGCTTACGCTGACTCTTTGCTAGTTTTAAACAACCTTATGTTTTAAGCTAGCAGTTTTGGCCTACTGTTGTTTTCGCATTTGTTGAAAGATAATTTAGCCGAAATCGCTTCTTCTTGATACAGTAGTGATTAGGGGTAGAGATATAGAAAATTCTGGCTGCTTTATGTAAAAGAAGACAAGAGCCATTTTTGAGTTGGGCTCCTAAAAGATGGTATTAGATCAGTGTAATACCTGCTGATACATCATAAGCATTTTATTCTTTAGCTGAGGCTTTTCAGATACTGGGACTACAGAAAGAACAACAATGAATTATTGCTTCCTTATGTAACATTTATTCACTGTACATTTAGGCAAGAGGAACTGCAAGTCACTGTCGTGTCGCCTTGACCTGTACTGTTGTGCTGTAACTGATACAGTAATGACCCTGGTGTTTGCTAAAGCTTCCTGCGTGAGGTCGGCACACTTCCTGACCTCTTTATCCGTCAACACGTCACTGCACCCTCAACTCGTTCACTCAGCAGAAGTTACAGCTATAGGGGTCATCTGTCACCTAGCTTTACTGAAACATTTCATACTGTATATCAGACATGTCCACATTCCCTTAGGCCCAACACCCCTAACCCACACAGACTTGTCATTCATTCCTTCTCTTTGTGTCACGTCAAAAAGCAGCCAAGAGATCAGTCATCAGTCATGCAACTTGCTATCGTTGCACAAACACGACAAACCTAATCAACCTTGACTCCATATGTTGCACAGCCTTGACTCTGACTTCATTGCTTTCTTGAAGATTTTCCCACCATATTTCCTTGAGTGATGGCTGTGGTCTGGAAATGCTCTGCCCCCACACACCCCCCGTCTCGTGGGACTCCGGATGGAGGAATGTGGCAGGCTTTGGAGGAAGACAAGCCTGCAGCTCAACGCCCTCTTCCCTTCCGACCCTCCCCATCCGCCTGCCCCGTCCCAGTCACGCACAGCTAATCCCAGGCATCTATCAAGGTGAGATGTAGCCTTCAGCCTTCACACCTCTGGCACCACAGAGTGTAATGTAACGCAACATGCTTTACGCGATACATATAGAAACAGCCACTTCCTCTTAAGGGGCGTTAGAATGCTTTGCCTGACTTCAATCTATGAGCATTGCTACATTGTGCTAAACATGCAAGAGCTGCACATGTCCACTTTGCATAACTTTGCATTCATGCTTGTGGTTTTCTCATAATGAGCACAAGCTTTAACAAACTCTACAAGTAGATGCTTCACTGCCCACAATTGTTCTAGTCCCTTTAAAGATTTGAATGGAAAGCTTCTTTCTTCTACAAGTAAGATGTTGTGCAACTTTATGCCCACTCAAAAATCTTGTCAATATCATAAACTGTATATCTTTCACTAAGCATCTTCTCTCTACCATCATCAAGCAGTGGCCATGTTCCTCTGTTTGTAAATCAAACACTGTGTATCTGATCACTTGTTATTTTAACCCTGTTGCGGTTGTTCAGAAAATGAGCTTGATGCATTAGTTATGAAAGGTATATGGATGCCCCGCCTCATTTAATGATAAACACTTTTTGTAGAATACTAAGCCATAACAGTTAGCATTAGCGTTTAACCACCTGGTAGCAATTGTTAGCATTTTGTATATATTTGACAAGGTAAGGTTGTTGGCAATAGAATTAGCTAGAAATGAGTTGGAAGCTAACACTGGTGTTAGCTAGCTAACAATACTGTTTAAGTAGGAATTCTTGACATTCCTATCGTATTGTGAAAAACTATCAATTGCTAACATTAGCTTGGTAGGCTGAGCTGTTGTCTAACATTAGCTAATGACATATTATAAATGATTTTTTAATTGACATATGGCCAGGTGTTCCTTAGAGCTGTCAATATCCATTGTCATATATGTTGCCGATCAATACAGAAGCAGTGAAACAGCAGATTTTTACACATTTCCTACTTTTTGTACATTTTGTAAAATTCAGCACAACAGTACAACTTCTTAACGGCATTGGATCTTCCAATCCTAGAAACCGGCTGGTCAAGTTCAATTTAAATTGAAGGCTGGGTCTTAAGCAGCGACTTAAAAATGTCAAGGGACTGAGCAGTTCGTATATGGATGGATAGACTGTTCCATAGTTTAGGAGCAGTCAACACAAAGGCTTGATCCCCTCCATGTTTAAGTTCAGATCTCGAGACTGTTAAGAACAATTCGGTGGTGGACCTAAGTGCTCTCTCACGAGTTTAGTATTGCAGGAGATCAACGAGATACACAGGTGCCATAACATTAGAGACCTTAAAAAACACTAACATAATCTTAAAATCAATTTTGAAACAGACGGATAGCCAATGAAGAGAGGCCAAAATAAGTCCCATTCAGGTTAACAGAAAAGTCTTGTTTTAAAGGGAGGAACCCAAAAAATATGGCTGTATGACCACCCCACAAGCCAACTCTCTCCCTGCTTTGGTTAAGGGAAACCCTGTGCTATGTAATGGTGCATGGTGAGGTGATAATGGTCTGAACATGTTATTGGACCACTGTGTTAAAATCTTAATGATTGAGGTCCTACTAGTACCCTTCCTGCTGCATGCTGGGGCAATAGTTACCATATGACCTAATCCTTTTTTTCAGATTAATATGATTTATTTCCATTTTTTTAAACCAATAATTAAATTTGCAGCTTTGACATGATTCAAAGCGCATTCTGGTGATGCCGAATTGACATGTTTTAACTACTTTGACTGAGTGTGTGAGAGTCTGCCCGACCAAGACAGCTACTATAAACACTCTCCAGACAAGTAGCCCCTTTTTTTCTATCCTGAATGTCCTGGAAATCGTCCTTATGTCTCTAACTACAGACAATGTATGGATGCTGCATACAATGTTGATAAGTGGGGACTGACTGTGGGAAGGTACGGGTTGGACAGCCCAGAATGTGAGTCCCAAAACAGCCATACTCTGGGATTCCCATGGAGGTTGATCAGTAGGTCAACAACCACTTGTATAAATCAGTTGCCAAAAAAATGTGTTCTCCATTTTACTTCAGGGCTTGAATGTCCAAGTACCTCATTGGAGGTGCTCTGACATCACTCTGCCATAGATTGGCTGGAAATTTGATCCAACACATCTCCTCCTTCACCCCAGCCCTCCTGCATTCAAATGAAAGGGGGTTTTCAAAGAACAAACAGAGGTAGGGACAAAACAATGCACGTACCAACTTAAGTTTGCCTAATTGGCCTCCCATAATTATGCACAAAATATGTATGTTGGTGTTTTCTAAATGCACTATAAGAAAAAAAGCAGATTATTTCCTCATCTTGTGGTTACCTTTATTGGTTTTCTGCATTATTGAAAACATATTTCATTCAATGTGTCATGATTTAATATCCTGCTTCAACTCTTTACGAATCTTCATGCGAGAGTTTAGCATGCGGAGGAATGTGACATTGGAGCTTTTAGTCCCTTAGGGTTAAACATGCTCTGCAACTCTACCCACTCTGAAACAACACACCGCTGACCCCACTATCTTGACCCCACCATCCCCAGCACATCGCCCTCCCTCTCCTGTTGTTCCTGTCACAGCGATTAATAGCAGAGCCCGGCCCATTCTTCTCTCTTGGCAGAAAGGCAACTGGATCTCATGGTTTCAATCAGGCAAGCAGCACTTACTTCACCCAACTCTGCTCGGCTGCAGCGCTGCACCCAACCCCACCCCACCCCACCCCACCCCACCCCACCCCCGGGCGACTGCAGCTCCTTATCGAACGCATGATGCCTGTTCCTGGAGGAGCACAATCAGGAAACATGGCATCTGCTTTCAATTGGGAACATTATATCACCCCCCTACTCAACACACACATGCTCACAGTTACCCATTACAGTCTAGCAGCCTGGTGCATTACATTGAATGAGTCTGTCTGCTTTGAGTGTGTGCAGGTAGACTGTGAGGGGATCCTGTTGCATAGTGAAGCAATAGCTCACAGGATCAACATTGATTTAGTCCAGAAAGAATTTGAGACGCACTATATCTTTTAAAAATCTACCAGAATCATTTCTTGAACACACACACAGAGGTGGTATCAAAAAACACTTTTTTTAGTTTAATAAAAACACTCTGTTTTTTAGGTGCTAAAAATGGCTTTTAAAACATGCAAAGATTATTTGCTTCTTTCCTTTTACAGTATGTGTTTCTTTTCAGAACCGTCTCTTTGAAGCAAACCAGGGAATCCAAGTCACATCTGAGAGCCAATTTCCTTTTTTTTTCTTTGGTACATAATTCATTATTAATTAATAAGGGTGTTTCTGTAATGTTTTTGTGTTTAATAAGATCCAGTAAAGTCTCATTTGGCAGTAGTGTTGTAGTCAAGAACACACTAACCGAGACACACCAAGACCAGAGTGCTCCAAGACAGAGACAAGACCAAGACATTTAGGGATGGAGACCGAGTCAAGACCAAGACCATAAATATCACAGAAAAATCTTCTTGTGTGCGGGGTGCGTGTCACTCATTTAGACCGTAACTCCGGGGAAGGGGAAGGTTGCGGCCGTAATCAGGGGAGGGGGAAATCAAACTATAAATAAATGGAAGTTATTTGTTGTTTAAGAAATGTTGTTTTACTTCTAATCACAGTAATGACCTGGAAAAGTAGCACTACCAAATCAGTGGTGGTCTTGATTTAAAATCTGGAGTCTGCCCAGTCTGAGATCGAGACAAGACAACTTTTGAGTGTTGTGGATTGATTCATAGCAGTAAATTCTTCAGTGCACATATAGGAAATATTGTTTGATCATTTTTAATTAAACGTTTTCATATCAAAAGTGTATGTAAAATTATTGTATTCTAGAAATTATTCTGCTCAATTTTATACTGAAAAGTTAAGTGATTAATGTTGAGCCATTTAGAGCCAGAGTCTGTGCAGTATGTTGGGCTGGACGAGCCGCCTTATTGACATCATCCGTTTACCAGAACACAGATTTAACATGTTGATGAAACAGCAAAGATCCCTGAGATCGGCACAGCCGACAGCAGAACAGATTATTGTGTTTGTCACGTCTCTTCTCGCCATTTCTCCTGTACTCTGCTAATCCGGTGAACACAGGAGCTGCATTTGTCAACAGAGCTGTCAATCATGGCGTTTTATACCTGATTTTTTGCATCAAATTACTCATTTAAAACTTATCAGGAAAAAGACAACTTGATCTCAAATCAGCATGATAATAGCTAACTTTTCAGACAGAAGGAGGTTTTGGGAAAGATGTATTCAAGGTGTATCTTAATGTTTGCCCCATGTCCCGTCTGTGTGAACATGGAGGAGGTGGGGTTTATGACCTATACTGCAGCAGGTCAGTTTTGGGTAGCTGTAAATCTTTTGGCTTCATTTTGAGGGAGGTGTTGCGTTGTCCATATTCTACAGTCTATCTATGGTGTACTCATATGTTATTCGTAACTAAAAACATTGCTATTGGCTAAGTTGTGAAACCCAGAAGTGTTAGCCTACCTAATAAAGATTAGGTGGGAGTTGGGGCAAATGACAAGTCCTCCCACTTTCGCCATCTAACATTCAAGCTTTGGCTTCCTTCTCCTCCCGGCCATGTGTTTAATCTGCAGCTCAGGGCAGATACTGGCACCTCCTGGTTGTTTGATAAAGCAGCTTGTTTGGCTTCAACATGTCAGCGCTTATTGATCGAGAGCACACTCAAAGTAAATAGAGTTTAAAGTGCAGGAATTGGAAAAAGTTCAAATGCAAAGCTGTTCAGAGCTGAGTGGAAACTCAGCCTGTCTCTCTTGCATTAGGATGAAATACACAAACCCAATTGAATGAGGATCTAATGTGTGTGTGTGTGTGTGTGTGTGTGTCCAGATGTCTTCATGCCCCCGCCGGCACACTTGACTTTGGGGTTTGCTTCTTTCTTAGTCACAGAAACAAGCGCTCTGTTGTTGACATTGTTTCTGCGCTGCATCTGTTACTTCAGTGAGTACTACACAAACAATGATTTCCATAATTACATGCTGCAGGGTTGGCAGCGAGGTTGGGCAGGGTTTTGTGCTTAACTAGAGAGCCTCCTAAAACCACTTCAGAGAACAGGCAGGGCTTAAACTGTATTAAGAAAATTCTTAACTACATTTTCTTTGTATATTTAAAAGGAAATCTTCCAAATATCTAAGCATCTTTAAGTCCTTTGTCTCACCCCTCTTAGAGATTTCCTAAAAGATGTCTTCAACACACTCCCAGCAGGGGTTTCCCCCCATGTTTCTGTTCATCTTCTGTTTAACATCTGCGACCACGGCCCCCCTCCACGTTCTCCCTGCAACCGTTACGCTGCATGGCTAACATCTGTGAATCCGCTCTGACCTCATCATGACAGTAAAGTTGTACAGTGAGCCCATCTTTCCTAAGCTTACATAACTCTGCCCTGCTGCCAACACAACAGGCTGACAAGATAATTCACAGAGAGGGAGATCTGTCTGTCTCAGGAGACTTTTTATCTTGTATTTGAATTCAACTTAAGGGACCTATCTCGTCTTTGTTCTGTTTTCCATCTGTATGATATTTGCTGCAATGCTTTTTATCTTTCAGGACATGTACATTTGGCGCATCAACAGCGTGTCACATGTTTTGAGTTGCTTTGTGTTGGCAGCTTGTGATTTTCAGAGAAGATAAAAACTACAATCCACATAAAGAGCTGGAGTTTTGTCTCCCTTAAGAGCTGAAATTAAAGCTTGTCTGCCTCTCATTCATGGGGTAAAGGCAGCTCAGTTTTTTCAAAGCACATGCAGCTGCCTTTGCCTGCTGATGAGCTCATTCCTATAAGCTTTCTATAAGAACAAGACATACGGTTTGAATTAAGCAATGTGGTGGGTGATTCATTTCAAGCCACAACTGAGAGAAATGGGGATGATGGTATAGCTGTAGTCAATCTACAGATCCATTTTCAGACGTCTTAGACATTTCCCCCCTGTGTTTATTTTCATTTAAGCTTGTCTTATCCAATAAAAAAAAGATTGACAGATAGGTTTTCACTACATATGATCCATGTTTTTTAGTTTTCTTCTATAGCATAAAAATTAAGTTGTGTGTGATCACTCATCCACATAGAGCGACATCTTTAAACTCAGTCGTTTCATATTTATAAATGACCGATAAAGAAAGTTAATCACCTTATTTGGTCTTGTTTTGAACAACATCTATGTCATGCTTTATCAGTTTTGACTTTTATAGGCTTTGAATAAAGAGGACAAGGATAAAAATAGGCCGAGACTGACGTCAAACAGGGGGAAACTACATTCCTGTCTGATGGGGAAAGATGATGAGTGAAAAAAGTTTTCAAAATTAAACATTTTAAAGGCTGCGTTGTGCAGAGTCTGGTGATCCGATTAGAAACAGACAACCTGAGATGAGTTGGCCACACCCTAGAGGTGTAACAATGATGAGATAATGAATTGAAGATGTTGTGTCGTTTGATTAGTTTAATACAGCCAAAAGATAAGAGTGTTTCAGTCCAGATAAAAGATGTTTTGTAGATTTTTTAACAGCATTATAAAAGCTCTGCCATGTGAGCTACATGTCGTATTCAAAGAGTTTAACATCATCAGTCATTCATGACGCCTCACTAAAGCTGCCGCTATATCAGCATGACCACATTTGAAAAACACACACCCTCCTCTCACGCACACTCCTGCGGGCCTCGCATTACAACCAGCTAAATATAAATACACACATTTCCCAAAGTCCTTGAAGACGTGGGAATCAGGTCAATAACATTGCAAACATGGCTCGAGTGGGAGGTTCAAATATGGTTAACTACTGTGTAGGGACAGAGGAAAAAGCAAAAAGCTGAGTTATTTGGTAAAATAAAATCACAAGTCTAGGATGAAAATGATCTTCTATATAGTATCATCCTTCAAGACTTCCCTTTTCCTCTATGTAATTAGAGAAGTGTTCCCTCTAAAGAGATCTCTTTGTTTGCCAAGTACACTCCAGAGTAATGTTTTCCTGTCTGCAACCTTAGAGGAAAAACAGCAACAAAGAAACCCCTCACATGTTTTTGATTTGTTTTAAATGTGGAGATAGTATCTGTGCATTCCAGAGAGTAAAAGGGTTGTAGGGTTAAAACCTGGATTCAACTCAAAGCCCATTCAAACAAACACTCCTCCATCACCAACCCCACCCCTCCCATCCCTCCTTTTCCCTCCCTTTAGATGGCCATTCGATCCCACAGAAGTTGACCCTCTTTAAACAACTTACCATTAAAGAGTGGCATGATGAGAAGCAAAGCAAAAGCCAGCATTTTGAAGAGTGTGTCTGTTTTCCTTGCGGATGATGCTGCCATTCTGGTCCTGAGCGTGCACACGTCTGACGGGTGTGAATTAAAAGAAAGTGAGAGAGAAAAGGGTGAAGCTGCCTGAGCCGGAGCACTTTAGGGTTTCCTCTTACCCAGAGCGGGACAGGGTGGATAAAGCACCACTTGTGCTCTGTCACTTTTTATACAACCCCCCCTCCCCCTCCCCTCCTCCAACGCCACCTCCCTCACTGAGGCCCTGCCCTACACCCCGTCTTCCAGTGGTTGCTTTAACCCTTCAAATGTGCCCCCACCCTCCTAGAAGAAGGGCAAAGGAGGGAAGGAAGAGAATGGGCTCTTGTTGAGATGAATAAAAAAAAGGCTATTTGCAGCATTCCCTGAATACCTGTCAGTGTTTACATTTATATGTACATTAAACATGCTCTTCCATCTGCTACGCCCAGTTGTCCAACATCAGTTCAGGGTGAAAAGGTCGATTGCGCTTATAAAAGGATAAAGTTGTTGCTCTGTTTTCAAGGTTGCAAATTGTATACAGAGAAAGACTTATAAATGGTTTTAATTTCGATGCCTCCAGATTGGTTAGAAATTAAAAAGTGAGTGGAAAAGGAAAATCCACTTTGTTGTTTTAACTTAAAAGATAACAAAAGGATAACTCGCTGTGTTCAAGGTTTCATAAACCCAGGAGTCTGACAAAATGTTACCATTACACTGCTCTAATATATTAATCAGCAACTTCAGCTTTTTCCTAGTCAATATTACAGTGACAGTGTTACACAATATAAGTTAAGTATATAGTCCCAGCTAAAGGCATGTTAGCTAGGAAGATAGACCTGTTACAAAAAATCTTCTTGTCTTACTAGATTCAATGCTAATGGTATGCTAACAAGTAGTTGAACGCCAACATTTGCTGTTTCATAATAGCGAATGTGTTTTTATACGTATGTGTTAACCTGAATTATGGATGCTGTTCATAAAGGTTAGTTCAGTACTGCTATGTTCAGGGTTGTAAATCATTTAACTACTTTTTTTACTAGGTTTTTTGCAAACTGTTTGTTCATGGCAAAGAATAAGGAAGTAAGTCAAGCTAGCCTACTAACTTTAGCCCATTTCTTAGCCCTTTGTCCTCTTATTTGACCTCCGAAACATTCATTTTGAAGGCGGAGCATCACAGGGGCGTTAATATCGCACCTTGAAACAGCAGTCTGAATGCGGCTTATGTTTCAGTAGATTACTAGCTAACGGTATTTTAGCTAAAAAATGGTTCAATGCCAATTTAGCTGTTGTTAAACGGTTGCTGATTTAATATCAAATACGGGATTTTAACTGATAGTATGGCCAGATGGCTTTATGGATTTACACCAACCAGTCTATTGTCTTTTTAGTGCTGATCAAATCAGAAATGGTAAAATTAGAACTAGTTTGGGGGATTTCCCATGTTTATTGTATGTGCAAAGTTGTACAAAGCAGTAAAACATTGTTGCATAGTTTGATGTACCCACCCTGAGTGTGACGTCAGAGGATGTAGCTGTCATGTGAATATGGTCTGCTTGAATCCACCTTGATAAGGCTGCAGCCTGAGATCAACACTCATTATTTACCCCTTTCTTACTCTGGCTTGGGCTGTGAACTCTGTCTGGATGGCAGCAGTAATCCACCACACAATGAAAGGTGATAGCTGACAATAGGCAGTGTCACATTGGTCCTTAATAGGCTTACTGAGATAGACCGTGGAGCAGAATATCATACTCTTAACAAAAAGTGTGATCCACTGTTATGCTAATGCTATTAATCCTTTTCAGTGACCCCGAAGCCCCCACCGCTCAGCCAGGCCATCAATCAACAACAGCCATCCCAGTAGTGAAGACACCACAGGATTCATTTAAGCCTTTCACACTTCTACAGGGTCTTGAAAGCACCCCCCACCCCCACGCCCTCACCCTGTCCCTCTGCAACTTGAGGATCTTTGCTTTACTTTTGTGAGCTACTTTTGCTAGCAGTTCTCATGCTCTCTATAGATCTCACATCTGGAAGAACTTGCGAAGGTATGCATAATGACTTGTTAAAGAAAAAAAAAAAGCTCCACCCTCTCAGACAACAAGAAGTAGCAAGACAACAAATTGAGAAACGTTAACTTGACCACAACTTCTTTTACATGCTTGAGAAACGGTCATGTAATTTGACACCAGTCTCAGTGCCCAACGCCCCCACATCCCCCCCCCAATCACCCCATTTCCTCCCTGTTACCCCCCTTCCTCTTTTTCCAGTCCCCTCAAACACTCAGCTCAAACAGCAGGGCGTTGTGGTGGGCAATTGGCCCCTCGCTGAGCCTCAAGATGAGCTTTGCTGCAAACCCCCGAGAGAAAGTCCAGTGGCATGCCCGTTACAGCAGCCACAGCTGGACTGCAGCAGTCCTGTCACCCCACTAAAACATTCATTAGACTGTTAGCTTGTTAAGTATTTTTGCTACTGGAGTCCTCATGAATCACAGCTTCTACTCAGATGTCAGAAAGAAACAGGACAGAACTTTAACCCTAAAGGAAAGAAGGTCCGTCCCCAGTTTAGTTTTTCTCTCTTTTCTTCTTTCACATCACTACTACCTTAATTATTACCTATTTTTGGGATATTAAATACTGTGAGGAGTTTCTAAATGGTTATAAAACAGTCTTGTTTGAATACTGTTGCCCCTATATGACTTACAAAGCGAACCAGACCATCAGCCAAAAGATTGGCAACATTTATTTAGTTATTTTTATGACCATCATTCCTGTAATGGGGTTGGATTCCTAGGAAGGGGCTTGAGTCATTGAGAACAATGAGTCTTTGTTTACATTTTCACCTGAAAATTCGTCAACTAGTAGACATGTTATTCAGGAAAAAGGAAACACGAGTTCATTTTTTTAACGATGCATTCAAATCATCATCAAACCATCTTCTTCCAAGACATTTGTTAATATGTCTGTCATATTAATTTAAATATTCTGCTAGTCACGAGTGTGTTAACGCCACGCAAGTCAAGTAAGGAACAATGTTCATCCCCTGGGTTATAGTAGAAATAAACAAGACCCCACCATAAATCTTCTATATCAATTAATCTTTATTTGTATAGCACCAATTCACAACAAATATTTCTCCAGAAACTTTACAAACAGCAGGTAAAAGACTCATTGTTATATTATCTACAAAGACCCCAAATCAATCCATCATGAGCACTAAGCAATGTTTAGTAAAGTTACAGTGGCAGGAAAGAACTTCATTTAAGAGGCAGAAATCAAGATTTCTAGCTGTTGATCTATTACAAGCTTCATTGAATTTGAAGCCGGTTTGGAAGTGCAAAAAACAGCAGTTCCTCAGTTATACACTTGAGGCGGGCTCCAAAAGACCTGGAAGTCCCAAACAAACACCATCTTAAAATGTCCATTTTGGCATTTTTTATTAAACTTATCCCTAAGGCTTAAGGCCTGCCTCAGCTCCAGCTGTTTGCCTGTTACTAGGCGGATCAATTAATCTGATATGTTGATTTCTGCTGTAAAGACTGGGCATTTTAATAAGGGACCTCAATGGGATCCCTCTGGTTTTGGAGCCCAGCCTCAAGTGGACAATCTAGGAACTGCAGTTTTTTTACACTTCCACATTGGATACATTTTTCAACACCAGAGGTTACCAGTTATTTTAAAAGCACACCAGAGCCAAAAATTACAAAATTTACTTCTTAAGGCATACAACTTTAGTCCACAGGGAGCACCGAAATCAACACCAAAAGAATATCCTCACAGCTGCTTAAAGTAAACACAGTTGAATATATCTTTAGTGTCACTGAAACTTGAAGGTGAGGATAAACATTCGTCTGTGAGCACAGTCAGAACTCCTTTTTTAGACACCAAACTTCCTCATCCCGCTCTTTATTCGTGTCAGCGCTTGCTCTGAAGTGTCACAGAGTAGCTCATCATGGTCACACAGGAAACCAACACAGACACCAAGTGCATTCCTAGTCGACCTTTACAGAACTCCAATCTGGAAAACATTTATACCGCTGGCATCCTGTGATTTAAAGCCCATTGGCCTGGCTTCATATGGCTTTGTTTGTTTATAGTGTATTGACTGTTCTTCACATCTGCTGCCGCTTATAGAGTTTGAAAACTTACCCTCCCTTTACCTTGTAGCTGCTGCAGTGTTTTCTTCACTAACAGTACATCACATTATCATAAATCTGCTGCTGTTGTAGAGTGTTTCTGACAGCTCTGTGTATTTTGGTTGAGGTAACAAGTGTGTTTTAAACAGATTTGAGGCCTTTTTTTTAGCTCCATGCTTTGATGGAGGCTGAGTGTGTGTAAAAGTGTTCTGAATTGTATAATCGTGTGTCCCGGGAGAATATAGGAAACCGGTTTAGATATCAAAAGAGGAGCGTTGTGCTTTTGTGCGTGTACTTTCTCACGAGGACTCCCTTTACGATTTCCCTCTATACTTAGAAAACCACAGAAATCCAGAGCTGGTGCCAAACATTTTGTGAACATACATTTTTATACTTTTATTCATGGTGCGTTTTCTTTCTTTTCTTTTCTTGACAAGAATCAGAGCAGATGCATTCACGCATGCAAACCTGTTTCTGATCTCAAACATCAACTCCAAAGCTTCTTGAAGGGTTGCATGCAGTGAAGAAAAGTTTGGGATTTCATTTTAGCAATTTCCAGGCCTGGATATGGAAAACAGCAAAAGTAAATGAAAGCAAAAATATGTATTTATTTCTTGCAGAACGTTGCCCATATTCTGTTAAACATGAAAATATGAATGAAAACAACCTGAATATGTAATATGCATCACATATTCTTTATGGGGATTAAAGCTGCCACACTGCGCTGATACAGGTATCCCTGACAGCCTGCCTTTAATATGTCTGTAATATTTCACCTTTTGGTTGTGTTTCAGGCAAAAGGTTGTTCTAGAAGTCTTATTAATGGAAGAGGAAGCTGCTAATTGGACAGCTCTAGGATCACTGAGGCCACTTTAAATGGCAGATTCCTCCTCACTCACAGGAGAGCTCATTAGCAGGAAACACCATTGATTTTATTCACAGAAGACTCCTGCTCTGTTTTTTTTAAGATTCCCATGCACATAACTTGAGGCTTTCTGTAAATCATAACTTATAAGGGAGCTTTTGTTTGTGAATGTGTTTGAAATGTAAATCTTTCAAACGTTCTGCAGCTGCTGGCTGTGTTCGCCGTTTATTCTGCGTCAGAGCAAGAGTTCACCAGCAATGGATTATTTGTAAGAGCCCCGGGCAAAAACTCTGAAGAGGAGGTTGTAAAACATCCTCTCGACTAATGTGACGATCTTTTGTGAAGAAGAGAAATTATTTTCCACAAGTTCATAATTAACAACAAAGTGTGTGACATCCATGGCTCTTTTTTGTCTTCACTCACAGGAAGAGAGAAAGCTGTGTAGACATACTTTACTAAATTAATGACCAGTTCCTCCTTGAAAGCTTGCTCCTAATTTAATTTTCTTTAATTTATTTGTACAAAGACATGCAGACACACACACACACACACACAATCACAGACGCAGATGCACGCTGTAGTACACATTTTATGGAGCTTTGAAAATGGGAGCCATAAATCCCACAAAGCTCACCGATTGGCTGCGTAGGAGCGAGCCTGTGTGGAAGTGATTTCAGGAGGAGGGAAAGAGAGGAGGAGGAGGAGGAGGAGGAGGAAGGAGTGGGAGGAGATTTAAATTCAAACTGCAGCAAATGTTGACCGTTACCTCTCTCTCTTTTTTTTCTTGTAAACCTTTATTGAAATGAGAAGGCCTTAAGATTGAAATCTTTTTCTCAGGGGGGCGACCTGGCTAAAGCAGCACAATGCTTTCTGTTAAAATAAATATAAAGCACAAAGAGCACAACTCTCCATTTACACTCTCCTTTACAATCTCTCCATGACTCCTGTTGCACATATTTTGTATTGTACTTATTTGAATATTTTATTCTTTACTGTTTATTTTATTTGCTTATCACAAGCTACTTTTTTTTCTACTTTTATGTTCTTTGTTTTTGCACCAAAAAACACCGAGACAAAATCCTTGTATCTGTACTTGGCATCAAACTTGATACTATTTCTGGTAAAAAAAAACATCGCACTCACAAGATAAAGACTAAATTAAGAAATAAATAGAAATATTGTTGACTGGGTCTGTTAATAGGACCTCGTCCTCAAGGTCACAAGTTAGCTGGAAGGAGAAAAAGAAAGAAAAAGAAAGTTTTGTGTTGATGGAGTCACGTCTTTGCAAAACAAAATGTGTGTAAACGACGTCCCTGTGTGAGTTCTTGGCTTTGAGTGTGTGTTAAAATCTTGACCAGCAGACCACCCCATGGCTGTGCAGATGTTCCACACACACACACACACACACACACACACACACACACACACACACACACACACACACACACACACACACACACACCCTCAGGCAGCTGTGCTGAACAGACACTTTTTTGTCACAGACACATGTTTCTTACCCTTTGCCCTCCTCTTGTGTCACACTTTCAATGACTCTCACATGATCCTCCTCTGTTCTGTTCAGTTTATAAGCTTTTTGTCATGAATTTAAAGCTGTTTTTCATTTCTAGAACATTACAGGCAGACTGTCACTAGCTTGTTCACTAGTGCACCTCCAAGCAGGAGGTTATCTCTGTTGGACAATAGAAGCCTTTTCCTGAATATTATTTTCTCACATCAGCTCACCCTTACTACATGCTGAAAATGTACCAGGGGGCTGGCAGGACAGACTTCCGGTTCATGCTTCAGATCCGGAAAAAAATCAGGAAGCTATCAAACTTTTCCTTAACTCAGCATCTCTTACATGTAAGCCAATCTATTCCAATGTCTGCTGAATTTCAACACAGATCCATCTCACTCTTCTAAATCATTTTGTAATAGCCTGACAAGCCATCAAACAAAGCCGTGCTGCTTCAAGTTAAAGTGCTTCAAGTTTATCACCAAGAGTGGCATAATGTCACCAAGCAGCAAGATGCATGGAAGCTTTAATTAAAAAAACCAGGATACTCTACAAAGTATTGATTTAAAAGTCTTTTTAAGTTAAGATATTTGTATTCTGTAATTTGAAATTGTTTTTATTTGTATTTGTATTTTTTGGTTTCTTAATTTTTCCGGAGCTGTTTACACAGAATTTGAAGGGATGCTGAAAAAATGGAGTGGCTCAAAGGACTATTAAGTCTGAGCTATGAACATTTAATTGTCCAGTTCAACTGAACTTGTTTAATGAAGTAAAAAAAAAAGAATCACTAAAAAAGCAGGACAAAAATTGCACTGTGTGTGGGTAAAAACGACTGGGAGACGGAAGCATTTTTTGTGTATCTATTTGAGTGTTTTTTACGTGTCTTAGTTTGTACATGTTGGTGTTTCTGCAGTTTGTCAGCATGCACATGCAGTTTTGTTATTGGGTTGTGAATGAATGAAAATTGCACATTCTCATTCAAGTCATTCAGTGTGCCTTTAGTCTCTACGTCCTGCTTGTAATGCTGACTCTGACCAGAAGATGGCACTGCTAGACTGATGTGCTGTGCTCATCAGCATACTGGACATTAGCTCCACCAGCAGCTCCTTCATTATGTCCTTTATTGCTGTATATATTTTTGTGGCACTGAAACCCTTTCCAGCCTATAAAGGATCCAGCTGTTAGAGTCAGATTGTGAGAAATAAAGGCAGTTATGACCTCAGTCTGCAGGTGACCACATTGTCGCTAGTGGACAAAGATTTATTACAACAGCAAATTGGAGAAATAAAATGTCGTCATGGATTAGCTCATTCAATAAATCCTTTAAGAAGTTGTTGCTGAAAGAGGCTGAGTGTTTGGTCATTAGGGATTTATTTTCATTCCTGGGTTGGACAGATGTCTTTTGTCCGCGGTGCAAACAAACAGATCAGTGTCTGCTTGATTGTGTGCACTCTGATATTACAGTATGCATTTAATCAGCACAGCAGGAGAGTGATGCTCGCAGACCATGATCGCCTCGAGACTGTGTGTCAGCGGTGCGTCAGGGAATTTGATGCTTGATTGCACAGCAGAGAGGGGGAACATTGTGGACATGAAAAAAAGGAAAACAAAGGTGTGACACATTAATGTCTGCCTGTTTCCTTGTGAATGAATGAATGTGAAAACCTTCTGCATTATAAAATGATGTGTGTTTGTTGTCTGTGCACAGCAAACATGGAGCATTATATCAAAGATTTGAAACATAGGGTTATTTTACTGTATTGAAATCTAGTAAATATGTCTCTTTCTGATAAATATCTTTTCTATTGATTGAGTAAGCAAACAGCAGCACATTGACTGAAAAGCAAGTTCAACAAAGTCAGGATTTCTTTGCATTAACTCGACAAACCTGAAACCCCATTCAGAGGTCATGTAGTCTCTAATTACAGATTCTGTATAAAATGCAGAATCTCAAGCAGGGCTGGATTTTGCTGTCAGTAGTGTTCTGGTGTACAAGAAGTAACATCCCCTAGCATTTCATCCAAGCAGCAACCTGTCAACATGGTGTTGAAAAATGAAGCCCATGCAGTAGTGCAAACACCTGCAGTTCCTCGAGTGTCCACTTGAGGCTGGCTGCAAGTGGCAGAAGTCACATACACACCCATTCAAGAAAGCCAATTTTTAAATCACAAATAGGCATGTTTACAGCCTGATTAAATAAGAAAACTAAACTCATATGAATAGTAAAAGTACAGGAGTTATTCATAATTAGGGGGGTGTGGCTTATCTGACTGATGGATTGGTGGGTGTGTTGCAGCTGTTTGTCCTGATGTTAAAGGCATTCCATAGCTCCCGCTCTTTGCCTGTTAATAGGTTGACCAAAAGTTAGTTTGAGACAGCATTTTCAATATGGCGAGCGCCATCGATGGGCTTCAAAAGTCTGCTTCAGAAAGCAATGGGTGATGTCACTGAGACTACGTCCATGTTTATACAGTCATTGGTTTCGGCGGATATTGGCTATATGCAGGAAAAAGTCTTTGTGGAGAGCAAGGCGGTACACATTTCTGCTGTAATGCTGGAACCCATTGCACTTATCTTAAATTTACATCTTACATTTAGTTTTAATTAAAGCCTGGAAACAGATATCTGCATACAAGTTCAGCAAACATTTAGCTCCCAGATTTGTTTCTCAACACCAACTCCATTCTCGTTTCTCCTGTTGCTAGTAAACAATGCAATGCAAGGAAGTCTTGGCCAGAAGTTCACCTCTAACCATTGGCTCCACCAAAAGCCCCCAAAAGTTGGCTGTCAAACCCAGAAGCTGTATCGTTCTCAGAGGACAGACGGTGGGTTCCAAAATTGGAGAAGAGTGTTCGCAAAGGTGTCAATTGTCTCTGTCAACCCAGGTTTTCTGCTTCAGGCTCTTTTGGCTTTTATATGTAAGACAAATCTTCATGCATAGTTTGACTTTTTTTTTTATCCCTGGCAGTTGCTTTTTTCAGAAAAACAATAGAAAAACAATTAAACCATTGAATGGCAAAGAAATAACACTGCTGCGAATACTAAAAATATTGTAAGAGAGGAATTACTAATCATGTAAACTTAAACTATACCATTAATAATAAATCACTAAGCTTTTTTTACCACTCCATTCACTCTAAAGGCCTCCCCTTTTCTAATCTGACATTGTAGAGCTCACTTCCAATATGACACTGATTCTATGAACAGCACTCTTGGAACACTTCTGATATTGCAGTGACGATGTTAAAGCCTCATGGAGAGCGATGGGCAAAATTTTGGGGCTTCTGGTGTAGCCGGTGGTTAGCCACGAAAGACTTCTGGCCATGACTTCCTGTTACATGTGGACCGTAGTCGAATTGTATGTCGAGTCGTATCATATATTTTGTGTCATGTCTGATCATGTCGTATCGTGTTGAAAAACACAAATACAAATATATGAAATCTTGCAACAGTGAGATAAAATTATAAGCTGTGAATTTTAGAATTTTGGCTTTAAAACATGAAAAGTGTTTCTCTTAAAAGCGGCGTGCCACGTCACGCTTCTTAGCGCTGCGTCGCTCGCGGGCAGTTAAGTCACTCCAGTACGAAACAAGAGATTAAGGCTGATTCTGTCGCTGGTGCTCGCTCGCGCCGCGTGCTGTTAGAAGAGGCTGTTATACTCTGCATCCCTGTTTTTATGTTAATTGCAGTAAATATGAGATCCATCTATCTTTATTTAAAGGCTAAAGTGATGAAAATCAATCAAGTGCTGCACCACATCCTGAGCTTAAGGTCATTTGCGCAGAGCTTTATCCATTGACTATTAACACAAACTCTTCAGGGTTGTTCAAGGTGCAAAGTGCAGGTCCAAGGCCTTTTTTTTTCATTCAGCATTCACTCCACAGTCAGAGCCACAGTTTGAATTATTCCACAAGATCTGCAGTCTGCGCGTGTAACGTCCATTTTCCCAGGAATCAAATATTCTGAGCCACAGGAGAAGCGGAGGATGTTTTATACCCAGTGATTTTACAGAGTTCAAGCAGATTTATTTGACTTTATGTTCAAGATATAACGTAACTGCGTCAATCAGGAGTCAAAGCAGAATGAGTTGTTCTGAAGACTGTCTGGATTTGATAGAAGAATGATGGGCTTGTAATGGTTGTAGAAGCTTCATAAACCTGTCTGCTTCCATCCACACACACAGTCTATCATGAGATATCCTGCGGCTCGCTCAGCTGTCAGTAGAGGAGGTTTGAGTCCTAATGATGCTCCTGTATGTGTGTGTGTGTGTGCGCTGCATGTGTGTGTTGGAGTGTGTAGTGTGTGAATAGAAATTGCAGGCTGCTGAGTGTAGGTCTTCTGACAAGCAAAGAGAAAAGAGAGGAAAGACGAGGGGTTAGAGTCTGGCAGGTGTACAGAGGACCCTTCAGTATGCTGATGACACCCCCACCTGGATCTGACAGGTCTGTGTTGGGGGGGCCTGGGTGTTCTCCTCCCTCCTTCCTCCGTTCTCCTCCCCCCATGCCCTGCTTGCCCAGAGCCCCGAGGGTTAAACATGAATAATGAATTCAGGCTCCTTATGGCAAGTGCTGAGGAGCCCTTATATACAGCACACGTCATTACAAATACTGTTACTGTGTGAGGGCAGAGCAGACCAGTCTTTACTATTGAGAAGCCGTTCAACACAAATGGAGCCTTCTGTGTGTTTACTTTCAAATTGAACGGGATTTAGTGTTTTTCTCCAGGATATTTCTTCTTTTTTGTTGTTTCGACTTCCATGCGGCAAGCTGAGTTTGAATTGTGCTGTTAAATCTATTTATAATGGTCAGATATCCTTAGAATGATTGCAAAAAACAGCTGACATCACAGGCTGCCTTTGACAAAATGATAACCTTGTTACTTCCTTTACTATGGCTTCATTTATGAGTTATTCGATAGAGGACATGCACAGCTCAACTGAGGGCCAGAGTAGTGTTATTAACATCATAATAATAATAGTTGTAATCAAGAACACCCATGAGGGGGAAAAAGGGGGAAATCATTCAGGGTCCTAGATGCATGGAGGGGTTCATGGAGGTGAGCAATGACATCATCTATCCTCAATTCAAGCCATAATGAAATGTCTTTTTAAAACTAAATACTCACCAGTACACATAAAAATAACACATTACACTTTTGTTTTTGTAACTGTAAGGCCAGTAATGTCAGACCGGGCTGAACAACAGTTGTGACCCAAGGACTTTGATTGATCCATGACATCATTGTCTTGCATTAAGAGCCCTCCAATATAAAACTCAATAACACTTAAACTGTCAAATCAGCATACGGGTGTTCCCCTAACGGAGTAAGAATAGATTATCAGGTTGAATGAGTCAGAGTTCAGTTCCTCTTTAAATGACCTCACCTCCAGACACTCTTTGTGAAAAAGAAACTGTCGCTTTCATTTATGGCTCCTATGGGGGTGTCGGTAGCCTAGTGGTTAATGTGCACACCCATGTACAGAGGCTATAGTCCTCCAAGCAGGTGACCCGGGTTAAAATCTGACCTTTGGCACCTTTTCTGCATGTCCTCTCTCTCTCTCTCTCTCTTCCCCTGATTTCTGACTCTATCCACTGTCCTATCACTAAAGCCCCAAAATAAACCTTAAAAAAAGTATGGCTCATTAATGAATCTTACAAGAGAACTGTTTATGTAAGTCAATCAAGCAGGGCTCGATATATAAGAATTCAACACTCTAAAAAGGAGACCAGGCAAAAATAATTCTCATCAGCTGCGCATTTAATGTATAACAACAGTACAAAGTGAATCTTTTGCTTGCAAAATAGGAGTGTTCTTTATGTACAATAATATATACAATAATATATAGTTTAAAAAACGTTACGGTTTTGAACGTCTGACAGTTTATTGCACAACACATTTATAAATTATCATCAAACCACACATGAAATTGACGAGTTCTCCGTCACATTTGGACACTGAACAGGAAATGCATTTATTATTATTTCTCTTATTTTATCTTTATGTTAGCATGAATCAAGGTCCTGTGGGGACTACGTTAACCCCACTGATACTGAAATGGTAAAAAGAGCAGCGCTGCAGAATGACACTTTAAGACTGTGAATCTGGAGTCGTGAAACAGCCTCAAGCACAGAAACAAGTTCATGTTTCATCTTTGCAATGGGTGAAAAACAAACAAAACTAAAAACCTGAACAAACGCGATGCCTCAGATCATGATAATCATTTTAAAGTTCAGATATGGCACTCTATAAATACAGCAGCGAGGAGACGACGAGCAGGCGGTAAAATGTACATTTGGAAAAACAGGATTCAAACTGGAGAATCACACGCTCGAACATGGAAACAAGATGTAGAGTTAAAGATAGAGCTGGGAAGCGTCAGACAAAAATGAAGTTTTCAAGGACGGACTGCTGATTCAAGCAAATATAATTAATCTTATTTCCACCCAGTGTACAAAATATTAGAAACACCCACTTTACTCTGAGCAGCTCAGATGTCTGCAGAGATCCTCCTCTATGTTAAAATTCAAGGATGCGTTCAAAGTGGATTATTGGGAAAAATCAATACAGCATCAAGGCCTCCATCTAACTTAATCTGAGCAGATTACTTCACAGGAGCAGCAGGTGTTCCAAATGTCTCGTACACTCTGTGCATTTCAAGTATAACTAAATGTAAACAATGACTGATGAGGGAGGAAGGGGTGGAGGGGCCATGTCGCCCGGGGTTAAACTAATCTGATCCACGATCAGACTCATAGCATCATTAATCATGCTTTCTGCTACAGTTCAATTTGGTCTCCACTTATCTTTGAATGCTTGAATTGGTGGTCTATCGATCATCGCTGTACAAAAGGTCCTATCTCTAATGGGATCTCTTCTCTTCAGTGGCGTGTATTAATAACAGCTTTTAACAGAAATGAAACATTAGACATTATATTTGGCACAAAAGCCACGGATTGGGTCTGGAAATATCTCTCCATTTATTTCACATTTGAAGGTGATTTACCATATTCACACGGCAGCCATTTTCCTCTGATGTCACACTCAGGCTGTGAAGCTCAAATGCTAAACTATAATGCTATTATCTTACTGGTGATGTCCAGGTTTGCAAATCCAATTAACATTATGAATATGACCAATTATTTTAATTTCACTGGATAATGATCAGTGACTGAAAAGAAAATGACACTGGGCTCTGGTGATTAACCCTGCATTTACTAATCCAAAATAACCAAGCGTGAAAGCACTTCTTAAAACATTGTGTCGACAAGCTTTTTGTTTTAAGTGACAAAAGATTTTAGCGCGAGGCTTTGTCCACTCTGAGGTTGTCAAAATTAAATTTGCACAAAGAAAATAGACACATGATCAGACACTTAGCCTCCTAGATAGTTTATACAAAGATCTTTTGGGAAGAACAAGTGTGTGTAGACCTATTCTGTTGGGATTTTATCTATGAAAACTTTTAAATGTATCTTCATTTCTGTTGGCCACGTATCTCCCCCCCCCCCCCGATTGGGTCCTTGGGGGTCTTAGCTTGTCTTAGATACAAGTAGGAGGGGCTAAAAAAAGTTTGGGAAACTCTGCGTTGAATGCTAACGATGGTTTTTGTGACTTAGCTGTCTGTAGCTGATGAGTTAACAAATATTTTATTTTCCCTGGAAATAAAGCCAAATTGACGGTATCTCCTAGATTTTCAGATGCGGATCGACCTTTTGTCAGATTGACACAACAGCTAACGTTAGAATTAAACCAAATCCTGGCTATATTATTGTGAGCAAGAAATGTGAATGAAGTCTGCAGTTGTGACTAAACTGTGGCAGAGTGAATTATCAAGTTATTTGATATTCCTCAAATATCTTAGGTTAACCGTTGAGCAGTAAAATTATTACAATATGTCAGATTCTCACAACAGCTAACGTTAGCATTGATCCAGTTCTTAGCTAACATTTCCAGAAGCAAGTAGCTGTTGTGAGTACGTTGTAGAGATCAAATCTGTTGTTTTATCTTTATATAACGCTTTATTTTCACTCCTTTTTTTGTTGCTGATAAATCAACAACAGGTCATAAACATGTCAGAATCTCACAACAGCTAACATTATCATTCACCCAGTTCCTAGCTAACATTAGCAGGAGCAATTAATTGGTTGAATGCTAACATTAGCTGCTGTGACATCCACTTGACATATGGGCTGGATTTGACCTTTCATTGTTCTCTTCAGTTGCAGATTAATCAATAACAATGAAATAAAATGTTGTCACAAATCTATAATTATAGAATTTGGACACCAGGAATATAGCAGTCCAACGTGATTATAACATTTGAACTTCTGACCCTTACAGTGATATCAGAGGAAAATGGCCACTGTGCCAATTCGGGGCCTTACTGTTATTAAAGAGCTAGACCTTCACTTTCTTTAAGACTCATTTTCTTATACCAGTTCAGTCTCCAGCAGACTTGCAAATTAGAAAATCTTCATTGAAAAAAAATAAATAATGACATAGAGTTTGTAAAGATGCCAAAGTCTTTAGTGTTTTCTTTTCGAAGCCTTTAAAATGCAACAGGAAAAAGGCTTAACAAACTCACAGTTACACATCTCTGCCCCCGATGGCTCCAAATGACGATGTCACTCCAAGCCTGTGATATGTCGTGTGAAAAAATGTCCTTCATCCCTGACGTGTAAAAGAACTCGGAGTCTTGTCTCACCACATGTGCTGTCCCATTAAATTGGCTCCTGTCTTTGTTGAGCTCCTCCAGTGACTTTTCAAGTTGAGTCATTCTTTATTAAGCGCCGCTCTCATCTTCAGAGCTCCAGCCACGCCGCACACACACATACACACACATTTAGGAGAAGTAGAAGCAGCCACTACAAAGGCAAGCCACTACCCAGCAGAAAAGAAGTGGCTGCAAATTCAGCAGCTGTGATGGCCCAAATCTTTTTTTCTCTCCTTCTTTCTCTCTTTTTGTTTTTTCTCGATGGGAGCGTTTTCAAAGCTGGATTTTTGCCTGTTGGAGTTTCTTCAGTAAAAACGATGACATTGGACTCAAAAGTCGTGCTTTGGGACGTTCTGCTGTTTGATGTGTAGAGTGGTCTGTGTATGTACATTTGTATGTGTGTTTGCATGTGTATGAATCTCTTTGTGTGTGTGTGTGTGTGTGTGTGTGTGAGCTGTCTGTTTGTTTATACAGTAGGTCCATTAATCCGCAATGTCTCTGCGTACATCCATATGCTTGTGTGTGTATATGTGTGTGTGTGTCTGTACCCAACGTGCGTTGCAGATGGGTTTAGAGTCCTCAGTTATGGATTAAGTGTGTGTGTTGTCTTTGTGTTAATGTATGTATGTGGGTGTGTGTCTCAGCTCTCTGCAGACATGGCTGAGATGATCTGCTCCAGTTTATACGCCAACTTCTGCTTCTGGGCCTGCTCATCCTGCTCCAGTGCCTCGATGATCTACAAACACACAGAAACACACACAGGCACAAACTGTGAATTCAAGGACACGAGGCATATTGTTCTCGTCAGCTGTGGGACTTAAGAAAATATGTACATGGACATTAATCAAACACAACAGAGCTATACATCTAACAGCAGCTTCTGCTTTTAATTCTGTACTGAATATTTAATATATTGTATGTATGCTGCATTTTATCAAAGGGACATTTTCTGGACTTTGCTTGCAGGATGATTTAAATGATTCATCTCTAAGCTGATTTAAGCGAATGTGCTAGTTCATATCCATGTATACAAGGTGTTGGGAGTGCAGGCTAACTCACGATAAGACATATACAGTATAGCTAAATACAGTATGATACAATAGGGTACAATACTATATCGTACTACTACGATATGGTAGGGTAGGATACGATATGGCCGCGATGTGGCAACCTGCTTGCTCCTCAACTCTAGGAAGGAGGCCGCGGGGGGGACAGCTCGCTCCAATGTTTTGAATTTGTTCTGCAGTACCAACTTTAAACACTACATGTCAGAGTTACATTTTGCTCCTTTAACTCCTTTTAACCAGCGTCCCATATTATCCTGCTGGCTTCTTCTTTTTTGTGTTCAGCGCCATCGTGAGGGGTCATGAAGAAGTGACATGGTGAGTTAAACTGACAGCGCTTTACATTTTTTAATGAACATATTGATATTTGACACCAGCGATATGATATCGTCAGGATGAAATATCGATATATTGTCCCAGTCCTAATGGGACTGTTTAACAGCCTTAAGATTGTCAATGTTGCCATGGAAATCTCGTTTTTTCTTCTTCTTTTTCTTGGAGCCGTAAGTGATCGTATATGGACGAGAGGGCGGACTCTCATAGCTGCATCTGGTTAGCAGGTTGTAGTAATAGCAACTAGTCAATCACAGCTGCTTCCTCGTCTGTTTTACTCTTTCTAAGACCATAATGTTCAATGTAAAGTTCATTTGGAGTGAATTGCCATTGAGAGTATAAACTCATGAGTAAAATCTTTACTGCAGTGATGGGGAGGTAGGATCATTTTCTGGTAGACTTCCAGAAAAACAGACTTCTCTTTGCAGCTCAGTCCCCCCTGCTGGACATTAGTAAAGATGCAGGTTTAAGACAATCTCACATTGGGTTCACTCTTAAAACTCGGTGAAATCTAAAACTTATTTCTGCTTGGTTCTGACCATTATAGAACAAAATAATGTATTCATCCATTGAAAATCAGTTGACAGTTTGATCAACACCGAAAAATCAAAAGCCTTCGAACAATATCCTCTGAAAAGCGTGGTTGTGCTGACCTCCTTTGGTTCACATCATCATCTTGCTATATTAATGTGCAGGTGTACTTTGAGTTGCTGTGACATGCATTCTGACCAAATTCAAACACACCAAGCAGTGACACTGCAGCCTTGAAATTCAACCAAAAAGGGTGTTCAAACTATCTTACCAGGATTTCAATCTTTCAACTTTCATTCAAACCTTTCTACCACTTCGCAGCATTAACACAAGTTAAATGCATGCACACGAGACACAATACCTTTTCTTGATATGCTGCACTTGTGCTGTTAGGTATCTACACAGAGCTACATTTGCATTCATTAAGAGTCGTGTTTGCATCCTTGTGATTTATGTAAATCATATATTTGTGTTTCTGCATGTCCTGAGGGAATATTCTGGTTCTACAGCAGCTAAATGCTCCACTGTGGTCTCCGTCTGGTCAGTATTTTTGTCTGACTGACAGCTGGACAGGCAGCATGCAGAGGGTTTATCAGACATAAGCTGTTATTGGCTCTGCCGTAAAGCAGTCTGCTGATAAATCTCTGTGGATTCACCAATATGTGCAGTGCCTTCTACAGTTAACAGTAATTTTACGCTGTTTAACTCTTAAAACGTGTATTATAGCTGTTTAAAAATATGAAAATGCTGCCTGCAGAGGGCTAACCACACCTGCAGGACATGTGCAGCACGTTTGTGCGTCGCAGTGTGTCGACCGGGTCTCACCTCTTGGCTGTACTTGCTGACGTAAGCGTAGATCTCGTGGAGGGCACTGAGCATGTTGAACTCACTGGAGTGAAGGCGAGCCTGCTCAGCCAGATAGGCATTCATATCCTGATCACTGATGGCAGGCAGGCGGTTTATGTCAGCGTAGTACCTGAGAGGACACACACGCGCACACACACAATGTCAAAGTCGAGGGTACACTCATGCATACAGAGCTTTTTTCCCTCTGTTGGAGTCGGTCTTTTTTTAAAGGTGACAGCAAATCTGAAGGGGCTTCAAACCACACCAGCGACCTTTTGAACACAAAAGTAAAGTCTCATTTAACTGTGCTAATGTTTGCTTTCATCATACTACTTATTACTTCTGTCACTCCGAACCCTTAGGGCTGCATGGTTACTTGCGCATGAGAAATCTGCCATAACGGTAGAAGCAGAGGTCTGTTGCATCAAACTAAGCGCTTCTAATTTGTCCCCGAAGCTGCAACAACAAAAGGACCAGATCTATTACAAATGTGTGAGGGATAAGAAAAGTAGCTCTGCAAAATATCTCTCTCTGTGAAAGGTTAGCTGGAGTAAATAAATGCATCCTCCATATCTGACAAAACCTAATACAGCTGGTCTGAGAAGATGTTTTCTTATTAGTAAGCTGAATAATGGGGAAACAAAGTGTTTGAAAACGGTAAAAATGTTTTCTAAGGCCATGTTTATTATGCTATGACATCATCACATCAGCTGATGTAGTCTTTTATCAAATCACCAGGATTGATCTGCATGTAATGGATGCTTTACACTTTATCATAACCAGCATTGTTTTTAGGATGCATATCTGTGCTTGTATGTCCGGGAGCCAAAATCAACCTGTTTAGTTCTCACATGTTCACATGGGAGAGTCAGAGCATGAATGCTACCTGCAGCTCCTCATCTTATTTAAAACTTAAACAATGATCAGTAGTTACTTTCACTTAAAACACCGGCTCTTTACGAACTTTGTGATGAAGAGATGTCCCCAAAGAGACCTCATTTTGGGGGATTCATAGCGTCTTTCCATCCTTGTGAAGGACATTTATCTTAACATGCACACACACATAAGCACACATACACACCTTTCTACCCAGCTTTTGTAGTGCGGTATGTCCTTGGCGTAGAGTAGTTTGGTGGACGGTGAGTCTTTGCCCAGACGGTGTTCAGAAGTCGAACACGAGTCCATAAAGGTTTGGGCGACCACAGACAGACAGGCGTCTGTGATGCTGTTTTTATGGATGTCGAACACAAACTGAGGATTCTTGATCACATTTACCCAGAAGCGCAGGGGAAGGCTGCAGACATCGAAACAGAGAAGAGAGAAAGAAGCAGAGAGATTTTCAGAAATGACTGCAAAGTCAAAAAGTTTTACAAAATTGACTTTAGTTATGAGAACAAGATGGGGATAGAGTTCAGAGGACTATTTGAAGTCTTAGATCTTAATTTGCATAAGAAAATTACAAAATGTGGAAGAGAAAAGCCAACAGGTTTTTCAAAGAGCGGCATCAAACACAGAACAAGAAAAAGTGGCATCAATGTTTCAATAATTCTGTGATCTTCATCAGGCCCCGACTTTTGACTCTTTGTAAAAATCAGAAGCATTAACATCAGACAGCTGCAATCAAGGGGGACTAGTCCCATTTTCTCACCAGTTGCTCTTCCAGGTGTGCCTCACGTCCGTGTCGTGGATGCCGTGTCTGTCCGCCTGCTCGTCCAGGAAGTCGAACATATATTTGATAGCTAGAGGCAGTGCGGTGCCCCGACACACAGTGCTGAACAGAGTTTCAAACAGGTCGTCCACAAACTTCTGCAGTGTGCCCTATAAGACAACAGTGCATAAAGTTATAACTTGAAGTGCTTCCTATTGAGCTCAGCAGTTAATTAACTTTTATAACTGGAGATCCCTATAACACTCATCATTGTATCTGTATAAGGAAAGCTTTTTTGGTCTTTTTGCCTGTTTTGGCACAGAGGAGTGATAAACTTGTATCTTTTTATCTATTCATCTCATATTGGACGTTCACCATCTTACATAACGTCTATGCCGAGCTGGACCACTAGACCATGCCAAGCTTGTTCTACTAACCGCATGTAGCCTCAGGTCCTGCAGGGTTCACTCTCATCTGGAAATTCTGCATTTAGCATTTGTGCTCCAAATGGAACTATTAACAACACGCTCTCAGGAATGACACTCTCTTTTCTCTTGGACAAATCTAGATGAGGATCTCAAACCAGTTCACTACACTGTGCAAATGAACCTTTCCTGTTTTGTTCTGACTGCTATTTTGTGTTTTGAGACATCATTGTAAATGAGAGAAACATTAATGATTTTCAAGGCGTTTTACCTTGTGTCATTATGGCACAGAGCTGCCGCAGCTTACCTGAGCTCCTTCACTTCATAGGCAGAAGTTTGTTCCCTAACAAGGCTCCTCAGTGGTCTAAACCAGGTTTGTTTGGCTTCATCTCGTATTGATCAGACCACTGTACATCGTACAGTTTCTCTAAAGTTGCAACTAAACTGTAGCAACTTAAAGCACCAGCATGGCTTCTTTATTCCATCATCTTGAAAGAAGGAAATCAGGGGCACCAATAGCATCGTGGTTATGTCGTGCACCCCATGTGCAGAGGCTATAGTCCTCAAGCAGTGGCCGTGGGTTCTAATCTGACCTCGGCCCTTTGCTGCATGTCATCCCCCACTCTCTACTCCCTACATTTCCTGCCTCTTCAGTTGTTCTATCTAATAAAGGCAAAACAATCTAAATCCAATCTTGTGTTGGGAAAATCTCTGATTTTTCATGTCTATATCGCCTACTGTTTTATTGCATACAAAGTTTAGCAGAAGTCAAACCTACATTTACTCTTTCGTCTATCTGTAAGAGCTCTGGTCCGTTTTTTTCATGGTTGATAATGGGAGAGGTCACACATTAGATTTTGTCAGCTACATCAGCAAGTTAAAAATTTGGCACCTTTGTTGCTAGTAGCCTCGTCAGGTAGATCTCTGACACCATCTTGCTGCCACGCTCGCCCTCTTTCTGGTCCCCGTGGTCGTGGTTCTTGACTAAGTGCCACACTTTGACTCCGCTCTCCAGGTCCGGGGTCAGCATGGGCACTCGAGAGTGGGGGCTGTCTGGGCTGGTGGGGGTGGAGCGGAAGGGGACGTCTACACCTGGAAGGTCAAATATCAGATATAAAGAAAATAAACATTACATAAATCCTGGAGGCCCTGTGGTTCGAACGGTTTAATCTGGATAATAAATATTCTAATTTGTAAATCCACTTATTTTCTATCCTGGATCAGTTTTTACTTTTTGTTTTCATTTTGTTCAAAGGAAGACTAGATTGGATCAACTACATCCAGATACAGAATTTAAAGGATTACCAAATCCGGATTACCAGTGCTCTAAATGAGACTGCATATTATGTATTTAGTTCCCAGGGGGCGCCAAAATCCAAATAAAAGGATATAAAGTTCCTGACTGTTTTAAGGCTCCTGTGAGGAGTTTTTAGCTGGTAATGAGACAGACAGAAATCAATACTGATGAATCTATATGACCTAATAAAGCAAACAAGACCAGGAGCAGAGACAATTATTGTTTCTTTAAAGGAGCAATATGTAACTCTGACACCTAGTGTTTGAAATGGGTGCTGCAGTCCAAATTCAAAACTTTGGAGAGAGTTGTCTCCCCCGCCTTATCCTCCCTACAGTCGATACACACGCAGGTTGCCATGTTGGGAACACTGAAGCTTCAGTGTTTAGCCAGCTCTGCATCGGTTTAAAAACCTCTCTTTGTTCTAACCTCTCCATTTTTCAAAAGCATCTCCAACATTTATCCGAGTTTTATCACGTTTCTGCTTGTGGACCTCATTAGGAAAATGCAGAGGCTTTTTAGGTCGGGTAGAATCAGTCGTATCCGAAACCAGTTCTTTTGCCCGCTTCCATTGCTGCAACAATAAACCATTCTTGACCAGAATCTAAACTAAAAAGAAGGAAATACTGGCTGACGCATTGTTGTCAGAGAAACCAGCACTTCAACATTGAAAATGTCCTTAATGTCTGATGATATAGTGAGGTCATTTAATGATATTATAATTCAGTAGATATCTTACAAATTGCTCCTTTAAATGCTTTATTAATGCGTGTAATCGCTTCTGTGGGGTAGGTGACAGATTGTTGGTTGTAGGTGACAGATAAAGTTTTTAACAGCAAGCTACCGAAACATTTTAAATAGCAAAGAAACTGAAAGCTTCTCTCAGGAGCTCTAAATGAAACTTCACAGGTTTGGGTTAATTATTTTATGAAGTCCAAACCCTTTATTTAATTAACAACCCCAACGTCTACTTTTTTCCTCCTACGAGATACAGTTTGTGAACAGAGTTTATTTCATCAGATGATCAGTTTGTGAGACCGCCCTGGCTGTCAGCAGTGTGTGTGTGTGTGTGTGTGTGTGTGTGTGTGTGTGTGTGTTCAGACTGTGAAATGCTGTCAGAAGGATTTCATTGGTTGCTATAGTAATGATACAGACGTGCCCTCGTTCAATAAAAGCCTGTTTTCTTTTCAGGCTCTGATCCTCGCTTTCTCTCGTTCTGTGTTTTGTGCTTTCTGCTCTTGTTGTCATCATGTTTGATCTCACGTGTCTTACTTTAATGAAAGAATGCTTAAAAAACAAGAACAAAAAGTCACTGATCGGCTGTTTCAGAGATGAGATTTAATCCAGGATGTAGTTTATAGGAATCTAAAGTTATAAGATGGTTATGAAAGCTCCTCACAGTGTCTTATTCATGAACATACATATTTAATGAGCTTGTATTTAAACAGATGTAGGAAGATTGAGTTGTTTGGAAGTGACAGAACTGTTCAATGATTTTGAATCTCATCTTGCGTCTCTTAACATTTGAAGTGCTGTGATTCACAACAGTGTCTGCTTTAAAACATGCTTTATAACGGGCTGATGAATGGCAGTAACAGACGCATTAGCAGCGCTGGATGACTATAAAGTATTTGTGTTTCTTTCACAGTACTGACCGTATCTGCTGATGCTGCGAGGGAAGCTGGCTGAGGACGGGATGTTGAAAGAGGACATCTGTTTGGGCACCAAGGCCACCACACAGCGCTCAGACACCTGTAACACAAAGGTAAAAGGCTGGCTGTTATTTTAAGGAACGTGCGGCTCGCAGCTGTTGGTCAGAACTTATCATGGCTGCAATTTCAAAAGTGGTTTGGGATTAAAAAACGATGAATAGCTAATGGAATAATGATTCAGAGGTTCTGAATGTCTGTGATGGGCAGTCACAGGACAAGAAAGCACAAAGGATTGGCCTTAAATTCAAGTAAATAGTTCTGGAAAATTCTTGCATTTTTTTTTTCTAAGTAGAAGTACAAAGAGCAGAGCGATGAGCACAGAAGCTTCAACCACAAAAGCAGACTAAACCTTTTGAAAATATTTCTCTTCAGCAGATTTAATTCCTCAAACGTCGAGTCAAAATACACTTCACTGAAAAGTAGAAAACTTTCAAACATTTACAGGAAGAATGTGCAGCATTTTATACATAAATACAGCAGAAATCGAGTAGATTCTGTGTAAATGTCTCTCTGAGTCAAAACTGTCTACAATGAGTGAGAAGAGTGAGTCCCGCCAGCTGTACTGTTGTCCGGGTCGTGTTTACATCATGTTTACATGGACGGGACGAGCTTGTGTATAAAGCTGTTTTAGTCAAGGACTAGAGAAAAGAAGAATAACATTCTCACTGCTTATTTGGATGTCACATAAGTGTCTTTAGATCACGGTCATCCTCTGTCAATTTATGTGCAATATGAAGCTACACGTTAACCAAACTGTTAGCATTAACATTAGCCTGCTAACACAACATACATGACACAGGAAATTGCAGCTCGAGCAGAGGACAATGTTGTCTGCCGCTTGCACTTAATGGTGCTTGATTATGAGTTCTAATTGATAACTCCTTTGTGTGAACGCGAGTGGAGAGATGTTGGAGGTGTGTCTCTGGAGGAGAGCGGAGGCTTCAGAATAGCGGCGGTGTCGCTAAACAGCAGTTTGTTTTGATTTAATGCTGGTGCTCAAGAGCGACATCTACTGGATCAAAAAGTCACACATTCTTCCTTTAAGACTGCTTTCCAATTCCTGTTGTAACAATAAAAGTATGTTATACGCAGTAGGTGAAAAGTACCAGGATGTCTTTCATACATCTTCTCCTATTTAGCATTATGCATTGGCTTTTCTAAACCTACTGTCCTCTGCATAGATAAAGAAATATTGCACTGACTGAGCCACCCTGCACATCTCTGTCAGGCTGAATATTGTTTCATATCTCGAAGGCAACGATTTTTTTTTAAATATTTAAAATGATGCTTTACAGTGTGAGGATACAAAAGAAAGAAGAGAACAGCTCAAGGCACAGCATTTTTATTCCATGATGTAGTAAAAATAAGAAAGGTAATGTGAGGTTCTCTGTTACTAACGTAGACAATGTCAGCATAACTCCATGAAGCAGTGTTGCCTCTCAGCTTAGGAAGGACGTGGCCATAATAAAACTCAGTGTTGACTCGCGGTGGAAAAGACGCTGAGGTGATTTGAGTTTGACACAAAGGTTGTGTTAGCTAACTGTGTTAGCTGACAGGGACAGGTGCATACTGATGGCCTTGAAAAAAAACTGAAGTTAATTACTGTAATTTGTTCACTTAATTATACTCTTCTGAGTTATACATCCGTCAAATCTGAGCACACAAAGATGACACACATCCATACAGGAACTCAGAGAGTCACTAATGAGACGCTCTACAAAACCTGCTTGATAATTCTCATATTTCTGAGTTTCTTCAGTATCAGATTAATCCAGTATTTGTTCAACGCACAATAATGAGTGCACTGCCAGCAGGAAACGCTAATGGTCAATCCGGCAGCCTACAATAGTGCTGATTTTTTAAAAGTAGTGTCAAGAAGGCACAGTTGTCTCAGTTTGGTCTGATGTGTGTTAAATGTA